>JAFMSR010000013.1:42566184-43293684 GCA_022818135.1 Saxidomus purpurata
TTATATATCTATCTAATCCAAGCGACCTTAATTTGTCCTTAAAACTAAAGGACCAATTTTTGCATCTAATATTTCGTTAACACAAAGACCAGTTAAATATTAAAGTTAAAGACCTATTGATTCTTGTACTTTCGTAACTCAGATATTCTATACCAGTGGTTACAGCCAACACTCTGTGATTGCTGAATTCTGCAATGTTGTGTTTTCGACATTTCGAGTTTAGGCGAACACACGACACAAAGGGCGGAAACACGACATACTTTTTTCGAGTTTGCTGGTTTAATGCGTCGTGTTTTCGCCTTTTATTTGTTGTGATTTTGATTTCGGGATGAAAAGACGGAAAAACAAAAACGCGCCAAGTAGCTGTTTTGTCTTGCTTCGCCTTTCGACTTAGCGGGCTGAAAGGTCGTTAACACGACAGATTGAAGGTGACAACACGACAAATAAAGGGCGAAAATACGACGTACGTTTTTTGTCGAGTTTTCAAGTTGGCGGTTTTTATGCCCCCGAAGGGCGGCATATTAAAATCGCACCGTCTGTCCGTCCGTCCGTCCGTGCGTCCCCACTTACAAATTCGTGTCCGGACTGTAACTCTGTCATGCATTGAAGGATTTTAAAATAACTTGGCACACATGTCTAGCACATCAAGACGACGTGTCGCGTGCAAGACCCACATCCCTACCTCAAAGGTGAAGGTCACACTTGGAGTATGAAGGTTATGGAATCCTCTATATATGCACACATTCGTGTCCGGACTGTAACTTTGTTATGCATTGAAGGATTTTAAAATAACTTGGCACACATGTCTAGCACATAAAGACGATGTGTCGCGTGCAAGACCGACGTCCCTAGCTCAAAGGTCAAGGTCATACTTAGAGTTTGAAGGTAATGTATTCCTCTATGCATGCATATATGCACACATTCGTGTCCGGACTGTAACTTTGTAATGCATTGAAGGATTTTAAAATAACTTGGCACAAATGTCTAGCACATCAAGACGACGTGTCGCGTGCAAGACCCACGTCCCTACCTCAAAGGTCAAGGTCACACTTAGAGTTTGAAGGTAATGGATTCCTCTATATATGCATATATGCACACATTCGTGTCCGGACTGTAACTTTGTCATGCCTTGAAGGATTTTAAAATAATTTGGCACAAATGTCTAGCACATCAAGACGACGTGTCGCGTGCAAGACCCACATTCCTACAACAAAGGTCAAGATCACACTTACAGTTTATAGGTAATGGAATCCTGTATATATGCATACATTTGTGTCCGGACTATAACTTTATTATGCTTTGAAGGATTTTAAAATAATTTGGCACACATGTCTAGCACATCAAGCGGATGTGTCGCGTGCAAGACCCACGTCCCTACCTCAAAGGTCAAGGTCACACTTAGTGTTTAAAGTAATGGAATACTGTATGCATGATTACTCTGTCATGCATGGAAGGATTTTAAAATTACATAGCACATTTATTGAGCACATGGAGAGGACACAGACTGTGAGGCACCTTCTTTCGGGGGCATTCGTCACTTGTGAGGGACAGCTCTTGTTTTAAAGCTGTATTTTCACCCTTAATTTGTAGTGTTTTCGACTTTCAGGGCGGTAAGTCGAAAACTCGCCAAGTAGCTATTTTGTTGTGTCGTCGCCTTCAATCTGTTGTGACTTTGACTGTTCGCAAAGTTTTACTAGTTTGTTGGAAATGATTCAATGTCATTCTAAAGGTCAAACAAGAGCCACGTTAGACATGGCCATACCCCCGCCAAGTGCTCTTTCTATGACCAAGAAATTCGAGATGAGAGGAATGGATATGGTTAGTTTCTAATTTAATGAAATAGTAGTATTTGTTGTGGTATAATTAGACAAGGTAGATTTATGGTTCTTGGGCATGTACTGCGCATCATTGTGCTCTATCACTGTATTAAGTTTCAAGTAAATCCCTTTCTTACTTTTGAAGTTATGCTCCGGACAAAAAAATCAAGCAATGTAACAAAGGGGAATAATTCAAAATATGGCAGGGTAGAGTCATCGTTCCTGGCCTCTGCACTACCTTTCAATGTCTGTGTGTAAAGTTTCAAATAATTCCATTCAGTACTTTTGGAGTTATGCTCCGGCCAAAAGTGTGACGGACAGACAGACGAACGGAAGGACGGACGAACGGAAGGACGGAGCCCGATACTATATCCCCTCCGACAATGCGAAGGGATAATAGAAACAGTGACCGAAGTTGGCATTTTGTTCTGTATTTATCTTACCTTTGATATCTTTTTTGTTACAGAAACGGCTTTTTATCTTAGAGATAGTTAAATTGCTAAATATATTATCTTTCAGACTATCCGGTTATTTGATTTATAACTAGTACTCATGTTCTATGGAAGCAAATTATTTCTAGATGACCCCAATGAATTGTTGTTGCAGTATAATATCGAATGTTCAAATGGGACAGTTTGTTATAAAATGTATAGCTTGGTATTAGCTGCATATTATCAATTTTATCTGTACATTATATTTACATACATGTATTATAGGCACTTATAGCCTGGCATTAAAAGGATAGGATTCGGGAGGTACATGTGCTCAAAAAGAAGGTGTCTCATAAGTCAGAAATGGCTGGCCCTTTAAATAGTGGTGACACTATAATAAAAACAAACACTAAATACACTTTTTTACATTCAATATAATTAGATTATTTTTATAGAATGTGACCCAGAATGCCGGAATAGCTCGATGTGTGCGTCGAATTAAACGAGTGTGGAGCGGAGTATGATTCGACCACGACTAGCGCCAATCCGACTAGATCTCATTTCTATGATGATGACTCTTTTATTATTTGTCTTTGATACTTGTCAACGCTAAAAAACGACTTACTTTCAAGCATATCACCGAAGACAAACTGTCAATTGTGAGAAAACGACTTTGTATGCACCGTAATTTTATTGACGTCATCACTTCATTACTAATTAAGTGTCGCACCGGTCATTTTCCTCTCTTTAGTCTATAGTACATACATGACTTTTGCACAGTTCCTTTGACTTTCACAACAAAATTCATGCAATCAGTACTCCATATTTCTCATCTTCATTATCACATTCAATCTACACAAGAAAAGTTACATGGTCAACAATGAACGTTTTTGCTATCACTGAAGATGTGTAGACACTGTATAAATTTTTAGTAAACAAACTGTCATGCTTGCTCGAACCCTACCATCATAAAATGTAGTCCTGAAAAACGACCCGGAAGCACTTGCTGACCGGCGCGACACCATAACGAACAAATCAAAAGCGACGTTATTAACGTCATATGTCTGCATGAACCTTCTATGGATCAAAAGGATGGAATCTTAAACAAGAACTACCTTTAAAAAAGAAAGTCGGCGCAAATTTTAGTATATGAAAGCAATTGATAGCTAGATTTTTGTAATTACTAAAAAGAAAATAAAAAATGGCATGCTAGTACATAGATATAAAACTTAAGGCAAGAATCAACAATGGAAGCGAAAATCTAGGTAAGAAACATAATACTAATAATAAAATCTATCAAATAAACAAGCACACAAAAACAACTAAGCTGTAAGCATAAGCCTAGTGGTATTTCATAAAGATTTAATGACTTATCGTCCATTCTTTGAAGTACCTCAAACACGTAAGATTAATCGATTAAGAACAAGGCTGTCACGCAATGCTCAACATCTCTTCCTGTCTAAGGCTATTATGCAATGCTCAAAATCTCTTCCCGTCTTAGGCTGTCATGCTATGCTCAAAATCTAGTCCCGTCTTAGGCTGTCATGCTATGCTCAAAATCTCTTCCTGTCCTAGGCTGTCATGCTATGCTCAAAATCTATTCCCGTCTTAGGCTGTCATGCTATGCTCAAAATCTCTTCCTGTCCTAGGCTGTCATGCAATGCTCAAAATCTCTTCTCACCTAGGCTGACATTAGGCTGTCATGCAATGCTCAAAATCTCTTCCAGTCTTAGGCTGTCATGCAATGCTCAAAATCTCTTCCCGTCTTAGGCTGTCATGCAATGCTCAAAATCTCTTCCCGTCCTAGGCTGACATGCAATGCTCAAAATCTCTTCCTGTCCTAGGCTGTCATGCAATGCTCAAAATCTCTTCCTGTCTTAGGCTGTCATGCAATGCTCAAAATTTTTTCCCGTCTTAGGCTGTCATGCAATGTTCAAAATCTCTTCCCGTCTTAAGCTGTCACGCAATGCTTAAAATCTCTTCCTGTCCTAGGCTGACATGCAATGATCAAAATCTCTTCCTCTCTTAGGCTGCAATGGTCAAACCTGTGTTAGGTCCTAAACCATTGAGGCCTCATTAGATTAGCTGTGCCTGAAGTACCTCAAACACGTAAGATTAATCGATTAAGAACAAGGCTGTCACGCAATGCTCAACATCTCTTCCTGTCTAAGGCTATTATGCAATGCTCAAAATCTCTTCCCGTCTTAGGCTGTCATGCTATGCTCAAAATCTATTCCCGTCTTAGGCTGTCATGCTATGCTCAAAATCTCTTCCTGTCCTAGGCTGTCATGCTATGCTCAAAATCTATTCCCGTCTTAGGCTGTCATGCTATGCTCAAAATCTCTTCCTGTCCTAGGCTGTCATGCAATGCTCAAAATCTCTTCTCACCTAGGCTGACATTAGGCTGTCATGCAATGCTCAAAATCTCTTCCAGTCTTAGGCTGTCATGCAATGCTCAAAATCTCTTCCCGTCTTAGGCTGTCATGCAATGCTCAAAATCTCTTCCCGTCCTAGGCTGACATGCAATGCTCAAAATCTCTTCCTGTCCTAGGCTGTCATGCAATGCTCAAAATCTCTTCCTGTCTTAGGCTGTCATGCAATGCTCAAAATTTTTTCCCGTCTTAGGCTGTCATGCAATGTTCAAAATCTCTTCCCGTCTTAAGCTGTCACGCAATGCTTAAAATCTCTTCCTGTCCTAGGCTGACATGCAATGATCAAATTCTCTTCCTCTCTTAGGCTGCAATGGTCCTAAAAACAAAAATAATATCAAACAGGGAATGCCACGTACCAAAAACGCAGCCTCCCCAAAACGAGCCCCACAGCACCCAGAAGTGCACACCACCAACACACACACACACACACACACACACACACACACACACACACACACACACACACACACACACACACACACACACAACACACACACACAATCATGTACACACACAAACATACACTACCAACACACACAAGCACACAAAGCAAACACACGAGGACAAAACGAACAATTAAAGGAACACAGTGGGGCACCGCCTTGGAACGGTCAGTGGCAAAAACACCACTGGGGAGCTTAAACCGGTTTATGGTGCGCACCCAACCTCACTCTTACCCCCACCATGTTCCAAAGTCACAGGACAGTGTAAATAAAAGTAATCCCTGCTAGGTGAATCTCTAACACACGCAATGGAAAAAAAAGGCATGATATGTAAAACACAAAAATATGCTCGTGTATAAATATATAAAAAAAAAACAAACCTTGAGAACCAAAAAACGTATGTACTCAATGCATTTGCAGAAGGCAGAGCACCAAGAGAAACACCCTTAAGGGCCCGACGAAACAGGCCAGAGGACAGAAATCAAAACAGTTTCGTCCCAGTGGGATTTAAAAACTGCCCATCACAGAGTCCTCCCCCTCTTCCGTCAGACACAATCAAAGAGGGAAGCATAGCGTCCAACTGTAAACGGGTTGAACACCAAACATGCGGTGTGTCTCAAAACAGTTGGGTCGTAACCTCTTTTAACAAAACGTTTTATAATTTTAGCAAATACAGTTGGAAAATTGCCATGACCCAAAATCTTACGAAGTTTGTAAACCACATCCCCATAAAAATCGGGTTTTGAAATACCTTCTCGCAGAAGAGTCTTTAGATTACTATTGAATTTCAAAACCAAATCAGAATTATGATAGTAAAATTTAGCAAAATATTTACGTAATTTGTAATAACGGTAGCCCTGTTGAAGAAGTTTATTTGTAATATATTGATTACGTTCATTGAAATCCTCAACATGACTACACGCTCTGGCAAACCGAATTAACTGAGAAATGTATACCCCATAAGATGTAGCATGAGGTACATCCCCATCCAAATGGGGGAAATTTACAATATTAAAATTAAAATCATCCCTCTTGTCATAAATTTTGGTATGTATAATATTGTTATAAATAGAGAGATGTAAATCTAAAAATGAAGCACCAGTATCCAAATTGTTAGTTTTAATTAACTGGAGTTCCCGGGGATAAATAGTGTCCACCAATTGACCAAAAAACGGGTTATCCATATTAAGAATATCATCCAGATAGCGTGATGTATTATTAAAAGCAGTGATAATGTCTGCCTGCGTATCTGGAGAAAGACTCAACATAAAGTCTCTTTCATAACAATATAAAAACAAATCTGCGACAAGGGGTGCACAATTTGTTCCCATGGGAATACCGATTACTTGTCTGAAAACTGCATTCCCAAACCTTATATAAATGTTGTTCAATAAAAAGGAAAGGGCTTTACAAACTTCGTCACAAGTCCACATAGTATAATGTTTAACAATACAGCTAGTAAAAAAGCTTTATCGAAATTACAGGCGAGAAATGTAGCATTCTCCCTGGCAAAAGTCTTTTTAATTAGGGCAGTTAGCTTGTCATTTATCAAATTATGTGGTAAAGTGGTATACAGAGTAGAAAAATCGTATGTACTGACTGAAGTTACTTTGTAATTATTAACTTTAAACTTATCCAGGATTTCGCCAGAATTTTTGATCGACCAAAATAAATGTTTACCAGAGTTTTCGTGTACTTTATCACAAATCTTTTCACGTGGGCTTTTATAGCAGTTAGGCAAGATGTTAATAGTTTTGAAATATTTGTAGTGGTACAAGAGCTTGAATTAGCGATGAAACGAGCTTTATATGGTTGTTTATGTAATTTAGGAATCCAGTACATAGTAGGAAGTTTAATATGTTGATCATCTATACGAACTTTCAAATTAGAAACTTCACTGATGTGATCAGTGACCACATTTTGTTCAACGGAAGGACTCAATATATAAGCTTTAGTGCTATTTAGTTCGTTTTGTAAAACATTAATATAATGTAGGCGTCAAATGATGATAATATTGTTGGCCGCCTTGTCTGCTGGAACTAAGACATACTTAGAATGAAATTCTTGGATTTCCTTTTTCAGATGTCTTAAAGTAAACTTGGGTTTTGATGGAAGTAGGTGTTCATTTGTTTGGTAAAATTTTATACGAGAATCGACAATGTTAAAAATACTTCGTTTCCAAGACGTTAATGCATTTGGATCAGCATTCTCACGACGACACCATTTAACACAAAAAGTTTCGATAGATTCCGCAATATGACCACGACAAGCATGAAAATCAATAGTAGAAGGAATTCTGTATTTTGGTCCTTTAAAGAATAAATTACGAATACGTTTGTCTTTAATAATATCAAAATTACCAGTGATGACATGACCGGCATCTGAATAGCAAAATTTCGAGTTTTTACATTCGCAGTAAGAAGGGGTATTTGTTTGAACATCTAGGTCGGAAACAATTTTATTGTAATTGAATATAACATTTCTAACAGGTGTTTTATATTTATAACAGATAATAGGAACTTCGGAGTTTCGGAAATACTTAGGCACAGAATCAATGACACGTCTATCACGAAATATACTGGGTACATCGATGAAGTCAATACCTTTATTAATGAAATGAATTTTAAGAAAATGTCTATTATGATCAGATTGAGTGTCAATGTGTGGACGGAGAACGTGTTGTGTATAATTTTGGATAAGATATGACACAGTGTAAAACGGATCTGTTTGAATAACGTACTGGTCCGCTTCCTCGTCTAGTTTTTTAAGAGACTGAATAGATAAAGATGTGAGACGAGAAAGCATTGAATGTCTACCAGAGTTTGAAAGAATTATATCGAGGTCTGCAACAGAAATATTGACTTTTGATTTACGCTTAATATTACCATTGCGTCTAATTCCATGAGACCTAGATTTACGTTTCCTAATATTTAAAATTGAAAATATATCGATATCAGGGTTTTTAGAGATATTACCTTCTTGATAAATATTATCATTTAAGCCCAACGGAAACGGTGACTGTAAATTTTTAATCCATTTGAATTCTGCTAAATGTCTGGCTTTGATTTTAAAACTAGATGTACAATTTATATCATAGACGATTTGCTCTACTGGCTGAATGGTTACCTGATCAATTGTATGGCCAGATTTACGAAAGTGTTGATATAAAAATGTAGTGAACTTTTTCCGACTTCGCATTTTGTAAGAATGCTCGCGGAAACGAATTTTTAAAGATCGCCCAGTTTGCCCAACATACTGAATACCACAATTGGGTGCGTTTCAAGTCAGTACATAAATCATGTGGGACGTATTTCAATCAACGTCAGAGTTAAGTACCACATTAAAAGTTCTGCCGTTAACATTTGAGGTAATTGTAGACCTGTGCGATAAATGATTGCAACAACCGCACCTCTTAGCATTGCACTTGTTAATAGAACGGTACCCTCTACATCTCTGCGGAAAATTTGTATGTTTTATTTTATATTTCTTCAGTATAGTAGAAGTTAAAGGTGATAGACGAATACGTAGATTATTTCGAAAAACAGCTGGAGAATTAAAATGAGTACGTGGAATATAAAATGACTGTGCAGAATGTAGCTTTAAAGGAGAAAGGCAGATAGATGGTGTATGTCTTAAAAAAGTACTGTTGTTATTAGGCAGATGTACAGATGATGCAGAGTGTAACCGAAGAGGTGAAAGAATTAATTTCGGAACTATATTATATGTACTCATGTAATGTAATTTTGTAATACCATTCTGTGAAAAGTGGCGTTCGGGTAGAAAAGTCATCAGTATCAATTCGTCAAGTGAAAATGTTAAGCGACAATTAAACACAACCTGGTTAATCGCGCTGGAGGTCGCAATAGGACGGGATAACTAGCATGGACCCGAATGCCAGTGAACACAGAACCTTCAACACGGTATAAAATACTCCTCATCTTGACAGAGGCCGAGGGTTTAGAACGAATAACAATCCCTGAAGGCCTAAACCATTGAGGCCTCATTAGATTAGCTGTGCCTGTCGCATATACAAAAAAGCAAAGTACATTGTGTTCTGTACCTTTTTTTATTATTAATGAGCCAGCAATATGCTACCAGTAATGTATACTACAAATTTTGCAATAACTGCTTTTTCAAAACTAATCGTGCATTGTTTTTGTAAAATTTAGATAGAAAATGCATGATAATGTGTATGAAATGTCAATACTAGATTACTTGATATAATATAATTTTCAATTTATACACTGTCTATCAAACCAATACTCAAAGGAACTGCCTCAGTCGCCTGATGTCTTTTGTGATATTTTTACCTTTCATAATATCTTCAGGGAGATGGTGATTTAAGCGATCTGTCTTACAAAGGCAAAATAGATTACGTTTTCATTAGAAAAGGCATTAAACAATTATGCAAAGATAACTATCGTTATTACTAAGATGAAATTCCAATTAATGAAGCTATATTAACAGAAGAGTTACTTCCGAAAATTGTTCGTATCATCATGAGAAATAACTTTGTAATAACACAACCGTTAGTCCCAGGCAACCGGTAGATCTTAAAATAAACAAGTAATATCTTTAAAAAAAAAAAGATGGTCGACGTAGGTGACGTAATAAACACATTTTGTGTTTCAGAAGGGCAGTACACTGCTTATTCCAGTACCGAAACGCTAGCCAATAATCAATGACGCTAGATGTCCGGCCCCGGACAACACCTCGTTGAATACAAAAGTTGATCTTCGTACTGTCCAGAAACCTTGACATAACGTGTTCTGTTTTTTTCTTTTTTTGCAACATGATTTATTATAAATAACTATAATATAAAAAAATATACACATTTTGTGTTTCAGAAGGCTCCCGGGCAGTACACTGCTTATTCCGGTACCGAAACGCTAGCCAATAATTTGCAGATTCTGATTGGTCACATTATAACGAAGTTGGTTAGCAACGCGTCCATACCAACGGAAGTTCAAATCAAAAGTATACGACTACGTCGAAAAAATAAGTACGGGTCACTAATTAAATGTTAATATCTAAAAGCACATCTTAATTTTTTTGTAAACTTGATATTTCAGTGAAATTTTTCCCCTCAAAAACCGCAATGCTAAGATGGACGTCCCTTCATCAAAGATGGCAACTGAAGCCGACTTGTTATCCATCCGCCTTGGTGAAGGGGGTATAATAACGGGCTCCGTCCATGCGTGCATGCGTCGGTCTGTCACACTTTTTTCCAGAGCAAAACTCCAAAAGTATTCAAGAAAGTTTATTTAAACTTTACACACAGATAGAGGACATTGACAGAAAGTGCAGTGCCCAAGAACCATAACTCTTACCTGTCTATTTTTAAATTATACGGCTTTGTTTCATTTTCTTGAATTTTCTTGTCCGGTGCATAACTCAAAAAGTACTAAGGGAATTACTTAAAACTTAATACAGTGATAGGGCACAATGAGGGAAAGTGCAGTACCCAAGAATTGAAAATGTACCTTGCCAAATTTTTGAATTATCCCCTTTATTACTGTGTAGCACATCAAGACGACGTGTCGCGTGCAAGACCCGCGTCCCTACCTTAAAGGTCAAGGTCACACTTAGAGTTTGAAGGTAATGGAATCCTCTATAAATGCATTTATGCACTCATTCGTGTCCGGACTGTAACTTTGTCATGCAGTGAAGGATTTTAAAATAACCTGGCACAAATGTCTAGCACATCAAGACGACGTGTCGCGTGCAAGACCCATGTCCCTACCTCAAAGGTCAAGGTCACACTTAGAGTTTGAAGGTAATGGATTCCTCTATATATGCATATAAGCACACATATGTGTCCGGTCTGTAACTTTGTCATGCATTGAAGGATTTTAAAATAGCTTGGCACAAATGTCTAGCACATCAAGATGACGTGTCGCGTGCAAGACCCACGTCCCTACCTCAAAGGTCAAGGTCACACTTAGAGTTTTCAGGTAATGGAATCCTGTTTATATGCATACATTTGTGTCCTGGCTATAACTTTGTCATGTATTGATTGATTTAAAAATAACTTGGCACAAATGTTCAGCACATCAAGCTGATGTGTCGCGAGCAAGACCCATGTCCCTTTGTCAAAGGTCAAGGTCACACTTAGTGTTTAAAAGTAATGGAATACTGTATGCATGATTACTCTGTCATGCATGGAAGGATTTTAAAATAACAAAGCACATGTTTTGAGCACACCTCTTTCGGGGGCATTCGTCACTTGTGAGGGACAGCTCTTGTTGAATTATGGTTTGGGCAAGCATAATTTCATACGATAAATGGAGATGAAGTTAGGGAGGGTCACCTAGTGTTATAGTTCTTAGTAACTGCACTACTGTTTAATGTCCTGTTTCATTGTTTGAAGAATCACTAAATTCGCGTTATGATCCGGACAAACATATTACAGAAAAAGAAATTGGATAAACTAGAGTTATGGTCCTTGGTCACAGCCTATCGGTATTTCACTTAATTTGAAGAAGTATCAACTGCTACCGAAAAAAAATACTATGACGGATAGACGGACGTTCCAACGGATGTTAAGAAAAGGTGATTTAAAAGTAAAATGTGTCACTCTGACCGAATGAAATTAATGTGACTTTTATGTCATTTAACCCTTCATTTATGGGGGCGGGCGGACGGTGACTATGTGCCCTACCCCCCCCCCCCCTCCACCCCGCACTTCGGGTATCATAATAAATCTTGAATCTTATAAAGTACCTTTTGCAACATATTGCTTGATACATAATTATATAGGGAAACCGCCTCCAGTATAGTCTTTGAAAACGTGTTTTCGAAAGAATCGCCACGATTACGAAACCACGCCTATAAGGCAGTTCTTGTTTGTAAAGTATATTTATTTTGTGCAGCATACGTTTTGCCAACACTGCGTTGTGCATCTGCAACGAGTAGAATGACACAGTGCAAACAGTTAACACTATTTTCTTTATGGATAATTTGTTTTATTCCAACTTATGCCGAGAAAGGTTTGACAATCACATTTTAAGTATTTCTTTTTACATGTAGCTGTCACGTAATTCTCTGTTCAGTTGAATTTGTTATATTTGATAATGTTGATTAAATATTTCTTCACAAAATAATTTTCTGTTGTGTCGATTCCAATTTAATCGCATTTTCAAATACATGAATACATATATTTAAATAAATTTTATTGTGCAGAGTAGATGAAATATATGTTAAAATGACCATAAGAAATTGCGGTTACTAAGAATACTGTTTCAATTTATGAACCAAATCAATCAAATACATTCATTCGTCTAAGGAACATCATCAATATCTATATTGTAAAATAATAGAAAACAGCACAAGAGGTATAGATGGTGTAAGGGAAATTCTACATCATGTTCAGAAGAATGTTGTGAATAACATAATAAGAATTACATAAACTAAACAATATTACAAGTAATGTTGAATATTGAGGTACAAATGAGCGTACAAAATTTACAGTAAGGCATGCAAACATTCTTCTAAATTTCTCATATTTTTTGTTTCGTGAAATGTTCTTTTTATCCCGTCGCCTGAATGATGATCTGTGAATTATTTTTAAACATCATCTTGATATGATAATCTGACACCACAGTAGTAGTGTTAGAAAACTGTTACCATAATAAGAGATTTTCCTTTGCCAGTTAACTATTCATTCAGTCTTTTTAGGAACACCTTCAACGTTAATATCTAAGAACAAAATAATTAACGTTAATTACTTTTAAAACCAGTTTAAGGAACCACCACAAATTTCTTTCTTGATCAAATATTTCATTGCTTTTGTTTTGGTCTTCATTTTGTACATGTAACTTTTGTACATTTATTATTGAAACAGATTATATGTTGATTTGAAATGAGGTTTCAATTATGAAGAATATGTTTTCATGTATATCTGCCTTCCTGGAGACAGCACATTATGAAGCACTATATTTTTGGTTATCATTGAAGCGTCATAATTATTATTTTTGTTACTTTATATATTAAGATTTCTATGGAAAGTACATTTTATTAGGGTGGTAACGTCTGAATAGATTTTTAGTTTTTGAACCTTGAAACGTACATTTGTATAACAAGCTATTGTTATCACTTGTACGTCGTCGGAAAGCTTTCAATTGATCTGTTGACATAAACCACGAAAGATAGAAAAGGGTATGGCATTGAATACAAAGCATTGAAATCGGGGGTATATAATGCAAATCTTCTTTGACAATATGAATTCCTTCTTTTTTAATTTTCAACCCTTCCAATCTCTGCCAACTGAATTTTAGCTATCGATGTATTCATGTCTTGCATTTATGAAAGCAATTTGGTAGGTACATCCGTTACATGAAATTCAAAATGATTGAGTGGTAAAAATCTTATGGCAGAGAATTTTAATTTAATGTTGAAACCTCAGTAGACTCAACATTAACTCTTCCTTAGGAAACCCACTCTTAAAATTTTCTTTGTATTTGTTATTTGTATCACAATAAAAACTAACCTACCAAGAGTAAAAACACTGTAAAAATGTATGAAACTATCGAGTACCTTATTACGGTTTTTAACAAGGATTCACGCGACTCCTTGTTTTTGTAATGCTAATTTTTAAAACAACTTATCCAAAGCCTGACAATTTGAACACCCAAAGGCTTCTCATTCTCTTGCAAATTATATCGATGTTAGCTGAAACGCGTGGGGACCGTGTTTGCGATCTCCTCTTAAAATGAGTTAAAAGTCATTTCCGTTCTAGCTCTGTAAATAATTATAATGCTAATGGAGGCAAAATTCAGAATACTTTAATTACTACGCCACCGTCAGATACACTTAATCGAGAGGAGTGATCCGACAGTGATGTACGCATATTAGCGACAGTTTAAACACAACTCATTCTGCAATAGAGCGACTAGAAATACGAACTTTATAAAGTATCTTACGCACTCCAATATCAGCCAGTAATAACAAGAAATATCGTTTTCAAAAAGATAAACGGCGTATATATGTATCCATAAACATGGTTTCAAGGAAAGTTATCAATATGCAGTCTATCTTTAGATCGGCTATCATGTGAACAAAACGGTCGTTTTTCATTTACTGACCTTCCATTCATAACATTTGAACAGTGCAAATAGTAGTTTAAAACCCAGGACAAAAATTGTTAAAGAGCTCTTAATATTTTGTGAAGCCTAAAAATAAGACTTGGTTTTATATTTAGCTATTTTAAAGAATTTCTTGAAGTAAATTTAAAGTGTAGGTCTAATGGACTACTTACACGTGTGGTTAACTCTCCTTACCACCATAAAATGTGATGAAAGGAAACTGTGAGGTGCGAACTGTTGCTGAGGTAGTGGGGTTGTGAAAAAATAACAAAAATGTGAGTTTGAATTCTGTAAATTTTCTTTTACGTTTTTTTAATAAAGAACTTTCAAAAATCGGGGAATGAAGTTACCAGTAGAGGTGTTGAGACAACCTGTTGCATGAAAGTTAGAAACTATATACCAAAAGTTGTTCATAAGTTTGAGCCAATCTCGATTTCAAGTCAGCGACTCTAACCACTCGACCACGGAGGTGGATCATCATTATGAAAAAATGACCTGTTTTATATGTTTTATGATGTTAGCATATGTCCCTTACGGAAGCATAAATGTACCACCACTTAATATTCCGGTTTCATGAAAATTTCGTGAAATAATAGAGAATTTCATGTAAAGTGCTGAGTAAGTCGTGTTACGTATTCCTGAAGGATGTGTCATAAACAAAGCTGGTTACATACGTACAATTTAAAAGCACTGTATTTTACTTCGTCAAAAAGTCTCAAGCATAACTATGTTTTACCTTGAGGGATTTTGAAATAATTAAAAACAACAGCAACATGATGTGCTATTTATGAACTGTAGGTCTGTGATTAAAATAAACGGATAGTAACCAAAATCAAGTGCTATTAAGTAGCTCCTTGTTGTCAGCCCTTTCAGTGCTTTGATTTAAATAGGCGATTAGGGAGCTGAGCGTCCGATTGACATGCTATTGTATACATACGAAAGCAGAAGGCTTTACGGGAAATAATGAATGCGGTACATGTATTTGATCTCTTGTTTTACAGATTTATCAGTATTTATCAAATAAATACAACGTGCTGATATAATAAAGACACGTTAGATTTTATCTTGACTTCAGAAGATGATCATACACCTGTACGTCTCTCTGATGGAAGTGGACCACATGAAGGTCGTGTAGAAATATACAATAATGGAAGCTGGGGTACAGTGTGTGATACTTCCTTTAATGAGAACATAGCAGTTGTGATATGCAGGATGCTTAACTTCCCTACGTAAGATTATTTCTATAGTGCGTGTATGTCTCTTATTCTTTCGCAGATGTCTAGCAGAGTACAATAAGTTGCTGCGAGAAACCTGAAATGACAGCCCCTGCACCGAGAGTGAAAGAGTTTATCGAGATTTACTTCATTTAATATAAAGATGTTCTGAAATAAAATGAAAGTAGCACTTAATAAGAGAGAAGCGCGTTATAGAATTTATATAAAATGTTGTTTTTTTCAGACAGACCAAGGAGAGTACATAAAATATGTCATATTAAAACAGTGTGCATCCTAACTATTCTTTTACATTAGACGTATGCTCATTTGGGTCGTATATTGGTGCGATGATTTGGTAAATCATTGGGATAAATAGTGGTCTTTTTATGAATTTTCGCTTATAGGTCCCGGGTAATGTATGTTTAAGGAAATCTGAATTTACAACATACAAGAAACAGTGATGTTTCAAAGTCTAAGTTGCATTCATAAATAAAACTTTATGTATAACCCGAGCTCCACCGTTCGCTTTTCTTCGAGTAGACACGTGACATTCACACATATATCTTTCTTGATGTAATCTGACAAGAAAAGTTACTTAGGAAGTTTACGATTTCAACAGTGCAATGACAAATAGCTGGTCACGTTGTGTAATCAGTTTTCTGCTGGAAAAACCTGTACTCGAGGTAATCAGAGTTGACCATGGTAAAACATTTAGTTCATGAAAGCTATGTTTTATTCTACTGAAGCATTTCTAAAAATGGACACGTGCAACTATTTTAGATGGGGAGCTTTGGCCGTTGGCGGAGCCTACTTCGGTAATGAAACAGACAACATTTGGCTGGATGGGGTTGGATGTGTTGGTAATGAAACAGACATTGCATACTGTCAACACAGTGGCTGGGGAAATGTCAGTTGTAACCATACAGAAAATGTTTCAGTGAAGTGTAAAGGTAAATTGTCCTTGTTGCTGGAATGTAGTCTTAAATTGTTTTGATATCAAGCGTACTTGCGAGTAGAAGTACAAAATGCATAATGTAAGAAATATAAAGCGTTCTGTAAACGTCATTTACCGCACCATAAATATTACATCATTTGTTATATGAGCAATTACTATGATATATACACTAGATGATATTGTAAAGTTCCATGCGAATTGGCCGATAAAAACCCCAAGTTTTAACATTGATTTCGTTATATCAACTTAAGTTATATTAACTAAGTATAAGACTATAAAGGTTTCTTTTTTTCAGAACAACCTTTAAACGACATTCTGAAGGCTTTAAATGAACATAAATACACAAGATTTAAGACTCAAGGCTTTCGCCGAAACGTTAATATGAAAATGATGATATAAATACGTTGTTGTAATACAGTGTTGTTGTTGAATTTTCCATTCTTAATTGATCCAGACGAAATAGAAGAGCATCAAAACTTGCTGGTTCACTAACAGATATTTAGAATATACGTAATAAAAGTTTAAAGCAGACAACGCAATAAGATTTAGTTTTGCATAAAAAAGGAAGTCTATTACTTACGTTTTCATTTGACAACTAAATTGCCATTTTATTATTCGTTAATCTATCTTTACTACAAGACAAGCAATAAAACACAATAAAATGAGCTGAAAACAGAAACTTTACTGTATGTTCTATCAATTCTTCCCTTAGTAAACACTATTACTGGTATCTATTGCTCATATTGATTTAAATGCTTTGGATAAGGACACATGAAACGAGTACCGACAAAATGAGAAAGAAATCAAATATCAAGGTGACAAATGAAACAGAGACAGGAGGCAGTCGTCTCTAGAATCTTAAGAATGCACTAGTGTGCACTAGAGTAAGTTAAAGATTACTGTGCATTTAAGTGTTTACGGCAAAGAACATGAGTGGCAATGTTAACTGAAAAACGGAAAAAACACAGTATTAAATCCACACAAAGGCTAACTTTGTTTACAATGTGTTAAATATGAAATTAACATCTACTGTTTGGAATCAATTGTCACTAACTAAAAAAATACATATAAGACGTGACATGGTAGCTGTACCATATTTGCAACTTTGAGTTTTTGAATAAACGTTTTGCTGATACCACTTCAAAGATAATTTTTAATGATTTTCAGTTTTTTCTCCTCTATTATTTTCCAAATCCAATAGAAATGACTGATTAGAGGTACCGAGTTTCAGTTAAAATGAGTGTTAATGAAACTTATAAAACTGTACTTTATTGTACAGCCGATGTTAAAACAACGGTACGTTTGATTGGAGGAGGTGGACCGTATGAAGGCCGTGTTGAAGTATATTACAATGGAACCTGGGGTACAATTTGTGATGACGATTTTGATTCATCCGATGCTGCTGTGGTTTGCAGAATGCTTCATTTTCCCACGTAAGATAGATACAATTAAGAAATTTACCAGAATTATTCAGGTATAAATATTTATAAATTGAGTGTTTATTGCCACAGTAAAGCCCCAAAACGGAATGTTTTCTATTGCAAAATGAAATGACTGTGACAACTATTTGTAATGATTGTATGATCGATTTTTAAAAGATTCAAATTAGATGGTTTAACTTATTTAGTGTTTGAATTTTATTTGTTTGTAAAACACATTATTTCCTTACATTTTAGGTTTAATAATATTCAATATCCATATATTTTACCTTTACTCCTTTAGCAAAACGAATCCATTAATTGACTTGACATAGTTACATACAAGTCAATAATTCATTTTGGTCGTTTTCATTAAATCTTGACCAATATTTTCTGTGTAGGTATATTTTAGATGGACTGCGTCTAAGCTGAATTGTGTGTATAAGTATTGTTCCTAAATGTTTTAACCGAAGACTTTAACAAGATACGATCAATATCTGTCTTGAATTAACTGTAGTTTCTTGCGAAGTAAAGTAAAACGTCGTTTATTTCGCGATTGTCTGTGAATTTGCGAGCGAAAAATATTTAATGTTATAATCATTGTTTGTTTGCTATTGTAGCGAGTTTGTTGAATTTGAGAAGTGCTGCAATCGCAAAAACTAGCGAAAATAAAAACCGACGTTTACTGCAAAAAAAAAAACGGTTAAGAGACAACCAGAAAACAGAAATACAGTTACATATTAGTATGTTAATACTGTTCTTTCAGGCGTGTTGCCATTGCTAAAAGAAGCGGTGACCTTGCAAATAGGACGGGAACAATCTGGTTAGATGAGGTAGACTGTTTGGGAAATGAAACTGACATAGCAAACTGCACACATGGTGATTGGGGTGTTTCCAACTGTAGTCATTCTCAGGATGTCTCCGTCATCTGCTCAGGTATATCTTGATTGTTTTTTCTTCTCTGTTTATAGCTATGCCATTAGTGTTTGCTTTATCGCTGATTGGCGACTGGTTTTATTTATATTTACCTTAACTTAGCATGCCATTCATTTCACTAAGAACTTGATCACTTCCAGGATATTAACCAGACCAGATGAAGTTCTCAACAACAATGTCATATCAAATGCAACCAATAATTGTATAGTGTATATAGAATGCTGAGTAATACGACACATTTAGTAAGCTCATGACATTTTTGAAACATTCTTTTTGTAATTTAAAATGATTTGACTGTTAACGTTTCAGTCTTTATAGTATCACAGCATGCATTCAAATCATATAGAAGTGACTATTGTAAATAAACTCTGGAATAGAATTCATTATGCTTTTTATGAACAAACCAGTTCCGTATTATCCAAACGAGACTGTGCGACTTGTTAACGGCAACTCATCATCAGAGGGTCGTGTTGAGGTGTTCCATGGTAACCAATGGGGAACAGTTTGTGATGATAACTTTGATGAAAACGCTGCAGCTGTCGTCTGTACAATGCTTGGCTTGCCGAGGTAAATTTTTTTTAATCTGCTAATGATTCAAGTCAGGTTCTTGATTTACAGCGATATTTCTGTCAAAGTTATCTCTGTCATACGGAGTCAAACTGAGTATGATTTTATTAAAGGTGTAACAGTTGGCTGTGCTGATGAAATTTACACACAGACGCACACATGAGCCTGATGCATTCTATTTTTCTAAAAATACTTCACACTTCATTTGACAATTTACGGCATGAGCTTAGAAATCGCGTCCATGGTAAGGCCATATAATATGATGCAAACAAATGCTGTCTATCATGTTAGCGTTTTTGCATAAGTGGAAACTTCATGAAAGGTAAGGGCTGTCAGTACTATATCTTGGAGGGGTCAAGTAATATAGACCTTATCGCATTGGATGTGTGCTGATTGCTTGCGACCTAGATTATCTTTGATTACTTGGTACAATTATATTCTCAAAGTGATTTGTTTTGTGACATTTACAGATAATTTATTGTTATTTTAGTGCTGGTGCACGGCCCATGACAAATGCCTCCTTTGGTCAAGGTAGCGGTGTAATATGGTTAGACGAGTTACGATGTTATGGAAATGAAAGCGACATAGGAATATGTCGTCATAGTAACTGGGGTGTCAGTGACTGTAGACACTTAGAAGATGTAGGAGTTTACTGTGACGAAGTTCAGATTGGTAATTTATGCTTCATTGTTCTATTATTATACTAGTTTTATCCCATTATTAATATTAATTTATATTAATTACTAAGAAATAGACAGCCAATTACTTTGCGGTTAGGAATTAGAAAGAAGCAGGCCCGGATATTGTTGTAATGATATAATGCTTATCGTAGTTTTCATAATTATTATCTAGTGGATCTAACGTGATGAAAGTCACACATGTATAATGTTATTCTAAAACAAATCGGTCATATTCAAGTACGTGTCTAGTGTTCTGTGCGATATCACGCGCTTAAAATACGTGTTTGACTTTTCAAAATGTCAATTTTTTCATGAAATATATTTCTATACAATTGTTTATTTTTATGAACTGAGATTTCGTTTATAACTTCGTGATATTCCGTAGGTTATAAGATGATGTGCAGTGTGTGATTAGTTTACGATCCATACTATATTCTTAATATCTACGCCTGTTAAAAAAAATGTATTAGTGTTAAAAACGTCACTTTTGCATTCTTATCATGGAAGACACTTAAAATACATCAGTGATTTGAAAGTAAATAAGGTACGCTGAGTTATTTCTCTTGCCGGCAGAAATGAATGAACACAAACCGTACAGCATAAGCGGTGTAGCGTAATAAGAGCAAAAATATAATTTCATAGATAATTTATTAAATCTGCTTTGAAAATGGGAAGGTATAAAAGCTGTCAAAACTTTATTAGCCAAAGGGTCTTATTTGTAATTCACATTAAAGTAAGTTTAATGTTCCCGGATGTTTTGATCTTTGTCGGGACATTTTCTGATGAAACCAGGAAATAACTGAGAAATTAGAGAAGTCTGACATAAGCCAAGTCTGGCGTCTTTAGTATATATACCTGTGTTATTTCTGTAAAAGAAAGGAGGTTAGAAGGAAAGTTAGGAAGAGGCAGTAAGTTAGTTAAGGGAGCTAAGAGACAGCCTCTGTGCCAGGTTGGCTCAGTTGGCTAGTCTGATATACTGTTTGTCCGCTTACTTACTATCTCTGTTATGAAATAGACTTGACAGCTTATTAAAGGAATTGTAAAATTTGTAAAGTGTCTTTT
Source organism: Saxidomus purpurata (assembly GCA_022818135.1). Classification (NCBI taxonomy): domain Eukaryota; kingdom Metazoa; phylum Mollusca; class Bivalvia; order Venerida; family Veneridae; genus Saxidomus; species Saxidomus purpurata. Next base: position 42,587,223 of record JAFMSR010000013.1, read on the forward strand.
AATAAACAATAAACTGTTTTAACCAGCGTTGGGTGTTATTATGTTACAACGCTTTGTTTTGGTGCCGTGACCAGGATCGAAGTTTTGGAACAACGTCAGGACATTTCGCCGAAGTACTAGCATTATTACGACACGCCGGATGCCGAAAACTGTAAGACCTGTTTTACTTTTACCTTTATTTCTAGTATGGCGCAAGCTAAGTCGTATTTACGAACATATTTTGTTCAGTTTGGGCATTCAGTTAAAAAGAAAAATTACTATACGATCATTGGTTTCATTTTTGCAAAAGAAATTCTAAACGGCTAGATCATAAAAGCTATAAAAAAACTCGAAAAAGTAAGAAAAAAATAGATAAAATGAACTAAAGCTATATGTAAACGATTGATGGTGTATATACAAGGTTAAGTTTTGTGATGAATGTCTTCTCTTCATATATATATGCTTTTGTAATTTATACAATGAATTTTCTTCGGAATGTTGGGAAACGGTGTTAGTTTTGTTTTAAGGTTGTAGTTTTTACTGTTTTTAATGTGCGATCATGTTATTATTCTGATGTGTTTTCTGTTGCGAATTCATATTCGATGGTTACCATGTGTTTCTATGCGGAAATAACCTATTAGGTTTTGTCATTTCATGGTTACCTTTTGTATTGCGTTTTTGGTAGACTTGAGAACTTATGCGTTATTCTATAAATATTGAGACCTATTACATGTGTGGGGTAAAAGTGATTTACTCCCGTACGATATTTTGCTGTCGTGTTTCTATGCTAATAGATGCGGAGATGTTGTACTCCGGCTATGTTGTTCAGAATTTTGATAAACCTGGAGATTAGTGACCTCCAGTGTAGCTGAATTGTGTCTAATTGTATTAGGGGCGCAGATGACGCCTTCGGCGCTACGTTTCGTCGACACATTCATGATTCTACAACTGTTGATCTACGCATTGTGACTGCGTGTTCAGGGATGTGTTCTCTCGTTAATTTACGTGTATTTATAGTAATATTTAAGAATAACGGATCTGTCTTTCGAGCTATGTTTGACGTTTGTACAGGTATGGATGGGCTGACTCCCTGTTGGTTAAGCTGTCGCAAAATTTGGGCGACATATGTTTTCTGTCAGGCATCAGACATCTCTGTAAATATTTTGGTGTTGGTATTTTGTTTGATTATGTGAAATTCAATTGTCGGACTGATTCATAGAACCTAAATATGGTCATTTGTTTTATATATGTTGTATAAAGATTTCTTATTATCCCTGGTTATTTTTTTGTTTTATCTGGGCACTTTATTTTGTTATATATAGCTTACTTTGTTCATTGTCAAATTTTGGAAATACAGAATCATTAATCTAATAAATACGACATAGGGTTGCAAGATATGCTTAGAAGCATGGGTACTGTAACAGGCATGACTGCTTACAACAAATACGACACCTGTCTAGAATATGAATTTCAACTGCGTCTAAAGTATTGAAAAAATCATAAATGGACTATCATAAAGTGGCAATATAAACTGTGCAACATACGAATCGATTTGAAATTATTATTATTCTGCCGGAGGACATAAACATGTATCTACAAACTGTCATAAGTCAACACATTACATAATTTAGCTGTACCATGCAACAAATTAACAAAATTGACAACAGTGAAATGCATAAAGCTGTGTATTACTGCACATATTTAAATATAACTAGTGACTTCACCTTTAGACTGGCTCTCACTTTATACTACTTATACAGCTGAAATCTTGATAAATTTGAATAAAACTCTGAAAAGGCAAGTCTACACGTGTGAGACACACATATGAAGTTATTATGAGAAATAAGGGAACACCTTTGAAATTCTGACACGTTATGAAACTACTAATGTTTAGCACAAAGAACTTTAGCCAATTCCAGAGAAAAATACCCCAAGGCGTCGCTACCCGATTGATTGTGGAAACACTTCAGTTGTTGTACACCGAAAATCAGATCTGTTCCAAAGCTCAAGTTGGCACTGATGAGTATGGTCAAGCAAGGAGACACACTGGCTAACCCTGGAGTACGTTATGGTTGTCTGGTCACTGGCCTCAGAAGAAAATTGGGCCTAAGATGCTTTGTATCCTTTTATATATTTATTGTTAATTTACATAACAGTTCAAAACATATATTGAACTTGAAATAGCAAGAACTTTAATAGATCTTACCAAGTTATTTAATTCTTTCAAACTGCAGTTCATATTATCTTCCATTAAAAAAATACATACCAGAAAGAAGAAAAGGAAAATTTTCATGTGTAATATGTGGAAACGTTTTGTTTTGTTAATGAATGTAACGTTAGCTTAATTACTTTTTGTCACGGATAGCTTTGTATATATTTTTGCTGTCTTTTTAAAAGTTTTTTTCACCTAAGATTCTACCAGTTAATACAAATATAACTAAAAGACACATTTTCAATAATCATCATGTATTGATTTTGACTTCTATTGACATGACGTGTCATGTATGTACAGTTAAACTGCTTATTTGTGTAAATAAGGATGACCAGTGAGTGAAAAAAAAATTCAATGCGTGTTGCATTCAACGTTGTGTATGTTGGCTCACGAAAAACACTTGTGGTGTTATTGTAGGTTAGGGCATGCTATAGAAGCATGAGACACCCTGTACAAGAATTGCCTACATGATGTTTCATCTGAGTTGTTAAAGGTATTTTGGTTACCTACCTCAGTGAACGGAAATCTTAAGTAGTTAACTGTATATAGAATGATTCCATGCATTTTAGTTAAAAAATAGTTACTTTTATGCAAGTATTAGCTTCACAGCTTCACATTTTAAATGATTCCAGTTACATGCTTGTGTATACCAGATCTATATATTTTCTTCTCGTTTCAGTTTCTCTTTGTGTATTATATATCAAACACTTCAATGAACATGCATCAGGAAAAGACGCAGGAATTCCAAAAAGAAAAGGAAACATGTTGCAGAATGAACACTTATCTTTCAAAATAATGTATTTTGTATCACGAAACATTTTACATACAAGTGTTAATTTCTTATCGAATAAGATTTATTATGTGCTGTTATGTTGAACATTACGTATGAATGTTTTACCTGAAATGTTTAAGGAATTCCTATTTATGTCTTGTTTTACTGTTTAAAAAACTGATGCATAACCACTGAAAGTGCCGCATTATATATCATATGTGGTCTAAAAGGTGACGAACAATTAAAGGTATCCCTTAGTTGTCGTTTCCTGTATTTCTGTCAAGATTACTCTACTATATATTTACTAAATTAGTTTACTCAATTATATAGAAACTTTTAGTTAAAAACGGATGTGCCAAGATTTTGAGCAGATACGTTATGACCCGTTGGTAAATAGTAAAGTTCTGATTAATAACGTTCGCTCCTTTTTTTTTATTATTTGTTTTTTAAAGAAAGGAAGGCTTTGTAGCGTAATAAGAGCAAAAATATAATTTCATAGATAATTTATTAAATCTGCTTTGAAAATGGGAAGGTATAAAAGCTGTCAAAACTTTATTAGCCAAAGGGTCTTATTTGTATTCACTTTTAAAGTAAGTTTAATGTTCCCGGATGTTTTGATCTTTGTCGGGACATTTTCTGATGAAACCAGGAAATAACTGAGAAATTGAGAAGTCTGACTAAGCCAAGTCTGGCGTCTTTAGTATATTACCTGTGTTATTTCTGTAAAAGAAAGGAGGTTAGAAGGAAAGTTAGGAAGAGGCAGTAAGTTAGTTAAGGGGCTAAGAGACAGCCTCTGTGCCAGGTTGGCTCAGTTGGCTAGTCTGATATACTGTTTGTCCGCTTACTTACTATCTCTGTTATGAAAAGACTTGACAGCTTATTAAAGGAATTGTAAAATTTGTAAAGTGTCTTTTATAAACAAAACTGTTTAACCAGCGTTGGGTTTAGTTAAGCGGGTATTAAATCTAAACTAATGTATAGTCAAAGTACGATTTTAACCTTATGAAAATAGAAATTAAACTTTTAGACAAATAAGATTATAGTTACATTTTATTTCTTTTGTAATCTTAATTCTTTTCTGAAATTATACAATAAAGCAGCGGTAAATGTCTTTCTTGAATTTAAATAGCGAATTTGAACAGTTAAATTTTCCTATCATTTTCAGTTTTCTAACTACTATTCATTGATCGCTTCAAAGTATAATTTCGAGCAAGTACTAAAGCTATAACCAAAATATATGAATCTGTATCACAGCTTCATTCATGTTGAAAATCAATGAAAATCTCTTTTGACTATCCTAGTCAAAATTGAGAATTAATCCTTTCTGATTATATCTCTTAATAAGAAAATAACTCAGTACAACTTATTTTCTACATGTTTTCAAAGCACGTGCTGTGTATCAGCACAATACTTAAATTTAGAAGACTAATATAACTATAAATAAGAAAATTCCATTTTTGTTGCAAAGAATAAGTAATGTTGGATCTTTATACTTCTTTTATTTACAAGGTTTGCTACATGCGCGACTGTTTTTATGTCACACTAACCATCTGTATTGTTCAAACATTTGTCTGGGCCAAATCAGGCATCCGGTGCTTACTTAAAGGGGCCAGATTAAAAAGTACATTTGTATAAGATGGTATTCAGAAATACTGAACTATGGCATAAATAATTCGATTTAATTTCTTGTAGCTTGATAATACTTAAATGTTAACCATACAAAAATGTATACTGAACTTGTATTTTCAGTAACATTTTGCATTTTATAGAATGTACCAATTAAGAAGTTGGTCTGCATATATGTATCTTTCTCATACTATGAGTTTGTGTAAATACATCAAGTTTTAACTTCTTCTGGTGTCCTGAATTGTGTAAATACCTCAAGTTTTAACTTCTTCTGGTGTCCTGAATTGTGTAAATACCTCAAGTTTTAACTTTTACAGGTGTTATGAATTTTGTAAATACATCAAGTTTTAACTTCTTCTGGTGTCCTGAATTGTGTAAATACCTCAAGTTTTAACTTCTACCGGTGTCCTGAATTGTGTAAATACCTCAAGTTTATCCACAGGTGTTTTGAATTGTGTAAATACATCAAGTTTTAACTTCTACCGGTGTCCTGAATTGTGTAAATACCTCAAGTTTATCCACAGGTGTTTTGAATTGTGTAAATACATCAAGTTTTAACTTCTTCTGGTGTCTTGAATTGTGTAAATACCTCAAGTTTTAACTTCTACCGGTGTCCTGAATTGTGTAAATACCTCAAGTTTATCCACAGGTGTCCTGAATTGTGTAAATACATCAAGTTTTAACTTTTACAGGTGTTATGAATTTTGTAAATACATCAAGTTTTAACTTCTTCTGGTGTCCTGAATTGTGTAAATACCTCAAGTTTTAACTTCTACCGGTGTCCTGAATTGTGTAAATACCTCAAGTTTTAACTTTTACAGGTGTTATGAATTTTGTAAATACATCAAGTTTTAACTTCTTCTGGTGTCCTGAATTGTGTAAATACCTCAAGTTTTAACTTCTACCGGTGTCCTGAATTGTGTAAATACCTAAAGTTTATCCACAGGTGTTCTGAATTGTGTAAATACATCAAGTTGTAACTTCTTCAGGTGTTCTGCCATATCCGGACTCTATGTGTGTCCAAAAAGAAAACATGGAAATAAGATGTTACAACGAATCTAATCCAAAAGGTTTGTCGACTAAGAATTTTCTTTTTTGGCTGAGTCCAGGGAAAACTGATGTTGGTGTAATACCTCTAGTTACGAATATTGTATTGGGTTTTGTATTGTGTCCTGTGCTGTGTCCACATTAGTGTGTGTGTGTAGGTTGTCCTTTAGTTTTGCAAAAAAAAAACTACAGGGTGTACCTTTCTGGCTGTCATTGCTCACAGTTGGATGTAAGTATATAAGTCGTATTAAGTGTGAGTACTCTCATTGATTGTTTTAAGAGATTTCTTACGTTATGTATACAGGACGAAGTCGAGCATACTACTATAAACATCTATCTATATGAAAAAACAGACTTTCAGACAAAACTTGTTCGATGAGTTAATTAAAGTGAATCGTTTTGTTTCTATCATCAGTAGTTTTATCAACCTGATTGATTGTATGTGGTACTGTACATAAATAAAGAAAACTAGAGGTTGTTTTTCACAAACACAAAAACGTTTGTCTCACCACCACGTAACACTGTAGGATATACAAGTATCAGCGTAAGCACAACCATCCTTGGCACTGGATATTTATGTGAAGTTTGGTTATAATACGTCTTTTTGTGTAAAAGGAATTGCGCGGAAAATCTTAGAGTAAGGGTTTACGAAAGAGGAAAACGCATCACTGAACAGAATATTGCCGCCGACGATATGCACAACTACGCTAGGAAAGTTTCAGTAAAATCCATACAGTCGCGTGGACAAAGATTGTACTATTTATCAGTACGTCAAACATCTTCAAGGTTCAATAACTCATTCTAAAACCAGTGTTGCGGAAAACCCGGATCATATGCGCATCTGCACTTGATAAATTGACTTGTCAGTGATACCATTCACAGAACAAAAAAAATATTTAAAATAATAAATGATGGTACATACATACACCTCATTTGGCTATACGGATACTTGGTTAAAGTTTAAAATTAATTGCCACTGATTCATTATGGAAGAATAAATTCCAGAGTTAATTGCAATCCACGGATAAAATTGATTTGTTTGTGATGTTTACCATCACTTACATGAATATTCTATGCACGAAACACAAACACCAAATGTCCCTTGTACATAATTTGCGTAGGATAATTTTTAACCATTTACTGACGTTTAAATATATTAATGTCCAGGTACTTGCATCCTCCATGTTGGAAAAGCAAAACAATGCATATTGAAAACAGTTTATTTCACTTTTCGGTACATTGAAATATAGCCAGATATATAATAAATTTTTTGGGATAGTAATGTTGACTAATTTCGGAAAAATACCGGATGAGCCTCAATGGAGAGAAATCATCACAAGGTCGACAACTTGTAAAGGTATTTGATACTAAATTGATATCACTGATTGGGACGTAATAGAAATTTGTCATAGAATTTATACCAAAGCAGATACCAGAAAAATATCTACTTTTAAGCTAACGAACATACGCCTGTACGTTTGTCTGGAGGATTTGGTTCGTACGACGGTCGTGTAGAAATATACTATAATGGAAGCTGGGGAACAATTTGTGATGACCTTTTTGATTCAAATGACGTATCTGTGATATGTAGAATGCTCAATTTTCCCACGTAAGTTGATTTATTTCTACGATATGAAGATTACTTTTTCAAGTGACACCAACCCTAATATGAAGAAGAGTAATTTAAATGATAAGAAAACAATGTATATATGTAATTTGCATTAGTTATTAAAAATACTACTGGAATTTAAAAAAAATTATCTCAGTTCAACAAACTTATTATAATATTTTTTTAACAAAATGTCAGTTTTAAACTATAAAATTTTCTAGCGTATTTTTAATTGTCCGGAAACAGATTAAATTAAACCTGTGGTTTTAATTTTGACTTTTTCTTTCATTAGTTATTTAACCGTTATGCTACTAGTTTTCGTATGAAATATCTAACAAAACTTATTCATCACTGAAAAGATTGCATACATTTGATTGTTCTTCATTCTAACAAAAGCTGTATATCCTTTTTTCAGACGGGGCGCTACGCTTAAAAAAGATCCAAATTTCGGGAATGGAACAGGTTATATTTGGTTAGATAACATGGAATGTATTGGTAATGAAGCAGACATTGCATACTGCAGACATAATGGTTGGGGAAATGTCAACTGTGACCATTCCGAAGACGTTTCAGTAATTTGTTCAGGAGGAGGTCATTTCTTATTTAACTGCAATAATTGTTGCAATCTTTATTCTACAAATCATAATAAAAACAACGTTTAATCATATCTCATCTGTACAAAGAACGCACAATTTGACCTGATGTTACTAATTACGCCTAAAATCAGTTAATGGCTAAAAGGAAACTCACTGTTGCAGTGAAATTAAGTTTGCATATGTATTTATGAGTTTTAAAGGCAAACACATTTTTGAAATATTGTGAAGGAAAAAACAGCGGTGTTTACTGACTATTCATACAAAAACAAAATTTACTTATAGTAGTATGTAGTCACATAAGAAAACTCATTCTTTATGAAATTGCGCTTGTTGTGCTTAATGATATATTATTTGTAATTATATTTAGCAGCCAATGTGCAACCAGCTGTACGATTGATTGGGGGAGAGACTAAATATGAAGGTCGTGTAGAAGTATATCATAATGGAAAATGGGGTACGATTTGTAATGACTTTTTTGATTCCAGAGACGCAGCTGTGGTTTGTAGGATGCTTTCTTTTTCAGTGTAAGTCATATTTCGTTATTAGATACGAACAGGATGCCTTACATTTCAGATTGTTTAGATGGACTGAAATGTTATATAGCCATTACAATCCATTCATCATTCTACACCTTTGTGCTGTTGAATAATAAATTTAAATCATTATTGTAAAACTCTTACTAAACAAACTTTGTACTTTTTATACAATTGAAAACGAGATGATGCAATGCGTAAATTGTACTATATCTGACATGGAAAATGATCCTAAATATGACTCAACATCCAAGCTGCAAGTTAACAGAGATCAGCAACTGTAACAGAAGGTCAGCATCTTGTATTCTATTTCAAGCTAGGCTATGAAGCTGTAGCTGTCCGTCTGGTGATGCATATACTTTAGAATGTACAAATATTTGTCACATGAGCACATCTGTTGAACAGTGCCATGTGTGTTTTCTGATTAAAGACGTGGGGCTGTTGGTTTGCGAAAGCATGACTTTGGGTATGGGACATTAACATGGTTAGACGATATGGACTGTAATGGCAATGAAACTGACGTAGCATACTGTAGACATGCTGGCTGGGGTAGGGAAAATTGTCATCAATCTGAGGATGTTGCCGTGAAATGCGCAGGTAGATTTTTATGAGTTCAATTTATCAAAAATTAGTCATTATGAGTTTTAAGGATGGATGAGTGTTCGTCGTCTGACGGACGTCTGTCGTCCACAAATTGGTTCAAATGACTTCTTCTCATAAACCACTATCCGGAATTTCAACACACAGGAGCATCATGGCATTGTGCTATCTTAAAATGATTTCATAGTTCATGTTGACTGAACAACGTGGCCCCAGAGAAAATAATATATTAAAAAAAGTATTTCACCACAACCACAAAGCTCAGAGCTTATATATTTGGTATGTAGCCTTGGGTCAAAATCACAAAGCCTAGAGCTTAGATATTTGATGTGTTATTTTGGCTAGTGCACTTCTTCCAAGTTACCAAGGGATAAAATTGACCACACAAGGGAGTCACTGGTTTTCATATATACTTAAAGCCTTCAAGACACTTTTAAGACCATGAGTGTATTGTCAGGCATATAACCGTCTGTCATAACACAGTTAAATACATTCATTTAATTCTAAAACACATATCAGAAACACAGGACACTGCTCCCGCAAGCAGGGAATGATGTATAAAATGCATCAAACTATATTGCATAGGATGTACTCGTAGCTTCGAGTCTTGTTCGAAAATGTATCAGGCGCTATCATAAAAATAAGCTTCAAAGATTTTTTGTCCCAAAAGCTCAAGGCAAAGAGCTTAAACATTTGGAATATAACATTGTCTAGTAGACTTCTACCAAAATTGTTCAAATAATGTCTTTGGTGCAAAAGGTGTCGCTTGTCTGCTTAAAGATTAATAGGAACTACTTAAAAAAATAAATCTTTTTGTCTTGAACTGCGTTGTCTAGAGCGTATGGCGTTGTCTGATGGTTCTGTTTACGAAGCTTGTTTACATAATGTCTCGGGATTTAAAATGACCACGCCCTTCGGATATCAAGGTAAAACCTGTTATGTTCAATAACTCAAGAACTATTGGGTATATAATCTTTATTGATATTATGACATTAAGCCATATCTTCAATATTTAATAACTTGAGAACCACTAGGCCTTTGATTTTCAAACAAGACCGATATGTTGGTCTTGACCAGTAGTTTATCCTACTGATTTTGAGATAACAGGGTAATACCCAGGTCACTTTGCCTGCTGACCTATTTTCTTGTGTTGTAAGCTACAGCGGTGAAATTTGAACTATATGAATAGTCTTGCATGCAGATTTCAACTTCGCTAACTTTGATAATGACCTACTGATCTACTCCCTGTTTTGAAGCTACATCAATGGAAGTTTTGAATGCAGATTTTAACTTAACATTGAGTTCCTTGACTTTGGCCAATGTTTTATTTGATAAGCTACAAAGATGGAAAATGGACTATTGCAACTATTTTGAAAACTTAAATTCACCAAATTTCTATGAATGGCCTTGATTATGACCTTTGACCTGCTGTCTTTTTGTAAAAAGCAAATGATACTCAGGTGAGCGATGTAGGGTCATGATAGCCTTCTTGTCATATTCATTATAACTTTATACCCTCCAATTTTATTACTATAATAATATAATAGAAACTTAACAGCTTTAAGTACATGATCCAGTTCAAGAATAATTTTGATCCGTAAAAGAATTCCTGGTTTCTTACAAAAGGATGCTTCAACGGCACGTAAGAACTTCATGCCTGTGAGAAATGAGAATAGCATCTAAGAATACAGTCACAAGTTTTACATAAAGCTGATGGTGTTGTAAATGAAAATTTCTTTCAGTTGTGTAAACACAAAAAGGAAATACATTTACATTCATCATGACCATTGCCTTTATAGTCAACGTTTATAGATAATCACTTTTTTGTATTTATCAGTTCCGTTTTATCCAAACGAGACTGTGCGACTTGTAAACGGGAACTCATCATCAGAGGGTCGTGTTGAGGTGTTCCATGATAACCAATGGGGAACAGTTTGTGATGACAACTTTGACGATAACGCTGCAACAGTTGTCTGTACAATGCTTGGCTTGCCAAGGTAGATTCAATATGCAATCGCCACAGTTGTTCGTGCTATTCGGAACCTACCAGCATAAAGTCCCAAACCACTGTTCTTATATACACATGTATTCTGTGTTAAATTTATCAATTTTAAGCCATAAGCTGTTAACTCCTGTGTTGACGATTGATTTTTTATCACTTAATTTTGGTACCAATGTAAGTTCCTCATACTGTTAAAAGGTTGTTGCTATGTTGTTCGTTCATTTACTGCATAAAATGGCCTATTGAACTTAGAAATTTTATATCGCCGCTGTAATGAAAGGTTTTATAAAGTTGCAGCACTTGTTATTCTAGTAGTAACAACATTATAGTATAGCTTTGAAGTACATAATAATAATAATAATAATAATAATAATAATAATAATAATAATAATAATAATGTAGTTATGTTTCGAATTTCATTTCAAATGTCATTTAAGTTATGAAAAAGAAAGACCGTAATAACTCTGCCTTTGCTATTTGTCTGTTTCAAACTTGCAATTAAAGCTATGATTTGGAATCGTACAAGGGTCTATAAACAAACATATTAACGTAGGTGGTATTAGTCCGCGTGTCACAGCTGGTCACTGCGTGCTGCTCACAAAATCATAGGTCTGTTTTGTTCATCTTAATACATATGTCTACAAGTAGGTAAACAACTATATAATACTGCTTTTCCCCCACTTAAGTACATGTATCTCTCTCTGTACTTGTGTTCACCGTCACTTCAGTCACAGCAATAAAGAAAGTTTTACTTACATGCATTTCTAAGACACCACATTTACTTGTCATGCCATTTACAGTTTAAAAAGCTAAGACTACAGCATTTTTACAGAAATTTTATCTCCAATAAATTGTGCACTTTGTGTAAAAGTATGATCACTTTACAACGTCTACAATTATAGTGGTTTTAGTTATAGGATTTCACAATCCGCCAAAATAAATACTAGTAGAGTAAATGTTTTCTACAAAAACTAAAATTTGCACTAAGAATAAAGGTCTTCGTAGCCGAAAATGTGTAGTATCAGGACATGTCAACAACCTATGATGTGCCATTATCCAGTCTGTTTTCTTCATCTGTTTAAGTTTTGGTGCTCAGTCAAGAACAACTTTCTTCTATGGGCGAGGCTCGGGTGTAATATGGTTAGATAACGTGCGCTGCATCGGTAATGAATCACATATTGAGTTTTGCCGTCACAACAGCTGGGGAACGAGCAATTGCGACCATTCGGAGGATGTAGGAGTTATCTGCGTCCGAGGTTTGATATTTGGTTATTGTACAACTAAATGACATAAGTTTTATAAAAGTAAAGCATTGAACAAAATTATGACCTTTTATATAAAACATAAAGTAGAAAGTACTTGCACAAAGGACCGGCGCTTATTCAAATTAAGTAGCGAGATTCATTCATGTAGTAGTATTAACAAATAATCGGGTTGACACTTACATTTGGAAATTATTTATATGTATTATAGGATTGGTTCAAATAATCAATAAATGTTTCGTATAAAAATGTCTGCTTTTGTAATGTAATGGTAACTTTAATAATTCCGACAGAAAACACAACGCAGGACGCATTTCTACTGTCTGTGTGTACTCAAGACGGTGATATGAAAATAAGTTGTGAGAAGGTACCTACAACAACAGGTTAGTCATTACATGTTCAGTCTATTTTGTCTTTAGTTTTGAAGCTGCTGAGATTAGTATTGTATATTGTATGATTAAATTTTAACAGTTGATTTCTTTAATGTGTCTATTTGAAAGATATTGTTATCTTGGAAGAGCAATTGTTTCCGAGACAGGTACATTCTAAGACATGCATTTTAGCCATATAACGTATATTGATCGAAAGAACATCAAATAATAACTATTTTCATAGTTGATGTACATAATAATTACTCAAGCCGCACTTTTATTTAGCTCTAGCTCCTTGTTTTGTTTGTAACGTTTGTAGCATTTAACCAGATTGCTTACCTGAAAACATACAATTACGTACAGTGTTTAGACATTGCTAACAGCTTTCAATGTGGCGATGTACATCACGTGATCACAGAAAGAAACAAAACAGCATATTTTACTAATCTGAAGTCACTTTAAATGTATTTCTTATTAAAATGATTCAGCATGAAAATTAGAATAAACCAAAACTTTTCAACTTTTAATGCTCCCAGTTGAAAGGCATATGATAGTAGATTTGCTCTTGTCCGTCCGCATGTAAGTCCGAAAGGAGATTGTGACACGTACTGACCCATTACGAATTGACCTAGAGTGACCAAAATGCGTACAAATGTTTATTGGGATGAGCGAATGTGCACCTTAATTTTAGTTTTATACAGGAGCAGAAACATAATAGTTATGGTCCGTGATTTTGTCAACATTAATGTATTTTATATGGTACGCTTCTGAAGGGTACTGCTCCTTCACTGATGGACATAGAGTTACAACACTTCATACACATAGTTATTGTGGTTTATATTTGACCAGTAACACGACATTTATGGCACCCGACTTAGTAAATATTAAGGCATTCTACTTGGGAAATTTGTGGCATTCACTGTAATTGACATAGATATTTGGGAAGACGCATCGTCTTGTTGACCTGTACCAAGTTTGTTCAAACTAAGACCATGGATCAAAATTGACCCGGTACCATTGATTTTTCACAGGCTTATTTAAGATCTCTACAAATCTTTTTGTCGCAAACCACAAGGCATAGAGCTTAATAGGTATTTGGCATTGCATGTTTGTTAAATTCATTACCCTGGTCAAAATTAACGTCGCTCCTTTACATTGAAAAATCAAGGAATATCTTTAAAAATCATCTTCTCTCAGACCATAAGGCACATAGCTAATATATTGTTACGGTGCCAGGATTGTTCCATGTTGCACTTCTTGCTTTTTAGCTCACATGATTAGGTCAGTAAGAGTAAATGTATGGAAATATGCTCTTTTTTGTAACAAAGGTCAAATGTTATCTTCACATGAATCGTTATGTCTTTCAACTATATAAAAAAAACAACAGTACGCGGATAATTTAAATGTTAATGCAATCAAACGTTTAATACGCCAATATCGACGGGATTCACGTGAAATTGAAAGTTGATGTGTAGTTACATGTATGACCTTTCTATTGATACCAAATGTGCAAAATCCATTCAGTTCAAGTGTATTTGTAGCTGGTGAGTGACCTTTGTTCTTATGCATTTATGCTTGGAAGTTTGTCTCAATTGGCGACCGAAACACGGCCATGTATAAATAATCATTTTATTCTCTGTATATGGGCTAGGGCCATTTTTATGAAATATGTTTTATTTAGACATTATGTTCGTGTTTAGATTACTACGCATCTTAACTAAAAATCGTGAAATATAGTAACAGGCTTGTTAAAGCAATTTCAAAGTTAGTGTTACTTCTGTGTAAGATGCACAACTTACTCACAGACCGAGAGGCGTTACGCCTAAAAAATGATAGCCAAAGTTACGGAAATCGTAGCACTTTAAAGCAAATAGCCAAGTATGCTGGTATTTTAAGAGGAGTTGCCCGTACATTTCTTAACAGCTAAATAAAAATGAACAAGATTAGTGTAAGATGGATTCGTCATTTGCTTACCGAAGACCAGAAACTTGATTGCGTCAAAACAGGAAATATCAGTAGCCCGGATATAAGATAATGGCAACAAGGGACGGCCTTGTTTTGCTACTCGAACCATGAGTGTAAAAATGTCATTGGTAAAGGTACTGTAAACCATATTCCTTACCAATCACGTTCCTATTATTCAAGTTGCAGTTCCTTAAGGTAAATGCATCAATGTACAGTTCTACAAAACAATTAAGAAATATATTGATAAATGCCACCCATGCTACAGGTTTTAGTATTGTGTGATTGTTGCATGACAACATTTCATCGCATGAAGCAACCGTTGAAAAAAGTATCTACAACAGGAAAATGAATTGTACTTCCGCGCCCACCATATTCGCCTGACACAGCTCCCTGTTACGTCTTTTAGTTCCCTAGATGTTTTGTTCCCTAAAAAGAACTTTTCCCGAAATCATCTCAGTACAGTATAATCCAAGAACGATAATGATAAATCATTTAAAGATTAGGAAACCCAGACTGTGCATGTTCTGTAATCTAAATTGCATTCATATTTGAACAAATATCGTAAAGTCTATAAACTAATCAATAAACAACTGTTGATCAAATAGAAAACATTATGACGAGAAAAAATGCGTCACATTATGCCGGATTGCACAAAGTAAATGTTTGCACAGAAACATATCCATCGCATTTAGTCTAGTTTTTATATTGTAATAGTTTTTCACCCCTTTTATCGTCTTATAGCAAAAATGTGTCGTTAAGATGCTCAGCTATAAACAACTCAGATCTACGGTGTTGGTTGTTTATTACAATGCACCAGGACTCTAAAGCGCGGATTAAGAAGATGAAGAACGCTTGATGGATATTGATTCTTAATGCATTACAGTAACTATAGTTTCAAATAAGCCATTAAAACATTGTAAAATGTTTTCAAAATTTGGTTTTAAATGAATCTGTATGGCATTGACTATTTTGCAGATGCGAATGCAGAGATCAGTCTGTGGCCTCCAGGACCGTATGCTTTACCAATGTCAGTGTATGGTTGTCCTGAGGATAAGTCGCAAGGGTGGAAAGAAGGGTATCTTTCAATAACGTTTAAATATACAAACATGTACTTCACTTCTAAAAGAAACGATGATACTGGAAACAATGAGGCTACATCTGAAGGCAATGGATTTAATTGGCCAGATCAGAATAGTTTTGTATTTGCACCATTTAGCAGGGACTCATTAGAAATGCACTTTTGTTTTAAAACAAGGAGAAGTAAGGGAATGGATTCTGGTCAGTTCCCAGTCGGAAATTACAGCATCTTTGCAGACAGGAGTGGATGTAAAGAAGGTATGTTAATTTATCGACACCTATTAATCACTTGAAAGTTTTAGGTTTGCGATACATATGTTTAACACTCTTGCAAGAGGCATGTGAAATGTACGCATTGACTTAAATGTAATATTTAATAATAAATGTTATTAAATAATTTCAAAATTATTGTCTGATTAAAAGTATTAAATTTATTTTAGTAAATCAGTGGTAGCAAAGCAATGGATTTAATACTGGAAAGTCAACTCGCATTTTTTATACGTTTGGATGGCGAACAAAACAGTTCATGTCCTAACTCTAAATGAAAGTGAAAATTGATCCCGCTTGAGAGTCATGCTCAAAGTATTCTTTACATATAGCAACGGAGGAGCCATTTTCGCAATTTGTTGTTTAATGGATTAAAGGTTTATTCTGTCAAGCTTGCTCTATCACATCGAAAGAAACATAACGGACTCATACAAGAACTGCTTTCCGTTTGATACTGGAACTATTTCATAGCCTAAATATTCAAACGTATGAATGATAAAGAATGTTTTTCAAATTATGCAATTGTAAACAAATAATGCTTACACTCCAAACCACGCTATCGTTTTCAGAATTCATTGCTGCTGAATACACTATCAAATTTCCCGCAATAGATTACTGGATATCAGACGGAATGCTGCCGAAATTTTCAATAAACGAAACTGAAGATCACGGTATACATATGCTAAGTAAAAACTATATGTATTATACCAGAATAGAAAAATGACCACCATTGCTAACATAGATGTTGCAAAGATTCTGTCATGCACCTAAACCAGGGAGCTACTTTCAATTTGAAGGTCATGGTCACCCATAATGTAGAGTTATATACCAGTGCGTCGTGGCATTGGATTCAAATCCTCTGATATAGAGCTATTTACAAGTGTTTTGTGTATGTATTTTAACTTCAACATGCATTGTTTAGTCTAAATGCGTGTGTCATGGAGGCTACCTTAGGGCACAATTTTGTAATTAAGGGTTATGTATGTTCTGGTATTTGAAACTGTGCCGTAATTTCTACCTTCAAATACTGCTTTTGAAATACCTTTTCACAGTTGTTTCCCATACCGAATATGCACAGTTACAGTTTTCGGTCAAAGGTTATAGGACTATAACTTTGGTAATCTGTTAATCTTATCCTCTCGTATCAAAGATGTACATTATACAGATAGCAGAAACAACCATAAACATAACTATCAACATGAGTTCACAAGAAATAGCATGAATACAAATATATTAATTGGCAATGGACATTCAAAGCAGTCTGTGCTAACTTGAAATTCGAATATTGCACATAAGACGAAATCGTAACAAATTTTATAACCTGTTCCAACATATTTCTGTTACAGCAATTCTAACATTTGCGCTTTGTAAAAGGACATTTTATCAACCGAATGTACAAGTCCCACTACATCCATCTTCAAAATTTATTACGCCGTTCGTTTACATTCAAGTAAGTATTCATTTGTAGTAAAGAACTTTCAAATCGGTCTATGCATTGATACTTCATATTATGCTTGTAAAATCGAACAGAAATATCAAAGCTTCAATCGTATACTTTCGACTATTTTTCTTGCATTTAGTCGCAGTAGAAAATGACTAAATGACATTAGTATGCTCTGTCCTGAAGGTAGCTGCGGGTGGGTCGTGCGACCAGAATTGAAAAAGTAAATGGAGAAAATACTAAATTTGGCCCAAGTAAACTCCCAAGTCTAAAGTTTCGCAAAATAAAAACATTTTTTTCGTATTTCGTTTGCGTAAATATGTATTTTCTGGTGGTATCCAAAGTTTTGATTAACAATCACTTCAACATAAAAATACTTTGACCGCGCGGTTAACGCGCTATACGGCAAAATACGTAAATTTTGACGTAAAAATTTCACTTCGTTTTTGGCTCCGGGCTATTTATTTTTGCAGAAAGAATGGTTTTGTAATTCATCAAACACATTAAAATTGATCCTACTGTAAAAAGCTGCACTCACAATAATGAACCCTTGCAGAAAGTGAAATCACCAAAATGTTATTGAAATTATGATAGGAAAACGATCAATTTCGTTAAAAAACGGGTGCCACCAGGTGGCAGGTTTCCTTTCAGCTTAGTAGAAAACAAAATGTTTCCGAAAATATAGACATGGATCTTTACATAAGCCACAATTCGTTTTTCTACTTCTTAAAAACTTGTCGTAAGGTTCGCAGAAAGCTGTAGTGACACAGAACAGAAAGCAAACGACGAACTTTCATTTTGTTACAACAAATGTTCGTGACAACAAATGTACTTTATGTGTGATCTTCATAATGGATGCCCTTTGAAATTTAACTGTGTGAATAATTGAAATGGCAGATCATGACCAGACTGCATATGTGTTAGATAATGTATGTAGATGTGTATCTACAAACAAGTATCTAAGGAAAATTCACTTGCCATCGCAAGGGTGAAAACTATTATATTTTGAACTAACACAATAATACTTGCAATATATATATACAAACAATGTATATAAACATATATATCGGTTTTTATATAATACTATTTCATTTTCTTCAAGAGTTACTAATATCGATCGGAAGCAGACACGCGTTTCTGTTTCTCTTTGATGATATCGAAATCTAGAGAAATACAACACACTTTACACTGCAGATAACTTTGTTAACGTGTAGCTCTTGTTACGGCAAATATCTGAAGCTGTATTACGTATTCCTAGGTACAGGCCTCTCTATTTTACTTATAAGGCCCCATTAGCTTTACTACTCACAGATACATGCTACATTTACGTACTTTTATGCCAGAACAATGACGCAGCTTGTCCAGTATTTGCAAAGAGAAGTGGTCATCTCAAGAAGGAAGAGTTATTTATGTCAACTGATATGGTTGCCTTCAACACAACCCCAGTTGGGCGTGTATTTGCGTATTGTTACAACTACCCAAAGTCATGGAAACATCGTAATTCTATAATTATCATTTATTGCATCGTCTGTTCTCAAGTTTTGCTCAATTTATTCTTTGCATAAGCAGTTAATTTTTGCTTTGAACTATAAGGTTTTGTCAACTGTCTCATTGACTTCTTTTCTTCACAATACCGAAAGTAAAGATCGCGTAGAAGTGTGGGTAATGCGAATGATATAGCTAAACAAAGGTCAGCTATATTAAAGTTAAAAGTTGATAAAAACTAAGTCATACTTTCTAATTACCAGTCAGATGTAGTATAATTATGGTAGTTCCGACGTTACTGACTATAGGCAGATACCAGATAGAGAATGTCGAACTATTTCAACACTTGAACTTCTAATCTAATTTTAGTGAACTATCTTTAATTCTAGTTAAACAATGCCATTTATGCAATAAAAAAGGGTTTTCACAAGATGAACACTTCAGAAATGTCACTGTTTTTTATAAAGTCATGTTATGCTTCTTCAGTCTTGATAATGTATAAATAAAAATATTTTATAATGTTGTACTGACTTCACGAATTCAACTTTATATTTTCAGCTGATGTGAATGCCTTGTATGTGGAATATATCGAGAAAGGTGAATTTAGCTTCCAAGATCAAGTTAACCCTTTATAGAGGATTTATAAGTCCATATTACACGTATAATTTCATATGTTGCACTTACTCCTCTCTGTGTTTCCAAAACAATTAATTTGTTCAAAACGATCATTGTAAAATTCTTATTCGGTCTTTAAAATTTAAGTTTATACTTAAGATTACAGTAAGGGGTAACCCCCGTGCTTAGAAATGTTAAATGTATTTCTACATTACTCTCTATTACAAAGATCCTTGTAACAGATTGTTGTGTATGTAGATAATAACGGATAACCTTACGGTTCAATGGCCATTTAATACGTCAGAATCCGTAACAATTTTTACGTTAAAGGTAATAGCAGGGTTGTGACTCTAGGCCAGCATGCTTATCATATGACAGATCTAATAGGTAATACAATAATATGATTGACTTCTCAAATAAAATACAATTTTCCCCTTATAACTGTGTATACGAGTTAAAGATATATAATACAATTTTCCCCTTATAACTTTGTATACGAGTTAAAGATATATCCTATAAAACATTTAGAAACAAATGAAACAATGCACGTATTATATCAATAGGACTATGTAATTAACTTAGTACAGCATTGTTTTAACTGCTATTTGATAAATGTACATTAATTCACATTAGGAATCTCGTATGTTAACCTTGTCAGGTACATTTCTGGCCCTCTGAGACTATTTGCGGTCATTTACAGTTTTTTTGACACATAAATCGGAGCTTGGCACTTTCACAGGTGTCAGTTTATTATATTGGCTCTCAGATACTTCCACCGGTGAGAAATAATCATCATCACTGCTAAAGGTGCTCTGTTTCAAAGGGTTTGGCGGATAGGGTCGCGCCGAATGTTATTCTAGCGGTTTATCATTAACCGGAATTTTAGTTTTGCGTTACTGATCAACATGTCTTCGACTTATATTACCATTGCCGATATCAACTTTATACATATGATGCCCTTCACGATCAGTTATGGATCATGTTATCAATTTTTCGTTTGACGTAGGCACTACTCTCTACATTGAATTCGCGAACTTTCCATGTATTACTCAAACCTCAAATGCGCGATATTTCAGCGTATCAGTCCATGACAACAATTACGCAGACATTTGTGTTTGGTATATCAGGTCTACGTCGTGCGCAAGTTTCGTCCGAGAAATAATGGGCGGGGGAGTTTCGCCCGTAACTGAAAGAGGCATATGTTCATAACTAAGCAAAAGTGGAATTATTTTCTGATTCAAGTCACATCCTTGACCTTCCATTGATTTTGACCAAGCTTTGAAATGACCACTGAAACGTTGACAAGCGCCATTCTGATGTAATAAATGCCTTTATCTCTCACGAACTTTACAAATTGTTCGCTGCAAAACACCCATATTTTTGGTAACCGTTTCTAGCGAATATAGATCACATTGATTAAACTATTCTGTCTACAAAATAGATTTCTTTTCTACTATTTCGGCGCGTCTGTTATAACAAGAAAATTTATGCCAAGAAATCGTCCTAAAATCTACATGTATACGTTCCAAACTTGAACATAGCCATCCCCAGGGATTTTGTATTTAACTATTGGTGCAACTTCAAAATGTTCGATATCATTACCAATGCTTGGCAACCAAACATAATCCCTCGCGTTGGCAATCAATTTAACGATGCATTATTTGCTCACGTGTAATTAATCAAATACCGCCTTTCGGAATTTCACACGTATAAGGACCCTCATACGCCACATTTATACATCGCGATGAATAATTCGTTGCGTCTTTTTCGTTATGCCTTATAGACTAGCTCCGTAACTTCTGAATTCAATCCATTTTTTGACTTTTTCAAATATTTTCAAACGTTTTGAATTTCTGTACTCGACACTGTGATCGAACCTGATAAGTATTGAGCGTATCTTTGAACAAGAGTTGCAGCCTTTGCAGGTATACATCTATCCGGTTTAAAAAAAGATATCAAGGGTTTGCAACCGGTTGCTAATGTGAAATGTTTCCCCGTACAAGTATGGGTAAAACCTTTTCACTGACCAAAAGATTCCAAAAAGTTCACGATCTGCTAGAGCATTCTTTTGCCCAGTCTTTGTAAGCAATCTTTATGCAAAAACAATTGGTTTTTCGGATCCGTCAAGCATAATATGACTGAATATGCCTGAAATGACATACCGGTACGGACGCTTGCCTTACAGTAGAGCCCTATGTAGATCAGTTTTATATTTTTTGGTTCTCGAGGTTTGCTTTTCAATATTTATACACGAGCTTTTTGTGTTTTCATACCATGCCTTTTTGTTTCATTGCGTGTGTTGAGATTCACCTAGCAGGGATTACTTTTATTTACACTGTCCTGTGACTTTGGAAATGGTGGGGGTAAGAGTGAGGTTGGGTGCGCACCAAACCGGTTTAGTCCCCAGTGGTGTTTTTGCCACTGACCGTTCCAAGGCGGTGCCCCACTGTGTTCCTTTTAATTGTTCGTTTTGTCCTCGTGTGTTTGCTTTGTATCTAGTGTGTGTTGGTAGTGTATATGTGTGTACATGTTTTTGTGTGTGTCTGTGTGTGTCGGCGTTGTGTTGTGTGTGTGTGTGTGTGTGTGTGTTGGTGGTGTGCTTCTGGTGCTGTGGGGCTCTTTTGGGAGGCTGCGTTTTTGGTACGTGGCATTCCCTGTTTGATATTATTTTTGTTTTTATAGCTTTTAAGAATGGGCCCTGACGTAAGACGCTTATCTGACTTTTCGAAAGCGCTTTGAAATGTCTTAGTCCATTCGAAATCGCGATCTTTAACCTGTAATTTATTCATATGTCTTACTACGGTCGCCATGTCCGGTAAAACCAATGTCAGTAATCCAGAGTGCGACAATAGGTCCTTAAAGATGAAGCTTTTTACCGCAATAAATAATCCTGTCTTACATGAATTCACATTTGTCTCTATTTGATCTTTTGTCACATACACTGACCTCTGAAAGAACGTTTTCTATGTTTTGCAAATAGTGCGTTTTTTTCTGTTACACACATTTCGTCCAAAATACACTGCACTCCGGGTAATGGCCACATCGCATTCGACTTGGTGAAAGGCTCGTTACAGGTCAATTTTGCTGGATGTTTAACCTTGTGAAAGATAGCGAATATGTCTGAGATCCTTTGGTATTATATATCCAGAGACGGGTTAACAATGAACTTTAAATCGCTACATATATGTACGCTGCTTTTTCTTGTTACAACTAGAACAATGGCTGTAGCCCATTCACTGGTATTCATTTTACGTATGATATCTACACGTTCCGGATTGTCTACTTCTTGCTCAGTCTTTGGCTTAAGCGAGAATGACACAATTCCAGTCGTGATGAACAAAGGCTTGGCGTCGGGTTTTAGCGAGAATGGCACAATTCCAGTCGTGATGAATAAACACTTGGCGTCGGGTTTTAGCGAGAATGGCACAATTCCAGTCGTGATGAATAAACGCTTGGCGTCGGGTTTTAGCGAGAATGGCACAATTCCAGTCGTGAAGAATAAACGCTTGGCGTCGGGTTTTAGCGAGAATGGCACAATTCCAGTCGTGATGAATAAACGCTTGGCGTCGGGTTTTAGCGTAAATTTGGCCTTTTTTCTTATACTTTGAAAGAACAGATCTCAATTTAGTACTTACATATTCATTCTGTACTGTATTGACGTTGAATAATCCATTCCAGTCTAATTTAATGTGCTGTAGCAAGTCTCTGCTGAATAATGTGGGTTCATAACTTTAAACAACGCAAAGTGTAGGACACTGTCGATTGGTGGAGTAATCAGTATTTTGTTGTATATAAATACAGAAAACTGATAATCAGATAATCGAAAAAATATCCATTTTAATTAGACAATTTTTGTATTGTGAATTGGGATATGAGAACAGCAACTGAGTGTCATTATTTTGAAAGCGAATAAAACTATTTCTGTAACGCTCTGTTCTGAATAAAATAAATCTCATTACACTGGCTAGCTAGTATTACCGAGCGTGTCAATCGGATGCAAGCAATTTGAAAAACTTGAATTTTTGATACTGTTTCATTTAGGCGTTGTAACTGCTAATTATTAACTTTGTTATATTTGCTCATACATTTAAGTACAATTGAACAAATTAAAAAATCGGAAATCGTTTTGTAATAATTAGATATATGTATTTCAGACAAGCTAGTTTAGGTAAAATTTTTTTCGATGATTGCAGCATTCACCTTGTCGCAGGTATACGTTACTAATGGCAATAAATCGGTACACTCCTTAACAGAAAACGCTTTCTGGCATATAGTTAGTGGTATGTAAACATTTTCAGCTCTAAAATATCCCGAGAAAGTAAATGTAATTTCATTTATAAGTAAATTTCAACACTTATTTACCTTATTTACCTTATTTAACTGGTTTAAACTGGTTTCTAAATTTAATTATAATTTGAAAACTTCTCTCGCATTTAACAATTTCCCATGATCATTGAAACTATTTTATCAGCTGTTCAGGCATTTGGAGACCTAGTTGGAGACCAAATCTACCTTCCATGGAAAAATATTGACCTAAGACGAACTTATGTGCTAACAGCTATAAAACTTCATTTAATCGAAGGTATACATCAAAACGGATTTTCATTTAAGTACACAAGAATCTTAACTTAAATAGAATGTGATTATAAATTTCAGAATGAACCAAACACTAAATTAAGGATGATGAAATATTTTGCTGTGCGTCAACATTGAATTGCTTGAGGTTTCTAATCTATGGAGATCGCTAATCAAATACTTTAAAAAACATAAACATGCTGCACCATGGAAAACTGATGAATTGATCTAAAACAGGGAAATACTAGGGAAATGAAACGTTATAAACTTGACATTTGTAAAGAAAGACACTTTATAGAATACAGTGAGAAGATTAAGCATTGTTTGAAAGCCAGACCAACGAAACATATTAAGATGAACACGGCTTTATTTCTGTTTGTGTAATATGTTGTACATGTAATTAAGAAGTATATCCGTTCACTTTTGCTCTACATTTCAGGCACTACCTTCGATTCAGAGACGGCTCCAGTACTATTTTGTTTTATAAGCCAAGAGAAGTGGAGTTTCCTGTATTATCGATCACTAAAATGTCCTACATTTCAACAATATAAAACGACAGAACAAATCATAAATATAGTGTTTCTAAGGTAAATATTTTTACTTAAATATAGTATGCTGTAGAGTAAGGTTTGTTTTAATCGACAGATAAAATATTATACACCCCAAACACAAAGTGTATTGGGGGATATACTGGACTCAGCTACTCTGTTCGTCAGTCTGTAGACGGAATATTGTGGACAGAAATCCCTGGTCAGAATTTAATGATAAGTGATAATTACCATAACTTGTTGTGCATGGTCTATGTTTCGGATCATTACATCAAAGGTCAAGGTCACAGGGGGTCGAGATAGTAAAATATTGTGCACGCTAAATCTCCAAAATCCCTGGTCAGAATTTAATGATTCTTCATAGAAGTCATTGGCATAATGCCTAATTGTGCATGGTCTATGTTTCGGGTCGCTAGGTCAAACGTCAAAGTCACAGGGGCTCGAGATAGTAAAATATTGTGCGTTTTTAATCTCCAAAACCCCTGGTCACAGTTTAATGATTTTTAACAGAAGTGATAAGAACCATGCCTAGTTGCGCAGGTACAATAATTAAAGCATCAAATGTTATATAAATTTTACTGACTGTGTCAGTTGGGTGTGCGGGGGGGGGGGGTATTCATAGCCTACAGTGATAGTTCTAGTATTTACGTATTTTTAGTGATGAGTGTGGCTGATTTGTGTGGATCTGTATATCGTTTTATTTTGTAACTGTAAAATCTATGCGTATTATCTGCAACGAATTGATTCATTTTTGTAATTGTATTACAGACCTTCGACAGGAAGGTATATAACATTGGTTGGAACATCAAACGACCATTTCCTGACGAAACAAATTTCCGTAGATCTGTTCACAAACAAAGTGCATTATGGTAAATAGTTTGCAGAAGATAATAACATATTTTAAGGGCTTAAACCTTTAATGACAATTCAAAGGGAAACAGATTCCGCAACCAGAACGATGTCAGTATCGAAACGAATACTAAATAGGCATGTCAACAAATGCAGTTTGTTTCAGTTATTACATACTTAGGAAATACGGAAAGGAAGTTTTTAAAGAAAGAAATAATGAATATTTTAAAAATAACTCTCACACCTTGGCTTCTTTTTCGGAAGGATGCATTTTCGAAACACAAATGGCTTAGGGATGAATTGCAGATACTTTTTAATTACAATTGGAAAGACAGTTAGTAAGTACATGTATTATTAATAAAAAAAATAAAATTATAATGATATTAAGCTCTGTTACATTTTGGGCCTTTTAAAACTAGCTATTAATCTGAATAACTAGTTAGAATTGGCATTGTAGTACCTTATGATGACTACAACCACGCGGTTAGCATAATTAATCCCAACATCTATGTTCCCGATTTTCCCGATTCAAAAAATATTCGCAGTTAATATTAACAACGATTTGCCTTGCTGATGAAACCCTACTTAATTAAAACGACCATACTCTACATCTTTGTAGAGCCATTAGCAATATCGAATTGTGGAGTGAGCAGATAAGTCAACAGTTTATCTGTTATAGTTAGAAAGAATGAGTTATGTACGTATTAATGCAGCCTTATTATTTTGCAAGCTAACGCGATTTTAAATTAATTTACCCAACCTTTAGATTTTAATTTGTTTTATATTGTGTCCAGATGAAGACACTGGTTGTAATAGCCACCTGGGAATGACAACTGGAAGAATACAAAACTCACAATTAAATTCGTCTTCATTCCAATCGGATCTAAATCCCTGGGAGGCTCGACCATATCATAAAGGCTGGTGTGCTGCTTATAACGATAGCAATCCATATATAATCGTGAGTTGTTTCAAGTAATGTATCCTCAAGAAAGAGGCGGTATATTATTTGCAGCTGCCTGTAGTCAGATTTGTTGCTTGGTCGATCGGCCAGTGGGACAACCAGTAGATCTTTGGTTTCAGCTCAATAACTTTCGGAGACTCTAACTTAGTAGGAGGATTCGTCTTGGACACTGAACCGTGTTGATTTTATATTCACATGGTCTTATTGTCAGGTTACAGTGACCTTGCATTTTACTTTTAACAACTCAACTGTTATATCTTAATTACGTACTTTTCACATTTTATTGTAAACTATGACGATGAATGGAATGTACCGGTACCTCTATACATATTCACAGTTTGTAAAATATTCACATTATTGACGCAAATTAAGAAAAAATAACAACGCTGAATTCGTACCGGTACCTCTATACATATTCACAGTTTGTAAAATATTCACATTATTGACGCAAATTAAGAAAAAATAACAACGCTGAATTCGTCATGGACATGTAGCACAGAACTCTTTGAAAGTTGACTTGTGCTACAATTCGTTTTACAAAAAAAAACTTTTTTATCGTTTTGTAATAGGTTTCTATGAGCACTGACTATTAACACTTTTAAATTATTTACAGGTTAATTTCCGAAAGTCTACATGGCTAGAGGGCATAACTGTCTGGAATTGGGCAATTTTCGAAGAATCAAACAAAAATGTTGTATTCCCAAGAATAATTACGCTAGGGGTTACAGAATTTAAAATAACTTACGGTGACAATCGAGCTACTGAAACAGAATATGGTGCGGTATGTCTCTCTTTCTCCGTGTGCAATAAATGGGAAATGCCCTTAAATTACTGTTTCACCTACATTTTTATCTTTCTTGTCATGTCAAAAGTCATTAAAAATCGCCTCTTTCAACGAGAAAATAAATATAAGACAATATGTGCCTGAAGCTTTCATTCATAGATTGATTATATTTTCTTGTCGCCTTCACTAGTTAATTGATGTCACAATTATATAACCATGTATCTGGTAAAACGAAGTTGTTATTAACTGAACTTTTAAATAAGCATATAGGATTGTTTTCGAAGGTTAACCACAATTTCTGTCTGTCAGTTTGAAAATTGAGGTTTCAGAGCTATTATAATTATTTCAGCATTTCAGAATAGAAACATATCGTCAAGATGCTGAACAAAGTACATTCTGGTTTCGAAAACCGTTTGCTGCTCGATATTTGAAAATTCATATCATAAGACCGTATACAGATGGAATAAACTGCATCAAATTCGAATTACACGGTTGTACAGGTAGGACTTTGGCAATATTAATCTAGGTCGTTTACATCTTGAAAAATAAGTGTTTTATATCGGGTAATGCAGGTTATTTTATCGCTTTCATATTGGAAGCCACATGAATAGGAACATGATTCTGATATGTATATTACGTTAAAGTGTCAATCATTCAGCGTGTGGATACAGGATCCTGTCGCAACATTACATAATAACTGTCCACAGTCAAACACAAAACCACTTACTACTTATGTCCATGATTGTAAAATCACTAAAGGTTCTAGTGAATATTACTAGCCAATAGCTGTTTTTGTGTGAATGTGGATGTGAAATATGAATACAAAAGAAGACATTTACAAGCATGGTCTATTTTATATGTAACGTTTTTGTGTAATGAAGGTATTACTTCTACATCGTCTATGTTCCGAGAGACAGTCACTGTAACACACTTAAAGTATGTCTACGGAAAAAGTATTATTGCGAGTCAAGGTTATCCAGATGTATACATAAATGGACCAGACTATAACTGGGTTATAAATGCTGACACAGACTCCTATATAGTGCTGATCTTTACAAGCATCTCCTTACGCGAACAGGTAAAATATTTACTTTATAACACGTGATGTATCTTTTTTTGTATAGGAACTTCATTCAATTATAGGTATTGTTTGACGCACAAATAAACCTATTTCAACTCTAAATTCGGGGAGTAGACATTTAAAATTGTCATGTTTGCAAACCTGATAAACGAATTCTAATATCGTTAGGTGAATGAAAATGTTGTCAAATTATGAACATATTCTTATCAATGTTTTATACTACAGCAATATTTTCAGAACAATAGCGCGTGAATTTCTTATATTACTGCTACGACAAAGAATTATGGCATTATGTGATTCTAGGATGGCGCGGTGGTCAAGCGGTTAACACTCTGGACAACCAATCCGAAACTCACATGTTCAAATACCGGCACAAGACATGTCAGAAAAGATTTTCAGTGTTTTCTATCAATGTAGAGATGAACTGGTTAGAAATATTTGTAAAAGAGCTCGGGTCTGGTACCCGGAGTCCATTGTTTCTGCATCTGTCTCTTCAACCTGCGCACATCAGGAGTCTTGGCAGTTTAACTTGAGTAGAAATACCAGGGTCGGCTTGAACCATAAACAATAAACAAATATGTTACTCTGCGTTACTCATGTGCCTTAAAACTTACCAAACTAAGTGAGAAATATGTCATCCATAATAAGCATTCAATTAGTCGGAAAATAAGATACATCAACACTCCAAAAAATGTAATCGACAGCTGTAAAGGACATTGTCATTTTTCTCAGCTTCTCCGAGGTTGTCTTCAAGAATAACTAGAACCATGTACTATTACATGTTTCATTTTGTCTTTGCTCAACGAAACAATTGCGTACGACTGTTTCTATTTTTTATTCCATTTTACACGGTATTGTTTTGCTTATTTTTAGAATGATCTTAACTCGAACGACTGTACAGATAGAATACTGATATCTAGATACTTGCTACAAAGAGAGTCTACGACTACAATCGACCATCGTCTAAACAGCCAAGTATTTATGGTTGAAACAAAAGAATCACTTGTTTTCCTATCATTTGTTACCTGCGTCCTTACGGAGACAAAAGGGACAGGCAACAATGGTTTTCAAGTTGTTTTAACCACTCAAAGTAAATTTTCAAAATATCACTCAATTTTAATTTCACTTACTCATTTAAAAACAATTTGCTTAAGAGCTGTTTAAGTTTTAGCACATGTGTAAAAGAATGCATGCTTCAAAGCTCATATGTTGTTGTGGTTCACACGACATGTTTGTTCGAGCACAAATGTTTAAACATTTTGTCATCGATATTACGAACTCATTTCTATCAATGTCACAGATTGACGAAACGGAGTATGAAGAGGTGATTGCAACTTACCTTCTTCTTTTAAAGTTTGCAACCTATTGTCAATAGAAAAAGAACGTGGTAACACAATGGACTCAAATTCTTTATAAGTAATTGGCTGAATTATGAAATGAGTTAAGTGTCTTTATTTTGTCCGGATTAAATGTTCGTTTATGCATATTTTCTTTTATCTACTAAATTTGTTTTATACTTTTGCTACATAATATTTTCCCCATTTATTGTCTTCTCTCGACCCACTTTATCATGTAGATAGAAAGACATTGTACAGGGAAATGTTTAATGTACAGTTAACTTACCAACTGATTTCCGTACAAGAAATGAGCAAGTTCTATCTCGCGTTATTTAGATATGTGCTTGACATTTAACCCCGCTGACACGCATGTGCTCAAAAATGTGCTTAGATATGTCGTGTAAAACCTTATTTAGACTTTTAGTATTTAGTAGGCTTAACAGGCGTTTCATAAATCTTCAGCTTAAAAGTATGTACACCTATTCATTTTCGGGAATGTCTTTAATATCCCTGAAATACGACAGAGAATTTATTTTATGTTTTAACGTCTCTAGATTAAACAAGCAAATTCAGTGAATTTATATCACCCAATAGCTTTTTTAAAATGTCACCAAACCATTGGGGCCTCATCTCTGATGAGTAGTTATTTTTCTGCATCTTACTGTGATACAGAACTCTTCTTGTAAATTAAAACAAATCAGTACTATTATTTTCAGAAAACAAAAAAATCTAAATTTCTAAATAGAATATTCAAGAAAAGCTCTACACCCTTTGAACTCGTTTTGAAAACTTCATTCACTATATCTATTTGAGTAAAATTTATGTCTGATATTGTTTGACATCTAAGTTTAGTTTCATGTTTAATGTTTGAGCTGCATCCCCAAACCATAGATTTTCGTGGAAATCGAACTGATATAAAAGTATAAAAATTCTACTGAAGGACGTCTGAAATAATGAAGCAAATATTATGCCTAAAGCAGTATCAATATTGGTCATTCATTACTATACGATTTTCAAAATCAACGTGAAATTCGGTTGTGACGTTTTTGAGAACACCTGACTGCGGAATATATTCAGTGCGGGTTCTCTCACGCTTGAATGCAACAGTCTAAATATGAAATACAGTCATCGCCAAATGCCTTTTTCCTGTCTTTATGAATTTCACGGGCGATACTCTTTAATGTTCAGATATTTTATTACCCCTCTCCTCTTTAATATATACATCTTACGAGAAGGTTACAACTCGTCAACACATGCAGCTTTCGCACACGTTACCAGTAGCATGTACTCAGCAAAGGTAGTGGCTTAAAGCTTGCAGCCTTTCTAACGATTATAAGTATCGTTTTATTTATTCCTCTGTAAAACAGAAAAGTACAAAACAAGTATTATATATATATATATTTATAACGCGCAGATACACCATCGTGCTTCAGTCTTGACTCTGCATCATTTGAGACTAGACGGTCAGAAGTTTGTAGTCTGCCATTGATGAACATTAAGTCCATGTCTTACTTGGGGTTGCCTTTCCTTGGAACAGTAGAGGAGTGGACAATAGAGTCGGTACGCAAACAAATAAAGATGTACATTAAAGACTTCCGTGTACCATGTGTGACAGGTATAATGTTTACTTATCCAAAAAGTCGCTAAAACATTATTACACTCATTCAAACTTACCAAACTTAAATCAATATTTTATTATCATTTTGATTCCTGTTTATGTTTTAAAAATAAAAATGCAACCGTTCATATGCTAACAAGTACGCAAGTACAGTAACGTCGACACATTTACTTGGGGTACAATACAAGTGAGATAAAGTACAGCCAGACAAAAATTACATCTTGAAAATTTGTAACCGAAGAAAACAAAAACAATCGTCCATTTTGACGTTGTCCAAGAAGGTTTATTTAAAGTAGAAACCCAACAGAAGATGAGTTCTCATAAATATAGCGGTACTTATTTGAAATAAATGATGAATTTATATGAAAGGCAATGTCCGTCTTTGAACGTTCTTATCATTCTTTAATAAATCTCATCCTCCATTCAAAATGTTCAAGGATGTTGTATGTTAAACAAAAGTGTAATAAAAATGAAAATGTACTCGTCATTATATTCGCTGCGTAAGGCAGGAACAATTTTGTATGAATGATTTAGATTTTCAAACGAAACTATCTGTAACAATTTCACCGAAAGAAAAAGTAGATCTAAGACGCCTTTGCAATGTCTTGCTCCTTTCAATAAATTATAGTCACAAAGTCTTTCATTTATAATTATCAACTTATGAAATAACATCCGTTCCAGCGGTGTTAGTCGTTTAATAAACAATGATTTGGAGTACTGATACGCAGTAATTAGCCACGAAGGCCGAAGGCCTGAGTGGTTTATTACTGCACATCAGTACGACAAATTATTGTTTATTAGACGATAACAACGCTGAAAAGGATGTTATTTCGATTCTAACATTACAAGATATTACAAAATGTGAATAAATGTAAAGCGATATTTTCTACGCGAACGCTCATTTAACGAAATGAGGCGCAATATGGCGTCATGTTTACAGCATATCGGTTCCCGCGTTGTTTATGGTTTAATATAACATAATTTTTCTACTCTTTGTATATAGAGACAAAATCGTGAGTCATGTTATAATTTTTGTTTACAAAAGAGTTTTGGTGATAGCTTAGAAGATAATTAACGGTTTTCATTCCGACTTTTTCAACATGGTTGTAAGTTTGTGATGCAACAGAATACAATCCACAAGTTTGAATCTCTCATCTCTGAAACTATTCTTCCTTTTTCTGTATGTAGATGGAATTGGGTCAGAATTTTCAATTGCGGAATCGGAGTATGAGAGTTCATACTGTAATCTGAATAGACCACCCGACGTATTATACTCACAATCCGATACAGGGACTGTAAAAATAACTTTTCGGAAACAAGAGGAACTACCATATCTCCGTTATACAGTTGGTTTCTGGATTGAATACTCACTAGTACACGTTTCGTTGGAGCGTCTTATAGACTTTCAAGCATCAGTGTCAGAACGTACGTAACTCGAAGAACTTTTACATTTTATAAACAAATGTACATTTGAATTCAAATCAATGCGTTTTGTTTGTTAATTCTAACTTAATGTTACAGTTTCAAAACATTTATAAACCTCATATTAGTGCTTTCGTTAATTCAAATTCAAATTACCTCACATGTCTGATTACTGTGATTATATAAAACAGTTTATTTATCATTAGTAAAAGTGAAACACTATCATTTTAAATGTTGGATCAAGTACTTATTGTATGACTGTTTAATTTGTTTCTCAATACTTCAATTGTATTTAGATCTTTTTATATGTAGAACAATTAGCATTTTACTTACAGTGGAAAATATCGCTGTAAGAAAACCATCAAAAATGTCCCTAGCAGTCGACGACAAGGAATATGCATTTGCGAGTTACGGAAATGATGGCGCCGGAAGCAGTTTTGACACAGTACGCGAACGAAGTTTACCATGGTGGCTTGTCGATTTGCATGACGTTTACAGACTTGAATTTTCTGTGTTGATCTACCGCCTTGTGTCTCCGAAAGAGAAAAGTAAAAGTGAGCGGTTTATACTAATAACTGCAATAAATTACCGCTATTAAAACCGCCAGATATAAAGACGTACAAACGAACTGATCACTTTGAATATAAAAGATCTTGCTACTTGACCTTATTGTTAAATGCAAATGCAAATGTTTATACATGCGAACGGTAGATATCGAGGGATTATTTCAAGTGTACTGATCGTATAATACATATGTCTCTTCAACGCCAGACATTTGTGTGTATACACATTATACATATGCACGGCCATAATAATCTGTTATGACTTGTTGCCATAATCAGAGTCAAATATGAAAAAATACCGTACCGTACGGCACATAATTAAAACAAGAAAAACAAAAATAATATCAAACAGGGAATGCCACATACCAAAAACGCAGCCTCCCCAAAACGAGCCCCATAGCACCCAGAAGTGCACACCACCAACACACACACACACGCACACACAATCATGTACACACACATACATACACTACCAACACACACTAGCATACAAAGCAAACACACGAGGACAAAACGAACAATTAAAGGAACACAGTGGGGCACCGCCTTGGAACGGTCAGTGGCATGTTACACATGGTTAATCCCCCCGCCGGTAAGAAGTTACCTGAAGGTTGTACTTTCGTACATTTTACTTGGTGAGAGGAAATCCTTAAAAAGCCGTATAGTTATGGTCATGCTGAGTACAGTTTTCAAGTAAGTGGAAAAAGAATAAGGCAATGAAGAGAAGGTTTGCAAAATTATATTAATGTTCATTATCAGTATAGGTATGATATTTTTCTATTTGACTAAAAGTAGGCAAGGTAGAGTTATTGTTCTTGTACACTGCACTTCCTACTAATGTGCTATGTCAGTGTATTAAGTTTGAAGAAAATCCCTCAAGTACTTTTGGAGTTATCCTCCGGAGTTTTTTTATCAAGTAAATCTGATAAAGGGAAATAACTCTAAAAGTAGGCAAGGTAGAGTTATTGTTCTTACACACTGCACTTCCTACCAATGTGCTATGTCAGTGTATTAAGTTTGAATAAAATCCCTCAAGCACTTTTGGAGTTATCCTCCGGAATTTGTTTTTCAAGTAAATATGATAAAGGGGAATAACTCTTAAAGTAGGCAAGGTAGAGTTATTGTTCTTACACACTGCACTTCCTACCAATGTGCTATGTCAGTGTATGAAGTTTGAAGAAAATCCCTCAAGTACTTTTGGAGTTATGCTTCGGACAAAGTTTTTCAAGTAAATCTGATAAAGGGGAATAACTCTAAAAGTAGGCAAGGTAGAGTTATTGTTCTTACACACTGCACTTCCTCCCAATGTGCTCTGTCAGTGTATGAAGTTTGAAGAAAATAGCTCAAGTACTTTTGGAGTTATGCTCCGGACAAAATTGGGACGGACGCACGGACGGACGGAGACCATTTCTAATATCCCTTTGGCGGGGGATAAAAAAATCATTACAAGTGGTTTCACTAATTTCTTTATTACTTTATTAGTATAAACAGTAAAGTTTTACAAAGAAGAGGTAGTTTCAAGAAAAGCGTGGAAACCCTGAATTAAACGTTATCCCCATCACTGCTGTCACTTGAAACGTAGACCAGATCTTGTGCATTATTTTGTGATAAAATGTCATAGAACGTTCGGTTACATCATCGCCGCCAATGAATTTCTAGCATGGTTTCCTTGACAATTTCGTGCAGTAGTCTCAGCAGACATATCTGCAACCCGATCAACGGCCACGTCGTCGTCATCGGACGTGTCTTTTACTAACTGTTCTTGTCGATTCTGTCAATTTGAAATTCATGTAATTAATTGAAAATAATCAAAATTTAGTAGTCGATTTGGTATTAAATTATGTTACTGAAGATCTCTAGAGATCAAGATAACGATCAACTGATAGTAAACGAGAAATTCTAATGTTTAATACCAAGAGTACGGTATTAGTTTGGTATATAGCAATAATTTAACTTCGATATAGGTCAAAAGGCACATTGTATGTAATGCGTTATATAATTTATGTTTGGTGACTGATCAGATGTTTTAACGGATTGCTTGGTAAATGACAGCATGTTGCTAGATATATGGCATTTTATTTCCTGCGCCGAAAACAGGTCTATGTTCTTTCCGGCATGATAAACGACGGCAATTCATGCTTGACCTTGGAGTAGTGGTCGCACTCAACGTACATCGGTCGGATTTTGACTTTATGCCAAGCAGTTTAAACTTAGGACTAGGACAAGAAACCTTGCCAATCCCAGAATCCTTGGTGACAATATATACATGTATCAACACGACTATCCAGTGGTAACGGCATTTACCTCCGCACGGAACAACAGTAAATAGGTTGAGCGTCTGACGTGAGTAATTAGTTTAAAAATAGTCCTCAAGTGTGTTTGAAATAGCAACTGAGAATAAGAAATTGTTTCAATTTGGCGGCTAAGGCAGCTATTCATACCTAAAAGGTTGTAATATACGTGTAACTAAAGTAAGTGTATTGAGACATCCCGTTCAAATGTACCGTTTTGCAGAATGCAATCGCATAAGCATTCTCATTCGCATTTAAGCAAATAAGGTCCATTTAGAATTATTCAGTAATATGGCTACCTTCCATTAGTCTAAAGGTTGGTATTGATAAAGGAATTATACTGCTACCACTATTCATGCTGAGAAGGATACCTGTAACTTGAAAATGTTCCCCATTGTATTTTGGGTCAGTGAGTCAAATGTCAAGGTCACAGTGACCTCCGATAGCGATTCCTTGAAAATACTTTACATATCAAAATTTTCATTCAACTTTCATCAAACTTGCTCAAAGGTTTTCAATACGTAGATGATCCCTATTGTTTTCGGGGTCAGTGTGTCAAAGGTCAAGGTCACACTGACCTCTGTTATATTTTCCTTGATAACGCTCTATGGGTCACAGTTTTCTTTAAACTTTCATCAAACTTGCTCAGAATGTTTCAAGCAACATGTCGATGATCACTGGTTTTCGTTTTTGGTCAGGAGGTTAAATATCAAGGTCACAGTGAATTCCGTTAGATGTTCCATGATAACGCTCCACAAATCAGTTTTCTTTTAACTTTCACAAAACTTGCCAAGAAGGTGTTCTATAACATGTAGACTATCCCTATCGATTTTTGGACTAGTGTGTCAAATGTCAAGGTCACTGTTACCCGAACATTGAAAATATTTTCCACTGAAATATTTTTGACCCACAGTCTTCAAACTTCATAGGATGATTGGGATTACTAAGTAGATGATCCCTATTGTTTTGGGGGGTCAGTGGGTCAAAGGTCAAGGTCACAGAGACCCAAACTTTGAAAATCTTTTTCACTCAATATTTGAGAGGTACATCACCCACAGTCTTCAAACGTCATAAGATGATTGTTCTACTGAGTAGATAATCCATATTGTTTATTAGGGTCAAGGTCACAGTGAACTCTTTTAGCTTTTGACATTGCAAAAGATTTTCACAAAACTAACTCAGAACAATCCAGTCAGACAGACCAGTAGAGCGATACTGGTTCCTTGGGGCCTTTTTTTAAATGCACTGTAGGTTTAGATATGCACCGACAATAAGCCAGATTTGAAAATTTCGGACACTGTCATAGAATGAGATAATTAGAAAAAATAAACTAACATAAAACAATTCATGTACTTCATTTAGGTGTCTTTGCATTGTTTCTGTAATGATTTCAACCTTCATTTCAGTCGTCGGAAGGACACTAAGAATATATACCGGCTTTCAAGAGCAGGCACTAGCATTAACAACTTATCATTGCGGGGATACCCGCAAGGTGGAGACGATTCCGCTCCACGGTCTCCATAGTCGATACTTTAAAATAGAACGCGAGCATCTGAAGGAGAGGTCCTTTACATTTATGGAAATTGAAGTATACGGTATAAAAGGCAAGTTTCCATACTTTACAAAAATCACATCGCTTTGTTACAGGTACCATGCAGCAACATTGGACAAATAAAAGCAGTCAAATAAGCAGGTTAGAAGTTCATATAAGCTGTATAACTTTCTTCTCAATCCTGGATGCTGTTTATATATGAATTGTATTTGTTCATGCTCTCATATACAAATAAATAATGTTTAAACTAACGAATCTTTTTCATGAACATAGCGTCAAATTCAGCTGAGGAAGAATAATTCTTTCCGTAACAGTAACCCTCTGGCAAACGGAATACGGCAAAACTGTAATAGTATGTTGGGCTTTTCGGGTAATATTGTTGAACAATCAACGAGTGCCGTTTTATCCGAAATCAAAAATACATTTAAGTATGGAACTGTAGAGGTCACCGGAAGATGTAAGGCAGCGAATTAGAGTATAAAAATGCAATTTTGAGTCTTCAGATGACATCCGTATTTCATACGTTCAGTAGCAGAGTAAAACATCACCGTATCTGGGTGAACACCCCGACTATTCTGCCTCTAGATGAACCTCGATTCTTTTTTAAGACAATCTGCTTACACTCGCAGTACAAAACTGTATGGAATTGGTGTAGAGGGTTGCTGTTATGATTTACAGCATTTTCCCCGTCGTTTATTTGAACGTGGTTTTATGATACAATTTTTTTAAGTCACTATATAACTTCGAGGGGGTGCTTAACTTTTTCTAGGTGTAAATTTGGTAATTTATCAACCTATATCATTAACATAATAGTACCTTGTATGAATTACATTAAAAATTCGAAGATTGCATCATGTTTTGTTTCAAAAACATCGTCAATAACACAAAAACTATCAATGGGAGTAACACAAGTGAATTTAGTCCATTAGTAGTTAAGATTTAACACGGCACTTTTACTTTCTTGCTCACCAAACATCTTTTGTGGCTACGTATTAGAGTTTCCGCTTATTTTAACTGCAATCTTGCTCGGGTCAATGGACTTTTTATTGATTCAAAGAGTATCCAATGTCTTTAAACAGATAGTAATATTGACGGTGCACTCCATATTTCTAGCAGATTATATTCTCCAAACATAAATTATGTGTTCAGTGAACGTAAAATGATAAATGAATACAATTTTAGATAACAACCTATTGCGAAAACTGCCTCATTTTCCACAATTTTCAATGTAGAGACTTTCTGTAATAAATCTCATCCACCCTTTAATTGTACAACATGTTGTAGAGACTTTCTGTAATAAATCTCATCCACCCATTTATTGTACAACAACTCTACGTAGATTATTGAATGGTTTACGGTACCGCAGTGTTCTTTAAATCGCCGATTTTATCGATAATGACTGGAAATGCATACCTGAAACTTATAGGTTATGTTATGATACTTCCAAAGATTCTATTATTTATGTTTGGAGGTAATTTAGTTTGGCATCAGTTATAGGGTATGTCCCTTTAAAGCTGCTCGCTCTCAGATTTTGATAAAAAAAATAAAGTTTTTCAAACTGTATGTAAATAACATATTTTAGAACGTGTGGTGATATAAAAAGGCTCCAGTATAACTTCATGTCACGTATATCTCTAAATTAAACAAGAGCTGTCCCTCACAAGTGACGAATGCCCCCGAAAGAGGTGCCTCACAGTCTATTTCCTCTCCATGTGCGCAATAAATGTGCTATGTAATTTTAAAATCCTTCCATGCATGACAGAGTAAGCATGCATACAGTTTTCCATTACTTTAAACACTAAGTGTGACCTTGACCTTTGAGGTAGGGACTTGGGTCTTGCACGCGACACATCCGCTTGATGTGCTAGACATTTGTGCCAGGTTATTTTAAAATCCTTCAAAGCATGATAAAGTTATAGTCCGGACACAAATGTATGCATATATACAGGATTACATTACCTATAAACTCTAAGTGTGACCTTGACCTTTGTGGTAGGGATGTGGGTCTTGCAGGCGACACGTCATCTAGATGTGCTAGACATTTGTGCCTAATTATTTTAAAATCCTTCAATGCATGACAAAGTTACAGTCCGGACACGAATGTGTGCATATATGCACATATAGAGGAATCCATTACCTTCAAACTCTAAGTGTGACCTTGACCTTTGAGCTAGGGACGTGGGTCTTGCACGCGACACGTCGTCTTGATGTGCTAGACATTTGTGCCAAGTTATTTTAAAATCCTTCAAAGCATGACAAAGCTACAGTCCGGACACGAATGTGTGCATATATAGAGGATTCCATAACCTTCAAACTCCAAGTGTGATCTTGACCTTTGAGGTAGGGATGTGGGTCTTGTGTGTGTGTGTCGTGTGTGTGTGTGTGTGTGTGTGTGTGTGTGTGTGTGTTGTGTGGTGGTGTGCGCATCTGGGTGCTGTGGGGCTCGTTTTGGGGGGGGCTGCGTTTTTGGTACGTGGCATTCCCTGTTTGATATTATTTTTGTTTTTTTGCACGCGACACATCGTCTTGATGTGCTAGACATGTGTGCCAAGTTATTTTAAAATCCTTCAATGCATGACTAGAGTTACAGTCCGGACACGGATTGTAAGTGGGGACGCACAGACGGACGGACAGACGGACGGTGCGATTTTAATATGCCTCCCTTCGGGGGCATAAAAAAATACGCTACCCAATTCAAAAGCGTTGCAAACGCTTTTGAAATTTAAATATAAACATATAGTGTAGCGGTGCCGTGTTACCCACATTTTCAATCGATTTCTGCAAATTCCTACCTAGATTTTTGATTATTTTTTATTCTAGCCTTTAGTTAAATATCTATGGATAAGAATGTCAATTTTTTGAAAAAAAAAAATTCAACGATAACTGAGAGCGAGCAGCTTTAACCATAAAGTTTCAGCTATACATTCCCAGTCGTTATCGATAAAATTAGCGGTTTAAAATATACTGCAGTACCGTGAACCATTCAATACTCTATGTAGAGTTGTTGTTGTACAATTAATGGGTGGATGCATAAATCGTCAATAATCGTTGCATATTTGTCTCTAGTGGTTGTATAGCAACAGGCACAAATACATATGGCAAAAGTGTGACTGAAAGGTACTACTGTGATGTGCTTTCTAATCAAAATGAAAAAGTAATATGAGAAAATGTCGCCCAGTCACAGGCTTCAAATATGCTCGCCTTTTGTGTGGCATTACTCCAGCGCACACTTTTTTGACAAAATAACATCATGTTTGAAGTCGGAAAAGGTAACTGTGTTTCCACATAAATCTTATTCCCAAGATCTGTCATCATTTGACTTAGGCCTATACCGGTATCTCTTTTCAAAATTGAAAACTTCCTGTATGGTCACAGATACCAGTGGTGACAGACTCTAGATTATGCCGTTCAACAGTACCTTTGTTGTATACATAAATCATCATACCTATTCGCTGTCCGAAAAATGGATCAAAAAAAACAAAAATAATATCAAACAGGGAATGCCACGTACCAAAAACGCAGCCTCCCCAAAAACGAGCCCCACAACACCCAGAAGTAACCACCAAAGACTACTTGTGCATTGCTAGCCATGATAAGTACTTCAAGGGCATGCAATGAAGACGTGCGCGTCAGTTTTTACGGTTACAAATCACGATAAACAATACATTTTGAACACCCCTCGTATACAAACACAATATCAAAAATCCGCACTACAAACTTTATTTAATCTACACGAACATGTTCGTCACGAACTTAACGGATGACTTGCTTCTTTCCCTGTACTTGATCTAGATGGTGACAATTTAGAGTGTCCGCTTGAACAATTTAAGATTAAAATCATGCCCAGGTCAAATCACGTTGACTTCTATCACAGGAAGTTGATATTTTGTCAAAAAAATAAAAATGATCAATGTATCTTGCGAAAAAATC
Organism: Saxidomus purpurata; assembly: GCA_022818135.1. Classification (NCBI taxonomy): domain Eukaryota; kingdom Metazoa; phylum Mollusca; class Bivalvia; order Venerida; family Veneridae; genus Saxidomus; species Saxidomus purpurata. The sequence goes on from JAFMSR010000013.1 coordinate 42,628,193, forward strand.
ACCCCTCTATATGTATAAACACAAGGAATGCAATGCCTTCGTACCCCACCCACTTCTCCCATACAAGAACATTTTCTATAACAAACTCACAACTGGGTTTTCTGGTCTAGACAGTTAAAGTGTTTAAAATTATCACAGAATCTGTCCTTACCTTTAATTTATCGTTGTTTTAACTACTGAAAAAGCATCTCTTTCGCGAAATTTTCCAACACGTCGACTCCATGTGCTGACGTCAGAGCTTTTCTCCTCCGGAGCGAAAGTAAATATTTTTATTAGAGTGGGGGAACCTATGCTGGAGGTATTTTGAATGTATATCAGCAGTTCAGAAAGCAGGAAATCCTAACCATTTTGATTTGCCTCAGCAAAAACATAATGTTATCCCTGCTAAATCGAAACAAGACGTTGATGCGCTTCATCATTTGACTATGTGGTTCGGGGAGCTATTGACACGACACATAGGTTCCACCACTCTAAATATTATTCTTTTGAAAATTTGTTGTATGTTTGCAGTGCTCTCTTATTATTTTTAAGCAGGTTTTTTCAAATAACCTACTTATTAAAATGGCGATGTCGTATGTCGGGCGGGCGGGCAGGCGTCAAACATTGGTTTCCGTTGGATAACTTTAGTTAGGAGTGACCAATTGCAATGAAACTTGGTGTGTAGGTAGCTTGCGTGGAGACGCCGCTTAGGATTGCATTTGGGGTCACTAGGGTCAAGTTCAAGGTCACTGTTACTAAAAATAGAAAAACGGTTTCCGCTCAATAACTCCAGCTAGGAGTGACCAATTACAATGAAACTTGGTCTGTAGGTAGCTTGCGTGGAGACGCCGCTTGGGATTGCATTTGGGGTCACTAGGGTCAAGGTCAAGGTCACAGCTACTAAAAATAGAAAAATGGTTTCCGCTCAATAAATCAATTTAGGAGTGACCAATTACAATGAAACTTGGTCTGAAGGTAGCTTGCGTGGAGACGCCGCTTGGAATTGCATTTTGGGTCACTAGGGTCAAGGTCAAGGCCACTGTAACTAAAAATAGAAAAATAGTTTCCGCTCAATAACTCAAGTTAGGAGTGACTAATTGCAATCAAACTCAGTGTGTAGGTAGCTTGTGTAGAGAGGAAGCTTGGGATTGCATTAGGGGTCACTTGGTTCAAGGTCAAGGGCACTGTTACTAAAAATAGAAAAATGGTTTCCACTCAATAACTTGAGTTAGGAGTGACCAATTGTAATGAAACTTGGTGTGTAGGTAGCTTGCGTGGAGAGGAAGCTTTGATTCACTATGGTCAAGGTCACTAGGTTCAAGGTCAAGGTCACTGTTACTAAAAATAGATTTTTATTTATTTTTAGTTTTTAGATTGTTTTAAGCAAAAAAAAATTTTTTGGGGTCAAGGTCACTTGACTCAAGGTCAAGGTCACTGTTACTAAATATAGATTTTATTTAATTTAAGTTTTTTGATTGTTATAAAAAAACAATTTTTTTTTCGGGGTCAAGGTAACTAGGGTCAAGGTCAAGGTCAGTGTAACTAAAAATAGATTTTTATTTATTTTTAGTTTTGATGGGCAGTTTTTAAATCCCACTGGGACGAAACTGTTTTGATTTCTGTCCTCTGGCCTGTTTCGTCGGGCCCTCAAGGGTGTTTCTCTTGGTGCTCTGCCTTCTGCAAAGGCATTGAGTACATACGTTTTTGGTTCTCAAGGTTTGCTTTTTATATTATTTATACACGTAGTTTTTGTTTTTGTTTTAATACCATGCCTTTTGTTTCCATTGCGTGTGTTAGAGATCACTAGCAGGGATTACTTTTTATTTACACTGTCCTGTGACTTTGGAACATGGTGGGGGTAAGAGTGAGGTTGGGTGCGCACCATAAACCGGTTTAAGCTCCCCAGTGGTGTTTTTGCCACTGACCGTTCCAAGGGGGCCCCCCCCCCCCCCCCCCCCCACTGTGTTCCTTTTTAATTGTTCGTTCCTTTGTCCTCGTGTGTTTGCTTTGTATGCTAGTGTGTGTTGGTGGTGTGTGTGTGTGTGTGTGCGTGTTTGTGTGTGCGGGTGTGTGTGTGGGTGTGTGTGTGTGTGTTTGGTGGTGTGCACTTCTGGGTGCTGTGGGGTTCGTTTTGGGGAGGCTGCGTTTTTGGTACGTGGCTTCCCTGTTTGATTTTATTTTTTGTTTTTAGATTGTTTTAAGCCAAAAAATTTTTTTTTGGGTCAAGGTCACTTGGCTCAAGGTCAAGGTCACTGTTACTAAAAATAGATTTTTCTTTAATTTTAGTTTTTTGATTGTTTTAAGCAAAAAAGGTCAAGGTCAGTGTTACTAAAAATAGATTATTATTTATTTTTAGTTTTTAGATTGTTTTAACCAAAAAAAAATTTTTTCTGGGTCAAGGTCAAGGTCACTGTTACTAAAAATAGATTTTTATTTATTTTTAGTTTTTAAATTGTTTTTAAGCAAAAAAATTTTTTGGGGGGTCAAGGTCTCTTGGCTCAAGGTCAAGGTCACTGTTACTAAAATAGATTTTTATTTATTTTTAGTATTTTGATTGTTTTAAGCAAAAAAATTTTTTTCGGGATCAAGGTCACTAGGGTTAAGGTCAAGGTCACTGTTACTAAAAATAGATTTTTATTTATTTTTAGTTTTTTGATTGTTTTAAGCAAAAAAAAAAATTGGGGGTTCAAGGTCACTAGGGTCAAGGTCACTGTTACTAAAAATGTAAAAAAAAATTTAGTTTTTAAATTGTAGCGAAAAAAAATTTGGTCACAAGGGTCAAGGTCAAGGGCACTGTTACTAAGATAGGGAGGAGTCAAGATGACTGTTTTTTTTTAATTCTAAAATTTCTACAGGCGCTGTTTTAACCTGCTTTGGCGGCATTGCCGCGTCTTCTTGTTTAATTATAAAAATGGAAATATTTTGTTATTTTATAGGTTTAGTTAATTTATACTTACTACAACAAAATAGGAAAACCAAATCAAGCGGGGTAACTCTTACAAACGGTGCCAATTGAACTGAATAGAATTGAAGTCTTTATTTGGGTTTGGATACATTTCAGAGTATTTACTTCAGTGTTTAAATTTTACTTGTACCACACGACCTGGTCAAAACAAAACTGTGTCCTTCTGAAGGCAGAAATTGTTTCTTCCTATGTCATTCTCGTTAAGCGTGCTTGTACGAACTGGGAAGGGTACACGGAATTTACACTAGTTACCTTCGCTCCGGAGGAAAAAAGCTCTGACGTCAGCACATGGGGTCGACGTGTTGGAAAATTTCACGAGAGATGCTTTTTCAGTAGTTAAAACAACGATAAATTAAAGGTAAGGACAGATTCTGTGATAATTTTAAACACTTTAACTGTCTAGACCAGAAAACCCAGTTGTCAGTTTGTTACAAAAAATGTTCTTGTATGGGAGAAGTGGGTGGGGTACGGAAGGCATTGCATTCCTTGTGTGTATATATATAAAGGGTTATTTTTTCCAAAAAAAAAAAAAAAAATTTTTTTTTTTAAAAAAAAAAAAACCCCCCCCCCCCCCTCTTTCCAACCGCACATCATCTAAGTTGAGGATACCACTTTTTTAATGCCTGCCTGCCTTTTACTTTTGCTCCGGAATGTTTGATTCTAATATTCAAACGCCATTTAATTTCAGATCACAAGATCAATGAGAGCTTGAGAAACTTTCATATTAACCGTGCCAAAGGTAAAAACGTAATTTACAGAAATTTGACACGGGATGTCTTTATGTATAGAAGCTATTTATTGTGACTAATTAAATCAATCATTTTTCTGTTTGTAAGTCTTACTACTGATAAATGATGTCTTTGATGGTGTGGCGATATTACTTTTTATGCCCCCGAAGGGAGGCATATTAAAATCGCACCGTCCGTCCGTCTGTCCGTCCGTCCGACCGTCCGTCTGTGAGTCCCCACTTACAATTCGTGTCCAGACTGTAACTCTGTCATGCATTGAAGGATTTAAAAATAACTTGGCACACTCACAATGTCTAGCCATCAAGACACGACGTGTCGCGTGCAAGACCCACATCCCTACCTCAAAGCTCAAGGTCAAGGACACTAGTGAGTGGAAGGTTGATGGAATCCTCTATATATGCACACACATTCGTGTCCGGACTGTAACTTTGTCATGCATTGAAGGATTTTAAAATAACTTGGCACAAACGTCTAGCACATCAAGACGACGTGTCGGCGTGCAAGACCCACGTCCCTAGCTCAAAGGTCAAGGTCATACTTAGAGTTTGAAGGTAACGGATTCCTCTATATATGCATATATGCACACATTCGTGTCCGGACTGTAAATTTGTCATGCATTTAAGGATTTTAAAATAACTTGGCACAAATGTCTAGCACATCAAGACGACGTGTCGCGTGCAAGACCCACGTCCCTAGCTTAAAGGTCAAGGTCAAACTTAGAGTTTGAAGGTAATGGATTCCTCTATATATGCATATATGCACACATTCGTGTCCGTACTGTAACTTTGTCATGCATTGAAGGATTTTAAAATAACTTGGCACAAATGTCTAGCACATCAAGACGACGTGTCACGTGCAAGACCCACGTTCCTAGCTCAAAGGTCAAGGTCACACTTAGAGTTTGAAGGTAATGGATTCCTCTATACAGTCTAACCTGCATTAGCGGTCACCTGTATATAACGTGACCCTGTCTGTAACGGTCAGTCTAAGGTGCGACGGCAGGAAATTACTCTAAATGTAACCTGTTAATAGCGTGACCCTGTTTATTGCGGTCAGCGGCCACTTATTTTAGTCCGGAACTGATTATATAACGGCCAGCGACGGGTTTTGTACGAGAACAATACAGCGTGCAAGTATTACCGCAGTTAGTCGGAAGCATTAAACAGCTGATTGAAACCGATTAAATGTGGATTATGATCATTGAAAATGTGTGAATAATACATAAATTTCAATGGATTAGATCAATTAGGTGAGTTTGTTTGGTTTGCTTGATATTTTAGCGATTATCTTGAGCAATGATTGAGCGATATCGTTTTTATGCATGAGATTTTTTTTTATGAATTTCCGTGATTTTGCGTTAGTTTGATCGAAAACTGTTCAGGTGTATTTTTTTGAAACATCATTAGGTATAAAAATATATGACAAGGCAGTCTCTATGCAAGTTTTTTCCCAGTATGTCTTCAGCTAAACGTAAAGCGCTTTCGTTAGAAGAACGAGTTCGTGTAATTAAAGCGTTTGAATTATGATTATGTTATATCAGTAGATCAAATCACTGACAGTTTACCGATTGCAGCTTCAGCAAATCAGAAGAAAGTAACAGACTTCTCTACGAAAGTTAACTAATCATGTACATGTACATGTATATTGTTTTACATTAAAAGCATTAATAAGTGTATCATATAAATTGATATGCCATATGTGTAATGTAATGAACTACCGTAACTAGCTATTGTCTTGTTTTATCAAATCTTTATCGTATCCTTGTCAACCTGGATATAGTGGTCACCTTTCTATAGTGGTCACTTTCGCCACGCCCTTTTTCGCCAAGTCCCCTTGCTGACCGCTATAGACAGATTAGACTGTATATGCATATATGCACACATTAGTGTCCGGACTGTAACTTTGTCATGCATTGAAGGATTTTAAAATAATTTGGCACAAATGTCTAGCACATCAAGATGACGTGTCGCGTGCAAGACCCACATCCCTACCACAAAGGTCAAGGTCACACTTAGAGTTTATAGGTAATGGAATCCTGTATATATGCATACATTTGTGTCCGGACTATAACTTTATCATGCTTTGAAGGATTTTAAAATAACTTGGCGCAAATGTCTAGCACATCAAGCGGATGTGTCGCATGCAAGACCCAAGTCCCTACCTCAAAGGTCAAGGTCACACTTAGTGTTTAAAGTAATGGAAAACTGTATGCATGGTTACTCTGTCATGTATGGAAGGATTTTAAAATTACATAGCACATTTATTGAGCACATGGAGAGGACACAGACTGTGAGGCACCTCTTTCGGGGGCATTCGTCACTTGTGAGGGACAGCTCTTGTTCTCTTAAATTTTTTTTAACAAAAAAAAAACGAGAAAGACATTATAATTTTAGGGAGATCTTTTCTCTAATTAATTGATAAGTCAGTGATATGTAAGTAAGATTTATGTTTTCTAACATTCCTTGATACAAGTTGTCAACAAATGTTTCAACACAATGTTTTGTCGTATTCTATATATTTTAGAAAACACTGGGTGTTCTGGTCCAGATATTGGTAAGTAATTTTTTTTCTGGCCTTCCTTATTTCGTACTGAAGGCACAGAGATCATCAGATGCTATAACCAATTAAACTTCGTCATAAAACATAGACTATACTGAATGATGTAACATGTTCACTTTCCTCAGCCAAATTATACGGATGAAAGATTTGCTTTTAGATTTCTATGTCAAGATTACAGTAAGGGGAGTAAAGCTATGTTTTTCAATATATGCCAAAACATCAGATATGAATGAAAGTATCAAGGAGTTGCCAATGAAGTCATGTGCGAGATATAGGGCCATGGTAGCTTTTTTACATACGACTATCGCAAAGATTGTTGAAGTGTTTACCTTTATTTCCAAACGAAAACAAAACATAAGTTTTGAACAACTCCAGAACTAGGAACGGACACCTTCTACAAGACAGACTCAGACTCAGAATAATTTTATTTGAAGGAAACCCAGATTACAGTAGTTGGTCTGTATGGTCCGAGTGCTCTGTAAAGTGTGGAATAGGAGTAAAACAACGCAAAAGAACTTGTTTGAAAATTCCATCGACGTCTTGTATCGGAGAAGATACCGACTTACAAAAGTGTGTAGGGAATGGCGATTGTCCAGGTAAAACAAATCATCACACTTCTAAAATTCCGTTTGTAAATACAGGTTCACATATAATGAGTAATTATTGCATGTTTTTTAAAAATGATTTTAGACCGCTGGACAAAACTGTTTTGTAATCAAACGTGTAGTATTTATATGATTACGTGAACAACTATTTATTTTTCGGTTCACTCTGAGTTGGGTCACGACATAAAGTTTAACAAAAAATTAATTTAAAGCGGATACATTAAATTTGATAAACGCTACAAAGTTATGAAATTTAATGATAAAAATTAAAAGTCACTTTCTCCTAGAAAGCTTTAATTTCTGAATAGCATCTTCCTTGAGCTCCCCTCCGCCCCCTACTGCAAACGGGAGGGGAATATAGATGTGGTCTTCGCCAATCAGTCCGTAACATTTCGAGTCAGCTCTATATTTTTTACCTAACTCGTTACAGGATTTTCATAAAACCAAAGTCAAATATTCACCTTGCAAAGACGACTTTGTACGTGGCATTCCCTGCTTGATATTATTTTTGTTTTTACAATCCAATGTTAAATCCATGCAAGGTCAATGTAACAGTAATTGTTCATTTTTGTTAGTGTCATCTCCTTAACCCGTTCAAGTATTTCCATGGACATTAGTTCAAAAGTTCGTCTCATCCATGTAATTTGCAGAGCCTTTGTCCAAGCATCTCCGGGTATAGTTTTCACTAAGACATAAAACATTATGGGACTACATTCATCTCATCGAGAGTGTGCCGAACCTTCCAAGTTCATCGACTTACATTCAATACTTAATTAAAGATCAAAGGTGATCCCTCCGACTTTCCTTCTCTGAGTTGCGGAGAGAAATGTCTATCAACTGTCCTTTTATAGTTAGATCTGAATCCAGAGCATTTTACTCTTTTTTAGCTCACCTGGCTACGCCAGGGTGAGCTTTTCTGATCGATGATTGTCCGTCGTCCGTCAACATTTTGATTCAAATGACATCTCCTCTGAAACCTCTAGGCCAATGTTGATAAAACTATGCAGGAATGTTCCTTGCATGAAGCTCTACCAAAATTGTTCAAAGAATTCTATTCCATGCAGAACTCTGGTTGCTATGGCAACAAATAGGAAAAACTTTAAAAATCTTCTTCTCTGAAACCACAGGCCTAGAGCCTAGATATTTGGCATGTAGCATTGTCTAGTGGACCTCTACCAAGATTGTTCAAATTATGACCCCGGGTCAAAATTGACCCCCGCCAGGGGTGGGCCCTTAGTTTTTGCATAGGAATATATAGGGAAAACTTTAAAATCTTCTTGTCTGAAACCACAAGGCCTAGAGCTAAGATTTTGGCATGTAGCTTGTCTAGAGACCTACCAAGATTGTTCAAATTATGACCCCCGGGTCAAAATCGCACCGGGGGGCACTTAGTTTTTGCATAGGAATATATAGGGAAAAACTTTAAAAATCTTCTTCTCTAAAACCACAAGGCCTAGAGCTTAGATATTTGGCATGCAGCATTGTCTAGTAGACCTCTACCAATATTGTTCAAATTATGACCCCCGGGTCAAAATTGACCCCGCCCCGGGGGTCACTTAGTTTTGCATAGGAATAAATAGGAAAAACTTTAAAAATCTTCTCTGAAACCACAAGGCCTAGAGCTTAGATATTCGGCATGTAGCATTGGCTAGTGGACCTCTACCAAGATTGTTCAAATTATCAGCCCCGGATCAAAATTGACCCCGCACCGGGGGTCACTTAGTTTTACATAGGCTTATATAGTAAAAACTTTAAAAATCTTCTTCTCTGAAACCACAAGGCCTAGAGCTTAGATATTTGGCATGTAGCATTGGCTAGTGGACCTCTACCAATATTGTTCAAATTATGACCCCCGGGTCAAAATTGACCCCGCACCAGGGGTCACTTAGTTTTGCATAGGAATATATAGTAAAAACTTTAAAAATCTTCTTCTTTGAAACCACAAGGCCTAGAGCTTTGGCATGTAGCATTGCCTAAATAGACCTCTTTAAAGTTTGTTCAAATTATGCCCCTTGGGTCAAAATTGACCTTGCCCGGGGGGGGGATCATTTGTTTTACAAAGGCGTATATAGGAAAACTTATTTGGTATATAACATTATCTAGTGATCTTCCACCAGGCAAGTGGACTTGTACCAAGGTGAGCGATATAGGGCCATCTTGGCCCTCTTGTTTTAGATACTGCCTGAAGATGAAATGGGCTGATAGCCGTGGAGTATGAAATTGATCCAATCAAACTCTTTTTAATTATAATAATACTCTCTGCAGTGACTGTATTATCAATTTTAAATTCTGTAATCAAAACGGATGAAACTGTATTCTACAAAACAAGAACTAATATAATATCTTGGAGAGTTTTGTTATAAGTTATTATGCATCTGGGACTAGAAAAGCATGGCTTGCACACTTGTATGTGATCATTTTAAATATGATGTGTATTGTGTTCTACAATGCACATACTTGTAGCCGATTGCCGTCAACTGCTGTTACATCCGTCAGTAACAGAAATATTTCATACTATCTCTTAACTAAAGAAAAATCAAAGTATCACTGGTTCTCTAAACTCGCTTGTGCTACAATAAGCATGATGCACTTCATTTTTATGTTTAGAGTCATTTGAATAGTCATGCAGAATGATTAAATTTATACGATCAAAATTGTGTATGCTTATGTCAATTAAAATTACTTCTTTGCTTAATATTTTAGTATGCGTACATAAGTTTAGGAAATGCTACAGTTTCTTCCCTGAGCTAACGAATTGGGAACACGCTGGATTTGAGTGCTGGAGAAGATACATGTCGTTAGTTTCTATACATTCGTTGGAAGAGCTTCGATTTATCAAGTATAAATTGAGAGACAGGAGACACAAAACATTATCTGTTGCTGTTCAAAACGCGGCAAAACATGTCAATGCCAGTTATTTAGCACATATAGGTATTTAGTCGATGTTGTTCTGGTACTTGTATTCAAAACAATGTTTCTTAAAAAGGCAAAATTACATGATTAATGTAAGAATCATATAATACATATAGCTGAATTGTGGATGGCTTTTAATGATATTACCAAGTTTCAAAGACATCAAAGTTTAAGTAAAGTGACTTTATTCTTAAAGCCACGTCGTTAACATCTCTAAAATGAAGACATTACCCACGACGTTCAACCTGCAGGGGGGAAATAATAATCAACTTAAATTTACTATTCCAAACTTCCGAACATTGTCATGGTCACATAAACTGCTTTAACTAAAATAAATAAAGAAATAAGATACACCGACTCATCATTCTTATTAGCGATACAGATGAATTATCAGTTTTTCATTTTTTTCGTGAGTGTTAATTAGGGCAAAATGTCTTTCTTACAATTATGCTTTCATCTCGGACCGGAAATATAGATTTAACTGCAGAACCACAGTCATTGGTTTAGTCCCTTATTCTAGGCTTCATAATATATATATTTCAGGATTTCATAGAACAAATGAAAGTTTTGCCGACAGTGCGTTCTTTTGGGAAGATCTTTCCCCTAACATATTTAATGCATGGTATGTTCACTTTTTACAAAAGTATCTTACATAAATAAGGTCGTGTTTTAAAGCAAAATCACATACTTGTAAAGCTCAAATAATCATTCAAAACGGTTATTGAGGCTCAAGCGACTTCCTTTCTCTGTAGTCAAGATATATTTATGGTGCTGAATTTGAGGTAGTATTAGGAGCAAAGAGAAGGTTTTTAATGGACATGTTATGACTAGAATCGATACTGCGTTCCTTGACGAATCTTATCAAACTCTTTTGTCTATCCAACACCAATAAGTATTTAAGCATTCTCAGCATCAATCAGCACAAACATTATTATGGAGTAGCTACCCTGTATGTTATATACATTACACTTCCTTATGAATGAAGATAGGATTCAGACATTTTAGCCGGTTACAAAATATGCAATGAAATTTGAGGTTTGCAGTTAGTCTTTACGAAACTTCAATAAGATTCGGGCGAAACGACTCGAAACTCACTTTTGATGTACATATGCATACTCTCCGGCAGTTTTCAATAAGAACAGGTCTTGTAACTAGGTCGTGTTTTTAGAAGTACTTGTTAAAAAACTTTATAAGTTAGTGGTATTTTATTCACTTTCCAGTTTGGCGGAATGTCAGAATTATTGTTTGTATTTAACATTATTCAATATGTTTGAATCGGTTACAAACCCATTGAATCATGTGTGTCCTAAACGTAATTTACTATATGAAGTGGCGTTTAATTACAAACGTATGTGTGCTTCCAGTTTGTCAATTCTAAATTCAAATAATGGCGGAATATAAAGCTTCCGCCTCATGTTGATGATGCATATATGTTCCGCTCTAACAACAAGAAATAACATGTGTTAGGCAAGTGACTTGCAATGAATGTATCTTTGTAGGAAACCTGGGGAGCCAAAAGCTGGAAGATGTGTGAAAATGAACTACCGCTATAATGAACCCGATAACACCTGGGAAACAGAGGACTGTAAACATAACGTTGCTGATTTTTTTGTATGTGAGAGACATATTGATAGCGCCGAGAATGGTAGTATGTTTTCACAGAAATGTTTTATCTTAAAGGAACATACCCTATAACTGATGCCAAACTGAATAACCTTCAAAACATAAATATGAGAATCTTTTGAAGTACCGTAACTTAATCTAAAAGTTTTAGCTATGCATTACAGTCATTATCGATAAAATCAGTCGTTTAAAATATGCTGCAGTGCCGTAAACCATTCAATAATCTATGTAGAGTTGTTGTTGTACAATAAATGGGTGAATGCGATTTATTACAGAAAGTCTCTATATTAATAAATTGTGGTAAAATGAAGCATTTTTCGCCATAGATTCTTCTTTGAAATTGTATTTATTCATCATTTTACTTTCATCGAACACATAATCTATGTTTTGGGAATATAGTCGGCTAGGTGTAGGGTATGTCCCTTTTAAGGCAATTGAACAGGAATGTGATATATGTGGCCACAGGGGGCCAGACAGACCTGTGTTTTCACAGTAGGGGTCTTAGCCAATGATAGACCAGCTTCCGTTTTGCATAATCAGCCACTGCCTAGAGGTAAATGATGGTGTACATGATTAAAACAGTTGAGAATTCTTACTTGAAAACAAAGATATATATAAAGAAATTTATTAAATTTACTTGCACTTTTCTACGCATATTTAACACATATTATGGTAAGTACATTGTCAATGCAATACCGTAAACGTATGCCTTTTCTCTTTCAAATTGAGTAAAGTGTTATGTAAATAAATAACTCAAGTAAGTTACTTTTGCTACAGTCTGAGAAAAGTGTACATAATTTCTTTTTCGTTTACAAATTATTAATTTTAGTCAAAGAGACATACTAAACTTTACTTCATTCATAAAAGTAGAGAAAAATAGTTAAGCTAGTTTTACAGATAAATAATTTGGTCAGAATAAATGCAATTTATTTTAAATCTATCTTAAACAAAACATTTACTTTTGATAATACTTTTCAACTGTCACAAAGTTTTCTAAAGTGAGAATAAGTTTTCTGCAATTAAAATATGTTCAAGTTATCCAACCGTGCTAAATATGCCTAAGAAATCAAATGTAAAATATTGAAGTAAATGCCTTTTGGTGATTTTAAAACATTTTCACTGTTGGATAATGAAATAATTTCTTGAAAATAAAACAACAACAGGAAATAAGCAATAAAGCAATTATCTCTACATGTCAATAATTTTATGATCTGTTTATTATGTAAAGACATCAAAGCAGACAGTGTCTTATCTGATAAGGAATTATAAAACAATTAAGGGATTAGACCTCGTTTGGTTGATGGTGTGGGGTCAATTATGAAGGAGGTTTTGTTTTTAAAACATAAGCCATCATTCTACTTTGTCAGTTCTTTAATAGAACAGAATAGAACAGAATATAACAGAACTTTATTACTCTCAATACATGTAAAACATGCAAATATGAGGTATTCACAACATACAAATACATGTAAACGAGGCTAATACGTTACATACAAAACATACACTTTGACATATTATTAGAAAGTATTAAAGCACAAATATAAATGTACCCCAAAACTACGTTCTTACATTTTGCAATATTACTTTAATAAACCTACTCAGTTTAAGAAATTCAGATTTGTTATTTGAACACATTACTAATTTAAACATATTTGGACGGCGATAAAATACGGGCTTAAGATATTGCTTTCTTTCATCAGAGAATTGAACACACTCAAATAAGTAATGAAATTCGTCGCCAGTCTTATCTCGAGAAGTAGTACAATTTCTTTGATGACCAGTTTCCAGTTTTAATTGGCAAACGATGATTCCTTGTTCCTTGTCTACATTTTGTAAAATAAGATAAAAGAGATGTTTTGATACTAGACAGATAAGATGCGATGCCTAATGATTTTTTAAAAACTCATTTTTTAACTCACTTTTTAAAAAGTCATTTAGAAACAAGACCTTCAGTTTTTGTTGCAGTGCAAGTTTTAACCATTTAGAATATGGAAACGAATGCTCAGTCCAAACGTTAATAAAACCACATTTAACCAGTATATATTTAATATTATGCAGCCATGGACATTTTAGTTTCAATGTTTCATCAGGTAAGCCCTCTGAAAGATATAAAAGATTTCTGTGAACTAACGAAGATAATTTGTTTGGTATATTAGTTTCATCTGTGACACATATTCTTGACCAAAATGATACTATCCTTTCATGAATATCTATTGCTAATGACATACAACCAGTTTCTCCGTACACATTATGATTTGGCGTCGACCGTTTTAATTTTAGGATGTATTTTAGAAACTTTAACTGCACTCTTTCGATTACATCAAGTTTGCCAAAGCCCCAAATTTCGGCCCCATAAGGTAAAATTGGTTTGACGGTTTTATTAAAAAGATCAATTTGTGAGTCGATTGGAAGACTAAGACGATTGGAATTTCTAATTAGACTGTGCATTGCTCTAGTTGCTTGAGTTGAAATATGTTTTTTACAATTAAAGAAATATCCACTCTTACTAAAATAAATTCCCAAATAATTTTTTTATTTATATTCCGCTGCGACTTCTATCTCCTCACTTTTGAAAGTGAAATTGTAAGTTGGCTGTCTTCCTTTTGAAAAAAGCTACAATTTTTGTTTTTGACGTATTTAATTTGAGTTTCCACGTATCGCAATATTGTCCATAGGTATTTAAATAAAGCTTCTTGTAAATCACCTGGAGATTCCGCCATTATAACAGTATCATTTACATAAAGTAAAATAAATATTTTTAGAAGAGTAAAAAGATTATTTATTTCTAAGCCATTTTGCACTGTCACACCCTGTACATTACTATTTTCTTGAAAAAAATGTTCAAATCATTTAAGAATAAGGAAAAAAGCATTTGAGATAAGTTCTTTCCTTGTCGAACTCCAATATTACAACAAAAGAAGTTTGATAATTCAGAATTTACCCTTACACAAGATTTAATATTACTATACATGTTTTTAATAACTTGTAGACATTTTCCATTTATTCTTATATTTAACAGTTTTCCCCATACATTTGTAACCCATTTTTCCATACGGTGTCAAAAGCTTGTTTTAGATCAATGAAAGAACAGAATAACTTCTTTCTGTTGTAAATTAGGTATTGGATCATGTGTTGTAAAATGAATAAGTTATCTGCACTTCAAAAACCTTTTCTGAAGCTTGCCTGTGTGTTATTTAAAGTATCATTAGATTCAACAAAGTTTGTGATGCGTTTGTTTAGAATGCTTGTAAATACTTTTCCTAAATAACTTAGCAAAGTTATATGTCGATAAGTTTCAGGTTTTGTGATGTCACCTTTGTTTTTATAGATAGGATTCATTATACCGATTGTCCATGATTCTTGGGTTACACCTTTATCAAAGATTAAATTAAACGTAAATGTTTTCATCTATGGAAAAGACGCTTTGATTTGTTCATTTAAGATTTTATCGTAACCACAGGCTTTGTTATTTTTTAAAGATTTAATTGCTGCTTCTATTTCGTGCTCCGTCATAGGGAGTTATTTTGACCATTCATATCATTGGCGTTATTATTGATGATAATATCATTTTCATTTTCATTTTCATAATAGTTAACATTCTTGAAAAAAGTATAGAGCTCGGTTAAATCCGCTTCAGTTTTCGTAGTTGTTTGCTTATGTAATATTTTCCAGTATTTTGGAGGATATTTACTCTTGTGCTCTCGCAATTTCTTGATGTCTGACCGTTTACTCTCATTGCAATAATGTTTCATCGTGGTTTTGTAAGTTTTCAGATTTTCTTTGTTATCGGAATTTTTCCTTAACTTATAAAGATATTTTGCGTTATGAAAAAAATCTTTTTAGCTTTTTTGCATTTTGGTCCAAACCAAGAGGTGTTTTAGAACTTTTAGCTGCGTTTGTATTAGTAATTTTTGTATATCCAAAAGCTTCAACTGAAGTATACTGAAGGACAAAAGTTCTCTCAGGTTCAAAATTGTTTAACTAAATTTTAATTGTATGTTACTTTTATTTTTTTGATTGCAAATTTATATCATGAGACTACTTGCTACATCACAAGGTGTGAAGAATTCTATACAAAAACATTAAATCAACCATGACGGCATAAACCATGAATTTCACATTTATCTAAATTTTATGTACATGATGCTTATAATCACAAAAATGTCAAGTGGGTTTTGTTACGAAAGGATAGCCCTATCGAAAAACGTAAAAATTTAGACAAATACTCAACACATGTTGTAATTACGAAGCTTTCAAGATAGCAACATTTCTCGTTTTATGTCGACTTGAGGTCAGTTAGCCTACAACAAATGTGGCACGTGCTTTAAACGCCCACGAACATTATATTCGACGTTACGAACATTGAAAATGTGTAAATTGATTTGAAAATGATGATATTCTTATGCTTTTCTAATTATGAATAAAATATCCAATTTCAGTTTTTGTGTTACTTTAATTATACCGACATACATAACTTTTGTCCTTAAGTATATTTAAAAACAGTGCAGATATATCGTCAAGGATTTTATCGACGGATTCATAACAGATTTTTGACTAAATTTGTTCTCATATTTGAGTTTTCAAGAGTATCATATATATTTTTTATTTTTTCTAAGTCAATTTTAATTCAACTGGATTATGGACGTCTGAGAATAATGGACAATATTCTAATATATTCAATGACAACACATTTTTAAGCATGTCAGAATTACAAACAAAATAATCAACTACACTAGACCCTTAAAACGTAGTATTTCCAGGAATGTCATCGTTTGTTCTTCCATTTAGTATGTAAAAATAATTTTAAAGCTTTTAAAAATCAATAAATTGATACCCATAGTTACTTGTCGATTTGTCGTTATTACGTCGGTCTCTGTGTACATTTTGAGACGTGTCAAACATGTTCATTTCGTTGCTGAATTCTGGACAGATTTCTTCAAGATTTTGATTTTCAAAAAATTCAGTATCACGTATTATGTAATCTTGCAGCCACTTAGTTCTTGCATTAAAATCTCCTAACAAACAAAAAGTATCAAAAGTTCTCGAAAATTGATTAAGTTCTTCTTGAATTTCTAAGAACGGATGTTCTACAGCAAAGTCTGAGTACTGTGGTGGTATATATATAACGCTAAAAAGTATATCTTTCTACGTTCCACACAATATTTTAGATATGGTGAACCATAGAACCATATATTATCCGTCTCTTTGATAGAAATAAATTAAGATATACCATTTCTAACAAGCAATGCAATTCCCCTAGATTTTCTATGACTTATAAACTTTCTATTTTTCATAAAAATATCATACCCGGGTACACTAACAGAATCATAGTCATCATTTCGTTTCTTTCAAACCTATTATACAATACCGTTTTAAAAGATCATTAAACTCTGGACAAAATAACTTTGACTTTAACCCACAAACATTTAATGATAAGATATTGATTATTTCTGTGGAATTATTATCACCAGTCAGGTCAAACATCCGTGTGTTATGAGGTTGTAAAACCTCATCTTTATTTGAGTTATCTCCCTTGGCAATTGTAAACACATTGTTCATTTGTAAAACATTAACAATTATCAACGGAAAGCATGAAAAATCGACACTATCCCGATATATAGAATTATACATGGAACGCGGATACTAGTAGATGTAATGATTCAACACATACGCATTATAATATGTACCGTTACACAAATTATACAAAGCATTCGTGAAAGTATCGGTAGCATTATAACCCAATATCCAATAAATCAAGTGATCTGTATTTTCAGTCCACCATGCGGTACTATGTGTATAATTCGCTGGTAAATTTACAGGTGAATAAACATACTGTAAGTCATAATACAGGTCAGTTACGTTCGCAAACCTAAGTATTTGTGTCGTCTGCATTGGTCAGACTTTAAGGTTCCCCCTTGGGGTCAATGATACAAGTTTGTATAGTGTCCTGGCTGCTATCATCCAAACAATTTTGTGAATTCGTACAAATTGAATCACGATTAACAAGTTTTCCGTTGTCATTTTCGACGATAAATGATGAAGAACACTGTTTTGCTTCGCTATTTTGTCGTTTCAAATTAATGTAAGCATCAAGTGGTGAACTTTCCTTCCGCTTTTGAGAAGATCTGTCAATCTCCATTAAAGACATTAAATTTGTTTGGTGTCTCAAACACTAAAGTTTTAGTAGAAATTGTCTGTGCCTGTTGTCGAGCACCTATTTTTACTGGTTTTTGAACTGGTGCCGCGACTGGAATCGGATTCGAACCATACTGTGTACGTTGAGTGTCACTTCTGACTGCGTTATCGTACCCTAGAGCATTTAGAGGGCAAACCTATCAGTATAAACACCATTGTTTATATTGTACAGTTTGTTGTTTACATAGAGACCATCTTTTACAAGAGACACCTTTTCGCCTTGTTCTGTAAGATTACGTACAACAGGGTAAAATTTCTTCCTGCGCTCTTCAATTTCCCGCGGATAGTGTTAGTAAATTTTGACACGTGTTCTCATATTATTCAGTACGATACTCGCTTTACGTATCAGGTTCTTATCTGACATGTTTTTAAATTTTGCTATAATTAGCCGAGATCTATTAAAATTTGCAGCTTTCACTGGGCTACCTACACGGTACACTTTTTCAAATTTAAGGTTACTGTCAGACGCTGAGACCTCTTTTTTTAACATTATCATTATCAATTAGTTGTTCTGTCAGAGAGTCTCTCAATATTGATTCAAAATCTTCCTTTTTATTCTGATTGTCTTCACTTCGGGCCTCATCTACCCCAAATATGATCAGTTCATTTTCCATAATTTTTGACTGTATGTCTAGACAACGTGTATTTAGATAAGTGTTTTGTGATATTAGCGTTTGAACTTGGGATTCTAGATCGTTGTTTTGGCGTTTGAGCTCATTAATTTCATAGCCTGTTTTCTCACGCAAACCGAAAACCGAAAAGGTCATCAGACATATCACTGTTGTATTGGCAGGATTTTTCAAATTCGTGTACCCTTTTTGATAATGTCAAATATTTATCATGGATTTCAACCATCTGTGTCTTCAGGTAAGCCACATATTGATCCATTGGTAAAATTTTAGCAACATTTACTTTAATTGATTTTAACCTGGAGTTCATTTCTTGAATGAGTTCATACATATTGTATTGGGTGGGGTAACTGGGAAATATTGGTTCTGTTAACTAGCATGAACGTATGTAACACATCTTGCGTTAGACATTATCCAATCCCGATTCTGAGGCACGTAGCAAGACTTTTTAGTGTAAGATACAATAACTTTTTTTCACATGCTAACATTGTTTATCACATTGCCTTCACATGCTCACTATAATCAACTGCATAAATGTTAAAGTAGCTAGCAATAACATAATATGTGCTATCCATCCTCCTTTATTAGAGCAGTACATACTCAAAAATCTGGTGTTTATTATATTTCCTTAATATTTTTTATCATGAAAAATTACGGAAAAAGCTCCATCAGCATACATTACATACACACAGTACCGCCACTGTATTGACCTTGTTTTTATTTCGTACGGTTTTGTTTTTAGCTGTAAAGCGAAATGAAGAGAAATCAAGATATCCGAAGTATGACAACGACTGGAAAGAAGTTTATGAACAAGTAACAACCAGTCAGTACAACGGAACAATGAATGTTACGTACGATGGGACAGATTGTTTGCCATGGACTACATATTCTAACTGGATTCATTTTGAAAATTACTGCCGTGATCCAAAAGAATTCGGATTTCTGTGGTGCTATATAGATAGTCAAAAATATCAAGACTATAAGAAGTGTGAAGATATATGTAAGTTAAAATGTTTTTGGTAGAAATATTACCGCTGATTTTTGTTAGACCGTATTTATATTTGCTTTTTCTGTGTTTTCCATAAACCGGTTTAAGCTCCCCAGTGGTGTTTTTGCCACTGACCGTTCCAAGGCGGTGCCCCACTGTGTTCCTTTAATTGTTCGTTTTGTCCTCGTGTGTTTGCTTTGTGGCTAGTGTGTGTTAGTGTGTGTGTGTGCGTGGTTGTGTGTCGTGTGTGTGTGCGTGTGTGTGTGTGTTGGTGGTGCGCACTTCTGGGTGCTGTGGGGTTCGTTTTGGGAAGCCGGCGTTTTTGGTACGTGGCATTCCCTGTTTGAATTTTTTGTTCTAATAATCCAACACTTGCTTGGCGAAGAAGATAAGAATTACTGCCGTGATCCAAGATAATTCGGATTTGTTCGGTGTTTTATAGCGGAAAAAAGGTTACAGCAAGAACTGTGACGCGATATGTAAGTTAACACTATTTGGGTACAAGAATAACTGCTATGTTTTGCTTTTAGCATGGTTGTTGGATGCCCGGCATCTGTCAGGCGTCCGTTTGGTGTCCGTCGTCCGTCGTTTACATTTGCTTCTTATGTATTCTCCTCTGAAACCACTAAAGCCATATTGATGAAACTTGACAGAAATATTCCTTGCATAAAGATCTACTAAAAATGTGTAATTAATTCTATCCTATGAATGACTGTTTTTGCTATGGTAATGGAAAGAAAAAAACGTTCAAAATCTACTATACTGAAATCACAACGCTCAAGGCTTAAATATTGTCATGTACATTACCTAGTAGACATCTACCAGAATTGTTGAAATCATGACCCCCGGGTCGAAATGTACCATGCCTGTTTTTGGTCACATGGTTTTACATATTTTACAGATATACTTCTCTGAAACCACAATAGCCAAAGGTTAGATAATGGGCGTATTGTATTTTCTAAAAAAAACAAAATTTCTGATTCCCGGGTCAAAATCGATCCCGTCCGGGGGTAACTTGATTTTACACAGGGTTTGATAGGAAAATCTTCTCTGAAACAATAAGACCTAGAACTTAGATATTGGGCAAGTAGCATTGCCTCAAAGATTTCTGCAATATATGTCCGAAACTTTCCCCTAGGGTCAATATTGGCCCGGCCCAGGGGTCACTTGTTTTACACAGACTTTTATAGGAAAATGTTTTTTTTTCCAAAATGACAGAGCTTTAATAGTTGGTGTGTAACAGTGTCATAAGGACCTCTACCAAGGATTTTCAAATCATGAAACTTTGGTTAAAATTGACTCCGTCGGGGGTCGCTTGATTTAACATAGGGTTTGATAGGAAATTCTTTTACTCTGAAACCACAAGGCCCAGAGCTTAATTATTGGGCATGTTGCATTGTCAAGTTAGATCTCTACACTGGTCGATATTGGTCCCCTTTGGGATACTTGTTTTACACAGACATTCATAGGAAAGCGTTTAAAAATCTACTTCTCAAAACAACATCTAGAGCTTAGATATCCGATTGTAACATTGGCTGGTGGACCTCTACCAAGTTTGTTCAAATCGTCAATATTGGCACAACTCGTTTGAGTGCCACTTGTTTTATAAAGGAATATATAACCTTTAAAGATATTCTCGTAAGATTGTCCTGTGAACCTTTACCACATTTGTTCAAATTATGTTCCTAGGGTCCAATTGACCACACACAGGGGTCACTGGTTTTCATATCGTCTTACAGTAGTCGGAACGTAACAGTTGTCAAAATTTGCGTATATCGTGCGTGTAACGTGCGTATAACGTGCGTGCGCTCATCGTGTATTTTGTCAATCGTATATCGTGTATCATATCGTATCATTCATCGTGCAACGTGCACCATATACTACACGCGATATACGATACACGA
Organism: Saxidomus purpurata; assembly: GCA_022818135.1. Taxonomy (NCBI): domain Eukaryota; kingdom Metazoa; phylum Mollusca; class Bivalvia; order Venerida; family Veneridae; genus Saxidomus; species Saxidomus purpurata. Next base: position 42,649,302 of record JAFMSR010000013.1, read on the forward strand.
TATACGATTCCCGGAACACGATGCACGATAGGACTGTACGGTATACGATTCGATGTTTTATTCAGTGAATTGTTTTACTAGGCGTGTACATCTCCGCAAAAAAGAAATAAAGTGCTGACTTCACATTGTAATTTTTTTTTCATTCGCCAGTGCAATACGGACAATAATGACTTCCGGGACAGGTGGAAGACAGTTTACACCTGAAATCCGAAATTTAATTATATTTTATCGGCGGAAAGGACATAACCTTTCTTCAAAATCTAAACTGTTGCATTATTCTAAGTGCAGTAGACAAGGTTTAAGGAACTTCATTACGAATTATAACAGGGCAGGGAATATCAACTTCTTTAGAAGGTAAGCTATTGAATATTTATTGGGTAAATAAAAATAAGATGACGAATCGACGAATCAACGATAGTTTTACAAACTCAGTTAAAGCCCGAGCAAAAATTAATAAAATAATTGTACAGTACCTTATTAAAATAACATCTTGTTTATGATAATCTATGTAATCGTTATAAAAATAATCGCTACTCGAATTACATAAAAACTATGTATGATTTATTGAAACGATAATTACATGTATGTTGAATGTCAAAAAGACAAATGGACAGTGTCTTTCGTGTAGCGGTGCTTTAAACATAGGTGTTGACAGCAATTAACTTCCGCTAACTTTCTCGCACCTCAAGATCAATATTCGAATTCAAATTTGACACTTACTGTAATTTATTTCACACCTAGGTAAACTATGGACATTTGTAACTTTCCTCAGTCTTTTTGCTGTTGTGTAAGTGCGAAGCCTGTAATCAATTGGTCTTATTATGTTGGTCTCATTAAAATAGTATAAGGACAGCAAATTGTTACAGAGAATCAAAACAAACAGATTTGGTGAAAAAAAATGAAAATTTAAGTAAAATGTAAAATGTCAAAAGTAATCGTATAACGTGTACTCTGTCTAACGTGTAGCGTGCAGCGTGCGCCTCGTATATCGTTCATATCGTGTATCGTTCTGAATCGGGTACCGTGTATTTACCGTACGTGTAACGTGCGTGTATCGTGCGTACATCGTGCGTGTATCGTGCGCTCAGTGTGAGAACTGTTACGTTCCGACTACTGTATATAGGGAAAAGTTAAGGAATTTTCTTCTTCGAAACCACAAGGTAAGAGCTTAGATAAAGAGTATATGTCAAAATTATAGACCCATTTATGGCCGTCGAGATGGCGGTGAAATTATGAAAAATATCTTTTTATTTATCAGGGGTATACTTCTTTAGTGTGAGGTTTATTCTATTTAATAATTGACAATTGGATTATATCCGTATATGTTTGTTTTCGGGGAAAACCTTTTCAGATACAAAGCAATCAGAAAAAAACCTTGAATGTTTTTATATGTTAGATTTGAATGAAATCTAATTAAAAACACGAATTTGTTGTTGATACTGGTACTAAGGTGGGAAAATGTAAACATTTACAGGTACATATGAGACATGTCATTGAGCAGTTCCTGAATCCGGGAGTGATTAAAGTAGACTTAAACAATTGACTTTTGAAAGTAAATGTTAAGGTTTCATCGGATATCATTATACCTTAGAAATACTTGTGATGTTACGTTAGCATTTACGTAGTTACCTCATACCTTTTTCAATTTGTATATTAGTTAATTCTTTTGGCGACTAAATAGTTTGGTAGACTTAAAAGTACACCATTGCTAAACAATCGTGCTGTTTGTTATCAATTGATTTTAAAAAGCTTGACTTGGTAGCTCAGAAGCTAGGATTGGAATATAAGCTATACCATCATATCATTTTACGTTCAATGAACACTTAATCTATGTTTCGAGGATATAATCTGCTAGATATAGGGAGTGCCTCTTTAATGATTTCTTGGGAATTAAACATTGTAGTAAATGTTAGTATTTTGTTATTATGTTTGATAACGTACAGATGACCCTTCAGCAGACAAGTCAGTTATGTGACATTTCACATCCACTTTAGATGTCAGAAGGTAAGATGGGAACATTTTTAAGTTCTTTTGTCAGAACAGACACCTTTATGAAGTTAAACAATTACATCATGCACTTGAATCGATAGTAGCAGCATAATGTGAAATATGTTAGTGAATCAAGAAAAACTAAGATTTGTTTCGTGCTATAAACAACAATTTCAATTCTTCAAACATTCTGTGAATACGTTTCCATATTATTTTCTCCAATATTTGCCTCTATTTTCTTGCTGCAATATTAGCATTATTATTTATTCCAAAGCCATATCATTTTGTTTTCGAAGAATGTTTTTTCTGCGTTTACTCACTGATATTTCACTTCCTTCTAGTATATTATTCATGTGCGTGTTTATTCTATACTGAGAACATTGATGTCACTTGTGAATATTTAGGAAAGTTCGCATAGCATAATGTATCGCTCATTTCCGGTAGCGCAATGGTCGATAATAGTACTTCGTTTGTTCTGCACACACGGCATGATATAACAGTATTTGAGCACTCATCAAATAGTGTCTTCTCGATGAAAACTTTATACCCATGATATGCATTAAAATAATATCTTCATGGTTTCTCATTTGATTCAGTGTTAATATGGTTATTCAGCCAATCTTTCATCTTCATATGAGATTTCTGCAAAGCCATGTACAAAAATACCATTTACAATCTTTCTACCAGCAGATCCAAACCTGCCAAAACCTGAGGGTCACGATATCCACCAAAGAAACATATTTATAGGTTAGCACAGACTCATCTTCTGTAAAACCATAATACATTGCCAGAAACCTCTCACCACATACTTCTGTAACCTTCTACGTCTTTAAGATATTTGCAGCAACTAAATCTAGTCTGATTGGTTATCTAGTCTGATTGGTTGACGAGTCATTTATTCCCTAAATGTTATTCTCGACGTAGATTGCGGGTTATTTTCCAATCAAATATGTCCATCAAACTCACACTGGTGTCTTTTTACAATCACGAAACATTCGTAACCTTGAATGAATAGAACATTAAAACAATACATTTACACAAGTTATTGTATAATAACTCAACTCTATGTCCTTGTGGCCATTCCTTTCTTATGGTTGCCATACTTCTGTGACAAAGCTGTATTGTGGGGGTATAATTCGTTACTCTTGTGACAGTTCTAGTTATTCTTAACATCACGATTTAAAACTTTCAAAACTAGGCAACATGTCTCTGTGTTTTGCTTGAAAAATGTAAGTTTTCATTGTAACTATCATAAAATTTATAGCATGCATAGTTCTTCTTTTTTCGATTATACCAAAATATGCGTCTTCTTGTTTGATAGTACAATTTTGAGACTTTGTATTTAAAAAGTTGTTTAACTGATTCCATAAATGTTGAGTATGTCTACATGTCTAAAAAAGATGTTCAATTGTTTCTTCATACATGCTACAAAACTCACACAGTTTTGAATGTATTAATTTACATTTGAATAAGTAAGGCCACACCAATTTGATTAATAGTTCTTCGGATTTTTTCTCTAAAAAAATGGGGCGGGCGAGCGAAATTTTTATTTTTATTTTATTTTTTCCTTCTCAAATTTTCACAGGCGGCGAGTACTCTTTTTTTTTTTTTTATTTACTTTTCGAAATTTCACATGCGGCGGGCACTTTTTAAAATATTCTTTATTTACTTTTTGAAATTTCACATGCGGCGGGCACTTTTTTAATTTGATGTTTTGACCTTTTTTACTTCTCAAAATTAGAAGGTCCCATGTCTGAAATAAATCACATAATTATATCCTATCTGTATGCAATTATAACAAGAGGTGTCAGTAGTGCTTGCCATTAAAACAAAATGTTCGCAGTACAAAAATCTAAAGGATCTGTATAAACAAGGGTCACAAGTAGCACGATAGTAAGCCAAGAGTTTTCAAACTTAATTGTTTACTACATTTTTAAATTAATTAAGTAGTTGCACACAAGACGTCTATTAAGAATTTTAAGTACAAATCAAGAAACATGTTCACATAGTTATCTTCCCTTGCTTACAGCTAAGTGTCATAAGTATTCCAACTTTCAAAGTAATCTCTCAAACGGTCAAGTCAACAAGTGGACAAGAATGAAAATCTTAACTGAGTTTTTAAGTCGAAAAGGGCCATAATTCAAATGAAATCCTATGCATAGTAACCTTCTCCTGCCTATATATGTTTGGAGATCGTGATGGTAAATAAGTATTCCAACTTTCTAAGTAATATCTCAAACAGTTAAGTTAAAAGTTGACTGGTAAAAAAAACTTAAATGAGGTTCTGGCCTTAATTTAAAAAAAGTCTGACAGAGTTACCTTCTCTTGCCTATAGATTGGGGTATTGATTTAAAACAAGTATTCCAAGATTCGCAGCAATACTTTAAAGGATTAAGTTAACAAGTGGATTTTACCCATATTCAATGTATTTTCCAAGTCAAAAAAGGGGCATAATTCTGACAAAAACCTTCACAGAGTTATGTACTCTAGTCTGTGGATGGAGGTAGAGTACACGTGTTTTTTTTCCAATTGTCACCCATCACCGCGACGTCCAGCCATCGTGTCCACGCAAAGTTGGTCATCCAAATGCCCCCCAGAATTACCCGTTGACCTAATTAGTGTCCGATCACGGTGACCATTTGTCTGGACAGTGTTTCGCGTAGTCCACATTCGGGTCGTGACTTGAAATTTAATGTTTTTTACTGATTAACTTTTATTTATCAATAAAAATTAGAAATATGTTTGTATTTTGATGTTTTTCGAAACGTTTTAAATTACGATGTCGCTATCAACAACCGAGCTACCGGAAATCGTGTTGTTACGCGAACGCTTGAATTTGAGACACTTGTAACAAAAAGAGTTTAAAATGAACCGAAAGTACCTGAAATTAGCGACAATTTTTAGCGCTGCGCAAAAAATAAAATTTGATTTCTGACGGACATGCGGCGGGGTCTTTTTTTTTTATTTTCCACTTTAGGATTTTGAAGTAGCGGAAAATCCGACGAACTATTAATCAAATTGGTGTGGCCTAAGCATTTGTTGTGACTAAGCGCATCAAACATTTGTACTGGAAATTTCTTATTTTTGTATCAATGGTTGTAACCTGAGGGTCACGATATCCACCAAAGAAACATATTTATAGGTTAGCACAGACTCATCTTCTGTAAAACCATAATACATTGCCAGAAACCTCTCACCACATACTTCTGTAACCTTCTACGTCTTTAAGATATTTGCAGCAACTAAATCTAGTCTGATTGGTTATCTAGTCTGATTGGTTGACGAGTCATTTATTCCCTAAATGTTATTCTCGACGTAGATTGCGGGTTATTTTCCAATCAAATATGTCCATCAAACTCACACTGGTGTCTTTTTACAATCACGAAACATTCGTAACCTTGAATGAATAGAACATTAAAACAATACATTTACACAAGTTATTGTATAATAACTCAACTCTATGTCCTTGTGGCCATTCCTTTCTTATGGTTGCCATACTTCTGTGACAAAGCTGTATTGTGGGGGTATAATTCGTTACTCTTGTGACAGTTCTAGTTATTCTTAACATCACGATTTAAAACTTTCAAAACTAGGCAACATGTCTCTGTGTTTTGCTTGAAAAATGTAAGTTTTCATTGTAACTATCATAAAATTTATAGCATGCATAGTTCTTCTTTTTTCGATTATACCAAAATATGCGTCTTCTTGTTTGATAGTACAATTTTGAGACTTTGTATTTAAAAAGTTGTTTAACTGATTCCATAAATGTTGAGTATGTCTACATGTCCAAAAAAGATGTTCAATTGTTTCTTCATACATGCTACAAAAATCACACAGTTTTGAATGTATTAATTTACATTTGAATAAGTAAGGCCACACCAATTTGATTAATAGTTCTTCGGATTTTTTCTCTAAAAAAATGGGGCGGGCGAGCGAAATTTTTATTTTTATTTTATTTTTTACTTCTCAAATTTTCACAGGCGGCGAGTACTTTTTTTATTTTTTTTTTATTTACTTTTCGAAATTTCACATGCGGCGGGCACTTTTTAAAATATTCTTTATTTACTTTTTGAAATTTCACATGCGGCGGGCACTTTTTTAATTTGATGTTTTGACCTTTTTTACTTCTCAAAATTAGAAGGTCCCATGTCTGAAATAAATCACATAATTATATCCTATCTGTATGCAATTATAACAAGAGGTGTCAGTAGTGCTTGCCATTAAAACAAAATGTTCGCAGTACAAAAATCTAAAGGATCTGTATAAACAAGGGTCACAAGTAGCACGATAGTAAGCCAAGAGTTTTCAAACTTAATTGTTTACTACATTTTTAAATTAATTAAGTAGTTGCACACAAGACGTCTATTAAGAATTTTAAGTACAAATCAAGAAACATGTTCACATAGTTATCTTCCCTTGCTTACAGCTAAGTGTCATAAGTATTCCAACTTTCAAAGTAATCTCTCAAACGGTCAAGTCAACAAGTGGACAAGAATGAAAATCTTAACTGAGTTTTTAAGTCGAAAAGGGCCATAATTCAAATGAAATCCTATGCATAGTAACCTTCTCCTGCCTATATATGTTTGGAGATCGTGATGGTAAATAAGTATTCCAACTTTCTAAGTAATATCTCAAACAGTTAAGTTAAAAGTTGACTGGTAAAAAAAACTTAAATGAGGTTCTGGCCTTAATTTAAAAAAAGTCTGACAGAGTTACCTTCTCTTGCCTATAGATTGGGGTATTGATTTAAAACAAGTATTCCAAGATTCGCAGCAATACTTTAAAGGATTAAGTTAACAAGTGGATTTTACCCATATTCAATGTATTTTCCAAGTCAAAAAAGGGGCATAATTCTGACAAAAACCTTCACAGAGTTATGTACTCTAGTCTGTGGATGGAGGTAGAGTACACGTGTTTTTTTTCCAATTGTCACCCATCACCGCGACGTCCAGCCATCGTGTCCACGCAAAGTTGGTCATCCAAATGCCCCCCAGAATTACCCGTTGACCTAATTAGTGTCCGATCACGGTGACCATTTGTCTGGACAGTGTTTCGCGTAGTCCACATTCGGGTCGTGACTTGAAATTTAATGTTTTTTACTGATTAACTTTTATTTATCAATAAAAATTAGAAATATGTTTGTATTTTGATGTTTTTCGAAACGTTTTAAATTACGATGTCGCTATCAACAACCGAGCTACCGGAAATCGTGTTGTTACGCGAACGCTTGAATTTGAGACACTTGTAACAAAAAGAGTTTAAAATGAACCGAAAGTACCTGAAATTAGCGACAATTTTTAGCGCTGCGCAAAAAATAAAATTTGATTTCTGACGGACATGCGGCGGGGTCTTTTTTTTTTATTTTCCACTTTAGGATTTTGAAGTAGCGGAAAATCCGACGAACTATTAATCAAATTGGTGTGGCCTAAGCATTTGTTGTGACTAAGCGCATCAAACATTTGTACTGGAAATTTCTTATTTTTGTATCAATGGTTGTTTTGAAAATTTTACAATAAATTATTTTCCAATCTAGATCCTGTTTTTGAAGACTTCTTTCCCATGCTGATTCAGTTTTTAATTTTGATATTTTAATGCTTTGTATTTGTATTGAATACAACATTTTATTCGGTTGTTTTGATTGTTTTAGTTTGTCTTGGTGGGGGTAAGAGTGAGGTTGAGTGCGCACCATAAACCGGTTTAAGCTCCCCAGTGGTGTTTTTGCCACTGACCGTTCCAAGGCGGTGCCCCACTGTGTTCCTTTAATTGTTCGTTTTGTCCTCGTGTGTTTGCTTTGTATGCTAGTGTGTGTTGGTAGTGTATGTGCGTGTGTGTACATGATTGTGTGTGTGTGTATGTGTTGGTGGTGTGCACTTCTGGGTGCTGTGGGGCTCGTTTTGGGGAGGCTGCGTTTTTGGTACGTGGCATTCCCTGTTTGATATTATTTTTTTTTTTTTGAAGGTATTGGTCTCTCGGAGAGCTGGATAAATGTTCTTTTCTTAAGTTGTCTTTGATTTTCTTTGGTACATTACTAATAAGCTGATAGTATTTCAGGAAGTCTTTATTTGGTATATTGTATAGAAATTGAAACATCTCAAAAGTATAAAATTCTTTTATTCTGTAATCAAAAAAATGTTCTAGATGTTTTATACCTTTATCATACCAGTTCTCATAGTAAACCATTTGATTTTGTATTTTTATTTTAGAGTTATTCCAAATTATCTGTTTTCCGTCCACGTTGTGCTCGAATGGCTTTATTGTATACCACGCTTTTAATATGTCTGAAAAGAAGCTATTTTTTGGACATAATTGTTCTGCGTCTTTTACACTGATATTGCAATCAAAAATAAGGTATCCTCAATATTGTTTTATTATATTTTCATAAAATATTTTCCAATTTCCTTTGTTATAAGTGTCAGTAAGTTTTTTTATCCAACAAGATTTAATTGAATACAACTTTTTTTTTATGTCTACCATTTTTAAACCTCCTAATTCACATTCTAAAGTCAGCAATTCTCGTTTGATTTTATCTGGTTTATCTGGGGAGGCTGCGTTTTTGGTACGTGGCGTTCCCTGTTTGATATTATTTTTTTTTTTTTTTTACCGTCCCATATGAAATTATAAATAGTTTTACTTATGTCTTTCAAAATGTCTTCGTGTGGATTTTGTAGTAGCGATAAGAGATATATTAGTTTTGGAAGTGCAAATGATTTAATAATTGTAACTTTGCCAAGTAGAGTGAGTTTTCTGTGTTGCCATTGTTTTAAACAGTTCTCAAAACTTACAAGTTTTGGATCTAAGTTTCGTATGGTGTTACCTTAATTGTGTTGATCTGAAATGATCGCTTAGCTCAATGTGTCACTTTCTGCCATTCCGCAATTATAGCTTACAGCAGAATCATCTGTCTCCACACCATTTTCCAATGCAATTGCATGATTTGGGCCAAACACATATTCTCAAAATCAATCGGGTTTATTATCATTATATATTAACAATAAGTTCTCAGGTACATAATCATTAATTGGTTGAATTCAATTTTGAGGATGATTTGATATTTACTCTCATGTACAGCTTGTAAGTAATGAAGCAAAACACCATGAATCTAATTACGTTTTGTTTAATTAACTTAGACATCCCATCTAACTACACGCAATTCAATAACATGACACGTGTATTACAGAAATGCGGAAACAATTTTAATACATGTCATTGATAAAAACCTTGGGTTGTTGCAGTGCCCGATTGGTCTCATACGTTCGGACTTGTCATTGCAATGCTATGTCAAAGTACTTTATAGGTTCAGGTCTAAGCACTTGATTAATTATTATTTAACAACATTATTTGTACAGTATGGCATTTGTAAAAAATATCACCGTGCTTAGTCAATGTTGTAATAAATATTGTGTTCGTGTGGTGCTATGCTTTGTATAGCTAGGTGATGTCGTCGTAACATACAGGTTCGGGTCATAGCTTCATCCTTGATAAGGATGAAGCTTTTATTTTAAGATACTAAAAATTTTTTAATCGGTTGCGTTGTTGTGTAATGTAGGCATAGCAACAAGGAGGGGTGCAAATTAAACATATGTATAATTATACTGTAACGTTATAGATATTCGCTAATACATTTTCTTTGCGGTTTGCCGTGGTCCGACATATTTGCGAATATTCATTTTCGCGATTTCCAAAAAAATCCTTAAACTTAGCTCATTTCACTTGCATGGATCGTATTTGACTCATGTAATGCTCGTCTATAGAACATCATAACTTAGTCTAATGTATACTAGTATATTCATGTACATATTTATTCGACCAATTGTTTCTTGCTTTGTTATTGATAACAGAGATTTTCACTACGATACCGCATTTGCAATAAGTTTCTGTAGAACTACTTTTTTGTTTTCAAATATTTTATACGAATATCCTATTTATTTCTTAAACTTTGAATAGACTTCACAATACCCGTACAAATAAAAGATTCTGTCATGAAGCTATATATCGACGATATATGGACAGGTTCCTGGTATTTTTACCAGTTCATTCGCGAAATCCTGCTGACTTATTCGCGCAAACTTATTTAGTGGACTTTACCCTTCCACAAATATAGTGAAAATATATTTGGTGTGAATATTTATTGATTTACAGTATTAAATGTCTCATAAATATTTGTAGTCATACCGATTCGTTCTTTAATACATATATGACATATAAGCAAAGCAACTTCAACACTGACACTACTTTAATCCACACATAGTTCAACTACTTTAATGTAACATATCAGTCATTTGACCTGCTCGATGCGTGTGTATTATCAGCTAATACTTGTAAGTTGATAAAAGTACAATTTAAGTGACTAGTTATAACCGTTCCGAATGGTCATATTGCATAATAGGAAAGAAGCAGGCTCTAAAAAACAACAAATATGCTTTGAAAACATGGCATAGCAATTTACATTCAATACATATATAATAACATTTAATACACATCACAAATAAACATAACGTACACACCGTACTCTGCTTATTTTGCTATTTAAAATGTTGAATCAGAAATATTCGAATGCTATTTAGTAATTTCAAATCACGCCAAAAGTACAGCTTGAAGGTCATTTAGCTTTCATTGAAACTACTTTATTGAAAAAAATAAATATTTGGGATCAAACGAGGACCGTTTTTTTGTAGTCATACACGCTGGAACTTATTCCACGTTTGAAACAAATTTGCTGACGGCAAGGCACTTAAATTGCAAAGTCAAAATTAGGGGATTGACTTTTCAGGATAAAGTTTGTGTATTTCGAGGGGCCATGGGAATCATAAGACAAAGAAATGTGAAGAAAGTTCTTCAACGTACTTAAATAAATCTCGACTTTACTTTGTTGCAATTGAATACAAAACAAAATATACCTTCTTTCTGATTCTCGTCTGTTCTCGTCGGTAATTATGAAGACCGTAAAATCATTATTAAGAAAAAAACATAAAATTAAAACCAAAATTCTCAATGAAGTATACCCGTTAGAAATAATATAGTTGTTTTTTCAGATTAATAGTTTCTGTCATGAGCACGCAGTTCAGATCAAAATATCCAGCACCAAGCGTTACTTCTTTGGCAAGAACGAGGCTCTGCCGAGCAAAACAGTTACCCGAGGTGACTGATATTTCCATCTGAACCAAATGTCTCATTATAGAAACATTTTCTTGCATACCATACCGTCCGACACTTCTAAATGCAAACTTATCAAAATGATGCATTATCATATAAAAACAAACAATATTCAGACGTTGTGTTTGGGAAAGTGCCGCCACAATGTTTATACTGTCACGTCACAAGTAATTCACGAGAGTCGTCTGGCATAGGAGGGGTGTCAGACCGTTTTTTCCGGCATGGGTAAAATCAGCGGAAATGCCGATACGATATGCAATAATAAAGTATTAAAACTGTATTAGCGTTTAGCCTATCGCGTCAAAAATTAGATTATTCTATTATTTTTATGACAGTAAGTTTCATAATTTACCAAAGAAATGACGTATATATCCATATATTTGGAAATGTTAAAAGACTGCAAGGACAAACTTACTATAAAACCTTTTCTCCTTTTTCTTAGATTTACTTTACCTTGGTAGACACTTTCAATACTGATAATCGAACAAAACATTCCCGTAAAGTTGGAATGACCAAACCAATATTAAAGGATAATAGCGCCCTGTTGCAAAGGTCAAAATCACTGTTATTGAAAAATGAAAAAGCGGTTAATGTCATGAACATTTGTTTGTAGGTAGCCTATGTGGATTATGTAGTTTGCGAATGCATTTTGGGCATGCATATATATCTCTTTATAGTTTGATTTATTTGCCTTTTCTGTACAATTGAAAACACACGAAGATTGAATTTAATTATTATTTACAAAATGGGATTGTTTATAGCAGTTACATGTATTTTGTTGATAGTTGCGGAATTGTTGTCAAAAGTGTGATTAATGACAGCAGAGAGTTTGTTGACAGTATCGAAAACGATGACAGACGTAAGATTCGCGACAACGAGGAAACTGGTGGCAGTCGTTGTATTATTTTGAGCAATGATAATAGTGTTTACGATGAGATTGTTGATAGCGGCAGGTTATGTGTCAGAGTTGTCATTTCTGAAAAAGGTGGCATTGACAGTAATTAGATTGTTGACACTTAACAGAAGATCCCTAGTTATATATATATGTGTTTGTGTGTTGATGCGTGTATGTGCATGTGTGCGTGAATGTGCGTGAATGTGCATGCGTGCGTGCGTGCGTGCGTGTGTGTGCAAGAGAGCAAATCATTTTTATACTGCAGCAACTTTTACTTGCAGTACCTGCAACCGAGAACCCCAGCTTTTCGGTACTGAGGTATACCGGACAATGGAATAAATCTTACTCAGGGAGACAATGTGCTAAGTGGAACGATGCTCATTTCCGAGATTCCGATTTTCCCGGCGAGACAGTAAACATAGCATCACACAAATGCAGAGATCCGTATAATTACGGATACTTGTGGTGTTACGCAGCTGATGTCAATTATGGTTTGGAACCCTGTGTGTTACCAGGTAACTGTCTTCATGTATCGGACCTTTTGTCAGTTATATTTTTTTCAAGTTATGAGGCTGCGGAGAAATTTCTTATACCTGTTTCAAAGCAAATCCCACAGTTTCAAATATAAAAGTTAATATCTTATAACTAATAAGACGAGCGGAAAAATCAATTAAACTTACACAGAGATTAGTGACTATTAATTTCTAGATACATTACACCATTTATAATCAAAGCGCTGTGAGCGCTGAAGGCCTGGGGGCTATAGGTTAACTCCCCGAAAAACAACTTTTCACCTACGTGTTCTGCGATGAATCTTACCTAAAGCGCGGGTCGAAATGTGCAGAGGACGAAATTCAATATATGACACAGAATGAATGATTCACAAATATATGGGTGACAGGGAAGTTTGTTTTATTATGAAATGTACGTTAAATGAAAAATAATCACATAGTCAACATTATAAAATGTTTAAGCCAGTACAAATAATTCGATCTGCGCTTTGTACAACTTCAAGCGATATGATCTGATGATGTGGATCGAAAATTATTGTGTACCAATGACAAGACCTTGAAACAGAAATAAACAAAGCAATACCAGCAATGAAATATAAATACAGTACTGTACAATGTATGTGTATAACAGAGAAAACCAAAAATGATTCTGGGTTACCTTGTAGTTGTAATCAGTGAAACCGTTCACTGGGCCTCGACATGCAGCGTCCTCGATAAATGGCGGGTGAATTTGATCACGTTAGTTCCTTCTCGGGAATGTACGTAAATTATATCTTTTTTTAGAGACATTTATTTTTAGGTAAATATATATGTAATCGTTCGTAAATAACAAAGTTGTCAATGAAATAACATCGGAAATTTGAAAATCAAACTACAAACTCTTATATCGAGCTTCGTACGTTTTCGTAAATTTCCGTAAATATCCGTACTTTTCCGTGATATGCATATGATTATCTTCCGTAATCAGCTAACAGCGCATTAATTTCTAAAACAGAAAAAAATGTGTAATGCAGCCCGTAAGCTATATACCTTCCTGCAGTCGTTTGAAGTTTTATGTACTATTTTTATTTGTAACATGTTCTTATCATATGCGGCATTCAAACAGAAGATTGATCTGGTCTGTCTTGCACTACTTTCGCATAGCGCATGTTTACAGTTGTTATTCGCACATAGCACGGCTAAAATTCTTGCAGGGTTTGAAATGTGGTATACTAACTTAGGCCTTGGGGACTTTCAGTCCCCAGGCCAAAAACCGTGTATCTACTATTTCATCCAAAGTACAACGAGTACTTTTTATACCGTTTATTATCATTTAGAAGGCATTTGCTTATAATGCCCAAAATATTTTAATGTATATTAACTATAATACGCTGTTTGCTGAGCAGAAATCATAGTTTATAATTATTATTTCGTTTGGTACTGCTGTTCTAATTTCTGTATATCCTTGTTTCGAAATCAGTAAAACTTATTAAAATCTATTTCCTTTATCGGATAGAAACATCTACAAAGCGATGTGAAGATGTACTGCAGAGGTATACAGGAAAACAGAATACTACTTTTTCTGAAAAAGTTTGTCATATATGGCACCATGTGAGTTCGAGTCTCGCTAAAAGCTTAAAGTCTCCACAGTTCTCCGACGCAAGTATCATCAATGCAGAAAACTATTGCAGGGATCCGTTTCAAGATGGCTATCTTTGGTGTTTTACTGATGGGAATGGGACGGAATGGGAACCGTGTAATGTAAATGGTAAGACAGCTTTTATGGTTGTTCAGAACAGCCTGTACAGAAATGATTAAACTTGTTCTAACAGAAGTAGTTAATAAATGCACACATGCCTTAACAATCAGAAGTTTTAATATTCTCTCATCATTCATTTATAAAAAATACAATTTTAAGTTTTTATTGTAACACAGTTTTATTATGCGTTCAGGCGTTATGTTCATGCAACTTTTGTTTCTTTAAACCCAATGCCAGTAAGACTACTTCATGATGATGCTGAAAATAAATTCCTATGAGTAACCCAGGAACGGATCTTTTCTTCATTGATGGACAGTATGACCTGTATTTAGAAACAGCCCTCTGGAACAGGAAACAGGGGTCTCTTAATAGATAGTCTCTTAATGCAACATTATATCTTTTTAAATAACAAAGTTCGATTTCAAAAATACAAGTCAGTTAAAACATATAGCATCTTGTTACATGTACACGTTGTCTCTCGAACAAGTTGGACTGTATTTATTTACGTCTTCTATATTTTAGTCCAGTTTTCATGTTAGAATGGCACACAAAACGCCTCAATTAAGTTTAATTAATTGATTAATCATATTTATAATCATTTTAATATTATCATAAAATTGTTTTTCAGATATACATAGCTTCTCAACAAACAGTATAACTTACAATAGTTCGGTTTTCCAGTGTAAAAATGGAGATGTTGTACCGCTTAATAACAAATGCGATAACAAATTTGATTGCAATGACTTTACAGATGAAATTGACTGCTGGCTCAACTACAAGAGTATGTTTGCTTAGAAAATCAACAAACATATGCTATGGTTTAAACGTATACTTAATTTGTCTCAATTGCGAACTTATTTGACAGTCAACCAATATTCGAACCTCTGTTTTCAGTGTCATTTGTAACGATCCATAACTTGCCAAATCGGGAGTCAAAATATCGCCTCTCGATTCCAAAGTGAAGGGCGTGACCACAAGCACGCAGTCGCTTATTAGTTATCTTGGTACGCATGTGAATAGTGTACACGACAGTCAGTATAAACTTTGAATGACGATATAGGAGGAAGAACGTAATAAAACATACGTATCTTGCCTATCTTTCGAGGAAAGACTGCGTCTGAGGGAGACTAAAAGAGTAAAAGTATTAAATAATACAACTTTTCAAATGCTGTTTGAAAAACAAATACGTTTAAATGTTCCGTAAGCCTCCATAAAAAATGTAATTCAAATATAATTTTATAGAATAACAAAATCTAACCGAAACAAAACGTGTCTTTAAAAAGACAATCGGTCGTAGTCTCCAATAGGATTTTCAGTCATGTGATGTACATACATGACAATAAACAGTCTTTCCTTGGAATAACACAATTTAAACGACGGGTTGTTGCTTATAAATGCGGCAAAGTTTAATGTATCCAAGAAAAAGTTTCGTTACATTCCCACGGTTGATGTTGATTTATTCTTAATCGCACCTTCATTTACTTATTTTCAGACCATAAGTTACTTCAAACGGACAGCATATACATACATTGGCCAGAACATTTGGAACTGAGTTCATATATCCAGTGTGGAAGCCTGGAATGGATATCTGTGATAGCACGATGTGACAGCATCAAGGACTGTGCAGACTCTTCAGATGAAATAGGATGCCACAGTTATTTGACAGGTTAGTTGGTTATTGTTTGTTAACGATGATGCAAAAACTGTATGAAATATACTTCATCAATTTATGCAGTTAACCTTTTGTACAGGTTTAAGTACTTAAAAACACGATTAGCTTCTCTTTGATGGAGGAGAAAGTTTGTCTATGTGACAAAAAGGTTTGATTCTATGTCCAAATTGAACTGATTTAAAGCTGCTCGCTCTCAGTTACCGTTGATTTTTTTTTTAAATTGACATAATTATACATGTATATAAAACTAAAGGCTTGAATCAAAATATAAGCAAAAGTCTA
The DNA here is from genome assembly GCA_022818135.1 of Saxidomus purpurata. NCBI lineage: Eukaryota > Metazoa > Mollusca > Bivalvia > Venerida > Veneridae > Saxidomus > Saxidomus purpurata. The sequence continues at coordinate 42,665,543 of JAFMSR010000013.1, forward strand.
GGTAGGAATTTGCAGAAATCGATTGAAAATGTCGGTTACACGGCACCGCTACACTATATGTTTATATTGAAATTTCAAAAGCGTTTGCAACGCTTTTGAATTTGGTAGCGTATTTTTTGAATTTCAGAGATAAAGGCAACAGGAATTTATACTGGAACCTTTTTATATGACTATATTTTCTAAAATACGTTATATACATACAGTTTGAAAAACTTTATATTTTTACCAAAATCTGAGAGCGAGCAGCTTTAATGTCCTTCCCATTTTGGACAGTGCGCATAACTGAAGGTGTCACGAATATAAAATAGCGATATCCAGTACTATATTTATTAACACAATGACGCTTGAAGATAATTACCATCGTCAATGTTTTAAAAATTGGGCAGAATTTTAATAACACAAGCTCTTGATATTTCGCCCATTTTCCTGTAAGACAAGCATAGTGCTTGACTTAAGCAAAATCTTCGTACGAGAACAAAGTGATAGGTTAATTTGCAGGATGAGTTACTTTTATCGGCTTTGACAAAAATGTTTTGGAAATGTTTAGAATGACAATAATAGATTACTTTATCAAACATAACAGAACAGAGTAGGTAAAACTATAATTACCCAATATTATGATATACTATACATGTTCAGACACAGAAATCACAGTTCACAGAATAAACATGGAAATACCTTTCCATAAATATTTCAAACGAACGGCTTTTACATGTAAAACGAACCAATCATCGGCTTACAGCTTGTCCCAACTATATTATTTTTGCAGTGAGTCAATATGGAAAATAAATCTTGCTTTTGTAAATAAAATGGAAGCGTTTTGTTGGATCGGGTTAAACTGCGACATAGATATCATTGAAAGCTGGGAATTTTGCAATAATTCGAAACTTTTCTCTTATGCATTTGCATATACGTTCTTGTATGTTTAGTATTTATGTACTATGTGTTTGTTTCTGTTCGTTACAAACAGATGAAGTTCTGAATTTAGACGCGGTAATTGCAAAACACGAATAAAATTCTTTATCACAAATTTCCCTGCAACAGTTTCTCTTTTCTCGGTTATTCTATTTTTTTATTTATTAATTTCAATCTGAGTGAACTCTGCCTTGTAATTATCAACTCTTAATTTCTACAGAACAAACGCATTGTGGAAGTGACGAGTTTGCGTGTGGCCACGGAGACTGCATTCACATTAGTCAAGTGTGTAACTATGTTGTTGACTGCGTGGATGCGTCTGACGAATACTGTGGTAAATAATTTTAAATGCTTAATACAATTGTATATCATACCACGTGGATTTTGTCAACATTCTAGATATGTAAGCGTTGTTGAGTTCACGTGTATTCCTACCTTCATTTCTTTTTTCATACCCGTTTCTCCGCAGATGACCTTAGTTTTTGTTCTCTATTTGTCTGTCCGGCAAAAACGGGAAACTGTGATACCTAGAAAGGACGGTCGACTTGTAGATAGAGGGATATTTATTGAGTTTGCATGTCATTGCATTTTAAAAAAAGACTCGAAATAGGTCAAACTTGGTATGTACAGGTAGATAGAAAATTGTTTCTTTTGAATTTATTGAACATTGTTTTTAAAAGAAGAAACAGTTGATTGTGGCCGAACAAATAAAATTACCTCTGACAACTGAAATACTGAAGCGTATAAATGTATGTGAGAATATAAATGTATTACATTCAGAATGTAAATGGAGGAAAGTGAGGACATAATGCTAAGGAAATACATTTTACTTTTAAGTAGTGTACTGGTTAGTATATCAATGTGTCGAATTCATTTGTGTAAAATTGTAATCACGACATCCGTTGGACAGAGTGATTAACGACGAAGTATCTGAACGTCTTATCGTGATATTGCGGGTGTATTGCTCAAAAGTGAAATTCATATACATTCTTTTAAATAGTTTACTTTGTTTAGATTTTGAAGTTATCTTATGACGTAGAGTTGAAGGCTTGACATCACAAAAACATGTTTGCTGTTTCTACAACCTTTACAGCCGCGGTTTACCTCACCATATTTTCTTTAACTAAGGCAATACATGCACTTCATCATTTTTAATACTATTTAAATAATTACATTGTATTTCAAAATATTCGACAACGGGCTTCTAGCTACACGTTTTTTAATAACTGCCACAAAAGTATAAAAGTAATGAACAGTTTTAATGGCTGTTGCCATTATATAGTCCACTAAAATTTTCAGACAAAATTTTTTTGCTAGAAAATACAGTGGGAATAGTTTTTAACATTGACCTTGCCTTGATATAGGGTGACTACTTAAATGTACGCCTTTTTGTGGGGGATACAGGTTTTAATTGTCTGTCCGTCTGTTCCTCCGTATGTGTGTTACATATTTTGTCGCACATGACTGCAAAAGTGTAGGACTAAGAGTCATGAAAATTTAAAGTAATGTTAATCAGATTGAAAAATTGTGCAGCCTGGGTTTTGTTAGCTTCAGTCAACATTTAATTAATAAATGTATTACAATCAGAACATACGGACCTACATATCATACAACGTAAGGACAAGCCGCGAGTACAGATACCGGTATGTTGCCGTGGGTTTGTTGAATTTTGCTTTGACAAATGAACAATCAACTCTAGACGCTGCCTAATATTAGTCTTATCTAACTGTAAAGAAAACAATTATGTAATAAATTATTATTATTGTTTAAGCATCATTCAAGGTTAATTAATTAGCTGAACACTATTTTTGCAGGTAAAGGCACGTGTCATGCGAATCAGTACCAGTGTGAAAATGGGGAGTGCATAAATAGTGATCACAGATGTGACGGGTTCAAACATTGTTTAGATGGAACTGACGAAGGAAACTGCGGTGATTAAACCATTTTCGTAGCAAATTTAGTTATATGACAGGCGTAAGCTTTCTCATTCTTGGTAATGTAGAATCAGGAATTCGAAACTTTATGTCCGACATTTCAATTGGACCCTTTTCAATTTGTTATCCCCCGCCAAAGCCGGAGGGATATTGTTTTCGCGTTGTTCGTCTGTCAGTTCGCCCGTCCGTGTGTCCGAGTTAACGTACAGATACTTACGTGGCTAGGCGGACAATACGTAACTGTAAATTCAATAAATGCAGTCTGTTATGTGGTTAAAATGTTCTTTTACGGGACTAAAAGAACAGTTGAGAGAACAATAGCAGAGCAACATAAGTATCACTTTGTGAGCACGTCAGTCTGGCCGTACGTCCGGTGCCAAGGAACAAATGGAAAATAGTTCATGAAACATGAAGTATACATATCATAAGGCCGCGGAACACGCGAAACTTTCGTCAAGATTGGCTTTGGATCTCAAGAGTTATTGCCCTTTACCGTAATTTTCCGACAATAGGCCGCGGCCTATACGTATAAAAAAGATGAATTTACCTCGATGCGGCCTGTTCGGCGAAGCGTCCCATATGACCTTTCAATTTTTGAAATTGGTAATTTCAAGGGACGTTTACGACATTTTTATTATTTAAATTGATTTTTTGAGTGCAAAGAGTCGGTACTTTAGGTTTATACGTTGTTTGAAACAGTTCACCAATGCTTTTAAAACCATTTAACTTTCATTGGTCAATTATGGAAATGATTAAACGTACCTTAACTGTCATACAAAATGTCGCTGCTAGTTTTGTGCGGCCAATACAGTGAAGCGGCATATTTCCGTAATGGTAAAATTTTCAATATGAACACATTAAAATTTTATTTCTCTGCAACCGGTTATCAAAATGTAGTTGTAATTGGCTCAAATAATTTTATGATCACTCTTTTTAATATCAACACCCTGTCCTTGGATGTTTTCTGAAATGTTGCACTCAAAGGAGTGTAGCACTTTTCTTAAATAATCTATAGAGAAACTAAAGAGTTTTTGTTTTCTGAAACTTATAGTCCTGATTTAGTTTAACTTACAACAACTGAGTTCTGTATGACTGTAAGATGCAGAATAAAGAATTACTCCTCACAGATGAGGTCCAGTTATAAAAATGCTTCTTTTTCTGAAAAGGCTTGTCAGAATTTGATTTCGTTTGGCACTAATAATTAATGTTGTAATGTTCTCTAACAACGGAAAATTAAGAGACTGACTGGATTTTTACAGAAATCAGGTCCTTCAGGGAATGTAGTGCTTTTCTTATATAATTATTCTACATAGAAACCTAAGAATTATTGTTGTCGGAAACTAGCGGTACTGATTTTATTTAACTGAAAACAACTAAGATATTTGTGACTGTAACTTGAAGAAAAACATTATCCTCTCAGAGATGAGGCCAAAGTAGGGTGGAGAATTAAAACAAAATATGAAACAGACAGACCAATATATTTACAGTTGTAGTTTCTCAGTTATGTGTTTCATTTAGCGGGGGATATAAATTAACTGAAGTTGCTTGTTCAACTTGAATACCATAATGACTTTATAATGATGTACTACGCCTTAGAAAATGTCAGAAGATTACCAATTCCTCTGATTTTGATAGATGTAAGTAAGAAACAAACTAAATGATTGAACTAAACTATTGACATTAAACATGTAAGCTGAATCACTCATGACATGTACTATGAAATGAGGTCAAAAACCATAACTACAAAATTAAATAAGCGCTATCTTCATTTGTGACATTTGAATAAAATATTCGGATTGATAAAAATAGTCGTTGTGAAAACATACTTGTGACTTGAAGGATCTCGTATTGTAATTAAAATTTAAACAATTATTGTACTCACATATTTTGTATAGTATGATAGAAATAATAGCTTTTGCAATGTCAGTAGTAAACTGGAAAGTGCAATAATTAAATTTCTTTGCCAGAGGTCTGTAATACCGAAAAGTCTTTTCATTGTGATGTCGTGAAGTGTATTCCTATGCGGCTAGTTTGTGATACGTATGTGGACTGTGAAGATGGAAGCGATGAGGGTGACACAGTTCTCTGCTATACAGAAGGCTTTATATCCTGCCAACAATGGTGGCATGCCGGGCATAGGAAATCAGGAATATATAAGCTCAGTATGTATGTAAAATAACTTAAGCACTTTAGTCAATGATTTGGAACATTTCCCGCAGCTAACTCATAGCTGATGGTCTACATTACACATTACATCACGGAACAAAATTTTTAATTGCACTTATACGTCTGAATGATTATTTTTTAACTGAGCTGTTGACTTTTTTGTTACATAACATAATAATTACTTCTAGACAGTGCATGTGCACTGTTTTGTTTTGTTGTTTAATCGTTAAATCAAGGAATTGCATTTGAGTTTGTCGGACCAAGGTTTAACTCTTTGTTACTAAAATACGAAACTTGATAAATGATATGTCGTTTCAAGGTCAAGTTGACGGTTACACATACTTTTCAGTTTGTGACAAAATATTTATGTATGGAATGACATCTTCTGAACAAATTTGGTGTACAATAAGCTTATACAGGGTCTTATCCTTGATGTTTGCTTGTTTGGTGCTGCTTTTCCTCTCATGTAAAAATGCTTAAATTCCAAGTTACAGGTTGAATTTACTCATATAGAAGAAAAGAGGATAAACAGTCTTCTATTTACTATAAAACAATGTTTACATATATCTGTCTCTTGTGTTTATGTCACTTCTTAAAAGATGTTGACGAAAAGTGTTTAATATATTTTGCAATTTCATTGCACACAAATCAGAGCTATATTTATTATAATTATATACTTCCGATTTGAAAAGGAACATTAGGACAGTTTTTCAAACACATACTTAGTAAAGGTCACCTTCAGCGGAAATATATCTTTCTTGATTTTGTAATCACCAAAAGTGCTCCTGATATTTTTAGCTTAATAAATAAAACACTTGAACAATTGTGCGACCATTCAGCCTACTATTAATTGTCATGCTTGTTCGAATTGCTCCATTTTTAACCAGATTTTCCGAAGAAAAGCAATACTGATTATTTCATTAACAGTTGTCGGGCGAGCGAGCGGGCGACAAACATTTAGTTGCTGGATGTTTACTTAAGATTGGATTGACCTATTGACTTGGAACTTAATACAGATACCTTGCATGAATATCTCCCTTGGATTGCATTTGGTATTACTCGGGCTAAGGTCAAGGCTACTTTTGCTAAGAAATTAAAAACGGTTTCAGGCTAATAAGAGTTATAGTAGTGCTATGGTTATGAAAATGTGTATGTAGGCTGCTCCCTTTGGATTGTATTTGGGACCCCTGGGTCACTGTAGCGATAAATTGAAAAAAAAATAGGCAATAACTAAAGTTTGGTTTATGCTATGGTAATTAAAATTAATCTGCAGTTTTATTCTTTGGATACCTACTATGGGACTGCATTTGGTGCGCATGTGACTTAGGTTAACTTCACCACTGTGCCTCAAACGAATCACAGCTTTACACAGAATAGTTCTGTAGGTATGACACTTGGCCCATAGTTGCTTGCATGGATTTCTACCGTTTGGTAGCTGTTGAGGTCAAGATCAAGGTCACTGTCGCTAAATTAGAAAAAAAGGTCCTGCTTAATGCTTTTACTTAAACGATTATATTAACTTGGCTAGTTTGTTTATTTAAATGCACATTTTCGGGATACTGATGAGGCTTTGCAAATATAAAGGGGAAGTTGACAAAGCACATATATTATATCTATAGTTTTCATGTACACAAATGCCAGTTTCTTCCTTTAATTGAAAAGAAATATGAAAATACTGTAGTTGACATTAACCCAATAAGAACACCACACCACTTTTACAGCATATTATTATTTGCAGTTTGAGAAAATCGAAGTCGATTTTACTTGAAAAATGTATAGCAACAGTACTAATGTATTAGTTGGCAGAATAGCTTTTGTATGTAAAGCAGCATTACTTACGTAAGAAACAACACATTTCCTGGTAAATGTAAATGTTTGAAACCATCTTGCGTATGCGTTCACTAGTATTTTTGAGACAAACTTGCTGTGTCGGTAGCATGCTACCATGTAATATACAACAAAAGCAGTGTATTTTGGAAAAAATATTATTTTTGCTTATGACATTTACAAATCATTACGACATTTTAAATTAAACTTGTTTTAACCAGTAAGAACCAGATAAATTGTTCGAATTATCAAGGTGTTCAAATTAAAGAGGTATCTAGCAGGGCAATGAAGTACTGTATATTTACATGTATGTCTGACCCAAAGTTAGTACATCTGTATGTTACCAGAACTATTGACGAACTCATGAGCTAGAAAAGTATGTCATTACAGTACATAATATGTAGTACATTTTGTCTGTTTTTACTTCGTGTTTAATTCATTCTAACAAAACGGTGTATCAAATCATGGATATCTTTAATTCATTTCCGGAAGTGCCATTCCATAATTGCATTTTTCACACTTATTTAACCATACTTTGTCTCATGTAAACAAATATGTGCAACGTTTAACAAACTTGTCAATGCTTCCTGACATTACGCACCTCACTAAATGAGTGCGTATTGTCACGATATAAGGGTTCAGTCTGTGTTCGGATCCGACAGGTAAATTTTCACTTATTTATATGAGACGGCCACAAATATTTCTTCGGTTTTCGTAGTAGACAGATTTTAAGGTATTTTTGCATTAGATAAAGAAGAAAAAATTCGGGACCGTGGGAAACGGTGGGAGTACACAGTTTTCCGAATTAGACGTGTACGGATTAGGTCCACTGTATCAAAATAACATTTTTTCTGAAAAACTCCATTCAAGATTTTATATAAATATTACATAACTGTTGATAGTATGAAAACATTTTACAAAGTTACACAATTGTAAGACTACTGTGGGATGAACCACACACCCAAACTAGTCATGTTGGGCTACCATCGGGGCCCGAAACTTAAAAGAAATTGAAGCTAAGCTTTTGAATTACCGACAAGTTGCATTTAAACCGAACATTTAATACAATGTCAATTCAAGGAAAGACCGACAGACCTACATGGTCAATGTCCCCCCATCTAATGGTTAAATGGATGCAATACCCTATAAAATGTAATATAAGTACAAATCGGTGGTTATATCAACCAACCAATCCTATAAAGTTTGCTTTCTGTCTTTTTAAAGTATATAAAATTATACTGTTTAACCCACTGACAGGAAGGAATATTTCACTGAAAGACAACTTATTTACATTAAACGTTGTATATACAAATGTAACCTTATAATGCAATTGAAATTGTCATCACTAAACGATAAATTGGAATGCTTCTTCCTGCTGAATGTGGCAGTTGTAAACGGCGGCAAAGAATAGAGTGGCACCTCTGTCAACCGGATGAACCTGAAATAATAATCTAAGACTAATAACTAAGAAGGGAGGGAGAACTATTTTGACTCTGATGTGTACGCTACAGCCGTCTACATGGTGATGTATTGCAAATTGTGTGCCGATGAAATAAAAGCATGCAAATTAATCATGTTCTGGACGGACGTTTCTTACAACGACTTCGGAGGCAATATTTATGTTTATATTCAAGGTCTAGAATAAATCATGTAAGCGCAAATGTAATATTACAAGCATTGATTTTGCAAGCAAAAATGATGATTATGATTTAAGACAGCTTTTCAGAGCAAATGACATACTTTAGCTCCAACCTTCTATGTGTGTGATAACATGAACAAACAAATTGCAAATATACGTATTCTTCCTTATTTTTGTTACAGTAGAATGGATCTTTTTTTCAAGATTTAATAGTACCAGTTTTGCCTTTCTGTGTGTTTGTCTGAGTGTGTGTCTGTCCGTGTGTCTGTGTGTTTGTGTCTGTCTGTGTATGTGTCTGTTTGTGTCTGTCTGTGTGTCTGTCTGTGTATGTGTCTGTTTGTGTGTCTGTCTTGTCTGTCTGTGTGTCTGTATGTCTGTATGACTGTGTGTGTGCGTGCGTGCGTGCGTGCGTGCGTGCGTCAGGCCCGCAAATATAATGATTACTGATATATTCATGTCCGAAAATAACATACAATGTCATCTTGATATTATTAATAGTAAGCAATTATATATGCGAAAAAATGTGTTTCACAATAACTTTTTCCAACAAAATGTGGACAGCTATTTAGAATCCAGCGACACCAGCATTTGTTTCACTAATCATGGGTAATCTTGAGAAAGAATTTTTGATACCTCACAGTTTAAGCCCGATATTAAAATCCTAGTTTATAGATTATCTTAATTATATATACCTACACTGTAATTGGTACAAATGTTAATTTTTTTAGATGTTTATGACAGTACTATTATCAATACTAGTGTTCCCGCAAAACCTACTAATATACATTAGTACGTTGAATATAGTTTCTGCCATCTTAGATCATGTCAAAATCGCATACCTCTCAGCCAGGCTAAACGTTACAGACGTATTTGTATTGATAGTTGTCACTAAATTACGAAAACATTTTATGTTGAGACACTACCAAGATCGGTTGTTGACAAAAATTGTTAACAAATGGATGCCCAAAATGATGCTGCCTGTTGGGTCAATTTTAGTTTGCGGCAACTAATGTGCCAAACAGAAAAAGTTTGCGCCAATAACTCCAAAGTTGGGGCCACTAGTCTTCAGATGCTACAGAACACTCTAGAGGAGAGACTACTCATATCACTTTTAGTTAAAATTTGATAGCAAACACTGTTTATAGATCTAATTGCTACGAAATTTATTTCAAACATTTTTGAGGCACAGGTCATAGAGTTCATATACTATAGGCTTGCATGTCATAGTTTTCTGTTTGTGTTCTGCAGAATCATGATCTCAAAAATAAATATAATAGTTCGAATTCCCCGTTTGGCTCATATTTTCGCGACCTCACAATATCCATGAACTGATTGTCGAACACTTATTTGGTCAGATGATCCTGTTGCAGTCCGGATCAGGGATTGGCTAAAAAAAGTACAGGGAAAACCGTAAGATTAAATGAGACATTACCTGATTGGTAGAAAACGTTGTGTTTACAAATGAAAAATACTCATTTGAAAAATAAAAAGCAATGTCTTCTGCACGCGAATGAATATTTAAGGACTGGTTATCATATTAAATAACACTGAAATCGCCATATGAATAGAAGGTGTACACATGCGGTTTAGACCCCTAAATCTCACCTGACTGAGTGGGGTGGTTGTCTCCCTTGCCAAAAAATAAAAAACTGGGTTGGTCATGCCCATATAAAAACAGCATTTTCTGGTGTCTGAGAGACTATTCTGTTCGAAATAAGCAATTTCATTGGTCAACACTCTTTACAACAGGGTCACCTTTTGACTAGATTTATAATGTAAGTCAATGGGGAAAACAATAGGAGTATCTGACCTAAACATAGATTCAGAGCAAATGACATCGTATCTGTTTTCCTAACTTTACCGTTCCAAGGCGGTGCCCCACTGTACTTTTATTTACACTGTCCTGTGACTTTGGAACATGGTGGGGGTAAGAGTGAGGTTGGGTGCGCACCATAAACCGGTTTAAGCTCCCCAGTGGTGTTTTTGCCACTGACCGTTCCAAGGCGGTGCCCCACTGTGTTCCGTTAATTGTTCGTTTTGTCCTCGTGTGTTTGCTTTGTGTGCTTGTGTGTGTTGGTAGTGTATGTTTGTGTGTGTACATGATTGTGTGTGTGTGTGTGTGTGTGTGTGTTGTGTTGTGTTGTGTGCGTGCGTGCGTGCGTGCGTGCGTGCGTGTGTGTGTGTGTGTGTTGGTGGTGTGCACTTCTGGGTGCTGTGGGGCTCGTTTTGGGGAGGCTGCGTTTTTGGTACGTGGCATTCCCTGTTTGATATTATTTTTGTTTTTATGCTCACAACTGTGTTGTTTGTGCCGTGTGGCGGCCGTAAAAAGTCTCCCCGTACATTCAATCAATGTTGTTATATTTTCATCCTTCAGGGATTGTTATTCGTTCTAAACCCTCGGCCTCTGTCAAGATGAGGAGTATTTTATACCGTGTTGAAGGTTCTGTGTTCACTGGCATTCGGGTCCATGCTAGTTATCCCGTCCTATTGCGACCTCCAGCGCGATTAACCAGGTTGTGTTTAATTGTCGCTTAACATTTTCACTTGACGAATTGATACTGATGACTTTTCTACCCGAACGCCACTTTTCACAGAATGGTATTACAAAATTACATTACATGAGTACATATAATATAGTTCCAAAATTAATTCTTTCACCTCTTCGGTTACACTCTGCATCATCTGTACATCTGCCTAATAACAACAGTACTTTTTTAAGACATACACCATCTATCTGCCTTTCTCCTTTAAAGCTACATTCTGCACAGTCATTTTATATTCCACGTACTCATTTTAATTCTCCAGCTGTTTTTCGAAATAATCTACGTATTCGTCTATCACCTTTAACTTCTACTATACTGAAGAAATATAAAATAAAACATACAAATTTTCCGCAGAGATGTAGAGGGTACCGTTCTATTAACAAGTGCAATGCTAAGAGGTGCGGTTGTTGCAATCATTTATCGCACAGGTCTACAATTACCTCAAATGTTAACGGCAGAACTTTTAATGTGGTACTTAACTCTGACGTTGATTGAAATACGTCCCACATGATTTATGTACTGACTTGAAACGCACCCAATTGTGGTATTCAGTATGTTGGGCAAACTGGGCGATCTTTAAAAATTCGTTTCCGCGAGCATTCTTACAAAATGCGAAGTCGGAAAAAGTTCACTACATTTTTATATCAACACTTTCGTAAATCTGGACATACAATTGATCAGGTAACCATTCAGCCAGTAGAGCAAATCGTCTATGATATAAATTGTACATCTAGTTTTAAAATCAAAGCCAGACATTTAGCAGAATTCAAATGGATTAAAAATTTACAGTCACCGTTTCCGTTGGGCTTAAATGATAATATTTATCAAGAAGGTAATATCTCTAAAAACCCTGATATCGATATATTTTCAATTTTAAATATTAGGAAACGTAAATCTAGGTATCATGGAATTAGACGCAATGGTAATATTAAGCGTAAATCAAAAGTCAATATTTCTGTTGCAGACCTCGATATAATTCTTTCAAACTCTGGTAGACATTCAATGCTTTCTCGTCTCACATCTTTATCTATTCAGTCTCTTAAAAAACTAGACGAGGAAGCGGACCAGTACGTTATTCAAACAGATCCGTTTTACACTGTGTCATATCTTATCCAAAATTATACACAACACGTTCTCCGACCACACATTGACACTCAATCTGATTATAATAGACATTTTCTTAAAATTCATTTCATTAATAAAGGTATTGACTTCATCGATGTACCCAGTATATTTCGTGATAGACGTGTCATTGATTCTGTGCCTAAGTATTTCCGAAACTCCGAAGTTCCTATTATCTGTTATAAATATAAAACACCTGTTAGAAATGTTATATTCAATTACAATAAAATTGTTTCCGACCTAGATGTTCAAACAAATACCCCTTCTTACTGCGAATGTAAAAACTCGAAATTTTGCTATTCAGATGCCGGTCATGTCATCACTGGTAATTTTGATATTATTAAAGACAAACGTATTCGTAATTTATTCTTTAAAGGACCAAAATACAGAATTCCTTCTACTATTGATTTTCATGCTTGTCGTGGTCATATTGCGGAATCTATCGAAACTTTTTGTGTTAAATGGTGTCGTCGTGAGAATGCTGATCCAAATGCATTAACGTCTTGGAAACGAAGTATTTTTAACATTGTCGATTCTCGTATAAAATTTTACCAAACAAATGAACACCTACTTCCATCAAAACCCAAGTTTACTTTAAGACATCTGAAAAAGGAAATCCAAGAATTTCATTCTAAGTATGTCTTAGTTCCAGCAGACAAGGCGGCCAACAATATTATCATCATTTGACGCCTACATTATATTAATGTTTTACAAAACGAACTAAATAGCACTAAAGCTTATATATTGAGTCCTTCCGATGAACAAAATGTGGTCACTGATCACATCAGTGAAGTTTCTAATTTGAAAGTTCGTATAGATGATCAACATATTAAACTTCCTACTATGTACTGGATTCCTAAATTACATAAACAACCATATAAAGCTCGTTTCATCGCTAATTCAAGCTCTTGTACCACTACAAATATTTCAAAACTATTAACATCTTGCCTAACTGCTATAAAAGCCCACGTGAAAAGATATTGTGATAAAGTATACGAAAACTCTGGTAAACATTTATTTTGGTCGAACAAAAATTCTGGCGAAATCCTGGATAAGTTTAAAGTTAATAATTACAAAGTAACTTCAGTCAGTACCTACGATTTTTCTACTCTGTATACCACTTTACCACATAATTTGATAAATGACAAGCTAACTGCCCTAATTCAAAAGATTTTTGCCAGGGAGAATGCTACATTTCTCGCCTGCAATTTCGATAAAGTTTTTTTACTAGCTGTATTGTTAAACATTATACTATGTGGACTTGTGACGAAGTTTGTAAAGCCCTTTCCTTTTTATTGAACAACATTTATATAAGGTTTGGGAATGCAGTTTTCAGACAAGTAATCGGTATTCCCATGGGAACAAATTGTGCACCCCTTGTCGCAGATTTGTTTTTATATTGTTATGAAAGAGACTTTATGTTGAGTCTTTCTCCAGATACGCAGGCAGACATTATCACTGCTTTTAATAATACATCACGCTATCTGGATGATATTCTTAATATGGATAACCCGTTTTTTGGTCAATTGGTGGACACTATTTATCCCCGGGAACTCCATTTAATTAAAACTAACAATTTGGATACTGGTGCTTCATTTTTAGATTTACATCTCTCTATTTATAACAATATTATACATACCAAAATTTATGACAAGAGGGATGATTTTAATTTTAATATTGTAAATTTCCTTCATTTCAACGGATGGGGATGTACCTCATGCTACATCTTATGGGGTATACATTTCTCAGTTAATTCGGTTTGCCAGAGCGTGTAGTCATGTTGAGGATTTCAATGAACGTAATCAATATATTACAAATAAACTTCTTCAACAGGGCTACCGTTATTACAAATTACGTAAATATTTTGCTAAATTTTACTATCGTAATTCTGATTTGGTTTTGAAATTCAATAGTAATCTAAAGACTCTTCTGCGAGAAGGTATTTCAAAACCCGATTTTTATGGGGATGTGGTTTACAAACTTCGTAAGATTTTGGGTCATGGCAATTTTCCAACTGTATTTGCTAAAATTATAAAACGTTTTGTTAAAAGAGGTTACGACCCTACTGTTTTGAGACACACCGCATGTTTGGTGTTCAACCCGTTTACAGTTGGACGCTATGCTTCCCTCTTTGATTGTGTCTGACGGAAGAGGGGGAGGACTCTGTGATGGGCAGTTTTTAAATCCCACTGGGACGAAACTGTTTTGATTTCTGTCCTCTGGCCTGTTTCGTCGGGCCCTTAAGGGTGTTTCTCTTGGTGCTCTGCCTTCTGCAAATGCATTGAGTACATACGTGTTTTGGTTCTCAAGGTTTGTTTTTTTTTATATATTTATACACGAGCATTTTTGTGTTTTACATATCATGCCTTTTGTTTCCATTGCGTGTGTTAGAGATTCACCTAGCAGGGATTACTTTTATTTACACTGTCCTGTGACTTTGGAACATGGTGGGGGTAAGAGTGAGGTTGGGTGCGCACCATAAACCGGTTTAAGCTCCCCAGTGGTGTTTTTGCCACTGACCGTTCCAAGGCGGTGCCCCACTGTGTTCCGTTAATTGTTCGTTTTGTCCTCGTGTGTTTGCTTTGTGTGCTTGTGTGTGTTGGTAGTGTATGTTTGTGTGTGTACATGATTGTGTGTGTGTGTGTGTGTGCGTGTGTGTGTGTGTGTGTTGGTGGTGTGCACTTTTGGGTGCTGTGGGGCTCGTTTTGGGGAGGCTGCGTTTTTGATATTATTTTTGTTTTTACATGCGAAATATCTCATGAAACTTGTTTATTTGCATTATTCTATATTTTGGCAAGGACTCAAATGCCGAAAACCGGGTGTACATATTTTTTTCACGAAATTGTGGCTTAAATAGATGTGCCGGTGTTGTAAAATGGGGTTATTTCATAACATTTAAGCTTAAATGAGTAGCAACCGATTGAACATGCATGAGCGCAACGTTTTGTAAAATTTACAATGAAAAACCATTGAAATATTTTCAGTTTATAACTAATATCTGTGATATGAGGGTCTTTTTATGTAAATTCATGTCGAAGCTGTCAAAACAAGGGCGGATAATTTAGAACTAAGAGATGGGCACAGTGGTACCTTTTAAAGAAATACATGTTATTTTCAATGAATCCGTCTCTTAAATGTGCATTGAGTGAATAAAATTGTGTCTCTCATGAAACTTTATCAAATGCAAAACGGAAGTCTGAATAAGTACATGTGCAAATATCGCCTGCTAATGGGTGTTTCTTTGTGAAGGAGCAAACTGGTGTCGGCTCTTTTAGTACGTAACTGGCACAAATCAGTATAAAAACCCTATTTTATAAGGTTGGTGACTGCAAAAGACGTTTAAAACATTGAATTGGAATGCCGTATTTGTAAAACTCCATCGGATTTGCCAATAATAACAGCAATTTCGCCTGAAAATATCTCGAGAGTGTTCCAAATTACCTCCCTTTATTTACGAAATTTGCTGTTTTACGTTATTTAACGCCTCGTTCCTAAATATTAAGTAGCTAGAGGACTGTTCTTCACTGACATGTGTCCGAATGTTGTAAGTAACACATAAAAATGCTATTTCCGAGCCAGTGTTGGTTGTATAATAATGAAAATGTTAAAAAATAAGCCAAAATATGTGCGATTTTTGCCTTTAGAGTTAAATAATTTGAATGTGATAAGTCAAAGTCGGCTATATTTTATATTTTCTGTAGCATTAAAGTATTCTCAACAATACAGAAACATTAAAAACAAATGCAGTACTGCAGAAATATGCAAATGGCTAGTTAAAAATATATAGCTTGAGGAATTTTCCGCTGTCATTTGGGCCTAAAGCCCCCCTAATTAAGGCCCGTTATTTCCAACGTATGAGAAGCAGCCGTTCAAACGGTGATTTTTTTGCAAAAGTCAGTGTTTTCATTCATTTTCGTTCAAAGTCTATCAGCACTTTCATTCTAAATGATGCTTAGCACACGGGTGAATGTCGATTTCTTGAAAATTTCTTTATTTTGGAGGGGGTGGGGTAAGAAAATAAGCAGTTTCAAGCACCGTGAATGCTGAATTGATTAAGAAAGCTCCTCAAAACGAAGAAGACACTTTGCTGCACAATTTTCCTTGCCTCTGTAGTTATTGATATCACAGAAATGGCATGACAGCTAAAGAGTCATTCATGTTCATGCTACACATGTATTTCAAAGAGCCGTTTTAAGCTATAAATCAGACCCATCCCGTCGTGCTATTTAGGTCTATAATTTTAAGCAGACTTACAATAGAAGTAAAATAAAGCAATACTTTAGTGCAGAAATGTTTGTTTTATGATGTAGAGAGTTGATTTTGTCTATTGAAAAAATAAGATCTGTCTTTAGGTCAGATGATCCTATTGCAGTCCGGATCAGGGATTGGCTAAAAAAAGTACAGGGAAAACCGTAAGATTAAATGAGGCATTACCTGATTGGTAGAAAAGGTTGTGTTTACAAATGAAAAATACTCATTTGAAAAATAAAAAGCAATGTCTTCTGCACGCGAATGAATATTTTAGGACTGGTTATCATAATAAATAACACTGAAATCGCCATATGAATAGAAGGTGTACACATGCGGTTTAGACCCCTAAATCTCACCTGACTGAGTGGGGTGGTTGTCTCCCTTGCCAAAAAATAAAAAACTGGGTTGGTCATGCCCATATAAAAACAGCATTTTCTGGTATCTGAGAGACTATTCTGTTCGAAATAAGCAATTTCATTGGTCAACACTCTTTAGGTGGGTATGATACAGGGTCACCTTTTGACTAGATTTATAATGTAAGTCAATGGGGAAAACAATAGGAGTATCTGACCATTTCGTCGTTTTGTGCGAATTAAACAGTATCTACTAAATCAATAGTTGCTCAAGATAATTTTCAATGGTTTTTATATAAGAATTGATAAGAAATACTGAAGGTTGAGAAGGCGTCGTATGTTGCCAAATATATATTCGAAAAAGGAAAACATCACGTCAGAACAATTTGCAAATTGAAATTTCAACACGTTAGTCAGTTATTTAAATACTGACCCAGAACACAATGCCGAAATTATCATAACCATCTTATTAGTGGATTTACACAAAACATCAAACTGATGATTTATTGCATTTGTTTATCCTCGATACCGGTCGAGGACATATGTCCGAGCGTGACTTAGAATTATAGAATGTCAAATTAAAAGTTAAATTCTACTTACATCAGTGCTGGTCGAGTTTAATAAAAATATAAATCTGTAATTACACGTGGATATCGGAATAACAGGTATACATGAATTGTGTTATGATCGCCCGAAGCGCAATATGTGATTTACAATACACAAAGTCGTGTTAAAAACCAAGCTTTGCTAAATAAATCCGTGTTACAAACAACGCAATATTAATTTGCTGAGGTTTATTATTTTTATTTCTATATTCTTATGATTGTTTATCAATTAACACCTTTGTAAACGACCGAGACGTCCGCCTGCTCGTTATCAAGTAGTGCCTTATTACCTCAGCCTTCGTGCGTAAACTAGCCAACAGACAACGATCGATTTTTGATTGACACGGCGAAATTGCCGAAATTATTTTGCCCTGCTGCAACATTATTTGATAGAATATGATTTTATGTAACAACATAGATCTACGTTCCTACTTCTTCCCAGGTACAAGCAGCAATTTCTCCACACCTAATTTGTTTGGCCCAGCCCTGTATGTTGATATGTATAAAGTAATGTGATGTAAATATTTGTGTGTGTGCAAACATACAATACAATATGATTATATTGACTTTAAATTGATTTTGCTACATGTTTTTTTACTGAATTATAGACAACGAATCTAGCTTAGCCGTTCGATGCAGAGGGAATCCTCATATTATATTAAGCTTCCTTCGGGATTAGTCAAAGACACGTTTATCTATAAGCTATATAAACAATGAAATGTGTATGTACGGACCAACTTCCGGAACGTAAATTTCTGTCTTTTGGCATATAATTATTCTGCAAATTTAAAAGTACTTCATTATCGTTTCAACAGTATTATGTTGTCTATCCTACTAAATATGCATGCCCTTTTAAGCATATAAATGCAGTGAAAATGAGCCCATTTGGTACTTTTTATCGAGCATTTTGAGTGGAGTATATCTGCTATGAAACTGTTAGGGAAAGTGAATAGACTTAAAAATAAAGAGTTTTATCCAAACATTGCAATGTAAATGAATGTACTTATAACAATTTTTTATTTTATGATTCAGGAGGACTCTATGTGTTGTGCGACTTTGATTCGGTAATAAGCGATCGAAGACTCTATGCTACCATAATGAATAGGGATATGTACTGGATGACGATGTCAGTGATACAATTTCCAGAATTTAACTATCGTGGTTATACATATGTTAGATCAGGATCTGAAACTAAAGACCCTGATCTGGAATCTTTATTCGAAGTAGATAAATATTCCTGTGCTTATCGTGTACGTTAGCAATATAAATATTTATCATTTCTCTTTCTAGATAAAACCTGCTTTACTGTTTACATTTTCGTAGTTTTATACTTTTCAAGTTCATTATAAAAGAGGAATGATAATATATGCAGATCCTACGACAGTATAAATTCTGAAATTGGAAATCCTCTTAATTGATTTAGGAATCTGTGAGTAGTTTCTTCTACAAACAACACTGGTTTTTATGTGATTTTCTGCTTGCTATCTATGAACACAGGGGAGTTTTGCTGGTCAGTAAACTTGAAACTTGTGAAAGATGACATACTGCGTACCATTTAAATGACATGAACTGTTTACTTAAGGTGTTTTTATCTTATGCTTAAGTTATGGACATCGTCAAGAATGGTGCTGAACACACCATATATGCTTCGAAAACATATTAGAAATGCGTTATACGTGGTTATTCCCCTTATTTACAGATGTAAATTGAAATATACATTGTACATACATTGTATCAAAAGGGCGGATTTTCAGTTTTGACTAGAACAGTCACAACAAGCCCAGTGCTTATAAAGTTTCGTGAGCACAAAGTCATGCTTAGCATAAAATCATACTCGAGTAATGTAAAGTCAAATCTAGTCGCTAATTTCGCTAATTTCAATGGAAAACAACTACATACATGTAGATTAATATATTTTTATTTAAACTGCATGAATAATTTCAGTGGTCACTTTGAAGGGTAATATCACTTTAAGAAATGCCAAGTATTTTATACTATAACACACATATCATTTATCTCGAGTAGTGTATAAATGGTTGTGATCTTTTATTTCATTCAGACCGAACAGACCTGTAGTCCGGTTCACAAGGCAATAATAGAATACGATTTTGATTACTACCAACATGCCTTAAATTCGTGTTCGTGTGAAACGAATGTCATAGACTGCATATTTGGATGCGTGTGAGTTAGCTTCTTTCATCAGACTTGTGAAATTCTTTTTAACTCTCTGGAATAATTACGTTATATTAAAGTAAGTATTTGATTTTATTATTGTGGCAAAGATTCCAATGTGTAAAAACGTAACTGTCTATTTAAATACGCCTGTCTGATCAGAGATACAATGTAATCAGTCTGATTGTAGTAGCTATGTTTTGACTGTTCTTTTAATAATCGGTGGCTTATCCGTAAAGAAAGTTTTTCCTTCTACAACAACTAATTGCAGAGCGATAGTCGATCGGCTCTAGTCAGTATGATTAAAATTGGTCCCGCCCCGTTTGTCATATGCTTAACATAGCACTATATCATTTTACAACTCAAATGAGCCCAAGAGCTAGTCCAGATTTGACCCAATAATCATAATTTGAACTATTTTTGTAGAGCACTACTTAGTACTAGGGCTCATTTGTTTTATATAACCGTATAAAACTCTTCGTGTCTAAAAGCAGCAGACCAAGAACTTAGTTAGTTGTTGTATAGCATAACGTAGTGATCCTCAACCACCATTGTTCAAAATATCCCCCTGGGGTCAAAATTGGTGGCATCCTGGGGTTATTATTTAACATTGACTTACAACGGAATAGTTTTGAAAATCATCTTCTCCATTATTGCCAGATAGCTTAGATATTGGCAAAGTATCGTTGTTTAGCTGTCCTCTGCCTAAATTGTCATAACCTAACCCCAGGGGTCAAAACTGACCCCGATTTTGACCGACTTTTAAGTTTTGGAGCTATATTTTAATTTGTTATCTGCGACGCTGTTGTTGACCTTGTATAACAGCCAATTGAACCCACGTCAGCAATTAAACGCCATCATGGTAAGTCTTAGTCCTTTTAGTTTAACGTTGGTAGCAGTAGTTTTCTTATATTAAAACTTTGAACAGCTTATGTTTTATTTCCAATCTTAAGGACTTGATCGTGTAGGCTTACACTGGCCTTATTCTAAATTATACTAATCACAACTCGCAAATTATTTCTACTTGTTAACATTCCATTTATGTTGCTTTACAGTACAATAACTAAATGTGAAAAGAGCCGGCATACTTCACTTTTCACAGGGGAAGTAATTTCAATACACCGTGGTCTAATTGGATCTATTGCCTCGACTTACACGAAACAATATGAAATAATCCCAAGACCAATCAAGTGTTCTTATAGTACGTATATCTAAAGTTTTATCGTCACTGGGGAAGCTAATTTATGTACACTTTCATGTATACTTATGGATATTGAAAATAAAGTTAACAAAATATATATTCTGTGATAAAATTTGTATTTGATTTGGATAATTAATCTTAATCTCTGACGCCTTAGAGACTAGAAGCGGACTTAAAGAATGTTAATGGTATTAAGACTGTCTCTGTGCTCTCTTTTACAAAATTAGAGAACAGGGAACAATATCTTTTCAGGATTTTCCGCTGACAAGAATCAGCTTGCTTGTGAAGGAGACAGCAAAATCATTTTTAGCCATTTAAGATGCGTATATGATGTTGACTCGATCGGGAAAACTATTGGGTGCAGATCGGCCAGTCATTTAAAAGCATGTGGTTAGTATCAATACGTAAATAAAGAATAGGCAACAAAATCAATATTTCGCCAATTGCCAAAAATCTAATCATTAACAGATAAAGCCGTTGTAAACAACTTACAGGTCTATTTACTATGTCTGCATAGACATATGCATAACATAACAGATGTATGTTGTAGTACGCTCTGTGCAGTGAGCGCGTACTACGAAAAATAAAATTATTTCTTTAAGTCTGTGTTTCCTTTGCATTTCATTGAGTATGTAAATCGTCTTAGAATTATTTACAGAAACGTTTCAGTGTCCACAAAATACCGTCAAATGTCCGGGAAGTTATTGTGTACCATTAAAAAGTCTTTGTGACGGAAAAATACAGTGTCCTAGAGGGGAGGATGAAGAGGACTGCCGTAAGTTTAATGATTGTTTACAAAAAATTAATTATTACGTAAACAAGTGATGTTACTATATAACACTACTTCTGTAGCTAAACATATCACACAGAAGCAACATTGTCATAAGATGAAATTGATTTCAAATAAATTTCGTAATATTTTGAGCTTATTGTTACAGGTAAAGAAAAAACACCGTGACATTATACATGTGCAGGTTTACGTTATTTACTATTTCAAGCTGGAAACAAAGACAAGCAAAATATTTATAGCTAGTCAACAGTTCTAATTATTTTGAAATGTATTTTGTTTTATTGTGATTGATATGTATCCTTCAGACAGGTGGCATATTTTGATACACACTCGACAGACACGTGTGTGTTTTTGTGAACTCTCCAGATGAAGTCGGGCTTCTTTCTGTGTCACTGGTTATGTTATTAACGTCAGCAAAGCGACTGGACTGGGTTTTAGCACGAAAGTAAAATTTTCATTGGTCCACCTACAGAGGTCACGCGAAGGGGTCACCATGTTTAACAACAAGCATGGACCTCGTTTTTGTTTGGCTTACGAAAGGTCGAGTTTAAGAATTTTCTTAAAATGTCAATATTTCTTGGTTTGAACACAGCATGTCTTCTTTTTATCTTTGTATAAATATTTGCACAAGGACAGACATGCAAATTCAACAGGATCCCCTAGGGACGAGAGTAAACGAAAATTTTCAAACTTAGTAAAATTGAGTCCAATGTTGTTTTCGTATTATCTATTAGTGTCAGTGTGTGTATCAGATATCTGAATTTTCGGTATTTAGGAACTGTCGGCATAGCCTTTAAATTCATATGGAAAAAACATGTTCCGTTCTGTTTTCTTTTATGGAAATGTCGTAAATAACTCTATTTTTCTATTCAAAAAGCCAAAAATATCTTACTAATATTGCCAAATTACAAATATACCAATTCGGAAAATTATTTATATTAAATTGACTTTTTGTAGAAGGCTGTTACTAATGTTGTAAAAACTTGTAGCCCAATCCAATTGTTTTTTTTTCCATTGATCTTTGTATAAGTATGTTACTTGTATTTGTAAAGAAAAATGAAACACAATTTTATCGAAGGTCATTGTATTTACCAGCATATACTATTTCTACCTTAGGGCTGTCGAAAGGATATGTAAGAAGAGTATTTTTAAATGTTAAGTAGGTGGCAAGGCTTTTACACTGATTATTGATAATGCTTATAAACCTATTCTTATTTGTATGCAATTGAAAAAAGAATACATTTGTTATCTATGTATAAATATTTGCACAAGGTCAAAACACAAATTCCACATGGACCCTTAGCGAAAGAATGTATACGGAAAATTTGAAAACCAAGTAAATCGCGCCCGGAGACGCCGTTGCGCAGTAGTAGCGAATTCGCCTCAGGATTGAAGGACCCTGGGTTCGATCTCAACCATCGCCATGTCGGTAGTGTCCTTAGGCAAGACACAAATAATTCTACATTGCCTCCCTCTCTTTGAGGTTGATTCCATCTTGAATGAGTCTCGAGAGCAATTAATATAAGTTGTAAGAACTTGTTTCGCAATCGAGAATAAATAAAACCGCGTCGAATGTTGTTTTCTATGATGCATGTAGAGAATTCAGCCACGCCCCTTGAATCCAAGTTTAAAACAAAATTAACATCTTGAACAGTTTTTGCAGATGGTCACTTTCAAATTATTAATGCGAAAAACAATTAAACAATGTGATGAAATGTTCCCGGGAATAACATATTTAAAAAGTGTTCTACATAAATATTTGTAAAAAACTAGACACGCCCGAAATAAACATATTGTTTCAGAGGAAAAGGTGTTTAACGATTCTCCTCTATAGGACTAAAACAAGACCGCACGGGTGGGTAATGTTGACCCGCACTGTAAGAGTCGAGCACATTTGGAGGAGGACTTCTGAAATAAATAGCAAATTAATCTCTGAAATAAGTTATCTGCTTGGTAGTTTGAGTCTGAAGATTTTAGTTTCACAGGAAATAACGTTTTAAGAAATTGACGGACGACATTCCCTAACATTCCCGTGACTAAGACTTTAGTGGTAAATAAGCATCCAATAAGCAAGAAAAGCTCGAAGTTTCGTCCGAACGGACACAAGATATCTTATTTTTACCATATCTGTACACGAAGGACAAAGAAAAAATATAAACATCAATCAACGTTTCATCAGACATACCGTTAAACATGGACACTATGAAATAAGTGTGACTCCACTGAATCATAGATTTGAACGAGTTGGTGTAACATGCGATTTGTTTATCAAGCTGATTATTTTGGCAATTCTTAGACATTTGTTGGAAAATAATTTAAAGTCTGTGTCTTCAAATTTGCCGATATTCACATAGCATAATTTTGATTGTTAATGCATATTAGTTCAAAATAATCACACTCCCTTACTTCAGCTAGATCAATTTACTTAACCAAACCAAACTAATCAGGTGTCGATTAGCTATAAGTGTACGTAGAGGTAAATGTTTATCGTGATTAATGACATTAATGTTAAGCTGCAGACAATATGATTATTGTTAAGTTGGTGAGTCTGAAAAAATATAAAGGTTTTGTTTATATGTTTGCTACAATTTGATAACCCTTCGTGGTGTATTGCCTATGTTTTGAAGTTAAACTTTCCGGAACCCGCAGCGGATTCCAACTTTACGACAAGTCCGTTTATAAGCTATTCAGGGTTTCCAAATTTGCATACAACAATTACTTGTTTAATTGCGCGTTTTTCAACTATCTGTCAACACGTTTTATGCTACTTAATTATTAAACATGTTTAACCTGCAATCAATTATCCTTAATAGTTAAGGGTGAAAGGTGCTACAATGCATTCGGTATTCAATACAAATGACTAGTGTAGATAGGCTGAACTGATGTAAACAAATATTGAAGAAATTAAGTATACCTAATTTATTTTCAGGATGCAGTTTGACAGAAAACGAAGTTGTTGTATTAGTAGGTAAAACATTTATGGCAGAAAACAAAAGACTGGTGCAAGGGTTTGCAAAACAGTTCAGTACTGAAACGAATATTGTACGTAT
This sequence comes from Saxidomus purpurata, assembly GCA_022818135.1. NCBI lineage: Eukaryota > Metazoa > Mollusca > Bivalvia > Venerida > Veneridae > Saxidomus > Saxidomus purpurata. The sequence goes on from JAFMSR010000013.1 coordinate 42,690,111, forward strand.
ACTGAGCTATGAAACTTATACGCCGTTACTGAACTTTGGTATTGAATCAAGAATTCTCAGAATTCTTGACACACAGATACAACCGTTTTCCGCTGTCAATCGATATGAAAGTTGCTTTTATAACATTATGGCTGAGAATGTTTTAGGCACTATAAAATTCAAATCACCATATTCCAAAGGCATACTATTCATGGAAACCGATAATGAGGCAGCAGGTGTTGCAAAGGCAATATTTTCACACAGTGCGAAGGAATATTCTGGAATACACCTGTATCGATTAGTGGAAATGCCTTACGCTCAGAGAGAGACACATAACACTTATGACAATGTGGATGATATACCTGTACCACGATGGAAGATGTTGACAGATATCGGGGCAACGTTCTTTCCAGAGTTATGCAAAAGTAAACATTTTCTTAAATCAAATTTCATTTATAAGCAGCCAATATAATTAAAGTGACATTATGCGCATATTACTGCACAAAGTGTATTTTTGGTGACAGTTTTATAAAAGTAATTTTTGGTTGCTGTGCATTTAAATGTGTTAAATTAATGATTATACCGCATTAGTATTTGAAGTTGGTGCTTTAGATATAAAAAAATCGGACTGATAAAATGATAGTTGAATGTGTCGTTGTTGATGTTGGTAGAGATTTCGGCAGTGGAAGGGAAGCAACTCCTGCATGCAGTTGTTCTTTTCTTAAATTGACTCTCCCAGTCAAATAAGAAAATCAATATTTTGAAAGTTATTTTTTCATACTGGTAGCGGGAAGAGTTTGGTGTATTGGGTTAAAAGTTATTATTTTCTCTACGCTTTTGTACACACACCATTTTCAGCTGGATTTTTACTTGAAAAAAATGCGCATAGTGTCACTTTAAACCTCCGGTAGCACAAAGAAATTGTTATTACATTAATAATATTATTGTACATTTCCGTTGATATTGGAATGACCAAAAGAATCAACATCAAACTTTGCTCTTACTTCAAGAACGAAATAATGGCATATTCTACGTAGGTTAAAGTACGACATCTGTTCATTTAGTGCAATATATCAGTACCTTACAGTTGATCAAATAACCAAAATTAGAACAAATGTTTCACTAGAGTGTCAATGAATTCTACACATACGACTGTTTAAAAAATTATTTATGATTTCAGGTTATTATAAGATTAATTGTTCAAATGGATATCAATGTTTATGGAGTAAAATTTGTATACCTCTGGTAATGTTGTGTGACGGTGAAAGGCAATGTATCCACGGTGACGATGAACAACTGTGTGATTTTGTGTGTCCTGGAAACTGTACCTGTTCTGGTTTTGCAATAAACTGTAGTAATCAAAATCTTGACATTGAAGAGATTGCAACCTTTCCAGTGACGACACGACAGTTAGACATTAGTTTAAACGAACAATTGGACATCATATTGCAACAAACTTATTTAGATATGCGACATCTAATCAGGTTAAATGTTTCTCACTGTAACATTCGAGAAGTGTCGTCGATTGCCTTCTATAAGATAAACTATCTGATTGTCCTAGATCTAAGCTTTAACCACTTGACTGTTTTGCATCCACATGTGTTCGGGAGATTAGTGTTTCTTACCAATTTGTATATGCGTGGTAGTTATAAATTAGTTACTATAGAACCAGGAGCTTTTGAAGGCCTTTCCAAAGTCGATGAACTTCGAATAGTGGACACAGGAATTAGAAAAATTTCTGCATATACGTTTACCGGCATGACTCTAAAGTACATCGACTTTTCCAACAACAGTATCTCAATAATCGAGGACTTTGCTTTCGATGGCCTTTCTGCTGAAATTATCAACTTTGAATTAAATCCAGTCAAAGATCTCAATAGAAAAATATTTGCTGGCGTTCGTGATGTAAAACAGCTGAAAACTCCTGCATTCAAATTTTGTTGTATTAGACCAACGTATATGGTGGAAGACGATTGCTCCCCTTCACAAGATGAATTTTCATCCTGTGAGGATTTAATGCGACTGTCAGCACTGCAAACAATGTTATGGTTGGTTGGTGCTTCGGCCCTTATTGGCAACTTTTTGTCGATTGTATACCGGCTGAAATTCGACAGGGAGAGACTTAAGCTCGGATATGGAATATTTGTTACGAACTTGGCAGCCGCTGATTTCCTGATGGGAATGTACCTTATTATCATTGCCATAGCTGATGCTCTATACAGAAAAATGTAAACTAATATTGCAATTATTTTACATAATCGAATTTAACTGGATTCTTTATTACATACATATATTTGTGTAAGATCACTTGACGAAAGAAACATAGCAGAAACATATTTGTTTGAGCATTATAATTCATAAAATGTTACATGAAACATCTGACCCACCTGTTTTCCCGTACCTTATGCAAAACTCCATATTCTGCTTTATATGACGATTATATTTATTTCAGATACATTTATGAGGATGAGCACTGGCGAAATAGTGGTTGGTGTACCTTTGCAGGGATATTGTCTACTGTGTCATCCGAGGCTAGCGTATTGTTTCTCTGTCTAATCACACTAGATAGGCTCTTTGTTATTAAGTTTCCATTCGGTCAAATAAGATTTGATTCTGTGAAAGCACATCTATGTTCAGTAGCCGCGTGGTTCTTTTCTATTTTCATTGCCCTGTTACCGATTATGTACGAAAGTTATTTCCAAAACAAATTTTACTCAAGATCCGGTGTTTGTATAGCGCTTCCTTTAACAAGGGATCGTTCACCTGGCTGGTTATATTCGGCGGTTGTGTTTATAGGGTTGAATTTTGTCACCTTTGTTCTAGTTGCGATTGGTCAGGTTTCAATTTTCATGGAAGTGCGGAAGGCGAGCTCTCGTATGAAGAAAATGCAGTCGGCCAGGCGAAAAGACTTGACAGTAGCACGCAACTTACTTCTTGTAGTAACGACTGATTTCATGTGTTGGTTTCCGATTGGAGTAATGGGTAAGTGGATTTCCCTAATGTGTGAATATTTACGTCAGTTTTAATCTTTCTGATAGATGACCCTAGGTAGGGAAGCCATATCACATTGCTTGGTTTGAATGGATCGTTGAATAAAAAGCTTTGAACAAATTGTATTTCTTTGTCATTAAATGTAAAATGATTTGAAAAGAATGCCTTATGTTCTGCTTTTTTCATTTATTAGTACGTTAAAGTATGTGTGTGTGTTAGCATTAGATATTAAAGATTTGTTTTCCAGCAGTGTAGATATTACCGTAAAACTCATTCACTCAGTAACCTGTTTCATGTTCACAATAAGTAAGTATAATACAACTAGCTTAATACTTTAGGACTTATGGCTTTGAATGGACATGTAATTTCTGGTGATGTTTACGCTTGGACTGCAGTGTTTATATTGCCAGTTAATTCTGCCTTGAATCCAATACTTTATACTTTGAGTGCCATTATTGGACAAAAGGTATGTCTTTATATTGAATTATCCTTCAGTTGTTTAATAAATAGATTTTAATATTTTCTGAGATATTCAATTAATTAATCACTGTTCCAATTGGCATGTATATTTGGAAGAAATATCACCGTGCATGTATTTCCACATTACGTTAATCAGAATATTACAACTTGCATGACTTGTTCATTTCACAGAAGTTCAGCCCAAGCACAGAAGAACAAAGTCGGACAGAGTTATCAAAAGGTAGGATGAAAATTGTTGCAATATAAACACAGATAGTTGTAACTTGACTGTACAAATGTTAACACATAATAGTAATACAGATAGTTGAAATATAAGTGAGGAAGAGATTAAAAGAAATTTTCCACTTTGTTTGATATGTCTAAAGATATTTAAAGGAAAAAGTTAACAAATTTGAAGCGACTCTACCTGTGATCTACACGGCAACCAAAAGGTAATGATCGCAGATACTCATTTACAGAAATAAAAATATAACGTTAAGAAACAAAAATCAATCCATAAGACAATAAAAATGTAGTACACTCGTGGACAGCTTCCACAGCAGTCTCTCTGAGTCACTGCTACCCCAACGATTCCCCTGGGTCTGATTACTATTATCGATACAGTATGCCTTGAATCACCGTAACAAATTTTCTGAAAATTCTTATAAAACACTGGCTTTTGTTAAAGTAATAGTAAAGAAAGCTTTTTCAGAATGAAAACACATAGTAATCTTGATAATAAAAGTCTGTTTTGCTCAATAGCTGTAACTAGTAAAATGGTTTAAACATCAGATGAAATTAAAGATGTAGGGCTAAGTTTGATAATTGAGAAAGTGCAGGAGGTTTTACAGTTTTCTCAAGCAGCAATTTTTTAAAATTAATGTTATTCCTAAAAGTGCTTTATTGCGGCTCTTTATCATTTAACTTACTGAAAGCCAAATATTGAACAACGAGTCGTGTATGTCATTTACAAATGATAAAATTAATGTTTCTGTTTATTAAAAAGAGCTTGGAAACTACATAAAGCAGTATCAGAGTGTCAGTGGTTTGTTCAATCTCAGAGTAGCACCGAAAGAGGGATATAAAACCGTTGAATCGATTTCCGGCAGTAACATCGTATTGTCCGCACCGGTTGCAGTAAAACTAACATGCAAGCTATTCCGATGCTTAGACGTGCTTCAACGAGCTTCTTTAGTCGTTGGAAATATTGACAAGAGTACTGTCTTTCTTTCTGAAAAGGATGGGAAAGTAAGCGGCTCATTTATGTCTTTCTTATTTTCTAAGATCATGCGATTGTGTTTATAACAGTGTCGGGATTATTCAATTATTCAAATCTTTGAATGCTTAAACCTTTGTAGGTCGCCCTGATCCATGGGCACATCTGTAGGTAAAATTCTAAAATAACTACATAAGCTGGAAAATCAAAGGCTATTCAGTAAATAGATGAATATAGATTTATTTTTTGTTATGCAGAACTATAATATTAGAACTATGCTAAGTTCTAATATTAGTAAGTATAAAGGCTCTTTGAAAATGACTGTTTTCTAGTAGTTTCTATATATCATGCCCAATACCAGATGTGGACTTATTTTGAAGATTTATTTTGGTGATGCTTTGATATATACAGTTAGAAGCATTGCTCAATACAATCCGATATTGGCTGTTGCAATTATGTATATCTCCGTACATGTAATTTCAAAACCTTTTGAGTTTGAGTTGATTTTCAGTTAACTGGATACCTACGTTTCAAAGCGAAACCAGAACTGATCAACAGAGATGAAGATCTGCGGAATGACATACTACAAACGGGAAGAGTTATTAACATTTTAATTCAGAAATACAGAAAGAGTATACATAGGAATTAAGCATAAACGACCAACTTCAGCAATGTGTTTCGTCTATACAATGACATTTTGCGGAATCAGTTATTCTATTTTTAACTTTTGTTCTAGTTTTTCATTTATAATGATGTAAAAGTTATGATTTAGCCTATATAAATTACAACTGTTTGTAAAATTTTACTGATCATTACAGTTTAGTATATATTTCACACTGGACTGTTTATCACATGTTTGTCATCACACGATGTGCATGTAAACAAAACCACCTAATGCTTTACGTGCTTAAATGAACCAAGTAGCAAATAGCTACCAGTAATGACGGTGATCAATTTTTCTATAGTAATTATTTGATATGACCATGTATTCTCAATAACAGTTAATCCAAGATTATAGAGCTTGCTAAACAGCCATTTTAAATTGCGTTCATGGCAGTTTTTGAACTATATGTTATATATAATTGGTTGTTGACTCCTTTCAATTTTGAAACCATAACCCGTTCTTCTTTTTATATTTTCAGTGGTGGTTATAGTAATTACGTTTAGATAACATTGCTAGGTCTGCATTTTCATGATGATTGGATTGACACATGTAAACATTGAACATATTACTACTTTCTTAGTCAAAAGAGGAAATCCACCAATTTCGTTAGGTTTTCTTTTTTATATCTGTTAATAAGAGAAGTAACTTAGTTTAACTTTGTTTTACGTGATTTCAAAGCATTCCATGTGTTTATGAATAATAATGGACCATTGTTGTAATACAGCCATTGTTAACAGCTATCAACTTAAAAAAAAATAGTTATTTGCACTTTATTCCATTGGTTAAAATTAAAGTCTCGGTATATATGACATGTTCCCGTTTCTAACGCTCACCTTTCACATGTTCTCATTCTTATATTAAATTTTCACATCCTACCCAAATAGTCCAGTCAATCTATGACAAAAATATCTGTAACCTCAAATTAATTGCAACAAAAACAGTAATAACTGACTTCAAAAAAACAAAAATAATATCAAACAGGGAATGCCACGTACCAAAAACGCAGTCTCCCCAAAACAAATCTCATCTCAAGTCTTACAAATATTAAAAGTCTAGAACAAACTAAATAGGGGAACATTTTGAAAAAAGACATAAAGCCAGTGACTTTCACAATATATGATTTACAATAGTTTAGTCAGGAAGTGTAACATATGTTCAAAATTATTATCAATTCGTTCAAAGTCAAAATGTGTTCTTAAATTCAATTGTACGATGGCAGGGATTAAAATAAAGGCATATACATATGTTTAAAACTACAATAGATGTAAGTTCACTAGATGAAAAAGCAAATTTGTGTTGGGTAATTATATATGTAAAATACTAAAATGATATAATAACAATACATCGTTAAAGAATTTAACAAATTCAAAAGTTCAAAACAATTACATTCATGTCATTTGACAAGTCATTTTGAATTTGTGTAACCCAAAATGATCCCAGTGATGTAGGTAACGACCTTGACCGTTGACCCACTTCCATTCTATTCTGCAATAGCGACTATTTATTTATTACCGATATCATATTTCCCTAAACAAAATGTAAATGTCTTAACAGAAACATCTTATATATAATAACTGTAAGCTGTTTGCGAACAGAAGTTGTTCTACAATGACATGACCTGGTGACCTTGACATTATAATTGGCAGCAAGTATACTCTTTATTTGGCTGATTTAAAGGGACTAAGACTTTAAAAAAAATACATTCACAAAGTCAGCAAGAACACTATCCCATTAAGTACATGTATGTCTAGCTATAATTCACAAAGCTGGCTGACATAACAATTACAATCTTTACCAATGAGTGTGTATAGAAGATGCTACAAATCGGTGATGGCTGAGAATTGCATTGTAATACAAAACTGGTCTTGAAACACAACTTCCAAGGGGTTAAAACAAATTCAGTGTTCAATTGTAACAAACTTTATTCAACTTTAAACAATATGTAAGTTCTACGTGTGTTCTTCCTCAAGCAGATAAAAACAAAAATAATATCAAACCTAATGCATTGATTTCTTTATATTTAACTGACTCTGTCTATGCCAATGCCGAGATACTGAATTATATTGATTGACATGTGCGGACAGCCAGTCTAGCTCATAATAATAGGAGTGTTTTTACTTGTGTTACGGACCTATATACAGATACTGACTTTGCTTTGAAATTAAAATCTACAGATTTATCCACCTTTATTGCAAGATCATAAGCGATGTACCGTAACTGAAAAGAAGCTGAGACAAGGAACATCCCTGTCTAATACCACAATTTACACTGAACCATTCAGTATGCAATTCTTATGCAAGATGACACATTACCTTATAGTGGTAAGAATGTCACCGCGAATACCTATTTGTGAACTATTTAATTCGTTCCGTAACAAATTTTCATCGATAACATTTTAAGTTTATTTTTAAATCGACAAAACATAGAATGTGGACAGCTTTGCTTTTCTTCTAGTCTTAATATTTGTTACTATCAATCAATTTTTTGTTTCAGTTTGTTACTAACTTTTTTCTAAAACAAACTCGTTAGTACTTGTCTTCAGCGTTCATGTTTTCCTCATTATTTATCGGATATCTTGGTCGGAAATTAAGTTAAGTAAACTTTTGGTTTCTTTTTATCTTGTGCATACAAGTCATGTCGTGCCACAATATTAGAGATCAAAATTCATAACTGGTCGGCGATATTTATCAGCACCCGCGATTATTAAAGCGTACTTGAGTATTAATCCATTATTATTTTCAATTTGGGTGCAATAATCCAAACAAACTAAATGTAGCTCTTTTACAATCAACACACACGTACAACTTTGTGTTTGATATGTGCGATCAGTAATGTGTCAGTTAAGTCAATTACGTTATCGCAATTTTCCCAAACTGATTGCTGGCTATTCTGATTTCGCTTTGATCTCGGAATTTAGCAAAATGTTTGCCCTATCAGTCCCGGTATTATTAATGATCGTTATCGATGATGTTTACATTTAAACTTTATGTTCTTGCTTTTTTTTTAAACGGACTCATTATTTGATAGATGGGCCTCATTCTTTTGAAAAATGTGCTTCCCAGGGACTCCTATAAATAAAAACGTAGATTATTCACTGCAGCCCATTAAGATAACCTTTACTTTATACAAAGTAAACGACAAGGCAATGCAACTTAAGAAATAGTCTATGGCTTGTTGTTGTGCTTGATCGAAACTGAAGCATTCCCCGGAGGTGATGTGCCAGGTGGAATAGTTTACGAGGGCGAATCCCACGTGCACATTACCGACGTAATTTACAAATTTCGATAAAGCACTCCAACCATAGATTATTTCGATTATTATAGGCCGGACTATCGTTGCTACTACGGACCTTTTTTTTAGTTCGACGGATGCAAAATGGCATAAATAGTAGCTGTTGGAATTCACTCCTCTGTTTCGGGCCACCATTTAAGATACCATACATAACTATACCAAACAAACTAATTCTAGTTTAATCATCTAATACATAGAATATATAAAATACTTGACTGTGACATTATACAGAAGACGTCCGATTTAGAACATAACAAAGCAAACTATCGATTTAAAAGCATACCGTTTAACTGAAACTGTACAACGTTTATGCACTATTACAAGGTCCGTAGGTAGTTACGACAGTTTCATAAATTCGGCTCGCATGTGCATTATTCCGCCCGGTCATTTCAGATACAATATGCACATATTAGTATGTATCAACAAGAGGGCCATGATGGCGCGATATATCTCCAAGAAAATTGGCATAAAACGATAACGATTGCCCCCAGATATTTAATATTCATTTAGAATATTGTTTATATTAATTAACTAAATTTATTTATTTATATATTTATTTATTAATTAATTAATTAATTACTATTTACTTATTTATTTATTTATTCATTTATTCATTTATTTATTATTTATTTATTTTTTATTTATTTTTTTATTTATTTATTCATTTATTTATTTTTTACAAATTTATCTATATCAGTTGTTGATTTATTAATCATTGTATATGTAAAATTGTAAACTGCAGGCAGTGTCTTGCGGAAGAATTTTAATTTAGTTATTTTTAAAAATTATTATTGCATCCCCCCCCTCCCTCCATCCCAATTTTATTGTAATTCTAATATATTCTTAAATATATACAAAAAAAACAGAAAGACAAATTTAAATACATGGTTCCATTGCACCAAATACATATATATGATGGAAAACTTCTTTAAAGTTTCAATGAAGAGAGAACAAAAACGGATAGTAAAGAATAAAGAAAATCTACTAGCAAATTATTCAATTGAAACTTTACAAAGTTGCAGCTTTTTCTTATTAACTGAAGACATCTAAGTCCCTCGTTGATACTATTGTACTTTGCACTTTGTAAACGCAAACACGTATATAATGTATATATAGATGAATGCCTTGCATGTTGATAAAAACATGCCTAAGATCTTAAAAGATTCTTAAACTTTTTCAACTTTCCAGACGAAGGAACTGTTTTGTAGTGCATATATTGCAACTGCTTGTGGATGTGAAACTGGGTGTCATACTAATAATTCGTACATTAGCAGAATAGCCAAGCCAGAAAAGAACTGAATGTGTATTACAGTAAACATATGAGAACAAACAGCACTGAACTATTTAGAAATCGGGTTTTTGTTTCCAAGACGCGACTGGTTTACTTGATAAATTATCTTTAAAGCTCTTTATGATCTACGTGTTTTAGAAATGAAAGTTTTTAGCTTACACAGTTCGTAAGATATAAAAATAAAACAAACAAAAATCAAACTTATTATTAGAAATCAATTATGTGGTCACTCTTACACGGAAGTTTGTGATGATTATCATGTTACCATTAAACATAAATAAGTCTTAATAGATTTATGTTTAAAATACAAACTATATTTACGAACTGATTATGTGATAATCATCCTTATACACTTGCGAACGCACAGTCCTACATATGTTATGTACGCGAGTATAGAAAAGAGAATGGTGTTAATTTTAATATGATTCATATGTTATATCAATTACTACGGACTATGTGTTAAGCTCTGTTTGGTCACTTTGGTACGAAGTCTCATTTTTATCACTTGTGTCGTTATAGTGTTGCAATCCTCATTGAAATATTAAGATGTTTGTAATGTCAAAATTGTACTGATATATTCCCTAATGACCTATTTTCATAACTGAATTGATTTACAATTATTATTATTAATATTTTATTATTATTCAAGTCTTATTAGTCTTTTGTTGTTGTTGTTGTTAACTTTGTTATTATAACTACAATTATTTATATTATTTTTATTGACATATCTGTATTGCCATGGATTTTACAGCGACAGCTTAGTACTTTCGTATTTGTTTCATTTGCAGGTTTGTAAAAGTGGTAACGTTACCAGATACCTTGAAATGTATTTCCTTAATGGCTACACTGCCACATCTGTTTTAAGAGATGGTTATGTTGCCCTGTCGTTATTCCCATAGTGATTGCGATGACCGGGCTATTGTTCTATATTTGCTAAATTGTCATGTTTGTATTTAAACAGCAGTTATATTGCCAAGTCTGTACATTCATACTGGAACAGTAATATTGCAATGTCTTTATTACTGTATTATTTACATTCTCGGATTTGAATGTCTATAGATTTTTAAATTGGAAGGATTGTTATTCCACATTCCAAATTTTACATTGTCAGTCTTGTTTTTCCATATCAGTTACATTGATCTGTATTCCATTAATTCCCAGAATGATATATTGCCGCGTTTTAATTTCCATAGTTATTACAATTACCAGTCTGTATTTTATAGGTATTTATTTCCCTACTCTAACATACCCCGTACTTTATTATGGCTTACATATAGCTAAGTGGGGTACATATATCTAAATGGGAACCACATAACTAAATGTACAAATGAACAAATCAATGTTTGACACAATATTTTCATATAACGAACACAAACAGCAGAGATACATCGATTTATTGTATGTATGTATGTATGTATGTATGTATAATTATATAATATTTTTTTTAGCTCACCTGCCTTGCCAGGGTGAGCTTTTACAATGGATGATTGTCCGTCGTCCGTCCGTCCGTCAACCTTTATCCAAACGACATCTCCTCTGAAACCACTGGGCCAATGTTAAATAAACTTGGCAGGGATGTTCCTTGCATGAAGCTCTACTAAAGTAGCTCAAAAAATTCCATTCCATGCAGATCTCTGGTAGCTATGCCAACAAATAGGAGAAACTCTGAACATCTTCTTCTCTGAAACCACAAGGTCGAAATTCTAGATGTTTGGCACGAGGCATTGCCTAGTTGACCTCTACCAAAATTGCTCAAACCATGACCAATGGTTTAAAATTGACCCCACTACGGCGTGTAAATTGATTTTACATATGTTTCTATAAGAAAATCTTCTGCAAAACCACAAGGCATAGAGCAAAGATATTTAACAGTATGTAGTGGACCTCTACCAAGTTTGTTCAAATCATGCTCCAGGGCTCAATATTGGCCCCGCTCAGGGTGGTCATTTGTTTACAAAGACATATAAAGGAAAATCTTAAGAAATCTTCTTATCCTTAACCACAAGGTCTAGAGCTTAGATAATTGGTATGTAACATTTACTAGTGGTTATTAACATTATACAAATCATGCCCAGCGGGTCAAAATTTACCACTTCCTTAGGTAAGTGCGCTGGTACGCAGACGAGCGATAAAGGGCCACTATGGCCCTCTTGTGTACTTTTATACTCTTTCTCGATTTTTTCTTTGATATTGGTATTTTAATCTTGTTATTTTATTGATGTTAATATTAGATAAAAATGTTTAACCCATGTAAAATTATCACTGAAATTGTTATTCAATCATTGATGATGATGAATTTGAAACAATATAACAAAACAGTTATTTACTTTTGATTCCGTTGAACAGAGCCTATTCTGTCCTTGAAAGGTTTTTGTTAACCGCTGCCATCCTTACAAGGTCAATATAACGTCATACTTACCTTATCAAAAGTCAATTGTACAATACTAGCCAACAGAAATACCAAACAATGTTACTGTTTCTGGCTTGTTTATACATATTATGTGTTGTTATCTTCAATCAATAAAAACAAAAATGTAGTAGACTACATGTATATGTATTTGTTGTTTTCTTTAGAGTATTCTCGAAGTCTGCATATCTTGGAGTAGTAAACGTGAATTACATACATGTACCTGATGCACCCTTTATTACACCTCTGTCACATACGTTTACATCTACCACATACACCCTTCATAATGCCAATATAAATGCAACGTATTGAAAATAATGAGTCCTCTTTCAGAATATCAAAAAGCTGCCAAACATAAAACACTGAAAGTATAGTCTCCAATTAATTTAGTTTACAATGAAAATAATATGCCATGTTTTATATCATGTTTTGTTGTATAAGAGCATTTGTATTTTGTTTGTGATATGTGAAGTTATCCGCCGCCAGGGTCGGAAAGAAGTTGCTCATAATTCCCTGTGCGTGCTCGACGTCAGTCTCCGATATTGTTCTTAGACTTAAATGATGAAGGACATAATGCGATATTTGATACAACAATCGTGTTTTAAGATACTTCTTGGAAATAAATTTTTTTACGCATCCGACAATAGCTTTATAAGTCATCCATTGCGTTAAAATGTGTCCAAATATCTTTTTTTTTTCGTTGGTTGGTGAAAAATCCCTGTATATACACAAATTGTAATCAAATATAATCGATAAAAACTTTCGTATAATGAAACAAGAGGGCAAAGATGGCCCTGTATCGCTCACTTGGTTCCCAATGGCTATAATAAAGAGTCAACATTCACATCACAGGAAAGGTCAATACGCGAATGTCCACAACAAAATGCTACATTACAAATACCTAAGCCCTGGGCCTTGTGGTTTAAGACAAGCAGATTTTTAAGTTTTCCCTATATAAGCCTAAGCAAAATCAAGTGACCTCCTTTAGCAGGGTCTATTTTTATACGGCTGTCATGATTTATACAATCTTAATGTATGCTATATATGCTATATATCTAACTTGTAGGCCTTGAGGTTTCGGAGAAGATTTTTTAAGTATGTCCTATTTGTTGCAATAGAAACCAGAGTGGCATGCAAAGAACTAATTTTAATCAACATTGGCTGAGCGGATTCAGAGGAGATGTCGAGAGAGGTCCTCATTTCTTTAAACATAATGATGAACTCATTTCAGATGAGATAAATTTTCAGTGAATCACACAATAAAAAGATTAACAATTGTATCAATAGGTGGTGCTCTTGTGTGTGTGTTTTTCTGTGAAAAATCTCTAGTCAGAGAAATATTCATTTTCTGATTAGGTACCTTAAAAAGTTAAAAATAAACATATATATATACACCGCAACCGTTTCCATTTTTATAATTGCGTCAAGCACGAATGCTTAGTGACAGAGCAAGTTTGGTAACTTTTCAACTTTTGATTAATATAAATGACGCTTTTTAAATATTTCTTTATGCTTCGTAACAGCAGCTCCTGTGTGCAGTGGACATGAACTATGTCCTGGTTTTTGAAAAGGTTCAATGTCAGGATGCTACGAAGCAAGTTTAGTAATAATCTAACATGAAGGTGAGAAGTAAGGCTTTAAGTGAAATGCTGATGACAAAAGATTGCCACCGCACTACCCGCCTTTACTAACAGCTCATCCAGAACCTTCGGCTTAAATGAACTAATAAAATTGTTTTATCAATTCTAGATTTTGCTGCTCTAAGGCATTTCAAAGACTCTTTGAAAAATTACATAGCGCTTACAGCAAATGCTATTGAATGCTCAGTTTTTATAACACATTTACGGAGACACTTATGGAATAACAATTGGACAAGTCACATTTCTGGTGATATGTTTCAATTGTGTTGTTTAACAGCCTATATAAGTGTTAGAAGATATTGCTTTAAAACTGAAACAGTTAAGAAAGCTCTCTGTTTTTGTCAATATCAATTGCCTGAAAGGTTGTTGTAAAACTGCTTCAAAACTGCTTAGTGTTAAATGAAAAAGTAACAGTCTCCACTTTAGAAGTGAAATATTATTTAACAGAATACTCGAAATACCGAGACATGATTTTATAAACTAAAACACCTGAAATACAGAGATAAACAAACGTATTGCTACTTCTGCTCCCAATTTATACACCAGCCTAATGACCTGGAGACTTTCTGTTTAACGTCTCTGGGCTCATCGTCATCCAAAGTATTTCCTGAGGCCTGTGACACACTGCACATGTTATCAACTGTTGTGAGAGATCCCATGCAAGATATTCAGATCATGGACTCCAGCATATGAACGTCTATTTGTGTAAGCACCTTTCACATTCTGTATATATCGGTGTACTGTGTGTATTAACTTTTTAAAGGAGAGACATTTGTATTTTGGTTTATTATATCATTCATTTTCTAATGGTTTATACAGTTATAAGAAGACAAACTGTCTAACAGTATCATCCTGCTACAAGCTCTTCCGTTCATACAAACGAGTAAGACCAAGACATTGCAAACCTTTAAATAGTAATTGTGCATAACAAGAACATTTAAAAAATCTATTTCATTCATAGAAAACAGCATTTTGTTAGTATAGTTAGAAAGGATAACAACAGTCATATGCATCAGTCTGATCCTCTGCGTGTGTGCAGTGTTAATTCTAGGGCTTCAGTTGTTACAAAAAACTAAGCTTACCTGCATGAAACTTCAGGTGAACACTTATCGTTTGAAATCAGTTGTTGTTGATCTGTTTTGTAATTGTCTTGGTAGAATATGGTAAAGATAGAGCATCAAATGCCTCGGCTTTATGCCTGTGGTTAGAAACCCACAAAGAGTGGAGGTTGATTGCCGTCTCCACAAGACCATATTCAGCACGACTACTGGTTAGAAACGAGGTAGCTGTCATAATAGTTATGTCAGGCCTGAGAATCCAAATCAAGTGTTCATGTTGACAGTGACCATTTTATATCAAGAGTTTAAACATGTACAAGAAGGTCAACTTGATGATATAATTAAAAAATACATTTCAAGTTATAATAAGAGGGTCATGCTGATCTATATCGCTCACATGAGTATCAGTGCACTTATCCAAGAAAGTGGTTTGGGAGTCTATTGTTTATAAGGATGCCACTGTCTGCTAGGGAAATCTCTGGTTGCTAAAGAAGTCGCTCATCGTTAAAAGTCACCAGCTGCCAGGGGCAGCCAGTGGTTGCTGAGGAAATCACTAGTCACTGGGGAAAGTCCGTTACTGACCCACAAACTGGGTGTGGTCCATTTTGATCAAAGGGGCATGATTTAAACAAACTTTTAAGACGTATATTACACAAAATTACACACCAAATATATAACCTATAGACCTCGTGGTTTTGGAGAATAATATTTTTAAATCTTATACTAGGTAATATGTTATAAATATGACCTTAAAGGGCTAGTATCGCTTTGGGAAAATCATGTTTGCAATCAGAGGTCCCAGGGACCTTGACCCACTTACCCTAAA
Organism: Saxidomus purpurata; assembly: GCA_022818135.1. Taxonomy (NCBI): domain Eukaryota; kingdom Metazoa; phylum Mollusca; class Bivalvia; order Venerida; family Veneridae; genus Saxidomus; species Saxidomus purpurata. Next base: position 42,705,933 of record JAFMSR010000013.1, read on the forward strand.
AACAGCAGGGTTCATCTACTCTGACCAATCATCCAATGAAATTTCAAGACTTTTGTTAATAATTAGACCTTAAAATATTGAGCTGAAATGATTTTCGAAGTTCGGGTCACTATGACCTTGATCTTTTACCAACAGACCCAAAAAACTACAGCAATCATCTACAGTTATTGGTATTTATTTTATTGGTGTTATTTGTAAATCATCTACAGGTTATTAGTATTCATTTTATTAGTGCTAGCAGAGCACAAAATAAAAGATCATTAACCAGACTATTTTTTACAATAACAAAACAAAAGGTACAAAATATGGCCTTTACATAATTATCGCGTCACAGCTGTGCTATAAGATCTGTTTCTCATGCGATTCAAAACATTCTTCTTGCTTTTTATTAGTTCATAGGTAATGTTCCTGCGGTGGTTATGTGTAGCGACAGCTTAATTCCTTATAACTGGAACTGTACAGACAAACAGCAGGATAACTCACCTAGAGTCAAGTTATACTTAGCTATGCAATTTGTGCAACAGGTAATTAAAGAGTTCATATTTGTGTGCTTCTTGAAAAGAGAAGAATATAGTGGCCCCTTTGCAAGAACTTCTGCTAATTTTTTATGCAGAGAAATTCAATGTACAGAAAATCTTTTGTTAAAGATAAGAATATAAATTATTATTGGTGAAACAGACATTGCTCAGAAAGAGTTCACTTAGATTTTATTTTAACAAAACATGTATTCTTCAATACAGTGACGGAGAGCTAGTAGTCATTTCATGTATACAATATAGTTTCATTTACAAACACTGATTTTATGTCCCTACTAGTATCAGGACAAGAACACAAAACATATTTGAAATTGTGAGTCTTTACTCTAACTCAGACAAATCATATTCTTTTACTCAAAATGTCTGTGAAACTACAATATTTACTTAAAGGATCTCAGTGTTTCATTTCGGACTTCAGATACAGTGTAATGGCCTGTAAAGTCCAGACGTCCGGATAATGGCAGTCATCAACTATCTGTAGCATGACTAAATCCAGAAATAAGATATTAGGTTTATAACATCCTATCTTGTCATTTTCAAAGTTTTTTCTTTTCAAATCAAGTCCATCAGCGTCAACATTGGCTCAGCCAGAACGTATGTGTTCATATCTTGATTTCTGAGTGTGGTGTACATAAGTTTGGTTCCTGTGACCTTGATATTGAATGGTGTGGTTTCTGAGTGAGGGATAAATGATCATCATGGTCCTCTTGTTAAATTAATGCCCCTTATTACTTTTATCTAACTTATTATGGAGATATAAGCTTAAGAAATATGCAGTCGAATAACTTCATATTTCACACGGTGATAGAGGACATGGCAAAGAATTGAACTGTACAATAATCAAAACTGTACCATTAACCTCGATGCCAAAAACATATTAGTTTCTGTTCAATATTTTGTAGAAACCTACCGATGCAGATCACTCATCTGCAACTCAATCTGCTGAGGAATTGTCCGGTTGTTTTACTATGGTTTGTCCGGTTGTTTTACTATGGTTTGTCCGGTTGTTTTACTATGGTTTGAAACTAAGTTACTTAGTATTTTGTGACTTGTCTTAATTAACAGTTATAAAGATCGATATTAAATTATTACATTTATCTGTGATGAAAATCATGGTATACAATGAAAAAAATGCTTAGAAATAATTTGTTCACTACATTTACAGAATTATAATATGTCATTATAATAATTATAATTATGTTTCCGGTTTTGACCGGAACATCCGTCCCCAAGGGGGCCTACCCGTAATGTAACATCTCATAATGTGAACACACCAAAGTTAACTAGATTTCAATACTAATTGCAGTTCATCGGTGCCGCTATCTTGTCTGTCCTTCCTACAAGAGTGTGTTAGCCATTAATTTATGGCATAAATACACTAATTCGTAACTAACCAAGTTACTTTATGTTGTTATAATACTGTATTTTCAAATTAAACGATTTATGTACAGAATACTGATATGAAATTATGATGTCCAATAACAAAAACAAAAACAGAAAGTATTGTTATTCGTTAAACATCCATTGCAAGAGAAACAAATCATATCTGCAATAGAAACAAGATTTGGAGAGTTATCTCTCTTATAAATATTGGGTGTGAAAATAAAATATGAACCAGTAGCAATTGGTGAAACGTGAATTGTACAAAAAAAATCATATATGAACAATTTTAAGTAGAATAAACTCTATACAATCTGCTATAAAGTAAATTCATATACTTGCAACTTGTTGAGTACAGCACAAAATATGATATAATTTTGACCGTTATTACCTGAACAGGGCATTGAGTACCCTGTCCCTCATAGTAATAAAAAGACTACCTATACACGCTATGACAGGTTTTCAGAACACTGGGCGAGGGTTCATCTCCATACAGTGTACTTTGTGTGTGCTTGGCGTCCCCTGCTTGGTTTTTAAGAGCTAATGACAGTAGGCACGACACTAAAAGATCCGACTAGCGCCACATCTGTGTAGTTATTTTAACACTATGGGCATCCCAAAACCACAGTTTCCTTTTTGCACAGGCACGTAAGGGCCGGGAAAATAAGAACTTGAACGTTTAAATGTTTTATTATTGTTTTCGCATTTAAGAACCGGCATCCAAAACGTTATTTCTATTACAGAGGAGTAATTTACTTTATGTTTTACGGTGGTTTATTGATCTATAAATGCGGATTATATCCTGATAGACGTACTGTTATCTTAGTGAAATTATCAAACTCTTATACCGGAATTAGCGTCATAAAAGTTACCGAGCGTAGTTTCTACTGGAAGTCATAGGATAATGAATCTTCTTCTGCGTTATAACACCAAATAAAGAACACCACAAGGCGAAGTGGTTCAAACACCAATGGACGGTGGCTGGTTGGCAAGCTCGCACACCTATCTATTGAATACTGACATTTTTTTCACAATTTTGCTAAATAATCATAATCTTTGGACCAAACTGACTGGGAGTTGCAGTCAGATAAAACAAAACTCCCTTTCAAATTTTGTGAGGTACGTGTGCTTGAGAGTCATACTGGGGTTATTTGAGCTATACCTTCTGATGACACTCCCCTTGATCTTTGACATTGTATCGAAACAAACTCAATCAAAAACAGAGTTTAAAGCATAAAATAAACAAAAAACTGTTGGTACATGTACCAATGCAGTATCACGTTAATTTTACTCGTGAAAACAAAAGAAGTAGTTATCTTAACTCGTGACTGCGCCATTGGTGACAATATCACTTGTGGGACCAACTTTGTGAAATAATAACGTGATATCACACAAAGACCAACAATTATTATCCTATATGTAAACAATCATGCATGTGTTATGCTTCGCATGGGTTGACATGACGTTGCATTACTCATCTGACTGAGAAATACCAGTTTTAAAGCATGGGTAAAACCAGCATAAATAATGTCCGGTTTGAAAAAGAAAATCTTCAAGCACTCGCTTATTTTTTTATTTATACAAAACCGTATCCTCTATAAAGAATAACAGTTCCTGGCTGAGCCTGACTAGGGGTCCCTCAAAATCTAAAGAGAGAAGCAAATGATTGATCAGAATATACTAACTGGGACTTATAGTAGGTTTAAGCTGAAGTAAAATGGCTTGACCGCTAAGGTATATTCTTTCAACATTGGTTGTAATTAGTTACTGATTAAAAGTATAGAGAGAGGCTTTGACCCACCTTCCTCCGCTAGATTTCAGAAAAAAGCAAGTGTTTTACAATATGTAAGGTTATGCGAACATGCGCCAACGCTTTAATATTCATTTAAACAGTAAGATTTGGTATATCTTTAACATAATTACTTATTTCTTGGAGATATTGTGTACATGTATGACTGGTAACATATGTTTTACATGTAATTACGTGATGACTAATCAGTTAGATCAGACCAGTAATATAAGACTTTATAACCCAAAAATAAGAATTTTAAAATAAGAATGTATATACTGAAGAACACATCACTTTTTAAAAAAAAAATATTCATCTTTATGAATCATGTCATTGTTGTATATATCAGTATCGATTATTCAGATGCGGAGTCGTTGTTCGCTTGTTCGCTTCATGATCAGGGGGTCCTGGATCCAATCCCCACCAGATGCTACGGGGGTAGTGTCCTTAGGCAACACACGGTAATTACACATATAATCTATGTCTCTCTCTCTCTCTCTCTCTCTCTCTCTCTCTCCCCCCCCCCCCCCCCCCCCCCCCCCCCCCCCCCCCCCCCCCCCCCCCCCCCCCCCCCCCCCCCCCCCCCCCCCCCCCCCCCCCCCCCCCCCCCCCTCTCTCTCTCTCTCTCTCTCTCTCTCTCTCTCTCTCTCTCTCTCTCTCTCTCTTCAATGTAGATTCCTTCTGGAATGAGCCCCGCAACAATTATTCTAAGTTGTAAGAACTTGTTTTGCAGTCGAGAAATTTTGTCACATTTGAAGACAGACTACATTGTTCAATACGGGGTTAAGTTTTTGGTTCCGGAATTAAGAAAATGATGTTTAATGCACTACAGTCAAAATTAAAAAAAGAAGCTGAGCTGGTTTGAATTGGACCAAGCATTGTTAAGTTGAAAATCCTGAATGCTTTTGATTTTATTAAATTGGTATAAATATAGGTGACATTAATTTACTTTTTAAAATTTTAAGTCTTCTTAGGTAATCCTGTAGCTTTAAAATTTACTATCTGACCATGAATGGAATGGACACTGTACAAAGTTAACATGTACACTGACCACGAATATCATGGACACTGTCCACATATAGCATGGACACCAGCCATGGATAGTATGAATATTGGCCATTTAAAGTTATTACTGGACAGCATATACTTTCGTCCATGGACAAAGGTATGTGTCAATGGACAAGCGTTGCAATACTCCATCGACAACTAACAATACTGGAATCCAATGACAATCTGTAGCCGTTCTGATATGGCTCGTTGTCTTTGTGTGTTGCATTGATCATTTCTAATCTCAGTCAATCTGACATATTCTTACCATTAGATGCATATTGTTTTCATCTAGATCCTCTTGTTAGCAGAATATCCAGTTTCAAGTGTTACACCATGTGTAGTGGATTGCGGGTCTAAACACGTACGAAGTAAATGATGACATCTTTTTCTATATGCTAGTGTAAGTGATACAGACTGGACCTCCAATGTAGAATTCCACACAGCTCTGACATTTACAAACCAGACGAAAAACCTGATGTTGAGGTATGGAAACAGCTTGTGTGAGGAAAAAGCAACATCCTGCATCGTCGTACATAAATTTCTAGGAAATCTTGGAATACGGCTGATCGGAACAAAAGAACTGGTATATATGACTTAATGAAGAATGTCATCTCGGACAATTTTTATAGAGAATGTCAACTATTATGTTACATTCCACATATCTTAGCTCTAGGTCTTGCGGTTTAAGGGAAGAAGATTTTTTAAAAGGTTTTCTTATGTAAATCTATATGAAATCCAGTGATCCCCCGGGGTAGGTCAATTTTAACCCAGACTCGTGATTTTAACAATCTGGCAAAATTGCATGCCAAATGTCTAAGTCCTTGGACTCTTGGTTACAGAGAAAACTATATCTAAATAATTTCGTACAGATTCCTTTTTAAAATCAAGTGACCCTGTTTTGATTCGGGGGTCATGATTTGAACAACCTTGCTTGAGGTCCACTAAGTAATGCTATATGCCAAATATATAGGCTCCTTGTCTTGCAGTTTGTGAGAAGAAGACTTTTAAGCGTTCAACGTATTAAACGTTTTCCTATCTGTCGCCATAGCAATCAGTGTTCTACACAAATTTGAATTCTTTGAAAATAGTTGGTGGAGGACACACGACGAAACTATATAAACCAATGTAAAAACAAGTGATAATAGTTTTCAATTTCTTCCTATATAAACCAATGCAAAAACAATTGACCCCGGGTAGGGTATATTTTGACCCAAGGTTCTTGATTTGAACAACCTTGGTATTGGTCTACTAGCAACACTACATGCAAAATATAAGTTCGCGTCTTTCCTAGTTTTGAGAAGAAGGTTATTAACGTTTTGCTTTTCAGTTGCCACAGCAACATGGATTCTGCATGAAATTGAATTCTTTGGACAGCTGTAATTGACATTTATACATTTCTACCTTGCATTACAGTTGTATTAAGGGTTGGTTTGACCTTCTAGGGAAAATTAAAGCGATTTTGATGGATAAAATGGAAACGTATGAACAGTCGGACTATGTGTACTTTTAGTAATTCCGGGAAATTTAATTATGTTTTATCTGTAATTAATAACTCAAAAAGTTACTTTAACTATGAAGTAAACTCTGAAATGGATTTGAAAAAAAATATTGTGGGGTTGATAGAAAGCTTAACCAAGTGCAACGTGTTTTCTAAGTTGAAAAAAAAAAAAACACTTGCTTTTTTCTGAAATCTAGCGGAGGAAGGTGGGTCAAAGAAGTAGATTTTCTTAAAAAGGTGTGATCACGTCAAAATCTTTTGTAATTAATGGTCAGTTGTATTTCTAAAATCTTGTCTCAGTCGTGTAAAACGCAACATTTGGCAACAAAAACACAAACAAGTATAGTCCTTTTATGATAACTTGAAAGTTGCGTCACATGATGTTTACGTTTGCTGGTATTATGAAAACACCAAAACAGGTAAGACAGCTTTTTGTCAATACAATAAGTATTTCTTTTTCACATAGTTAATGTAAAACTAGTCATTGGCTTAGTGGTAAAGGCAGTGAAATAGCATCTTTTTATGACAAGGTCGTTGGTTCGAATCCCAGAATGTTAGGGTTTCTTTTTTTTTTTTTTTGTCTTTTTTTCTTAAATCCCGTTTAAATTCTTTGATATTCAAGAGTTAACCCATTTCATGGAAATATTAACATCTGTTCTCGTAAAGTTCTAAACAGGAATGCGAGCAATGCATTAAAATTAATTCATATAGGGTATGAAATATCTACTACAAAATCTGGCAAAACGAGTTCTGTATTGACGAAAGATTAACATATTAGACATGATATAAATGAAAAATAAAGTATCCAGAAAAAGAAGAAAAGAAAAAAAAAAAATTCATGAAAAATAAATTCACTTGGATTCAAACCTGAACCGTCAAAACTATACGATCAAATTGTCTACACACTAACCAGTTGAGCTATTCAGGCAATTATTATTTTCCGCTATTTGTTAACTATTTATGTAATATTCTCCATAACAAGTACTGAGATAACCGTTATACCTGATTTACCTGTCAAGTTGAACCTAATCCTATGACGCGCTATCAAGTTATCATATAAGGACTATAATGAAATTTATATGTAGACGTCGATAACGTACAATTATATTACAAAAAGTGGCAACTTTATTTATTTAAAACATATTCAAGCACAAAGTGTCAAAATGTATAATTTTCCTCACATGTTTTCACCTCATTACCAATAACCTTATTTGTGATGTATTTTCACCATTAAGAGCAAGTTATTTTACTAGAAGAAATGTGTTCTACAATCTCCGCAAAATTCAAAAACATGTGTCATATTTTGATTTTGTTAGTACTTACCATGTACATTTCTCATGTATATAAATCACCCGTTTTTGATAGTGTTCATCTGTGTTGGTAGCCGAATACCAAAAGGCCATTTTTTTCTGTTCCTTATTATTTATAAATGCGACAACAATTTGCTACCAGCAATGTGTACAACAAATTATGTAATGATTGTTTTATCATTATCTTGTTGTGAAATTCCAGAGACTTTCTTATGTTCACATTTTAATAGAAAAAGCAAAAATGCTACTGTATAAATTGTATATTTGATATAATAAAATTTTCAATTTATATACTGTCTTATAAACATTTACACAAAGGAATTGCCCGGCTCGCCTCAAGTGTTTTGTGATAGTTTTCCCTTTTATCGTAATTGCGATTTAAAAGGTTTGTCGAATATACAAAGCAAAATAGATTACGGCGCATTAGATAAGGTCAGAAAAATTAAAAGATAAGTATCAATATTACTTATTCGGAGAGTTCACTAATTACTAAGATTAAATTCTAATTAGTGAAGTTATATGAACAGCAAAGCAATTCCACACATGTTCATATCATCTTTAAAAATATCTTTACAATAACACAACTATCAGTCCCTGGTGAAAAATTAATATTGAAATGTATCTTTTTAAGATTTTGGTAAAACTGATATTTAAGTCAAATTTGCTTTATTTCTTTTTATTTTTGTCAAAGACCGCAGTGCTGAGAAGGTCGTACCTGATCCAAAGATGGGTACTTTTAAGGATAAACTGTAGCCGCTGTTGCCATCTGGGTGAGTCTCCAGGGCGGTTCATTTCAGATTTAAGAACTTGTTGTGCAATCGAAAATAAATACATTACTATAGACAAACAATTCAGTGATATGAACGATAAACACGTTGGTGAACAATGGTTTAAAGGCTATACATGTATACATTTGTCAGCTGTTCACACGTATTAATGACGGACCATGAAATTCAGTATTTTCCATAATTAGGGAACTAATAGATATACGTGTATTTACCGGCGATCCTTATCTTATCGGCGTAACGGTAACGAATAAAACAAATACGTTTAAATACTAGCTCAAAGCTAGATTTGTTGCAGTGACAATATTGCTCAAACCTATGAATGGTTTTGTTGTGTGAAAATCTTTGCAATATAACACTTGCCCAAACCTCGAAATGAATGCGAAGGTCCGTTGTTCGTTCTTCGGTATTTGAAGTTTACCATTCTCAACTCAAACGGGTGATCGTCTAGTTGTGTTGAAGGTAAGGAAAGAAGATCGCTAACCAATCCGACTTGAGCACAGAACACACGACTAATAGAATTCTCTCTAGTAATCAAGAGCCATTCAAGTCAGTCCTCGGCAATAGGGGACTTTGATTATGTACTGTAGGTCAAATTAAGTTTTCGAGTACGAAGAAGACTAACAGAGAAAAATAATAATCAATCAATAGAACGAGCGCTTTCTAAATTTAATTCTTAATTAGCGACATCAATTTTGAGAGGTCCCGAAGATTTTGTAGAAATTAGTAAATGTGTATTTCTGTGAAAAGATTTAAGACAAAGATTTTGTCGAAAGTTCACAACACAGCTGTCACAGAAAACTTTATTTGAAGATTTCAGGCAGAAATGAGCACTGATTTTCCGCCCAACGATGAATGTTGGAATGTATCAATTTGTAGAAGCTTTCATTTCATATCACTTAGATACACACATACATGTCTTTAACCATAAAATTATTTTATTAAACATATGGACGGACCAGTAGGACACAAGCGTTTGGAATCTGGCTGTATTGAGGGACCGAGAGATATATACTTGACATCTCTACGGGATATGCGACAAATTCATATTTCATAGAATTATGCACAATTTCTAGACTGCATTACTGGATGTTGTGCCATATATTACATTTTAAATTATCAACTTCAAAAACATGCATCTTTTCTCCACCATTATAATACATTTGCTACCAACGTGGTCGTTGCCACCTTATATCGTGTATTTTCGCCAATAGTAATTGAACGTAGCAACAGTTCCTAATACAAACGTGTTAATAGATTAGCAAGAAGTATCTGATCAACCGATACACAATTCAATATAAAGTTCAAACCCAACATAAGTGAGACGAAATAGTGTTCATTTATTCAAAGATTTCCATTCCATGCAATACATCCGTTGCTATTGCAACTAAAGGGTAATCATTTTTTGTTTAAAACTGCAAGGCCCAAATATTAGATATTAGGTTTATGGTATTGAATAGTGCTCCTCTGTCAATTGTGTTAAAATCATGCCCTTTGGCCAAAATTCTCCCCTTGTGGGAGTCACAAACTTTACAGGGAAATATAATTATTATATTGTGAAACAGAAAAAACACACAGCATTTATGTCACAAACCACAAGTCCTAGATTTGTTGTTTGTAGCATCATCTATTGGTCCGCCGTAAAGATTTTTCAAATCACTGCCAGGGGTCAAAATGTACAACACCTTTTATACAGATTAGTTAATACTTAAAATATGGGTTTTCCAAAACCTGCAGCATCAAATATTCTTCTGCTATCAAAATTGTTCAAATTATATTCATGGGCCATGTGTATAGTTTTTGCAAACAAATTTCAATATTTTACCTTGATGACATTGACTTTGATTACAGTTTGCATTGACCTACTTTCTTCTTTTTGAAAGTTACACAACAACAAGCGTGTGTGCAGTTTTGCACTCCAGTGTGTCAGTTTTCAAATAATTGTGCTAGGAATCAGCCCACTCAGTGGAGTCCCTAACCAATCATTTTAGGCGATAAATTCCCGTTCCGGGAGAGCTTCGTGAGCTAAAGGTTTTGTTTGTGACCAACGTCCGCATTAGATGTTGATTGGTTAATGTTTCCGGGGATCATGCACAGAAAAAGGTGTCATAGTTCGCAAGACAAACCTAGTTGTTTTCACATACCAGTTTGTATACCATTGCAACGCGCATATATCTTATCGTGTATTTATACATTTAAAACTCAATATTTCATACGGCTAAAATAATAGACGTTTAAGACATTGGACATTGTTGCTGCTGTTGTCGATGCTATGGCAGCAGCAGTAGCAGTAGCAGTACTAACCACAGTGCTTAGCAGCAGTAGTAGTAATTTTCTGACGGAAAGAAGGTTATGTAACTTAGTTCACACTTAACCTTTCATTCGTGGGAGCGGACAGACGGTGGTGCGAACGGATGAAGCGGCGACTATATGTCATTCCCTTTCCCCATGCGCTCCGGGGATCATGATAAATCTGCAATCTTATAAATATCTTTTTCAAAAACACCGCGTGCTACTTATTTGCATAGCAGCATTTCAAGTTTTAAAACCACCTCCAGAATATTCTTTGTAAACGTGTTTTCGAAAGAATGGCCGCGAAAGTTACGAAACCACGCCTGCGAGGCAGTTCTTGTATGCAGAGTATATTTATTTAGGCTGCATCGGCTTTGCTTACACTGCGCTGTACAACTGTAACAAGGAGCATGACACAGTGCAAATTGTTAAAACTATTTTCTTTATGGATAATTTGTTTTATTCTAAGTGTTGCCGAGAAAGGTTTGACAATCACATTTTAAGTATTTCTTTTTTACATTCAGCTGTCACGAATTTTTTTATCTCAATCTACTTTGTTACATTTGATAATGTTTACTAAATATTTCTTCTTTTCTTAAAAATAATTTGCCGTTATGTCAACTCTTTCAAAATCAGGCACGTCAATATTAAAACACATTGCATAGTGCGAGAGTAGATGAAGGACGAGAATTTACATTACTTCATAAAATACGTACATAAAGCTAGCATTTAAAACAAATTACGGAAAGCGTCAGTTTTGTTTTCAATTTTCTTCCTGTGATCGCAGCATACAGATCACATCCAGATTAGATCTATCTTAAAGATAAACAATACGAAGGCTATCATTTTATGCTTTATTAATACAAAGAGATAGTAAAATCCTATCTTGAAAGGACTGAATTATGTTGTTTTTCTACTTCCTATCGTTGTTTAAATGTAAAACACGTGTTCCATATACGCGTGTGCCGAGGCTTGCGGGTTTATTTCTTAATTTTTATTTCTGTTATTTACTTTACTCAGATAGCACCAATTGTAGCATTTCATATATGATATACGACATTTCAACACTTAATTTACGAAGATACGTCCCTTAAATTGCAACTTCCGGTATTCAGGTAGTTTTTCGGCAAAGTCGTATTAAGCTCGCTTTTGACCGGAAGTTTGGAACTCTTCAACCGCCATTGAAATGACAAGAAGAATGTGTAACATTTTTTGAAATGAGAAATCATTAGGCACTTAGGATAATACCGGGTGCATTGAATAACCGAAAGCAACCGGAAACGACAGTTTATGCAGACTAAAACAACTCTTTTTTTTTCGAAAGATAACGTATAATTTATAATTTAAGTCTTAAATAAATGAAGGAATTTGTAAAATAGTGAATAATCAATCTGTACTAGCGATATAATATTGGCTTTTGAAAAAAAAAAGTTTTTGGTCTGCATTAAACTGCTTTTCGGTCTTTTTCGGTCTTATTTGGTTATTTTTTGTTGTTTTGTGTCATTCTATGCACCGGGTAATAACGAATGAGAATAGACAATAAATACTCTTGCGTTTTCAGTCTTTCATAAATGGGTTAATAATTCAAGTACATGTACGTAAATAATTCATATATACCAACAAAATTTGTTGTTAACTCCAAATCAATCTTAATTATAAGAACAGAACAGAACAGAACATACATTTTATTTTGATTTGTACATAGTACATCATCATATGCAATACATATTGTTAAACAAGTTGTCACGTGTAAATAGTAAGTTAACATGTGGAGTATTTTTAATACATGAATCATATAAGTACATTTTGAACTGTATTTCACTGTGTGAATGTATAATACTTATAATGTCTTTCTACACTTTGGAATGTTTCAAAGATATACGAAGTAAGCGTTAACACATATACATTTTGTATACGTACATAATACAATGTTTAAGCACAATCAGTTGTTGGAATTAATAATAGTATTTCTAATTTCAATGGATTCTTTGATATATTTCGATAGATTAAGTACAACACTCTTTTTATCTATATTCATTGATTCAATAAATTAAATAAGTGTAGAGCATTTGTACTTTCTCGGCCAGTGAATATATAACGGTCAATAATTCGATTAGCATATTTATAAGAAAAACAAGAATTTAGTTTGTGTTCCTGATACACATGTTGCGATAGATATGTAATTAGTATTAGCGACATATTTGAAAAGTGGCCGGTTAGCTCATTCAGGATAGCATTAGGTTTAACAATTTTGCAAGGGAGGGTACATGAGTTCGAATCCCGGTCAAGGTTCACGTTTAACATTATCTTTTGAAAAAAAAATCATAGTGTTTTCTGTCTGAATAAAACTGTTTTTCGATCTTTTCGGTCTTATTTGGTTTTTTTTTTATAGTTTTCGGACATTATATTGGGTTCGAATCCCGTTCAAGGTTTATGCCCCCTACCCCCTCACCATGTGACATGTGGCGCCTTTCCGACTGAATAAAACTATTTTTACTATAAAATTTTAGCTAACAATCGCTTTCACATACTAAACATTGCGCCGACTATCTTCTTTAAAGGTAATTCTTGTTTTTAAATAAATATCGATGATTTTGACAAAGTTTGTAGGTTTTATAGAGATAAAGCATTGGTTAACATGTGGTAGAAAAAGTGTCACAGGCAGGACCAATATACGCCCCAAATCTACTATAGGTTTATATAGGAGCGCTATAATTAACTCGCGATAATATTTTAACTAATAAAGTTAGTTTAGAATCACAAACGGGATAATGAAATATAACATTTCCACTTTTTGTTGAAAGTTTGTTTTATTTTTCTGAGACTTCATTTGGTATTTTTTAAGTTAAAAACTCTACCTGCCAAAAATGTGACAATTTTAAGAGAAATTTGTTAAAAAAACTGTAACACTTATTAGAATCACAAACGGGATTGAATAAGCAATTCATTCTACATTTTAGTGATATATTTTATAAAAATAAATAAAGAAGAAAATGCTCGTTTTTAAGGTTTTGTTTAACAGGTATGTTATTTTATTTTTACGATTGGAGCTCGGTTGCTTCCGTAATGCTGACCGAACACTTCCGAATGGTTGATCTTACTGCTCCAGGTCATCGATAACTTTTATGGCCGGACATTACGTAACATTTATCATGATCTTTCAAAAGTTGTATATTGGGTTTTGTTTTACACTAAAATACAATATGGGTTAGAAACTTCATTTTTTTGTTCATAAAATGGCAAAACCTTTTACTAAAACCGGATATAGATGATATTATCTTTATAGCGAAGATCCATGAAATTTTCAGTATTATTATCAATAATATTATTTAGCTTTTGATGTAAATTTGCAAGACATAAAATATTCAATATGTAGGTATTTTTATTTCGAAGCACTTGCACGGGATACTTTTATATTTTGCTTTACATTTTTTCTTTGTCTCAAGTGAAAGGCAAGCACTCGCTCCGCTGAAATTGGTGTCATTTTACAGTAGTCGACATAGAGTTACTTCCAGATTAAATCTAGTTTACATAATGCACAGGTAAAAAGCAGGTGGTCTTATTACTCGTATCTTTTTCCTTTATCTGTTCCCGAAGAAATAAACTGAATATTACATTAACAAAAAGAGAAGAAAAAAAACACGCAATGTTTGATCTGTGTGCAGAGTATTATTTGACAACATCTGTAAAATTTAACAGGTATCATTCTATTTCAGAAATGGAAAGTTTTTTTCCACAATAAATCCTTATTTCTTCTTAAATGTTCATTATAATTTCAAGCATGTGAACAGTGTAACAAACCAGTTGTAATATTGAAGGAAAAATATATTTGACCATATGGTTTGAAAATGAAAAATCACATCATTTTTTAGGCATTCAACATCAAGCGTTTCATACAGTATGTAAAATCTATTTGATATTCTGAAAAGGAAACTGTGCTATTTTTCAAATTAAAAAAAGCCTACAGAAATCAAGTGTCAGTCTTTATCAGATCAGGAATAACTGATTGGGAATTTAAGATCGCAAAATAAAAAAGTTGGCGTACTATTTACCGCGGACCTTGTAGGTCTGCATATTTACGTTTTTAAAAAAGTACACACTAGATTCATTCCCATTATTATATAAAATTTAACGAATGTTGTAGCTTTTGGATTATTCTGTGACTATTTTCAACAATTACTACCAACGAATTCTATTTCAACAGCCGTCATTTTACATTGAAATCATTAATGACTGAACATGTGACTGTAATAAAATAGTGCTCTCTAGTTAAAACAATTTTATTATTATTATTATTATTATTATTATTATTATTATTATTTTATCATTCTTCATTGCAAGTAATGTGAATGATAATGTTGAATGTTCTCTATCTTCTGTAGAAATGGTAAAAATTAAAATAGAAGATTTTCCGTTTTACACACAAAAGTAACACGTCAAGTTCAATATCTCCCTTAGGCAATATTCCAGTACTTAACAATCGATAAACAATGATTTATGACCCCCTGTCCGTTATTTACGGATACTACCGAACCGTAGTTGTTTCTGTTAACTCCTTATCCTCAATACTTAACGATTGTCTGCTGATATAGATAAACATTTAAAGTTGGTCATGTTTGGTGTTAAAATTAATACAAAGACACGTAGTTAGTTTGATCATTTATTTATTCATTGTGAAAATATACTTTTTAACTCTGCTGTATTTTCATATCAAAATTTGATAAATAAAGATCAAAATCAGAAAGCATTACAATAATCTGTAACTGTTACACACATATAATTAGGCTAGAAATATATTACCTTTTAAAAGTTAAATATAATAGATAAGTTTCTTACCTGTTTTCCAATCTAGAAAAATAAAAACAAGAACTCTATTTATTGAATTTCTTCTTTTCCCATGTGCTGTATCAAATGATCAGATATTGTAAACATAAACATCATACAACTCTTGGCTTATCAGATGGTAATGGGTAATAAATTGGTCACCTGCTGTGAAAGTAGCCACACTGACCACTTAATGTCTTCATGGCAATTCTGGATCTAACAGTACATGTAACCTCTGAGGTGAGGAAATATTTTCGTTTGTTCAGAGGAGTGTAATTACAATTTGAAAAGAAAGTATTTTTGAGAATTCACTAGATTGTTCCTAGGAAGATACAAAAAAAGCATTGGAAACTGAACATTGTACTTATGTTCTGCAGAATGATCAGTAAACAAGTTGCTGATATAATAAAGGCTTACAAGATTTTATCTTGACTTCAGAAGATGATCATACACCTGTACGTCTCTCTGATGGAAGTGGACCACATGAAGGTCGTGTAGAAATATACTATAATGGAAGCTGGGGTACGGTGTGTGATACTTCCTTTAATGAGAACATAGCAGTTGTGATATGCAGGATGCTTAACTTCCCGACGTAAGATTATTTCTGTTACAGTAGCGCTTGTATGTCTATTATGATTTTGCAGATGTTTAGCAAAGTATCAAAAGTCATTTTCTGCGAGAAACGTGAAATGGTGGCCATTCCAGCAAGTGTTACTGAGGGAATCCATAACAAATAACGAAATGTGCTTTATTTGTTTTAATCTGTTATGAAATAAAATTGAACTAGCACTTAATATTGGAAATAAAATCGTAAAATATTGGTTAGACAAACCAGTGAGAGTACATAGTAATTATATATCAAATAAAAATAGTGTTCCTTTCAATTATTCTTTTACATTAGACACATGCTCATTTGATTTGTATAACGGTGTAATGTTTTGGTAAATCATGTAGGTAACATAACTACTGGTATTTTATGAAGTTTCGCTTGTAAGCATCGCGAGACTAATGTATATTTTATGTAATCTAAATTTACAATATGAAACACCAGTGATGTTTTGCGGAGTCTTACTTGCATTTCATTCATAAACAAAATTTAATATGTGCTCTGCCATTTGTTTTTTGTTGAGTAGACAGATGGCATTCAAAGATATATGATCTTGATTCAACCTGACAAAAAATAAAGATATTTCGGCAGTTTATAATTTCAAGAGTTAAATGGTGGATAGCTGGTTTCGTTCTTAAACAGTTTTTGCTTTCTAGGAAAAACTGTAATAGACGTAATCTGACATATTTAATTCATTAAAGCCATGTTTCACCGTATTGAAACCTTTCTGATAATTAACGTGACTCATTGTTTCTAGACGGGGAGCTATGGTCGTGCGGGGAGCCTCCTTCGAGAATGAAACAGACAACATTTGGCTGGATGGTGTAGAGTGTGTTGGTAATGAAACAGACCTAGCGTACTGTCAACATAGTGGCTGGGGAAATGTCAGTTGTAACCATACTGAAGATATTTCAGTGAAGTGTAAAGGTAAACTGTCCTTAAATTAAGTCTTTACTTGTATTGTTGTACATATGAGTAGTAGTACAACATGCTTACGGTAAGGACTTTTAAATGTTTTGTAAACGACATTACCATTTTAACTCATCGTTAATATTAACAAAACAAAATAAAAAACTGCAAACTTGGACATGTTTTGCTTGAAACGTGTACAGCTCTGCTTTCTTATAGTACATTCAGTGCTTTGGCGGACCGACTTTTATACCACACAGATAGACCGGCCAGTATAATATAATGTTCAATATTGTAACATTGGAATTAGTCTCCCTACACATAATAGGTAGGGGATACATTTTGATGATTTCCTGTCTGGCTTTATGTCTGGATGTATTGACATCACAAAGTTGTTTCTGCTAAACTCCTTACAACGCTGGGCGGACCTCGACCAAACTTCATATGAGCGAGCAGTACAAAGCCTTAGTGTATATTGTCGGTATTTTACGGTTTAGTTAATTCCACATGAGTGATGAGTCACAATCCTAGTTGTGGTTATCTAGGACATTCCAATTCAGTTTTTGTTCATTTTTGCCCTTGATTTTAAAAATTTTATGTTGTTTGGGCTGATTCTCTTATACTAGTGGATGCATATTAATCGAAGTACACATACATTGCGAATACTATGTCTACTTTCTCATATCAAAATTATGTTTTGGGTCATTAAGTTTTAGTGCAATTGTTGCCCTTGATCTTTCCCATTTTATAATGTTTGCGCTATTGCCCCCATGCGACTTAATGATTTTTTACCAAACGGGAAATGAATGTTCGGTATTAAATCCAGTTCTGTATATTGACAACATATCCCGAGTATTTGAGTTTTAGCATAGTTGTCAAGTTTTATTACATCTGGCTTTATCTCCTACACCACGGGATGGCATTCATACAAACTTTAGGTGTGAGTGATAAGTAACTATGACCTTGTGTCTGACAGAAAAAAGGAAAAGCCCCGGGGGGGACCCTTTTTATCCCCCCCCGAAAAAAAAATTTTTTTTTTTTTTTCCCCCCCCCCCTTTTCCCCCCCCCCCCCGGGGGTTTTTTTTTTCCCCCCCCCCCCCCCCCCCAACACAAAAAATTTTTTTTTTTTTTTTTTTTTTTTTTTTTTTTTTTTTTTTTTTTTTTTTTTTTTTTTTTTTTTTTTTTTTTTTTTTTTTTTTTTTTTTTTTTTTTTTGGGGGTTCTCCCCGGCCGGGGGGGTTTTTTTTTTTTTTTTTTTTTTTGGGGGGGGGGGGGGGGGGGGGGGGGGGGGGGGGGGGGTTTGTTTTTCGTGTGGGGGGGGGCCTGGTGTTTTTGCCTCTGGCCCCCCCCCTTTTCTTTTGACAAACTTATTTGTTATTGTACCACATTATAGAATTATATAACTTTGCAAACATTTTAGTATATACCCTTGATGCTATTGTAAAGTTCCATGCGGCGACATTGGGGTTTTGCGGCGAAAATAAACAACCTCTAGCTTTAAGGTATATTAACTAAATGTAAGACAATAAATGATGTTTCCTTTTCAGAACAAAGATTTAACGACATTCTGCATGTTTAAGTGAACATAATTCACATATTGTATTAATTAGGAACAATTAGAAGAGGATCAAACGTTCACTAACAAATATGTAGAATATACGTTATATGACTTGCGTTTTCATTCGACTACTAAATTACCACTTTATTGTTCGTTTGTCTATCATGACGACACGATAAGTAATAAAACACAATATAATGGTCTTAAAACAGAAACTTTACTCTAAGCTATGTCAACTCTTCTCTCATCTGGTATATATATGACTCACAATTATTTAAATGCTTCCGATAATTGCACATGAAATGGGTACGGACAAAATCAGAAAGAAAAGAAATCAAACAGAGACAGGAGACAGCCGTCTCCGGAATATTACGTAAGAATGTTCTCGTGTAGGGTAGGGTAAGGTAAAGGTTTCAGTGCATCTAGACGTTTACCGCAAAGAATATGTGTGGCATTGTTAAGAGATTGTTAAGGCAAACTATATGTGTAAACTGTGAAAAATAATAAATTAACATCCATTGCTTGAAAACAATCGTCACTAACAAACACAATACACAAGACATGACATAGTAGCTACAATGCATATACGACTTGACTTAGTTGATCTCATTTTCAAATAACTTGAGTGTGGAAATAAACAGTTTGCTGATACCACTTCAAAGACAATCTATAATGAGTTTTAGTGTTTGTAACGATGGATGGTCAGGGCTAACTAAACACACCAGAGTAATCAAACACCCAACACTATAAACAATTTACATTTTTATTTACAGTGATGAATATATACAAAGATGAATACAAAATATGAACATTAAATATAATGATAGGGGTGGACTATAAAAACGTCTTAATGATAGTTCTGATTTAGACACGTTTACACTTTACTTAACGGTGAAACACGTTTTACAATCACAAAAGACTGACCTCGCCATTCAGAACAACATCTCCGTATAGGCTCCGGTAATCCGGGGTTGGATTTAAGTAGACATTAATGTCAACTGCATCAAAGGTGTTTCCTGTGTGAATGGGGCACCATGTAGACATGTCTGTGCTCGGGAATCAACACATCCGGGCAAATCTAGTAGTTTATCGACGTAACAGGTTGGTCTTCTCAAGGAAAGTCATCTTCTGGAGGCAATACAATTATTTACCACTCCGAGCATTGTATCTTCCGATTATAACATATAGTAAATACCATGTCGCATAACACGTATCGGATAAAACCTGGTCCGACGCATACACCATACCTTTGTAGGTTCCCATAACTGTGCGTACATACAAATATGTATGCAAATGTGTTCAAAGACGACTCTTTGTGTACAACTCAGTATCTGAAGGTTACCAAACAGTAAACGTGTTATAAAACGTGCTATATTCAATAGTGTAATACGTCACTTCATACGTTCATTAACTAATCTTTCTCATTAACAGTAACAACTTAATGTGTTATAATAAAGAATGAAAGTAAAATGAAATGAAACACAATTAAACTGAGTTAACTGATTTAAACTGCAGCTTTCATTTACTATGTACAATCATTACATAAGACAAGATAATCAATGATTACTGAAACAAAGTAACCACACAATGGCATTTGAGAAATATTTAAAACAAACTGCCCTGATTCCTCGACGAACTTACAACAAATTCAGCTACTTTAACCATTTACGACATCTTGAAAACAAAATCATGATATGAAACAAAATAGCTTACCAAATATTTTACTGACAAGAATCTATCTACTGAAACAATTTACGAAACAAAATAGAAATCTATCAAAAATAAATTCATTTACCTTGATCAAGCTAAAGTAGGAAGTTTAAAACATTTCGAATGTCATAGTCATAAAATTGTGTGTGCGCAATTTTCTAATAGCCAGCCTTTCTTAAATAATAAATCTTCCCGCCTGTTTATAAATTCCCAAGAAAACCATTACCTAATGCACGAATAAAATTTATGTCGGTCAAAATAAGTTATATAAATTGAGGTCCGTCATAGTGGTTTCAGTAAAGTTGTTATACAACAACCACAAATGCGAAAATATAGCCTTCTTATTACTGAACCGAATATAATGAAAAATAAATGAAAATAAACGAAACTCAATACTAGAAACAATGCTCTTACTTTTATAGGAAAAGTCTAGCAATTAACACAATAATCCAAACTTTACAAAAACAATGATTAATTTAATAATAAAACTGATGTCAACATTTTTATATGGAAATCAAGGCCCGTCTGTCAACTTGACAGTGTTTTCTCCTTTCCTATTGTCCAAAATGAATAGAATTGCGGAACTGTTCATGAAACTATGCTCTTTTGTACAGGCAATGTGGAAACTACTGTACGTTTGATTGGAGGAGATAGACCGTACGAAGGTCTTGTTGAAGTCTATTACAATGGAACCTGGGGTACAATTTGTGATGACGATTTTGATTCATCCGATGCTGCTGTGGTTTGCAGAATGCTTCATTTTCCCACGTAAGATAGATACAATTAAATGTTTTTAGAATAATCAAAATCTTGCTGGTTTCAATAGCTAGAAATAATATGATTATTGTCACACTTACGCTCTAAAATGGAATGTTTTCTTCTTGCGAAATGCAATGACTGTGACGAATATTTGTTAAAACTATGTGATCCATTTAAGGAATCAAAATGAGATGTATTAACATATGTAGCGCGTTTGCAATTAATTTGTTTACTTGCGAAATATTTGGGCCATTCATACAGACAATAATTTCATTTTTGACGTTTTCACTAAATCTAAACATATATTTTCTGTGTTAGGTAAATTACGTCTTTGCTAAATTGCATGTATCGGTAATGAATGAAGTCAAAATTATTACTGAAGTTACTGTTGTGACTTGCTGTTAGTGATAAAAACGTTTTCGAGACAGCGACGAAAGAGTAACACAATTGCGTTATATGTTATTTGTTTTTTGAAATGGTATATGGGGACACATTACCCGCCTAGATTTATATTACCCGAGCCATGAGACGAGGATGGTATTATGTTGAGGCTGGTAATATATCCCGATATACGATTTTCAAAAAACTAATAACAATTTTATTACCTTTTCCTTTCTTCGATTTTGAAGGACTCTGCATTTCTACTTCATTTTATGGTTGAACGTAAACATACCTTAAAATGTTCTCATTGTGGTTCGCTGGTCAGGTGGTTAACGCTCTGCACTACTAAAACAGAGGTACTCGGTTCGATTTCGTGCCGGGGCACTGGGAATTTAAGTAAGGTTTTTTAGTGTTTCCCACCAATCTAGAGATGTAATGGCTAAAAACCAAAATGATGTATCGCGTGTATCGGTGCTATACACCGCGCATGTAAAACAACGAAGTGGGTCTATTCGTAAAACAAGCTAGGTTCTGGTACTCTGGTACCCTGATTCTCTTGTATTTGCATCTGTCTTAAGAACCATAATGGAAATAACAGCTTGCTTTTTATTATGTTACATGTATTCTTGATACTTGTACTGATTTTTACCAACAAGCAAATTATGATACCCCAGTGTCATTTTGTGATGGCACTAAATCACAAGTCATCACGTACAAAAACATTGACGTACTGTGCGCAAACATTACAACGTTTAGCGTTTGTTACAATGACGGTATATGTCAAGTGTATATTACCGGCTTGCCCGACAAATCAAACGGCTAGAAATTTCTTGGAAGGGTAATTAACTTCTAAATCAATACATGTCTTTCAGGCGTGGTGCAATTGCTAACAATAGCGGTGCCTTTGCAAATAGGACGGGCACAATCTGGTTAGATGATGTAGACTGTTTTGGATATGAAGCTGATATTGCAAACTGCACCCATGGTGGATGGGGTGTTTTCAACTGTAGTCATGCTGACGATGTTTCCGTCATCTGCTCAGGTAAACTTTGAATAGTTTTTATTTTGCGTCCTTATACGGCTACATGTTTATAGCATAAGAGTTTGCTTTATTATAGATGGACAACTGCCTTTATCTATTTCTATCTTAACATATCTTAACATAAGCTTGCTTTTCATTTCACTAAGGCCTGTCCACGTCCAGGATACTAAGC
This sequence comes from Saxidomus purpurata, assembly GCA_022818135.1. NCBI lineage: Eukaryota > Metazoa > Mollusca > Bivalvia > Venerida > Veneridae > Saxidomus > Saxidomus purpurata. The sequence goes on from JAFMSR010000013.1 coordinate 42,728,534, forward strand.
AGACCAGATATTGTTCTCGTCAACAAAGACATATCAAATACCACCAATGATTGTATATTGTACATAAAATGTCTGAGTGATATGAAATGTTAGTAAGTTTAGGGCATTTTTGTACATTTATTTCTGTGATTAAAAAAATGTTCAGTGTTGACGCAGCAGTTATTATGGCATCACAGTATGCACACAAATCATACAGAGGTGATGCATCAAATGTTTTGTCATCCGGAATGTCTGCTCCAGCGACATTAGAGGTCCAAAAAATATAGAATATTTTATTAACATGCCTGAACTAATAAAGAGTGACATACTTGTAAGCAAAGTCTTGATAATAAGTCATTATACTTACTATACATTATGCACAAACCAGTTCCATATTATCCGAACGAGACTGTGCGACTTGTTAACGGCAACGCATTATCAGAGGGTCGTGTTGAGGTGTTCCATGGTAACCAATGGGGAACAGTTTGTGATGACAACTTTGACGATAACGCTGCAACGGTTGTCTGTACAATGCTTGGCTTACCAAGGTAAACTTTATAAAATCTTCAAATGTTTTAAGTCCGGTTTTTGATTTACTGAGATAATTCTGACTAGACGTGCAATTTCTTTCTGTCATACTAAGTCAAACAGGAAAAAAAAAAAAAAAAACCCCAAAAAAACCCCCCCCCCCCCCAAAAAACCCCCCCCCCCCCCCCCCCCCCCCCCCCCCCCCAAAAAAAAAAAAAAAAAACAAAAAAAAAAAAAAAAAAAAAAAAAAAAAAAAAAAAAAAAAAAAAAAAAAAAAAAAAAAAAAAAAAAAAAAAAAAAAAAAAAAAATTTTTTTTTTTTTTTTTTTTTTTTTTTTTTTTTTTTTTTTTTTAGTTATTTCTTATGAAGGTTCTGTCTGTACTGCTCCGTCATCCCTATATAATAAAATTCATTTAAGATAAAATTAAAACAGAAAGACACATGAATGAGTCTGCTTTTATTTATTAAATATATAACGATTACTTTATGTGACTGTTAACAGCATGTTAATTTAGAAATCGGGTACATGGTAAGGTCATATCATATGATGTAGGTTAATGATGTCGATCGTGTTAGCGTTTGTGCAAAAGTGGATACTTTATGAAAAGTAAAGACTTTCAAAACTGCAACATAGAGGAATAAGGCATTTATTTACGTAATCGGATTCTCTGTGTGCTGAATGATTGCGTACTTGGAATTCTTTGATTCCTTGGTACATTGTGTACAATATCATTATCAAGGAGCTCTAAATGAATATTGTGACATTTATTAATAGAGTTTTAATATTCTAGTGCTGACGCACGACCCATGATAAATGCCTCCTTTGGTCAGGGTAGCGGTGTTATATGGTTGGATGAGTTACGATGTTACGGAAATGAAAGCGATATTAAAAGCTGTCGTCATAGTTATTGGGGTGTCAGTGACTGTAGCCATTCAGAAGATGCAGGAGTTTACTGTGACGACGTTCAGTTTGGTAATTTAGGCTTCGTTGCTTCTATTGCACTTTTTATCCCATTATTAATATTTCAATAAGTAAGAAATAAACAGACAAAAACTATGTGTTTGGGATTTAGAAAGTGGCTGGATCGGATACTGTTCTAATAATATACTGCTTTAGTTTTAATTGAAATAATTCACGACACCGAAATTATATATAAAAAAAATTTAATTGCCACCATACTGATAATCGGCCGAAATGTGTTGATTTGACGTGGTGATTGACAAGTAAGTTTCCCACAAGTTTATAAGTGGGCGGATTATTATTATCGAAGGACGGGAACACTTTCAGCTCGGCGATTCGGCGGACGGGTTATGTTAAAAAGTAGGCGTATTATAACTATCGAGCGGCGTGACTCGGTTTCGGCCCGGCGATTAGTTTGTTTGTAATTGTGCTTATTGGGTCCACCATCCTCTAAAGAGGCTAAAATCGATACGACCCGCCCGGCGATTAGGTTGACACGCATGTGTATTAGCGGGAAATATTAATATTTTTTAATGTGTAAACATATCAACTCTATCGGATTAGTTGATTGGTTACTATTTTCAAGTAATTACTATCGAAGTCGCTGATTGGTTCCAGTTTTAATCGCCTGCAGGCGCATGGTGTATACTGATCTCGATCTGATAATCCGATAACAATCGAACAATTATAAATCAATTAGGGGCCAATTAACAACAGATGTCAAACAAGTGTTGATGCCTCGAGGGACTAAGAAGATATAGACAGATTTTGTGTTTTAGTCGATGTTTTTTTTTCATTTTATAGCAGGATTAAATAATCGCCATTTTTTGTAGCCAATCCTTAAAAATAATCGCCAAACTCATAAAATTATCGCAAATGGCGATAATGTCGACTGACAGCGTGAGCACTATATTTTATATTTGAAAGAAACCGTTGTCTGGTTGTTTGTTTGTATTTTATCAGGAATATTCCATCACATGTCTAGTCATCGTTGCCATATTATGTGCTACAAATACCTTGCTGACTATTTGGTACATGTATAAATAGCACTATTTTCTAGTAACGGGCTAGATTCATGGCATTTTTATACCCCCAAAACGAAGTTAAGGGGGGTATATAGGAGTCACCCGGTGGTTGGTCGGTCGGTTGGTCGGTCGGTCGGTCGGTCGGTCGGTCGGTCTGTTGCATTTTCCTTGTCCGGAGCATAACTTGAAAACTACTGGTTGGAATTCAATACAACTTCATACAATGATCAAGCACATTGAGAGGAAGTGCAGTGCACAAGAACTATAACTCCATCTTGACTAATTACAGAGTTATTGCCCTTTGTTAGTTTTCCTTGTCCGGAGCATAACTTGAAAACTACTGGTTGGAATTCAATACAACTTCATACAATGGTCAAACACATTGAGGAAGTGCAGTGCACAAGAACTATAACTCCATCTTGACTCATTACAGAGTTATTGCCCTTTGTTACTTTTCCTTGTCCGGAGCATTATTCGAAAACTACTGGTTGGAATTCAATACAACTTCATACAAAGGTCAAGCACATTGAGAGGAAGTGCAGTGCAGAAGAACCATAACTCCATCTTGACTAATTACAGAGTTATTGCCCTTTGTTACTTTTCCTTGTCCGGAGCATTATTCGAAAACTACCAGTTGGAATTCAATACAACTTCATACAATGGTCAAGCACATTGAGAGGAAGTGCAGTGCACAAGAACCATAACTCCATCTTGACTAATTACAGAGTTATTGCCCTTTGTTACTTTTCCTTGTCCGGAGCATTATTCGAAAACTACTGGTTGGAATTCAATACAACTTCATACAATGGTCAAGCACATTGAGAGGAAGTGCAGTGCAGAAGAACCATAACTCCATCTTGACTGATTACAGAGTTATTGCCCTTTGTTGCTTTTCCTTGTCCGGAGCATAACTTGAAAACTACTGGTTGGAATTCAATACAATTTCATACAATGATGAAGCACAATGAGAGGAAGTGCAATGTACAAGAACCCTAATAAGTCTATCTAGAGTATTTTCAGAGTTATTGCCCTTTGTTATTTTTTCTTCTCCAGAGCATTACTTGAAAACTACTGGTTGGAATTCAATATAACCTCAAACAATGGTCAAGTACATTGAGAGGAAGTGCAGTGCACAAGAACCATAACTCCATCTTGACTCATTTCAGAGTTATTGCCCTTTGTTACGTTTCCTTGTCCGGAGCATAATTCGAAAAGTACTAGTTTGAATTCAAAACAACTTCATACAATGGTCAAGCACAATGAGAGGTGCAGTGCACAGGAACCATAACTCAATCTTGACTCATTACAGAGTTATTGCCCTTTGTTACTTTTCCTTGTCCGGAGCATTATTCGAAAACTACTGGTTGGAATTCAATACAATTTCATAAAATGGTCAAGCACAATGACAGGAAGTGCAGTGTGAAAGAACAATAACTCTATCTTGATTCATTTCAGAGTTATTGCCCTTTGTTACTTTTACTTGTCCGGAGCATTATTCGAAAACTATTATTTGGAATTCAATACAACTTCATACAATGGTCAAGCACAATGAGAGGAAGTGCAGTGTACAAGAACCATAACTCTATCTTGACAAATTACAGAGTTATTGCCAAGAACAATATCTCTTTTTAGTTTGTTTGCAAGGTATTCTGTTACTACGAACTTTCTCAGTTTATAAAGCAGTCTTTTGGGGGTATTAATCACATTTAGTGATAGCTCTAGTTCAATTTAGTTCTATAATTCATGCAAAAGTGATTGCTATGGCAACAAATAATTAAATTGTAAAAACACATTTCTCTGAAACCGCAAAGCCTATAGCTTAGATATTTAATACATGTATATTTACGATATTTTATTGAAAAATAAGTTAAAATTTATTTCTGTGTTCCCTTTTCTATCAAGATTCAACAAAACATATACATATGTAACGTAATGCGTCTGTGCTAGTTCTACATATTGACGTTTTACATAACAATCAGGTGACCATCTTCGGGACTTCGATTATTCGAACCCATGCATTATTCGAAATAAAAACTTGGTCCCCGTCACTTCGAATAATCGAGACTCGATATGTAATATTGCACAGATGTGTAAATTGATCATGATCGTAACTGTTTGCAAAGGCAGAGGCATTTGCTGCCAGCATGTTACAGTTGTAAATAGTATTTTAAACACTATTTTAACATGAAGCACACAAACGTTCGGCCCGGGTAACTATTGAAATTTAAAACATGTGTTTTGAAAAGATGTATCTGACGTCAATGTGAAGCATGTGTGAATGTATAACTGGTACATTTAATCATTGCAACGCCTGAGACATTTCAATGGTATACTAGATGTCTTAGGCCATGGTCACATGCAGCTCTTGGTCTCGCTTCATCTTCTTAGCCTCTTAGCGCATTGTGATTAAACTGTAACTATGAAATCTAGCTACCAATGTCCTTCATATACAAACAATTGTGCAAACCATTTTTAAGGGACATACCCTACATCTAGCCGAGTATATTCCCGAAACATATTAATGTTGTCAATGAACGTAAAGTGATAAATAAATACATTTTTAAAGAACAAAATATGGTGAAAAATGCCTCATTTTTCCACAATTAATCAACACAGAAGCCTTCTGTAATAATTTGCTGTCCGCCCATAATTGTACAACAACAACTATACATGTGTAACATAGATAATTGAATGGTTTACGGTACTGCAACACATTTGCAAACGCTGATTTTATCGATAATGACTTGAATGTATAGCTTAAACTTTTAGGTTAAGTTATAATACTTCCGGATATTCTATAACTTATGTTTTTGAGGTTACTTTGTTTGACATCAGTTATAGGGTATGCCCCTTTAAAGGTCGTACTTGTTAAAAAACGAGACTCCTTTTGATAATTTTATGATATACAGTAGTTTATAAGATGATATGTAGTGTGTGCTTAGTTTACGATCTCGTATTATATTCCAATATGCGCCCGTTAACATGATATCCCTGTTCACAATTTCCCTTTCGCATTTTTATCATAGTAGGCACTTAAAACACAATGAGCTATATATTTGAAAACTTATGCTAGGCTAATATTTTTACTAACAGAAATGAATACAGAGTAAGCGGGTTGACAATTTAAGCTAGTGCAGTCAAACTTTATTCAATAGAAATTTAACTTTTAGTCAAATTACATAGAAGTAATATTTTATAATCGTCATTATTTGAGAAATTGTATTTACCATTGCTTTACAATACAATTATAAATAATCGTCATTATTTTAGAAATTGTATTGTAAAGCAATGGTAAATTTCTTTCCTGAATTTAGCTGGTCAATTTGAGCGGTAATATGCAGAGTATAATTGTTGATTTCAATTTAATATCACGATATAATGTCACCTAGTGGGCACCAAATTTATTTTTAAAATATTACATCGATACCAACAATTTTTCTGTTTATCTATGTCTTAAGCTCTATTTCTTTTTTAGTTTTTTTTTCAATAATATTTAAAACATTACGTGAAACGTCACCGACTTATTCATTTTTTGACTTTAACAATTTTCAAAGATGTTATAAAAATTTTTTTTTTTATACTTTTCAACTAAAACATTTGACACCCAAATAAACGAAACGTCACCAGAAAGCAAAGCAAACATGACGTCATTCTAACATTGTTTCCGACATTCAGTACGCTCGGTATACAATTTGATTTTAATCCGGGGAGAAAAAAAGATAATTTTTGACCTAGTCGACAGTGAGTTTTTCAGCATGTAATCCACCGTTATGTTTCGATAAATGACCAAACAAAACCATCCGTTTTGTGTTTCTAACATTTCCAGTTTTCTAATTTACATGTATATTTTAAATAAGACTAAAACATATTTTAAGGGATATTACCCTTCATAACTTCAATCGTAATTGAAATCAAGACATTAATCACTGTTGTTACTTGAAAAATGGACATTGCCAAAGCCTAATAACCAACATATATGAATAGGTAAGTACATGTATCACAGTATTACTCATATTTAATATAGAGAATAATGAATGGAATTGTTTGCTGACTATTCTAGTCAAAATTGAGAAATTACCCTTTTTATTCGGCATATTTCAATTTATATCTTTCAATAAGAGAGTTACTCAGTACAACTCATTTTCTGCATGTTTTCAAACCATGTGCTAATTTTTCAGCATATTTCTTCACCATAACCCAATATCAAAATTTTGAAAGGTAATAAACATTTAAGTGAGGAATCTCCACTTTGTTGCGACGTCAGTTGTTGTTTTTTTACCGCTTTTAACGTTTTTTTGCTACATGCACGATCTTTTTTATCTAACACTGACGATGCATTTGTCAGGACCGTGTTTATATCGATAACGCAGGTATTCGGTGCTTTACTTAAAAGAACTAGACTAAAATGTAGATACATGAGATCCCGTGGAGCTAGGGTCTGGTACCCGGATTCCCTTGTACCTGTATCTGTCACTCTTCAACCTGCGCCTGTCAGGATCTTGGCAAGTTCACCCAGAAAGATATCTCAGGCTCGGCCGGGACTATAAACAATCAAAGAAAACAACGACACCGTGGTATTCAGAAATACTGAATTAGTTGCATAAACAATTCGATTTTAAAACTTATTACTTCATAAAAAACCTAAATGCTTAACATACAAAGATGTATACTGACATTGTATTTTAGTACCTTTTTGCAGTTTGTAGACTGAATCATTTAAAAAACATGAATACTTAAAATACTACGAGTTTGTTTGAATGGTGTAAATACCTCATTTCTGTATTAACTTCTTCTACAGGTGTTCTGCCATCGCCGAACTCTATGTGTGTTCAAAAGGAAAACATGGAACTTAGATGTTACAACGAATCCAATCCGAAAGGTTTGTCGTCTACGAATTTTCTCTTTTGGTTGAGTCAAGGGAAAACTGATGATGGCGTGGTTCAAACAGATTTTAAGTAACTTACCGTTCTAGGGGATTACGTCGGATACAACCTGTTTCTAAAGTGTTTGTTTTGTATTTAGTGCTATATCTACATTAGAGTGTATATGTGGGTTGTTCTATACTTTGTAAAAGCGTTGCCTTTATATAGCTAGTCTTAAAGCTGCAGTGGGTACCATTCATGCTGCCATTGCTCACAGTTGTATTCTTCTGCTTGTAAATTATTGTAATTGTGCGTGCTGTCTTTGCTTGTGTTAGGAGATAACTAACTTTGTGTTCAACAGGAGCATCGAGCGCTCTATCTGTATGACAAAAACAACCCAAATATTTTTAGACTTACTGGTTTAATTAATTGCTTAGTGAATTGCTTTGATTCTGTCATCAATAGATTCACACGCCTGATCGTTTGTATGTGGTATGTATATAAAACAAAGAAACATATTCAAATGTCTATATAGTGAAACAAACAAACTTACGTATGGGGATAATATTTTTTACGTCACTGATAAATACTATATGGCAAAATAAATTCCAGAAATTATTGGCAGTCAACGGATAAAATAGATGTTTCTTGATATCTATATGTACATGTACCACCACTTACAGGAATATTCTATGTATGCACGAAAAACGAAGACAAATTATCCCCTGTAAATGATTTGCATATGAGTGTTTAACAATTTACTGCCGTTGCAATATAGTAGTTTCCAGTTGTTTGAACACTTCAGCTGGAAATTCAAAACAGTTCATTTACTTGTGTATTGATAATAGATATTTTCGCTTTTCGGTACAACGAAATATAGCTAAATAAAGCTATTCTATTTGTCATAGAATTTATACCAAAATAGTAAGATTAATACCTCATATATTTTGCTTTTAAGCAAACGAACATACACCTGTACGTTTGTCTGGAGGACTTAGACCGTATGAAGGTCTTGTAGAAGTTTTCTATAATGGAAGCTGGGGCACAATTTGTGATGACCTTTTTGATTCAAAGGATGCATCTGTGATATGTAGAATGCTTAATTTTCCGACGTAAGTTAACGTATTTCAACAATTCGAAAAATCTTTAGTTCAAGTAACTCTAACCTTTAGATGAGTATTGTAACATTTAATTTAATGGAACATAATGTAATATTTTCATATTTGTTTTAAATATTTTCTGAATTAAAATATTTATTAGTTCACAAAACTTGTATTTTCCCTAAATGTAGACTTAAACAAAATTTCACTGTAACTATAACATTTCAATAACATATTCAAACATACCTATAAGTTCAAAGACACCTTCTCTATACATGTAAGGGCGTAATTAAATTGAAATCGAATCATAAACGCTAAAATTGTGCAGTCCTTTAATCCAAGGGAAACGTGCGGTACCAGTGCTTATTTGTACGTGGCAACTCGCATACTTGTAATAGTATGGAAACAGAAATTGAACCCTAATTGGTTTTCTTCCACTAGACAAGTAACAGTGCATGCTACAAGTTTTCGTTTTTGTTTTTCTTCATTTAAACAAATCATATGTATTTTTTTCAGGCGGAACGCTACGGCCAAGGGCGAAGCCAGTTTCGGTAATATAACAGGAACAATATGGCTGGATAACATTGGATGTGTTGGTACCGAAGCAGACATTGCATACTGCAGACATAGTGGTTGGGGAAATGTCAACTGTGACAATACCGAAGACGTTTCAGTAATTTGTCCAGGTAGACGTCATTTCTTATTTAACTGCACTAATTGTTGTATTTTTATTGTAAAATGAATGCTAGGTCTTAAGAATAAGGGGGACGTGGTAACATAGTAACTATCACCGACTTCAAAAGTATTGTTACTATGTCAGAGGTGTGCGCTGGAGCGATGTCATGCAACAGTCGAAGATGTTTCAAGTCTGTGACTGGGCGGCATTTCTCGTTGTACTTTTGCATTTGTTACCGCATCTTAGTCACACTTTGGCTCAATTTTACTGATACCTGCATTGCTATATCTTCAGACGAGAATAATATGGAATACAAAACCTTCTTTGCACCTAAAGTGCGTTGGAAATGATTTGGTCATGGGTCCATATTTTGTTCCCAACCTTTCGCATGGGCTCAAAATAGATTTCATTACCAGTGACAACACTTACAAATTGCCTTTCGACATGTTTTGGATACATCTTCAGCATTTTAGCAGTTTCAACGAGAACCTTTTTTTGGTCGTCAGTCAGTAGTTAGGCCACCTACTTAGCAGAAATCTGCCTAAATTAAAGGTTTTCGTTAGAATTACTTTCACGCTCTGCGTTGTTTTGAAGACTTTCTTATTTTTGAAACCATTGTTTCTAGCCATGCTGTCTTCGGACGACCTGGTTTTGCTGCATTTTCAACAGACTCTACAACAGAATCAATTTTCGTTTTCTATCTACGAACCGTCTTATAAGACACCTTAGCTAACCCGTTGTAATTTCGGCAAAAAGCTCAGAAAAGACCGAATTCCTCATTATGCAATGTATATGATTGTTAAAGGCAAATACATCACAGAAAATGTTTAGTTAACGAAATACCATGTAGCACTTATTTAATATGTGACGTCGTATTATTTCTTATTGCCTCCATAGAACTAGTTTACATTCGATGTTATTTCTGTTGCGTGAGCCGGTACTTTATTGTTAACTCAAAATGATATAATTATGTTTTATGTATGATTGTGAAGGAACACCGGTGTTGAATGACTGACAACATGTAATGTCTGAGGTTAAGTAAATGTTGCTTGTATTACATGCTAGCAAAAAAAAGAAACCCCATTCTTTATCAGATTGTATCTATTGAGTTTAATGATATATTATTTGTCATTATATTTTGCAGCTAATGGGCAAACAACTGTTCGATTGATTGGGGGAGATACACCATATGAAGGTCGTGTAGAAGTATATTATAATGGAAAATGGGGTACGATTTGTAATGATTTTTTTGATTCCAGAGACGCAGCTGTGGTTTGTAGGATGCTTTCGTTACCAACGTAAGTCATATTTCATTATTAGATACGAAGCGGCTGAGGTTGTCTGGCTAAACTGAATTGTTTTACAGGTTTCACAATTCAAACATCATTTCAAAACTTTGTGCTGTTGAATTATGAATTGAAATAATAAAACTCTTACTAAACAAGCTTTGTACGTTTTATACAACCGAAAACGGGATTATGCAATGCATCAAGATGCATTTGTAAATGTACTATATCCAACATGGAAAATGACCCTGCACTAGGACTCAAAACGAATAGAAATCAGTAACTGTAATATAAGGTCAGCATTTTGTATTTTGTTTTATTTTGAAGCAAGGCTATTAAAAGGTAGATGTCCGTCTGGTCCTGCACAGACTATTGTAGTTACAAATCTTTGTCATGTGAGCAGAACAAATTTAAATAATCTGCTGAACAGTGTAATGTGTATTTTCTGATTTAAGACGTGGCGCTGTTGCTTTGAGAAATAATGACTTTGGGTATGGGACAGGTATAATATGGATGGACGATATGGACTGTGATGGAAATGAAACTGACTTAGCAGACTGTAGACATAATGACTGGGGTGTTAGCAACTGTGGTCATTTTGAGGATGTTGCAGTGCTCTGTTCAGGTATATTTCCTTCTAGCTCACAGGGATTACGTACAATGTAGTATAGCTTTCAGGAGCGACAACTTCCGTCGCTCTGTTAAAAGTGTTGAAATGGTTCCGGTTGACTTATCAACATGACCATAAAGGATTAAAATAGGAAAATCGTTGAAATTATTCTTATCCGAAACCACCAGTCACAGAGCTTAAACATTAAGAGTGTAAGACTGTCTATGGTTACGATACTAAGTTGGTTCAAATCATGCATTTCGAATCAGCATTGATAACACCAAGAAGGTCACCGGTTTTTAGCTCACCTGGCTACGCCAGGGTGAGCTTTTCTGATCGATGATTGTCCGTCGTCCGTCAACATTTTGATTCAAATGACATCTCCTCTGAAACCTCTAGGCCAATGTTGATAAAACTATGCAGGAATGTTCCTTGCATGAAGCTCTACCAAAATTGTTCAAAGAATTCCATTCCATGCAGAACTCTGGTTGCTATGGCAACAAATAGGAAAAACTTTAAAAATCTTCTTCTCTGAAACCACAAGGCCTAGAGCTTAGATATTTGGCATGTAACATTGTCTAGTAGACCTCTACCAAGATTGTTCAAATTATGACCCCCGGGTCAAAATTGACCCCGCACGGGTGAGCCCTTAGTTTTTGCATAGGAATATATAGGATAAACTTTAAAAATCTTCTTCTCTGAACCCACAAGGCCTAGAGCTTAGATATTTGGCAGGTAGCATTGGCTAGTGGACCTCTACCAAAATTATTCAAATTATGAGCCCCGGATCAAAATTGACCCCGCACAGGGGGTCACTTAGTTTTACATAGGCTTATATAGTAAAAACTTTAAAAATCTTCTTTCTTTGAAACCACAAGGCCTAGAGCTTAGATATTTGGCTGTAGCATTGTCTAGTGGACCTCTACCAAGATTGTTCAAATTATGACCCCCGGGTCAAAATTGACCCCTTGGGGTAGTCACTTAGTTTTGCATAGGAATATATAGGATAAACTTTAAAAATCTTTTTCTTTGAAACCACAAGGCCTAGAGCTTAGATATTTGGAATGTAGCATTGGCTAGTGGACCTCTACCAGGACTGTTCAAATTATGACCCCCGGGTCAAAACTGACCTCGCACCGGAGATCACTTAGTTTTACATAGGCTTATATAGGGAAAACTTTAAAAATCTTTTTCTCTGAAACCACAAGGCCTAGAGCTTAGATATTTGGCATGTAGCATTGCCTAGTAGACTTCTTCAAAGTTTGTTCAAATTATGCCCCTGGGGTCAAAATTGACCTTGCCCGGGGGGGGAATCATTTGTTTTACAAAGGCGTATATTGGAAAACATTTTTGGTATATAACATTATCTAGTGATCTTCCACCAGGCAAGTGGACTTGTACCAAGGTGAGCGATATAGGGCCATCTTGGCCCTCTTGTCATATAGACTTACGGGGTAGTACCTGACGAAAGCTAGCATTTCATTCGACAAACCTCTGAACATTTAAATGTTCTATTTTGAGTAGAAGTATGTTAAAGTGACATACCCTATAACTGATGTCAGACTAAATAACCTCCAAAACATAAGTAATAGAATCTTTGGAAGTATTATAGCTAACTTAAAAGTTGCAGGTATGCTTTCCCAGTCATTATCGATCAAATCAGCGGATTAGAATATACTGCAGTACCGTAAACCATTCAATAATCTATGTAGAGTTGTTGTTGTACAATTAATGGGTGGATGCGATTTATTACAGAAAGCCTCTATATTGATTAATTGTGGTAAAATGAGGCATTTTTCGCGATAGAATCTTCTTTGAAATTGTATTTATTTATCATTTTACGTTCATTGAACACATAATCTATGTTTCGAGAAAATAATCTGCTAGATGTAGGGAATGCACCTTTAACCTTTACATATACATTTTGAATGATCTTTTTAATCTCTAAACAAGTACAAAAAGCAAATGATGCTACTCATGATTTTAAAACGATATATGTCAATAAATGTAATTTCATTCTTACCTGCAGTCAATTTTTCAATGTTAACAGCAAGTGGTAACTCCTAGTACCCTAATATTTCATTGCATTTTATACATATGCATATTTATGCATGTTCCATGCATACACATTATTTGAAGACATATATCAGAAATATGTGACACTATATTGCATGAATTGCATGGAGATTTCAACTCTAAACATTGCTAACATTGGCCTACCGATATACTTTCTCTTTTGAAGCTATATTTATGAAATTTGGACCATTTATTCAGGTTTGTCTGTAGATTTTAACATAAGCATTGGCTGACATTGACCATCTTTTCAACTTTTGAAGCTACATCAGTTAAATCTGAACAGTATGTAAAGTCTTAAATGCAGAATATAACTGTGACATTGACTGATATTAACTGACATGAACGGACATTGACTGAATTTGACCTTTGGCATAGTTTTCTGGGGTTTTGTTCAAGCTAGACAGATGAATTTGGGAATATGTGTTCTGTTTTGAAAACTTCAGTTACCAAACAATATTCGTATGACTGACCATGATTGTGACTTCGGACACGCTTTTCATAAAGAGCAATAATATTCATGTGACCGATATAGGGTCATCATTACCTTCTTGTCTTACACATTTTACCCTCCAATATTGTTATTTGCTTCAAGGACGCCGTAGCTCATGTTATTATTATTCAGGAAAACAATCTTAACAGCTTCAAACAGATGTCCCAATGCGAAAATCCCTTTGATCCATAGGGAAGTTTAGGGTTACTTACAAAAGGATGCTTTTAATTGCGAGTATGAACAGGATGCATGCAAGTGATTAGAATAACATTCAACAATAAAACCACAACTTTTTTATAAAGCCGATTATTTTAAAAAGTAAATTATTGTTAACACAAACAATGAGAATGTTTAAATAAAGCATGCTCTTTGCCTTTATAGTCAACGGTTATTGATAATAGTTTATTTGTATGTAACAGTCCCATTTTATCCAAACGAGACTGTGCGACTTGTAAACGCCAACTCATCATCAGAGGGTCGTGTTGAGGTTTTCCATGGTAACCAGTGGGGAACAGTTTGTGATGACAACTTTGACGATAACGCTGCAACGGTTGTCTGTGCAATGCTTAGTTTGCCAAGGTATTACAACCTTTAACTGTGCTAATCGCGTATCACGTATCACACATCTGCACTAATGTACTCTGAGTTTAAATCAACAACTTTAAGCTATAACTACAGCAAGTATGTCCTGGTGTTACTGATGTTTTAATAACGAAACAGTTGTATTCATGTAAGTTCTTCATAGCGTACTGACGTAACGTTACTGTTATGTGTTTTCATCAATAAATTGCATCAAAACTTGAATGAAACTGTACAAAAGAGCCTCGTGCATCGTGCAATTGTAATGAAAGGTTTTATAAAAGTTGAAGCAGTTATTATGACAGTGAAAGATTGACATTTAGCATTTCTGAAAAGGTTCTAACGCGGCATCAGTCTGTGCAATTCTTTGTGTGCCACAGAACTTAAGCACTATTTAGGTCATTACGTGCTGCTTATAAATAATAGGTCAGTTGTGCGCATATTAATTCGTATGTGTAGGTATATAAATGAATTATTTAATATGTAGGATTGTCCGTTATGTTTATTCTTCGCGTGTTTAAGTTCTGGTGCTCAGTCAAGACAAAATGCCTTCTATGGACAAGGCACGGGTGTTATATGGTTAGATAACGTACGCTGCTCCGGGAATGAATCAGATATACAGTTTTGTCATCATAGCAACTGGGCGGTGAGCAACTGCGACCATTCGGAAGATGTTGGAGTTATCTGCACTGAGGGTTAGATATTGGGTTAATGTACATGTACATTGTAACTAAATGATTAAAGTCCTTTGTGTATAAAAACGAAACAAAAATAATTATCTTTTATTTCTACGAAAAACAATAGCAGTGATAGAGTTAAATGGAAAATATTTAAATAAAGGACCAGAACTAGAATAATGAGGTAGCGAATTGTATGTAGTAAGATACAGAAACGAATTTGGTTGAAACAACCTGTTGACATTATTCATATTTATTATTGGACACATTTAGTGACTTTAACAAATTATTATCAAAGAAGATTGTGTATAAAAATGTTTGTTTATATACGTTTCAACTGAGGTACAATTTGACACATAATATTTAAAACATTACGTGAAACGTCACCAGAAAGCAAAGCAAACATGACGTCATTCTAACATTGTTTCCGACATTCAGTACGCTCGGTATACAATTTGATGTTAATCCGGGGAGAAAAAAAGATAATTTTTGACCTAGTCGACAGTGAGTTTTTCAGCATGTAATCCACCGTTATGTTTCGATAAATGACCAAACAAAACCATCCGTTTTGTGTTTCTAACATTTCCAGTTTTCTAATTTACATGTATATTTTAAATAAGACTAAAACATATTTTAAGGGATATTACCCTTCATAACTTCAATCGTAATTGAAATCAAGACATTAATCACTGTTGTTACTTGAAAAATGGACATTGCCAAAGCCTAATAACCAACATATATGAATAGGTAAGTACATGTATCACAGTATTACTCATATTTAATATAGAGAATAATGAATGGAATTGTTTGCTGACTATTCTAGTCAAAATTGAGAAATTACCCTTTTTATTCGGCATATTTCAATTTATATCTTTCAATAAGAGAGTTACTCAGTACAACTCATTTTCTGCATGTTTTCAAACCATGTGCTAATTTTTCAGCATATTTCTTCACCATAACCCAATATCAAAATTTTAAAAGGTATTCTAATATGCCTACGGTATATTTCTATGGTCAATTCGAGTGCATTAATATGATTAAAGCACTCGGAAAAGTAGGCGGAGTTTCGGACATGGAAGTAGCTCCTTCCGACTTTTCTAATTTACTCCCGCGCAAAAATAAAATACAGAAATGGAAATAATATCAGTATAAATACATCAGTCGCACGAAAAAGATTTGTTTAATAACCTAAATATTATTTTTGATTGCGTCAAGTAAGCCTTAGAATACCCTCACCTTGTTTTCCTTAAAAAGGCCAAGACATTCAGGATTGACAGTCATACAATGTTTTGATTCCGGGAGACAAAACTATGAATGAAAACGTTTACGTCATCACACTGACGTCATTACTCCACGTTAAAACGTTGTACAGTTCAAATTAACGGTACGCTTTAAATCGATTGGCTGCTTTGTTAGGTTCTGAATCTGACGTCTTCTGCATACTGTCAGTCAGGTATTTCTTTTTTATATTTTATGTATTAGATGATTAAACTAAAATAAGTTTGTATAATATAGTTATGTTTGATATTTGAATAGTTGCCCGAATAGGGGAGTTAATTCCAACAGCTACTATTTATGCTTTTTTACACATTACCGCCGAACTGAAAAAAGGTCCGTAGTAGTTGCGATAGTTTTCATAAATTCGGCTTATAAGAATCGAAATAATCTATGTCTTGGAGTGCTTTATCGAAATTGAAGCATTTCCCGTCGGTAATGTGCCTGCGTAATAATTCACTCGGGTTTCACCCTCGTGAATTATTCCGCCAGGCACATCACCTCCGGGGAATGCTTCAATTTCGATAAAGCACTCCAAGCCATAGATTATTTCTTAAATAAACATTTAAGTGAGGAATCTCCACTTTGTTGCGACGTCAGTTGTTGTTTTTTTACCGCTTTTAACGTTTTTTTGCTACATGCACGATCTTTTTTATCTAACACTGACGATGCATTTGTCAGGACCGTGTTTATATCGATAACGCAGGTATTCGGTGCTTAGACTAAAATGTATAAGATACATGAGATCCCGTGGAGCTAGGGTCTGGTACCCGGATTCCCTTGTACCTGTATCTGTCACTCTTCAACCTGCGCCTGTCAGGATCTTGGCAAGTTCACCCAGAAAGATATCTCAGGCTCGGCCGGGACTATAAACAATCAAAGAAAACAACGACACCGTAGTATTCAGAAATACTGAATTAGTTGCATAAACAATTCGATTTTAAAACTTATTACTTCATAAAAAACCTAAATGCTTAACATACAAAGATGTATACTGACATTGTATTTTAGTACCTTTTTGCATTTTGTAGACTGAATCATTTAAAAAACATGAATACTTAAAATACTACGAGTTTGTTTGAATGGTGTAAATACCTCATTTCTGTATTAACTTCTTCTACAGGTGTTCTGCCATCGCCGGACTCTATGTGTGTTCAAAAGGAAAACATGGAACTTAGATGTTACAACGAATCCAATCCGAAAGGTTTGTCGTCTACGAATTTTCTCTTTTGGTTGAGTCAAGGGAAAACTGATGATGGCGTGGTTCAAACAGATTTTAAGTAACTTACCGTTCTAGGGGATTACGTCGGATACAACCTGTTTCTAAAGTGTTTGTTTTGTATTTAGTGCTATATCTACATTAGAGTGTATATATGGGTTGTCCTATACTTTGTAAAAGCGCTGCCTTTATATAGCTAGTCTTAAAGCTGCAGTGTGTACAATTCATGCTGCCATTGCTCACAGTTGTGTGTTTTCTTCTGCTTGTAAATTATTGTAATTGTGCGTGCTGTCTTTGCTTGTGTTAGGAGATAACTAACTTTGTGTTCAACAGGAGCATTGAGCGCTCTATCTGTATGACAAAAACAACCCAAATATTTTAGACTTATTGGTTTAATTAATTGCTTAGTGAATTGCTTTGATTCTGTCATGAATAGATTCACACACCTGATCGTTTGTATGTGGTATGTATATAAAACAAAGAAACATATTCAAATGTCTATATAGTGAAACAAACAAACTTACGTATGGGGATAATTTTTTTTACGTCACTGATAAATACTATATGGCAAAATAAATTCCAGAAATTATTGGCAGTCAACGGATAAAATAGATGTTTCTTGATATCTATATGTACATGTACCACCACTTACAGGAATATTCTATATATGCACGAAAAACGAAGACAAATTATCCCCTGTAAATGATTTGCATATGAGTGTTTAACAATTTACTGCCGTTGCAATATAGTAGTTTCCAGTTGTTTGAACACTTCAGCTGGAAATTCAAAACAGTTCATTTACTTGTGTATTGATAATAGATATTTTCGCTTTTCGGTACAACGAAATATAGCTAAATAAAGCTATTCTATTTGTCATAGAATTTATACCAAAATAGTAAGATTAATACCTCATATATTTTGCTTTTAAGCAAACGAACATACACCTGTACGTTTGTCTGGAGGACTTAGACCGTATGAAGGTCTTGTAGAAGTTTTCTATAATGGAAGCTGGGGCACAATTTGTGATGACCTTTTTGATTCAAAGGATGCATCTGTGATATGTAGAATGCTTAATTTTCCGACGTAAGTTAACGTATTTCAACAATTCGAAAAATCTTTAGTTCAAGTAACTCTAACTTTTAGATGAGTATTGTAACATTTAATTTAATGGAACATAATGTAATATTATACATATTTGTTTTAAATATTTTCTGAATTAAAATATTTATTAGTTCACAAAACTTGTATTTTCCCTAAATGTAGACTTAAACAAAATTTCACTTTAACTATAACATTTCAATAACATATTCAAACATACCTATAAGTTCAAAGACACCTTCTCTATACATGTAAAGGCGTAATTAAATTGAAATCGAATCATAAACGCTAAAATTGTGCAGTCCTTTAATCCAAGGGAAACGTGCGGTACCAGTGCTTATTTGTACGTGGCAACTCGCATACTTGTAATAGTATGGAAACAGAAATTGAACCCGTGGTCCTAATTGGTTTTCTTCCACTAGACAAGTAACAGTGCATGCTACAAGTTTTCGTTTTTATTTTTCTTCATTTAAACAAATCATATGTATTTTTTTCAGGTGGAACGCTACGGCCAATGGCGAAGCCAGTTTCGGTAATATAACAGGAACAATATGGCTGGATAACATTGGATGTGTTGGTACCGAAGCAGACATTGCATACTGCAGACATAGTGGTTGGGGAAATGTCAACTGTGACAATACCGAAGACGTTTCAGTAATTTGTCCAGGTAGACGTCATTTCTTATTTAACTGCACTAATTGTTGTATTTTTATTGTAAAATGAATGCTAGGTCTTAAGAATAAGGGGGACGTGGTAACTATCACCGACTTCAAAAGTATTGTTACTATGTCAGAGGTGTGCGCTGGAGCGATGTCATGCAACAGTCGAAGATGTTTCAAGTCTGTGACTGGGCGGCATTTCTCGTTGTACTTTTGCATTTGTTACCGCATCTTAGTCACACTTTGGCTCAATTTTACTGATACCTGCATTGCTATATCTTCAGACGAGAATAAAATGGAATACAAAACCTTCTTTGCACCTAAAGTGCGTTGGAAATGATTGGTCATGGGTCCATATTTTGTTCCCAACCTTTCGCATGGGCTCAAAATAGATTTCATTACCAGTGACAACACTTACAAATTGCCTTTCGACATGTTTTGGATACATCTTCAGCATTTTAGCAGTTTCAACGAGAATCTTTTTTTGGTCGTCAGTCAGTAGTGGCCTAGAAATCTGCCTAAATTAAAGGTTTTCGTTAGAATTACTTTCACGCTCTGCGTTGTTTTGAAGACTTTCTTATTTTTGAAACCATTGTTTCTAGCTTTGCTGTCTTCGGACGACCTGGTTTTGCTGCATTTTCAACAGACTCTACAACATAATCAATTTTCGTTTTCTATCTACGAACCGTCTTATAAGACACCTTAGCTAACCCGTAGTAATTTCGGCAAAAAGCTCAGAAAAGACCGAATTCCTCATTATGCAATGTATATGATTGTTAAAGGCAAATACATCACAGAAAATGCTTAGTTAACGAAATACCATGTAGCACTTATTTAATATGTGACGTCGTATTATTTCTTACTGCCTCCATAGAACTAGTTTACATTCGATGTTATTTCTGTTGCGTGAGCCGGTACTTTATTGTTAACTCAAAATGATATAATTATGTGTAGCAACTTTCCATTTATGTATGATTGTGAAGGAACACCGGTGTTGAATGACTGACAACATTTAATGTCTGAGGTTAAGTAAATGTTGCTTGTATTACATGCTAGCAAAAAAAAGAAACCCCATTCTTTATGAGATTGTATCTATTGAGTTTAATGATATATTATTTGTCATTATATTTTGCAGCTAATGAGCAAACAACTGTTCGATTGATTGGGGGAGATACACCATATGAAGGTCGTGTAGAAGTATATTATAATGGAAAATGGGGTACGATTTGTAATGACTTTTTTGATTCCAGAGACGCAGCTGTGGTTTGTAGGATGCTTTCGTTACCAACGTAAGTCATATTTCATTATTAGATACGAAGCGGCTGAGGTTGTCTGGCTAAACTGAATTGTTTTACAGGTTTCACAATTCAAACATCATTTCAAAACTTTGTGCTGTTGAATTATGAATTGAAATAATAAAACTCTTACTAAACAAGCTTTGTACACAATGTACGTTTTATACAACCGAAAACGGGATTATGCAATGCATCAAGATGCATTTGTAAATGTACTATATCCAACATGGAAAATGACCCTGCACTAGGACTCTAAATGAATAGAAATCAGTAACTGTAATATAAGGTCAGCATTTTGTATTTTGTTTTATTTTGAAGCAAGGCTATTAAAAGGTAGATGTCCGTCTGGTCCTGCACAGACTATTGTAGTCATGTGAGCAAAACAAATTTAATTAATCTGCTGAACAGTGTAATGTGTATTTTCTGATTTAAGACGTGGCGCTGTTGCTTTGAGAAATAATGACTTTGGGTATGGGACAGGTATAATATGGATGGACGATATGGACTGTGATGGAAATGAAACTGACTTAGCAGACTGTAGACATAATGACTGGGGTGTTAGCAACTGTGGTCATTTTGAGGATGTTGCAATGCTCTGTTCAGGTATATTTCCTTCTAGCTCACAGGGATTACGTACAATGTAGTATAGCTTTCAGGAGCGATAACTTCCGTCGCTCTGTTAAAAGTGTTGAAATGGTTCCGGTTGACTTATCAACGTGACCATAAAGGATTAAAATAGGAAAATCGTTGAAATTATTCTTATCCGAAACCACCAGTCTTAGAGCTTAAACATTAAGAGTGTAACACTGTCTATGGTTACGATACTAAGTTGGTTCAAATCATGCATTTCGAATCAGCATTGATAACACCAAGAAGGTCACCGGTTTTTAGCTCACCTGGTTTTTGGTACGTGGCATTCCCTGTTTGATATTATTTTTGTTTTTAGCTCACCTGGCGACGCCAGGGTGAGCTTTTCTGATCGATGATTGTCCGTCGTCCGTCAACATTTTGATTCAAATGACATCTCCTCTGAAACCTCTAGGCCAATGTTGATAAAACTATGCAGGAATGTTCCTTGCATGAAGCTCTACCAAAATTGTTCAAAGAATTCCATTCCATGCAGAACTCTGGTTGCTATGGCAACAAATAGGAAAAACTTTAAAAATCTTCTTCTCTGAAACCACAAGGCCTAGAGCTTAGATATTTGGCATGTAACATTGTCTAGTAGACCTCTACCAAGATTGTTCAAATTATGACCCCCGGGTCAAAATTGACCCCGCGCGGGTGGGCCCTTAGTTTTTGCATAGGAATATATAGGATAAACTTTAAAAATCTTCTTCTCTGAAACCACAAGGCCTAGAGCTTAGATATTTGGCAGGTAGCATTGGCTAGTGGACCTCTACCAAAATTGTTCAAATTATGAGCCCCGGATCAAAATTGACCCCGCACAAGGGGTCACTTAGTTTTACATAGGCTTATATAGTAAAAACTTTAAAAATCTTCTTCTTTGAAACCACAAGGCCTAGAGCTTAGATATTTGGCATGTAGCATTGTCTAGTGGACCTCTACCAAGATTGTTCAAATTATGACCCCCGGGTCAAAATTGACCCCTTGGGGTAGTCACTTAGTTTTGCATAGGAATATATAGGATAAACTTTAAAAATCTTCTTCTTTGAAACCACAAGGCCTAGAGCTTAGATATTTGGAATGTAGAATTGGTTAGTGGACCTCTACCAAGACTGTTCAAATTATGACCCCCGGGTCAAAACTGACCTCGCACCGGGGGTCACTTAGTTTTAAATAGGCTTATATAGGGAAAACTTTAAAAATCTTTTTCTCTGAAACCACAAGGCCTAGAGCTTAGATATTTGGCATGTAGCATTGCCTAGTAGACTTCTTCAAAGTTTGTTCAAATAATGCCCCTGGGGTCAAAATTGACCTTGCCCGGGGGGGGGGAATCATTTGTTTTACAAAGGCGTATATTGGAAAACTTTTTTGGTATATAACATTATCTAGTGATCTTCTACCAGGCAAGTGGACTTGTACCAAGGTGAGCGATATAGGGCCATCTTGGCCCTCTTGTCATATAGACTTACGGGGTAGTACCTGACGAAAGCTAGCATTTCATTTGACAAACCTCTGAACATTTAAATGTTCTATTTTGAGTAGAAGTATGTTAAAGTGACATACCCTATAACTGATGTCAAACTAAATAACCTCCAAAACATAAGTAATAGAATCTTTGGAAGTATTATAACTAACTTAAAAGTTGCAGGTATGCTTTCCCAGTCATTATCGATCAAATCAGCGGATTAGAATATACTGCTGTACCGTAAACCATTCAATAATCTATGTAGAGTTGTTGTTGTACAATTAATGGGTGGATGCGATTTATTACAGAAAGCCTCTATATTGATTAATTGTGGTAAAATGAGGCATTTTTCGCGATAGAATCTTCTTTGAAATTGTATTTATTTATCATTTTACGTTCATTGAACACATAATCTATGTTTCGAGAAAATAATCTGCTAGATGTAGGGAATGCACCTTTAACCTTTACATATACATTTTGAATGATCTTTTTAATCTCTAAACAAGTACAAAAAGCAAATGATGCTACTCATGATTTTAAAACGAAATATGCCAATAAATGTAATTTCATTCTTACCTGCCGTCAATTTTTCAATGTTAACAGCAAGTGGTAGGTAACTCCTAGTACCTTAATATTTCATTGCATTTTATACATATGCATATTTATGCATGTTCCATGCATACACATTATTTGAAGACATATATCAGAAATATGTGACACTATATTGCATAAATTGCATGGAGATTTCAACTCTGAACATTGCTAACATTGGCCTACCGATATACTTTCTCTTTTGAAGCTATATTTATGAAATTTGGACCATGTATTCAGGTTTGTCTGTAGCTTTTAACATAAGCATTGGCTGACATTGACCATCTTTTCAACTTTTGAAGCTACAGCAGTGAAATCTGAACAGTATGTAAAGTCTTAAATGCAGAATATAACTTTGACATTAACTGATATTGACTGACATGAACGGACATTGACTGAATTTGACCTTTGGCATAGTTGTCTGGGGTTTTGTTCAAGCTAGACAGATGAATTTGAGAATATGTGTTCTGTTTTGAAAACTTCAGTTACCAAACAATATTCGTATGACTGACCATGATTGTGACTTCGGACACGCTTTTCCTAAAGAGCAATAATATTCATGTGACCGATATAGGGTCATCATTACCTTCTTGTCTTACACATTTTACCCTCCAATATTGTTATTTGCTTCAAGGACGCCGTAGCTCATGTTATTATTATTCAGGAAAACAATCTTAACAGCTTCAAACAGATGTCCCAATGCGAAAATCCCTTTGATCCACAGGGAAGTTTAGGGTTACTTACAAAAGGATGCTTTTAATTGCGAGTATGAACAGGATGCATGCAAGTGATTAGAATAACATTCAACAATAAAACCACAACTTTTTTATAAAGCCGATTATTTTAAAAAGTAAATTATTGTTAACACAAAAAATGAGAATGTTTAAATAAAACATGCTCTTTGCCTTTATATTCAACTGTTATTGATGATAGTTTATTTGTATGTAACAGTCCCATTTTATCCAAACGAGACTGTGCGACTTGTAAACGCCAACTCATCATCAGAGGGTCGTGTTGAGGTTTTCCATGGTAACCAGTGGGGAACAGTTTGTGATGACAACTTTGACGATAACGCTGCAACGGTTGTCTGTGCAATGCTTAGTTTGCCAAGGTATTACAACCTTTAACTGTGCTAATCGCGTATCACGTATCACACATCTGCACTAATGTACTCTGAGTTTAAATCAACAACTTTAAGCTATAACTACAGCAAGTATGTCCTGGTGTTACTGATGTTTTAATAACGAAACAGTTGTATTCATGTAAGTTCTTCATAGCGTACTGACGTAACGTTACTGTTATGTGTTTTCATCAATAAATTGCATCAAAACTTGAATGAAACTGTACAAAAGAGCCTATTTATCTTAGAAAATACACATCGTGCAATTGTAATGAAAGGTTTTATAAAAATTGAAGCAGTTATTATGACAGTGAAAGATTGACATTTAGCATTTCTGAAAAGGTTCTAACGCGGCATCAGTCTGTGCAATTCTTTGTGTGCCACAGAACTTAAGCACTATTTAGGTCATTACGTGCTGCTTATAAATAATAGGTCAGTTGTGCGCATATTAATTCATATGTGTAGGTATATAAATGAATTATTTAATATGTAGGATTGTCCGTTATGTTTATTCTTCGCGTGTTTAAGTTCTGGTGCTCAGTCAAGACAAAATGCCTTCTATGGACAAGGCACGGGTGTTATATGGTTAGATAACGTACGCTGCTCCGGGAATGAATCAGATATACAGTTTTGTCATCATAGCAACTGGGCAGTGAGCAACTGCGACCATTCGGAAGATGTTGGAGTTATCTGCACTGAGGGTTAGATATTGGGTTAATGTACATGTACATTGTAACTAAATGATTAAAGTCCTTTGTGTATAAAAACGAAACAAAAATAATTATCTTTTATTTCTACGTAAAACAATAGCAATGATAGAGTTAAATAGAAAATATTTAAATAAAGGACCAGAACTAGAATAATGAGGTAGCGAATTGTATGTAGTAAGATACAGAAACGAATTTGGTTGAAACAACCTGTTGACATTATTCATATTTATTGTTGGACACATTTAGTGACTTTAACAAATTATTATCAAAGAAGATTTTGTATAAAAATGTTTGTTTATATACGTTTCAACTGAGGTACAATTTGACACATAATTATCATTCTGACAGAAAACACAACAATACCTGAAGAAGTAAAAGACACATTTCAACTGTATATGTGTTCTCAAGGCGATGATATGAAAACAAGTTGTAAGAAGGTACCTACGAACACAGGTAAGTCATTACATGTCCAGTTAATTTTTCTGTGGTTTTGCAGACATACTTAATGGATAATGCATAACAGTTGGTGCCTTTAATTGGACTATTTGGTTGAAATTTTAAACGAGCAAGTGTTTGTACACGCCTAAAACGACTTGTGTAGTATAATGTCTCGTCTTTGGAATGTCATCGTTATTTGCAACATGCAACAACCTGATACATGCTAAACATATTTAAGTTGATTGTTTTCAGTACAGAAGTAGAAAATTAATGTATGAATTTCAAAATAGATTCTTCATTCTGGAATCTTGAATAACAACATGAATCTTGTTAAAAGAATTTTACTATATGATCAGGAATATCACTCAAAAGAAAAATATACCGGTATTTTCTAACTAACACGCTCGTTAAAGAAACATCGAATATCCGTACAAAATACACATAGTCCATCAAAACATTATAATTTGTTTTATTTGCTCTTTACTGAATCTTTAAGGCATTGACTATTTTGTAGACACGAATACAGAGAAAAGTCTGTGGCCTCCAGGACCGTATGCCTTACCAATGTCAGTGTATGGTTGTCCAGAGGATAGTTCGCAAGGATGGCAAGAAGGGTATCTTGCACTAACGTTTAAAAATCCAGACTTGCACTTCTCTTACAAAAGAAAAAATGATATTGGAAACGAAAACAATGAGACTGCATCTGAAGGCGACGGATTGTTTTGGCCGCATCAAAATAGATTTGTTTTTGCACCATTTAGTCAGGATTCACTAGAAATACATTTTTGTTTTAAAACAAGGCGAAGCAAAAGAATGGATATTGGCCAGTTTCCAGTCGGAAACTACAGCATTTTTGCCGACAGGAGTGGATGTAAAGAAGGTATGTTCATTTACCGACAGTATAGAATAATTCAGAAGAGTTAGGTTTGCGATGCATATGTTTAACACTCGCAACAGCAATGTTTAATAAATAAATTTTAAAATGTTTAAGTGACTGAAAGTATTAAACTCCATTGATTACACTCAACCGGTTTAGAAACGCAAAAGTGGCAAAATATTTATTTTAACAGTGTTATCGTGTTTCAAATTTATTCAAATTTTATACACAACAGAAGCAATATAAAATTGATTTATTGTAGAAGTTTCAATAATTCATCGCAAAAAATGACTTAAATAGAAATAAAAACAATAGCGTCATTCAAATAAAAATGTTCAACAGGGGAAATCTTTGCGTTTCTAAATCGGTTAAGTGTAAGTCAATAATAGCAGAGCAATGGTAAGAATCCTGTAATTTCAGCTCGAATATTTTAAAAGGGAGCGGATTGCTAACAAATCAGTTGATGTTCTACCTTAAGATGAAAGTGAACTCGGTTGAACATAAACTGAGCCCGAGTCGAGTTAATGGAATAAAGATATTTGCTGTCAGACAGTTGAACACTGTTTTCAGTAATTGTCTTTTACGTAGTAAAAGTATTTCGGCTTCATCGGAAGAGTGACGCATGCTCTGTCACATCGACAGAATGACAGAAAGTACTTTCACTTTAATCACTCCAAATTTCTAATTTACTGTAACTATTTCGTATCAAGAATAGATGCAAATTCTGTGATTCTAAACAAATAATGCTTACACTGTAAACAAAGCTATTGTTTTCAGAATTCGTTGCTGCAGAATACAATATCATATTTCCCGTAATAGATCACTGGACATCGGACGGAATGCTGCCGCTTTTTTCAATAAACGAAACTGAAGATCACGGTATACATTTGTTACACTAAGTAAAAGTTACATGACTTGTATTATTTCAGAGTTAAACAATGAGCCTTGCTAACATAGTTGTTATTATGTTAGTCCCAAACCAGGGACTGTAGGTTTGCTCAGCTTGTGTCGAGCTATAACGTCTGTATGCATGAAACGATATTCAAATAACTTTACACATTTGATGTCTATAACACAAGAGTGTGTAATGCACACAAGCAGTGAGTCAAGTTCACACTTTTGGTGCAAAATCGGTACGGTGGTAAAAAATACCAGTACTGCGTTGATTTATTTTAAAATCAGATACAATTTATGTGCATATTCCTGAGTGTGTCATGTACAGCATCACGTAGTCACCTTGATCTTCAATGTCACAATTAGGACTCAAATCCTCAGAAATTTGGGTGTTTACGTGCATTTTGTGTTAAGGATGTAACTCCATTATGCATTATTGTGCATACCCTAGAGTGTAAACGTCACCTTGAAAGTCAATGTCACACTTTGGACTCAGTTCTTCTGATACAGGGTTACTTACCAGTATATTGCGTTTGGGAGTAACTACGACATGCATTGGATGGTTTTGTGGTCAACAAAAATGCGAGTGTCATGCACCACATCCGAGAGGTCACCTTGAAAGTAAATGTCACACTTGGAACCCACGCGTAACTTTAGTCAATACTTGCTTACTATATCTTTATTATCTTTATTCAGAACTATTTCCCTTCAATTGTTATTGTCAATTAAATCAAATTCTAAAAACATTGACTGGTTATCAACATTAAATTCGCTCAAATAATCTAATGTTCACTTTCTAATACCCATGCCTGTGGGACTGGGCAGATAATTAAGAATGCTATTTTTTTAGAAAGGCTTGTTAGATTTTTATTTTATTTGGCTAAAGCCAAACGTTGTGATTTCTAAAAATTGATAATTACGAAAATGTTTTTTTAAGAAATGAGGCCCCTTAGTGAGTGCTTTTCTTAAATATTCTATAGAAATTTAAGATGTTTGTTTTTCTGAAGCGATGCTTATTTATTTTGACTTACAAAACCTGAGTTCTGTATGACTGTAAGATGCATAAAAAGAGAAATACCCGTTAGAGATAAGACCAAAATGGGATGGTGATTTGAAAAAAAATGCTTTTTTCTCCGAAAAGGTTTGTCAGAATTGATTTTGTTTGGCACAAATACTCAAGTTTGTATTCTCCAACCACGGAAAATTTAGAAACTTGATTTGTACATATTAACTATTCTTAATAAAAACTTGAGAATTCTTATAATCTGAAACTAGTAGTATTGATTAAATATAACTTAGAACTATTACGTACTTAATGACAGTTACTTAAAAACAAATTGTCTACTTGGAGAAAAGGCCAGAGTGGTTGGTGACATTTTAAAACTGCTTGTTTGTGAAACAGATGAACTATTACACTTTCCAGTTGTTCTCTTGCAGTTTTTTATTAGTTTGACGGGGGATGTAAATTCACTGACATTACTTTTTTAAGTAAGTCATTTGGCTGATGCTTGGTTGGTAACTGTAGTGCTAGAATATATCAATATGTTTGTATCCAATATACATGTAAGATTATGGTCCGGTTGATACATTGATAGTTGGACGGACGAAATAAGCATTGTCTGAAGGCAGAGGTTCAGATACTTGCCTGTATAAAATTGTTAGATAACATGTTTCTATGAGTTCGGCGTAAACATAATGTTACAATAATGTAATAAACGAAATATTAATGAAAGCATATAGTTATATTGGCAACAGTGTAATTATGACGATAAAATTAATACAAATGTTATCAAAAAGACAGTGCTTTTATCCGGAGGTCTTCTGTTTGAATCGCTGTAGTGAGTTTATTAGCTTAGATGCCCCCTTGCCTCAGATAATTGATGTCATTTTATTTAGGTTTAAATTTTTTTAAGCATTTATTATCTCACACGCATGCTTAATTGTTTCAAATCCTTCGAGAACATTACATTACCGATTTGAAAGATTCTTTTTTCATTTCGGCTATACCCTATGAAAAAAGCATATTGTTGAAAGAAGACCATGAAAAATTTCACAAAATATTATATATATCGAAAATGTATATAATATTGCAACCAAAAATAAATGATGCTGTTAGTAAATGCTTAGCGCAATAATTTACTGCCCATGTAAATAAAGGTGCGTTTTGGCATCAGATTGTGGAATTTGACGACATTTTTAGAGTGAACCATGACACCTTAGGTTTAATTTTTCAGAATGTTGTAATTTTGTATCTTTTGGTCGTAGGTAACTGAAATTTTCCGATACATATATTGAAATATTGTTTGTTCAACATATGCAAGAAAGCTAGTTTCCAAGTGTCGCTGGTCCTCTTTAAGCGCCGTCTTATTTAGAAATCGTTTCATTTACATAGCATCATATACTGCACATGTATATGTGTTGTAATATAAATTGCTATATATTTGTTTCTTTGTTTATAAGTCCTGGCCAAACCTGACACATCTCCCTGGGTGAACTTGCCAGGACGCCTTGCAGGCGCATGTTGAAGAGAGACAGTTGCAGATACAATGGAATCCGGATTATCGGATCCTAGCTCTTTTGCGAATAGATCTCTTGGTTCTTTCACATGCCCTGTGTATAATACCGACACTTGTTATACTACACCTTGGTTTCTAACCCGTTCATCTCTAGATGAGTGGGAACCACTGAAAAGCGTTCCTGTAATTTCCGTTGCCCCGGCCGGGATTCGAACCGGGACCTCCAGATAGGTGGTCCAGAGCGTTAACCACTAGACCGCCGCACTACCGTAAAGGAACAAATTGTCAATGTTCAGGACAGTGCGGGCTTACTTGATATTGGAATCGTGTCATATCGAATTTTATAACTGTATTGTATTTACAGCAATTCTAACACTTGCGTTATGTAAAAGGACGTTTTATCAACCCAATGTACAAGTCCCACTTCATCCATCCTCGGAATTTAATACCCCTTTCGTATATATTCAAGTAAGTATTTTTTTAATTAAGAACTTTTGAAATGGCATATGACTTTAGATTTCATATTATGCGCGTAAATTCGAACAATAATATCCAGGCTACAATCGTTTACCTTCCACTATATTGCTTGCTTTTAGCCGCTGTTGAAAATAAGAACTTTACATCAGTTTGCTCTGTGCTGAACTTACACACAAGAGAAAGCAGATAAATATTTATCCTAAACGAACACTCGTTTAATACAACTCTCTGTTGTACTTTAACCATGCTCTACATTATGGATGCCCTCTGAATGTTAACTAGTCGAGTAATTAAAAATTCATGATTAGACTGCACCGTGGCTGCTGGAAAAGCACATGCGATGGGTGAAAATTAGCTATCATATTTTAAATTAACCCAAATTCTACACATAGATCGATTTTTATAATATTCTTGCACTTACTATAAAAGTTACTAATAACAATTTGAAAACAAGTTTTAATTTCGATTATGCAATGAATATCTAAACCGTCTTTTAACAGGTAACAGCACGTATTCCCAAGAACAGTTCTCTCTGTTTTACTGACCGTAACGCTTAAATCTTACTATTCACAAATATATGCTACACGTGTGTACTTTTATGCCAGAACAATGACGCAGTTTGTCCAGTACTTGCAAAGAGAAGTGGTCATCTCGAGAAGGAAGAGTTATTTATGTCAACTGATATGGTTGCCAATAGAACGACAGAAGCACGTGTATTTGCGTATTGTTACAACTATCCAAAAACCTGGAAACATCGTAATTCAATAATTATCATTTATTTTACCGCTTATTCTCAAATTTTGTCCAATGTATTCTTTGTATCTGCAGTTAAGTTTTGAATTGAAATATATTTTTAGTAGTTTTGTATTCATCGTAGTCAATAAATATGTTATATATTTTTATATCGATTTTCTTTCTATATAACTTTAATGTCTTCAGATATGCAAACATGGTTTGACTTACAGTTATGAATTTTAAGACTGGAAGGCATATCAAATCAACTTTATTTCTTTAGTCATGATGAATTTGACACCTTTGCTGCTATATCAAAAGTTTTTTTTAAATTTCATAAGGATTTTGACATATAGTTATTAGCTTTTACTCTACTGTCCAACAGTTACAACTAATGTAGGAAAATACTAGTAAGGGGGATGTAGAATATCTGTCGAATAGTTATAATTAAAATAATTTACTGCAAGTCTGTAGGACTGATAAGACACAAAAATGCCTGTGCACGCACAAGCAATAAACCATATATAGTCAAACCTGTGTTAAAGACCACCTCCGAATAGAGACCACCTTGTGAATAAAGACCAGCAGGGAAATCACCGTACACTATTAATATATAGTAGACACACCTGTAAGAAAAGACCACCTGCAAACAAAGACGATATTTGTAGCTTCCCAACAGTGGTCTTTGTTCACAGGTTTGACTGTATATATAAACTGTACTAAATTGAATCGTACGATAAACGTAAACATAGTTTTCATATAGTTTTATACACTTTCTTACTGACTTCATTTCTTGATAATGCCGAAAGTAAAGATCGCATAGAACTGTTGGTTGTTATAATGCAATAGCTAATTGAAGTCGGTAGTTAAGGTTATGTATACAAAAGAATAATAAGCCATCTAATAAGGGATGCCGCCACAGTATAAAGGCAGTCATGTTGGTATGATTTGTTTAAATACAACTGTTACAAGACAGAAGAATGTGGAAATATTTTAAAACTTGAATGATTTTCTTTCTTATCTAATTTAGTTTACTGTCGTCAGTTAAAATTGAGTTAAAAGTTAAAACATTTCTTCAGTGCAAAAAGGGTTTGTACAAGATGAAAAACAAAAATGTCACTCTTCATTTTAAAAGTCACATAATGCTTCTTCTTTAATCTTAATATTGTTTTACTGACTTGCCAATCTTATTTTAGCTGATGTGAATGTCTTGTATAACGAATATATAGAGAAAGGTAAATTTAGACTTTACAATTAATGGATATGCAGTGGGTTTATAATAGCAAATTACACGTTACTTCAAGATCATTCTGATAATCGCATTCTCTCCTCACAACTTAAGTTAATACTTAGGATTAAAATCGCCTCTTTCCTAAGAAATGTAGGATGCCTGTTCTCTTAATCAATGATCCGTGTAACAGGTAATCGAAAAAAAAAACGTGTTTCCATTTTATATTAGACCTATTTTGTATTGTGATTGGACATAAAAGAACGGATAAAATATCATTATTTCGAAATAAAATAAAAATATGTCTGTTACCCGCTTTTCTCAGTAAAAGGCTTAGGGTTTTTGAAAATTAAAGTTTTTGAAGTACTATTAGTTTTGAACATTTAGTCATATATTAAGGTAACATGGAAACATTGTACCAAATAAAATATATGTATTTCAGACCGCTTAGATCGGGTTAAAATATCATTTCTATGATTTCAGCTTTCACCTTGTCGCAGGTATACGTTACTGACGGCAATAAATCGTCACAGTCCTTGACAAGGAGAGCTTTCGGACATATAGTTAGTGGTATGGTTACATTTACAGCACTATAACTCTACGTACATTCATGTATAAGTAATTTTCTTTACGTTTTTACCTTAAATAAAGGACCTAAACGAAGTTTCTAAATTGTTTCATTTTGTGATAACTTCTGTCGCGTTTGTACTTCAGCATCTTCATTTGGAGACTTGTTTGGAGACCAAATCTACATCCCCTGGAAAAATATTGACCTCGGACGAACATATGTGCTAACAGCCATAAGACTTCATTTGATGAAAGGTAAATATCAATACTTATTTTCGTTTCATTTAAGTACACGAGAAACTAAACTTATGTAGAATGAGATCATCAATTTCAGAATTAACCAAATGCTGAATTAGTCATGAAATATTTGGTAAATACGGCTACATTGGATTGCTGGAGGATGTTAATTTGTAAAAGCCGTGTATTAAATACGTGTTTATTGTTTTCGCAAAAACACTGATGAATCATCTAAATATGGGAAATATGTGGGCAATAAGTGGGAAAAGAAACGTACATGTGTGAAGCAAGACACTTTGTAGAATACAGTACGTATATTAAGCATTGTTTGACAACCAGACCAACAAAACATAAAAAACGATTACATCTTTGTTTCTTTTTGTTTTACGTGCCTTAGAAATAAGACGAAGTAAGGTTATACGTTTTGATGTACATTTCAGCCACTATCTTGAACTCCGATACGGCTCCAGTACCGTTTTGTTTTATAAGTCAAGAGAAGTGGAGTTTTTTGTATCACAGATCACTGCAATGCCCTTTAGTGCCACAATATAAAACGGAAGAACAAGTCATTAATATATTGTTTCTAAGGTAAACATTTTCACCTAAATGTTTAATAATGTGAAGTATTTTCTTAATCTACATGTAAATTATATTTAAATTTAAGCATATATTTACCTGTACGAAAACTCTAAGGCAATTCTGTACCAATTCTGGGCAGAATACATACAAAATGTCTGTTTTCTGAACAGAGTAGACACAGAAACTGACGTAAAATCTGTACAGAAAGTATTTCATGTTCTATACAGAATCATAGTGCACCAGATTTTTGTTTGTGCAGATTATTGCATAAACATAATTTTTGCTCTTTTCATTTTTACAAGATAGAGTTCAAGTACTTTGTCTGTACATATAATGGTCATGTTTTGGTTAACAACTATGACAGGAACTAGCAAAAACGATCAATAATGCATTGCGACAAATGGCCGCCAGCGAGTTTACACATGTTTACTCAGATAAAAATGACTTAAATCTGCAAAAAATACACGAAATTAAATAAAGTTGCAATATAATTTCTTCACGTGGAACAGGATTAAAGTGCAAAAATCATGCATAGAAGTTGGAAATATACATGTATCGCGAAAACTGCACACACTGTGGTAGGAATTCACAACCTCTTTCTGTACAGAAATGTTTATGCTACAATTTGTTTCTGTACAGAATTTTACAGATTGTATTCCGTACAGAAAATTATCTGTTTTTTCACTGCCCAAATTTTTTCTTACTAATATAAATAGTTCGCAAAATTCTGTACAAATTTGTTCTTTGTCTATATATTGAAAATGTATTTAAAGAGTTCTGGTTTAACCACGTTTCAATGAACCAGAATATTTTCTGTACAGAATCTGCACAGACGTTTTGTATTTTAATATGTACATAATCTGGTTCCAATCTGCCCTGACTTTTTCGTACAGGTATCTTTAAGGATGGGTTTGGCTGAATTGTCTTTAATTATACAGCGTTAGTTTGATTTTGTAACTGACAACTCATACTAAAGACTATGCTCATTAACTGCAATGAGTTATATGCAAATGCTTTACAGACCTTTAAGAGGAAGATACATTACGTTGATTGGAGGATCAAGCGACCATGATCTGATGAAACACATTTCCGTAGATCTGTTTACAAACAAAGTACACTATGGTAAATAATTTTCAGAATATAATATTTTAACTATTCAAACTTTAGATGGCAAGTCAAACTGAAATTTATTTCTGTATCAGAATTATATCTCTATAGTACATGTAACCAAGACTGAGTAGACAGGTCAACACAAACGAATATGTGCTTTAGTCATTTCACCAGTAAGATATACCGAAAACAA
Source organism: Saxidomus purpurata (assembly GCA_022818135.1). Taxonomy (NCBI): domain Eukaryota; kingdom Metazoa; phylum Mollusca; class Bivalvia; order Venerida; family Veneridae; genus Saxidomus; species Saxidomus purpurata. Next base: position 42,763,290 of record JAFMSR010000013.1, read on the forward strand.
GTTTTAGAGAAATATTTTATAGAAGTTTCTAGTGCAGAACATATTTGAAGACACTTACACACCCAGGGTCTTCATATCTGAAGGAATATATTTCCGAAACGCAGATGGTTCAGGGATGAATTATAGAATTTTGTATCTAAAATTAGAGAAACAGTAAGAAAGTTTAATAAAACAATACTTAAGCCTGTAATATGTTCGGCATTTTAAAACTAAGTATAATGTAACATCTTATGACTATCTAATACTCTGAACAGCTGGTAAGACTTTTCAAGAATATGCAGGAGATTTTGTCAGTGCCATTTGGTGACTATAACCACACAGTTTGCATAATCATTCTAAAAACCTATGTTCCCATTTCAAAAGATATACTCAGTTGTATGTAACAATGATTCTCCTTGCCGATAACTACTTGCTAAATAACGGCGACATTCCTCGACAACTTTGTAGAACAAATTTAAGCGACTTTTATCGAAAACCTTGTAAAGCTATGAGCAATAAAGATGAACTACTGGAGTGCGAAGATAAATGTGTGAAGTTATAAACAATTAATTCTGTACCTGTATTTATACAGCTATCCAGCATAATATGCAATCTAACGTGATTCTAATCAATTTACACTAATAACTTTAGAATTTAATTTGTTTGATCTTGTGTCCATCAGATGACGCCACTGGTTGTAATACAGACCTAGGAATGACAAGTGGAAGAATACAACACTCACAAATAAATTCGTCTTCATTCCAATCGGATTTTTATCCCTGGGAGGCTCGACCATATCATAAAGGCTGGTGCGCCGATGATAACGATAACAATCCATATATAATCGTGAGTTGTTTATAGTACCAGGAAGCGGACTCGAGAGTGACTCGATAAGCTACAAGCTTTCTTCACAATCGAGCTAGAATAAATTTGTATAAGCTAAACTATAATATTTCAATTAATATCAAAATACCACTTTACGCTCCCCACTCCCTCGGCAAATAAGCGGTATATTATTTTGCAGCTGTCTGTCGTTAGGTTGTTAATTGGTCAGTTTGCTAGTCGGACGCGCAGCAACTATTTATATCAGATCTGTTATCTTAGTTGAAGATCCGTCATGACAGTGAACAATATTGATTTGAAGTCAACATGGTCAAAGGACCTTGCTTTAAACTAAAGATATTCGCTTTACAACGGTACAATTTTTTAAGAGACGGTGATCAAAACTTGTAAGAAGTACATGTATGAAGAAATAATTTTCCTATATTGATTTAGGTATTTTGGCCACAGCTCAAGGTCAGGGTGACATTGCATTTAAAACACGTTTCCGCTAAATAACTTGACAATGGTTTGATATATTTTGTGATTTCTTTTCTTCCATTTTTATCTTTTGCGGCCACCTTTAGGAAACTCGGTTTATTATTTGCATTGCATACCTACAGAGTCATTCTTGTATATAAAAAAAATTGATACAATCAATAGATACATTAACAGTTGAAAATATAAATTTAGACTTAGTATTACTGATTCACCATAAACGCGATAGTTTGATGTCCGCAAAAATGTTAAAAGAAGAGATGTGATGTCACTTTAAAACTGGTTGAAAAATAATGAAGAGGTTTATGATCGTTTCAATTTAATGTGAATATGAAGTATCTGACTGAAAATTAAATGTCCTGTAAGTAGTGGTCATAGTTGGTATCACGAAAATGGTGTTATAGTTTGTACCTTTGCAACAAAAAACAACATTGGATATTATATCGTGTAACTGACATCGACAGTTATATCTTTTACGAAACTATAGTATATGTACTCAACAGAAGTGAGGAGACGAATAAGAGAAACGATGAAAAAAGATCTCACAAAGATTTAAGTAGTTTAAGCGAGTTAGGTCTCAAAACACCTAGAATGAAACAGAATAAACAGAACAAATAGATCAGATAGAAAAATAAAAATGACAATGTGAAGCGCTAAATTGCACCAGAAAATAATATGAAAGGTATATATTTGCGGAAATAAAAACAAAAGTTAGAAAATGTCATGAAAAAAGATGATGGCAAGTTGAGATCAACGATCAGAGTTATGATTAAGCGAATGAATGAGGAGTAATTGAAATCAGTTAAAAGAAAATAACTAAAATTTTAGAGGGAAAGTTATTTGAAAAAGATACAGAAAGCAATATACTAAACCATTGAGTGAAAGAGCTTAATAATGTTTTTAAAGAGCAATGCCATGATAATGGCAAACTGAAATGCGAACTTAAGCAAGCGAAATGAATACAGATGATTTATTTATGAATGAAATGCAAAAGCACTGCGACAACAAAAGATATTTATTGCTTTAGTGATATATTCCGTTTGATTTTGCGGTCACGATGTCAGATGTAACGGTCCCCGCGAATATAAGTTGAATAGCGTGTTTTGAACATGTTGTGATATTTGGTCAATGTACTTGCCCATGGTGTTTTGATCCAATATGGAAACAGTCAGACTATGATCATGAAAATGAATTCATCTATTACTAAAGCTGGTTTAAAGTTCCAGCTCATAACAATTCGGCTTGCCAGGAAACATTTAGAATCTTCCTCATTGTTTCAGAACGTGTGTGATACATTTTCTATGTATTCGTTTGCAACAACAACTGCCATATCCATAAAAACGTGCTGTTTATATTTACACGACGAATGAAAATGTCGTTTATGTCATCTCACGGCGATATGAATCACCTCCTCCACAATATCTTGTATATTTGATAATATAAATAGGAGTAATATTGTATATCTTTAACTTATTAAATAAATAGAATGAACCGCAACATATGTACCTTTTTAAATATTCACATTCTAGTTAGAGATTGACCTCAACGCTTTAAAAATTTACCTGTATTCATTTTACAAAAATCCCCGTTTTGTCGCATACTAGTATGAATCTGTAAGCATTAATAAGTAATACCAGTTACCGGATTAACAATTGTTTTATAGGTTAGTTTCCGAAAATCTACATGGCTAGAGAGCATAACTGTATGGAATTGGGCAATGTTCGAGGAATCAAATAAAAATATTGCATTCCCAAGATTCTATACGCTGGGAGTTACAGAATTTGTAATAACTTACGGTGACGACCGAACAACTGGTACAGAATATGGTGTGGTAAGTCTGTTTGTTCAATGCATGTGGAACGCCATAATATTATTGTTACAGCTTATACAGTAGTCGGAACGTAACAGTTGTCAAAATTTGCGTATATCGTGCGTGTAACGTGCGTATAACGTGCGTGCGCTCATCGTGTATTTTGTCAATCGTATATCGTGTATCATATCGTATCATTCATCGTGCAACGTGCACCATATACTACACACGATATACGATACACGATATACGATTCCCGGTGCACGATGCACGATAGGACTGTACGGTATACGATTCGATGTTTTATTCAGTGAATTGTTTTACTAGGCGTGTACATCTCCGCAAAAAAGAAATAAAGTGCTGACTTCACATTGTAATTTTTTTTTCATTCGCCAGTGCAATACGGACAATAATGACTTCCGGGACAGGTGGAAGACAGTTTACACCTGAAATCCGAAATTTAATTATATTTTATCGGCGGAAAGGACATAACCTTTCTTCAAAATCTAAACTGTTGCATTATTCTAAGTGCAGTAGACAAGGTTTAAGGAACTTCATTAGGAATTATAACAGGGCAGGGAACATCAACTTCTTTAGAAGGTAAGCTATTGAATATTTATTGGGTAAATAAAAATAAGATGACGAATCGACGAATCAACGATAGTTTTACAAACTCAGTTAAAGTCCGAGCAAAAATTAATAAAATAATTGTACAGTACCTTATTAAAATAACATCTTGTTTATGATAATCTATGTAATCGTTATAAAAATAATCGCTACTCGAATTACATAAAAACTATGTATGATTTATTGAAACGATAATTACATGTATGTTGAATGTCAAAAAGACAAATGGACAGTGTCTTTCGTGTAGCGGTGCTTTAAACATAGGTGTTGACAGCAATTAACTTCCGCTAACTTTCTCGCACCTCAAGATCAATATTCAAATTCAAATTTGACACGTACTGTAATTTATTTCACACCTAGGTAAACTATGGACATTTGTAACTTTCCTCAGTCTTTTTGCTGTTGTGTAAGTGCGAAGCCTGTAATCAATTGGTCTTATTATGTTGGTCTCATTAAAATAGTATAAGGACAGCAAATTGTTACAGAGAATCAAAACAAACAGATTTGGTGAAAAAAAATGAAAATCTAAGTAAAATGTAAAATGTCAAAAGTAATCGTATAACGTGTACTCTGTCTAACGTGTAGCGTGCAGCGTGCGCCTCGTATATCGTTCATATCGTGTATCGTTCTGAATCGGGTACCGTGTATTTACCGTACGTGTAACGTGCGTACATCGTGCGTGTATCGTGCGCTCAGTGTGAGAACTGTTACGTTCCGACTACTGTATAACCTCAATTGTCATGTAAAAAGTCATCAAAGTATCGTAGACTTACCACAAGACTTAGTTCGGTTTCAGATTGAAAATCGAGGTTTCAGAGCTATTACAATTATTTCAGAATTTCAGAGTAGAAACATATCGCCGAGATGCTGAACAAAGTACGTTCTGGTTTCGTAAACCGTTTGCTGCTCGGTATTTGAAGCTTCGTATCAGAAGGTCGTATACAGATGGAATAAACTGCATCAAATTTGAATTACACGGATGTACAGGTAGGACTTAGGCAATATTAATGTCGTTTGCTATTTAAAAAACAATAAATAAATACAAAATGTATGATCATGATTTAAATACTTAAATTTCGTTCAAATCTAAATAATTTAGCGTTCTGAAGTACAAGAATGGGTATACAAGATCCTATCATGGTATCAAAAAATAACAGTCTAAATGCTTTTTGAAAACCATTTACCACTTGCGTTCATGATTGTAAACCCACCTAAGGTTCTACAGTGAGAATTTGAAAACCATTAACCACTTGCGTTCATGATTGTAAGCCCACCTAAGGTTCTACAGTGAGAATTTGAAAACCATTAACCACTTGCGTTCATGATTGTAAGCCCACTTAAGGTTCTACAGTGAGAATTACTAGGTAATACTTGTTTTTGTGAGATGTTGATGGAGACTTTATCACAAACGTAAAAACCTTAAGATATCTTTTATCATGGTCTGTGTTTTATGTTACGATTTTGTGTAATAAAGGTATACCCTCTACATCGTCTCTGTTCGGAGAGACAGTCACTGTTACAAACTTAAAGTATGTCTATGGAAATGGCCTTATTGCGAGTCCAGGCTATCCAGATGTATATTTAAATGGACCGGACTATAACTGGGCTATCAATGCTGACACAGAATCCTTTGTAGTGCTGATATTTACAAGTATTTCCTTACTAAAACAGGTAAAATATTTACTTTGTAACACGTGTTATATTATTTGTCTCGTATGACCTTCATTTAGATATAAGTAATGTATGTTGAACATGCGACAAGTAAACCTGTTTTAAATCTAATTCAAAATCCTGATAAACGAATGCAAATACTATTCAGAGAATGAAAATGTTGTCAAATTATTGCCATAATCTTAACAGCCTTTCATACTGCATCCTTATTTACAGAAAACAAACACGTGAAATTCTTATATAAGATCTACGATAAACAAATTTCGTTGTTATGATATTCTGCATATACATGTACGGCCATAAAAGAAATATGTCATTCAAAACAAGCATTTAGTTAGTCATTCAAACCAAGGAATGTAATCGGCAGCTATCAAGGCCATGTTTATTCTTTTTATCGACTTTCCCGAGGTTGTATTCTCGAATTTCTAGAACTACCGTATTATATCTTTTCATAGTTTCTGAATATATCGAATTTTGGCGTTCCTTTTGTATATATGCGTATTAGGTCCACCACCCTCGAGCGAGGTATATATGCGGTACGACCCGTTTTGGCGTTTCTGTATCGAAATCTAATTTTATATAATGCGATACTGTTTTACTTATTTTTAGAATTCTCAAACCTCGAATGACTGTACAGATAAAATACTGATATCTAGATACATGCTACAAAAAGAGACTGCGACAACAATCGACCACCGTCTAAACAGCCAAGTGTTCATTGTTGAAACGAAAGAATCACTTGCTTTCCTTTCATTTATTACCTGCCTCCTTCCGCAGATAAGACCAACAGGCCACAATGGTTTTCAAGTTATTGTTTCCAGTCAAAGTAGGTTTTCAAAATAAAATAATAGCTAACTTTTTAAATTTCTATAATTGCTGATGTATAAACAAGTTGATTAAAAGATGTTTTCACGGCATATTTGATTGAGAGCTGTTTACACGGCATGTTTTGGAAAATGTATGTAAAAGTTTTAACACTTCAAAGCTATCTACATGGAACGTTCAGCACGAATTTTTCAAAATAATCTCTTTGTTTCTGTCAGTATAACAAAAGTCTGAAGTTAAGTTGTTTTATTTGGTCTTAATTAAATTTAAGTTATTGTACATTTCCTTTTAGCTTCCGCATGTACATACTATTGTTACATATATCTTCCTCGCCTGCTTATTTTCTTCACCAGACCTATGAGTCACGTAGATAAAAACACAGTCCACTTGGAAATGTTTGATGTACGGTCAACTTATCAAATAATTCACATACATCCTCCAAAAAATCTCCGCGTTGAACCCTCTTTAGACTTATATTTTCTAGTAAGCTTAATATCGAGTTTTTACGTCTTTAAATATCTTTGACAGAATAGTTCTCATGATTACAATTTGCCACTAGATAAAATAATATAGTTTACAAGTTACAAGATTTTTAGAAATGCAAAGGTCAGTGTAATCAATCCCCTTGACATCTTTTTGAAAACATTTAAACGTATGTCATACCTTATATCTCTTTGAAGAAAATGGTGACTATAATTGTTTGACATCTACGTCAAATTTCATTTTAAATATCTGAGCTGCATTCCAAAACCATTAATGTTTGTAACATCGAAATAATATAAATGAGTATCTATTGAAATGAAGGGTATAAGACAAAATAAGCAAACTTATTCCTAAAGCATTGACAATATCCTAAATGGTCTTATTGTCATTCGGTACCATGCACATCATCTTGAAACTCGGTAGTTCCGTCTTTAAGTAAGCCTGGCTGTAGAATATATTCATCCACCCAATAGTCCAACTTTTTACAGTTGGATATGAAATATAGTCATCTATAATTATTTTGCATGTCATAAATTTCCTTGGTGACATTTTTATGCATTATTTAGGCCCTCCTCTTTAACCTCAACAAATCACCAAAAGGTTACAATTCATCAGCCTCTTAAAGTTTCGAACACGTTAACAATTGCATGTATTCAACAAAGTTAGTGGTTAAATATTTCAACCCTTACTTACGCTTGTAAGTAACATGATGTTATCACTCTGTAATATAGATCAACACAAAACGTATTTTATATCCTTACATCGTGTAGGTATACCATCATGCTTCAGTCTGGACTCCTCTGCATCGTTTGAAACTGGACGGTCAGAAGTTTGTCGTCTGCCATCGATGAACATTAAGTCTATGTCTTACTTGGGCTTGACTTTCCTTGGAACGGTAGAAGAATGGACGATAGAGTCGGTACGCAAACAAATAAAGATGTACATTAAAGACTTCCGTGTACCATGTATGACAGGTAAAATAATATTCTTATTCAAAATGTAGATACACATATCATTAAACTTTTTAAATCTTCATAGAATATATTTCAGCCGAAGTCAATATTTTTACTTTCATTTTGATTCCCGCTAATACATAAAATGCAATGTTTGATGCAAGTAGAACGACGTTTACACAGATACTTAGTATTAAACACAAGTGAGATCAACTTGATCCAGGCAACAATAACAGCCTGAAAAACGTACAATGACCAAAGTTATACAATGAAGATAAATTATAGCATATCAGCGACTTGTAACAGAAAGTAGTCGAAGATTTTGATATAATCCAAGATGGGTTACTTAGAGAATAGCACAAAAAGTGAATGTGTTTTTTTTTCAAATATACCTGTACATGTACATGCACTTACTTGTAATAGATGAAGAATGTAACAGTAATTCTGTGCCCATTTTTCGATGTTCTTATCGCTTTATGAGGCATTTTGTTCTCTATTCGAAATGTTTAAATGAGTTAAAAACTATTTCAAAAATATTTTAAAAAATGAAATAAACATGTACTCGTGATTTATTTGGCACCGTAAGGCAATGAATGAGCTTAATATTTTCTCGTTACAGGACAAAGCTTTTGTGTGATATTTTAGAAAATATTTAACGATTTAAATCAATACTTTTTTTAACGTGTTTTTGTGATCTATCCGGACATTTTCGACGTTTTGCATCTTTAAAATTAACTCTTCATTTTATTGTATGTAGATGGACTTGGATCAGAGTTTTCTATTGCTGAATCAGGGTATAAGAGCTCATACTGTAACCTGAATAGACCACCCGACATATTTTATTCACAATCCGATACTGTAAAAATAACTTTTCGGAAACAAGAGGAACTACCATATCTCCGTTATACAGTTGGTTTCTGGATTGAATACTCACTAGTCCACGTTTCGTTGGAGCGTCTTATAGACTTTCAAGCATCTGTGTCAGAACGTACGTTACAAAATGTACTCGAAGTACTTTTTCATTTTATAACAAAATGTGTTTTTGAACAAAGATTACTGCCTTTTGTTCGTCCGCAATTCTTACTCGTATAGTACATAAGCCCGAGTCGTATCATAAGGTTGTGTTTTAATCTGTTTTCCGTACGTCTGAACGACTCTATAGATTTACATATTTTCAAATCAAATATCGATACTAGCAAAATAAATGACCTTACTCATTCAATTGGTGTAAAATAGGGTTATTAGTATAGTAACGTGATCCAGGATGCCGGATTTGCTCGAGTCGTGCGTCGGATCTTACGAGTGCGTAGCACGAGTATCCTACCTCGACGAGAGCCAGTCCGGCTTATGGATCACATTACTATACTAATAACCCTTTTATTATATACTTTTGACACTTGTAATCGTAAATAAACTAAATCAAAGGACATTTTAAGCATAAAATTGAAGAACAACTCTTTTTAGCGCGAAATATACGCAGCGTGCGACGTCATTTTTTTAAGGACCAATTGAATGCACTCTTAAAAATAATGCCGCACTCTCTGTATTGCACGTACATACAATACGGATGTTTTTTTCTGTCAGGCCGTATTTGATGGTTGAATAATAACTGTATTTTTGACAGAATATTTATAGGTATATAATAAAACAGCTTATTTACCGCGTGTCTGTTTTAATGTCAGATCATGAACTTATTGGATGACTCTTTAATTTGTGTCTCAATGTTTTACGACATTAGCGTTAAATCTTTATTACGTAGAATAAAGTGACACTTTGAATAAAGCATTTTACTTACAGTGACAAATATCGCTGTACAGAAACCTGCAGAAATGTCCGTAGCTGATGTAAACACACCATCACTGGCAGGTTACGGAAATGATGGCTTAAGCAGCAGTTTTAGCACAGCTGATTGGTATTCTCCATGGTGGCTTGTCGATCTGCAAGATGTTTACAGACTTGAATTTGCTGTGTTAATTTACCGCCTTGTGACTCAAACAGAGAATAGCAAAAGTAAGTCGTTTACCCAAGTAACTGCAGTAAAGGTCTATAATTAAGACCACCCGATATGAAGACCAAACACCTAGAAACTCATTTCTTTAGTAAAATCCCTTGCTTTAAAGAAAGACATAGTGATAATGCAACATTTAAATGTCCAATGGATGGTCTTAATACATGAACTCTGCTGCTACTTGACAAGTTCTGTTGAATCCAAATGGTACTAAATAACTGAGACTATTTTAGGTCTGGAATGCTATTACTAAGGGGCTGTCGCATATGACTCTTAGTGCCGTACAACGTCCAAAAGTCTCAAGGGGTTTATTTAAATTGCACGGTAGCTTGAAATATGCATCGCACATAATTATTTTGTCATTTCAAAAACTTTACAACTTGTTATTTGAATAAGATATTTAGTAAATGAACAAATTAATAAACTTAAAACAATTTATGCACTTCGTTAAAATGTAAAGTAATTGTTTCTGTAAAGATTTCACTTTTCTTTCAGTCATCGGAAGAACATTGAGAATATATACCGGCTTTCAACAGCATTCGTTATCATTAACCAGTTATCACTGTGGGGATACCCGCCAGGTGGAAACTATTCCGCTTCATAGTCTCCATAGCAGATACTTTAAAATAGAACGTTTGGGACCGAGATCACGGATCTTTCACTTTATGGAAATTGAAGTGTATGGTGTTAAAGGCAAGCTTTCTTACTTTACAAAAATAACACCATCTTTCAGCAACATTGGACCAATAGTATTTGTCCTTTTAAGTAAGGGACAATGTTACTTACATTTTACATATGTTACATGTTTGTAAAACAGAACGTGATATTATTTTTGTTTTTTTGTTTGTATCTTTTAGAAATCGAGATCTACAATGTATATTGTTTCCTGATTTAATATAGCTTATAATTAAGTTCTGTATAACTGTAAGATGCAGAGAAAGTTGAAATCACAATGAAAATTTAGAAACTGGGTTTTACAAATAACGAGACCCCTAAGGTAAAGAAGTTCTCTCGTACATAATCATTCTATATAGAAACTTAAGAAATGTTGTCTGAAACTACTAATACTAATAAGATTATAAGTTACATCAATTAAGTCCTTTATGACTGTTATTGAAGATGACAAAAATCTTCGGAGATGAGGCCCAAGTATGGTGATGAATTTTTAAAAACGCTTTGTGAAAAGGACAAGCAAGTACTCGTGTACAATGGTTCTTTTACAGTTATTTGCTTCATTTTGCGGGGCATACAAATTCATTGAATTTGACAATGCTTGTAGTAGTGACCGCTTATTTCAACTTAAGGTCCAATGTTATAATCCTATTCGGATCAATGTAATTTGCACGGAATCTAATGGAACTGAGAGAAATGAATGTCTTTAGAAGTAACAGAACCATTATAAGTCCCGCAGACATACATACTCTAGCTGTCAGACTAGTTCTACGAGGGTAATCTGGTCGGTTAATGGACAGCTTTTTTTCCGGAATCATATTTAATATTACAATATAATTTTACAAAGCTTTAATATTGTCTTTCAGCAATGAACATACCGAATACGGAAAGTAGCAAATTCTCGACAGATTACAAAGTTTCGGAACATTAAATAAACACAATTAAAACATCTGGCTTTCGTAACTCACCCTCAATTCATCATTCTTTTCGATTATTTAAAAGTGTTCCTTAGTGTCTAACGCCAGTCGCCTTGCTAACACAATGTCACAATTTCATGATCTATATCTAATTAAATCTAAAAACGGATGACCATCGTGCTTCCGTGCCAACCAACTAGATGTAGATTATCCGTTTAAATAACTGACGTTTCAAGTCATGCTTCATGTAAATATATTTCGTAGAGGCACGTTGACATTCATGCATGTGTATCTTTATAAAATTTTGAAACACATAATGCCTTGGTTGACCACATTGTATGTCACTTTTTCCATACATGTACCTGTTTGCCTTTTTTTGCTATGAAATGTTTGATCGTTCAGATGTTATTTTAACGTTACTCATATGCCATTTTGTTATATTAAAAAACGCAATTTCATTTCAGATCATAACATCAATGAGAGCGTGATAAACTTTCATATTAACCGTGCCAAAGGTAAAAACGTTATTAATGCAATTTTGAAACGGATTTTCTATATGAATAAAAGATGTGCATTGTGACTAATTGAAGGACCAAGTTTTCTATTTATAAGTTCTGCTGCTTATAAATGCTGTGTTTGATGGTGTCGATATATGTTTTTACAATAAAAAGAAATGAAAATTTCAGATCAAGTTTTCCTCTTATCAATTGATAAGTCATTGATAGATAAAGTCACTGAAATTTATTTATGTATTCCAACATTCAGTATAAAAAGCTGTCAGCAAAGGTTTATACATCACTGTGTTGATTTTCTTTTGTCGTTTTCTGTATATTGTAGAAAAGACGTCGTGTCAAGGTCCAGATATTGGTGAGTAAAACTCATACTGAAGGCACATTGATGATCAAATGGCATCTTCCACTACGCTCTGTTATAAAGACATGGACTTTACTGAATATTGTACAATTTCACTTACTTCATATAAAAGTGTGGTCAGGCCTATTCTGCGAATTGAACGTCCGCTTTAAAATTTCTATGTTTGTTCAATACTCGCAGGATTACGTCTTATTTAGAAAAGCTATATCTTTTGAATTTCTACCCAAACAGTTGCACTAAACTAGCTCTAGTGCTTTTGATGTAGCCATTGTCGCTTTTATAGTAATATGGGAGATATGGGTCACGGCTAGCTTTTTGTTCCTTTGGGCACTGTTATGAAGTTTATATGAGTGTTAACAGATATCTGAAGTCTTTAATTTCTAAACGGGAGAAACAATGTTTGAACAACTTTAGAACTGCGATCTTCAATTTTAAAATTAACTTGTTATTTCCAAGATAGTGGGCATATCAAATTCGTTCCGTCCGTCCGTATGTTTATCCGTCTGTATGTCCGTCCGTGTGTCCGGCCCTCAATTTTAATTGTATCCGGGCTGTAATTTTGTTATGTATTAAAGGATTTAAAAATAGTTTGGCACAAATGTGCAGCACATCAAGACGACGTGTCGCACGGAACACACGTCTCTTCGAAAAAAGTCAAGGTAACACTTTTTTTAAGTTAACAAAATCCTGTATGTATGTATGCATTCGTGTCCGGATTTTAACTCTGTCATGGAGTGAAGGATTTTGAAATAGCTTGGTACAGATGTTCAGCACATCACGATGCGAGCAAGAACTACGACCCGACTTCAAAGGTCAAGGTCACAGTTAGAGTTTAAAGGCCGTGTATACATGGTAACTCTGTCATGCATAGACGGATTTAAAATATCATGGCACAAATCTTGAGCGCATGAAGATGACATACCATGTGCAAGTCCTGCAACCCTTCCTTCAAGGTCAAAGTCACACTTACAGATACGATACTGTAGAATCAGGTACATATGTTCATGTCTTGATTGTATCATATTGATATGAATTGTAAAACTTTTTTGTGAGGCAATCGTAACTTCTTCATTTCAAAACTTGTTCAGAAAAAACTGTTACACCTTATACAAGACAGACTTATCTTTACTAGTTTAATTTGAAGGAAACCCAGATTACAGTAGTTGGTCTGTATGGTCAGAGTGTTCTGTAAAGTGTGGAATAGGAGTAAAACAACGCAAAAGAAACTGTTCGAAAATTCCAGCAACGTCTTGTACCGGAGAGGATATCGACTTACAAAAGTGTGTAGGGGATGGCGATTGTCCAGGTAAACGGAAATATAACTCTGCAGAAGTTCCATCTATATGTATATACAGGTTCACATATAACGAGTATAATTGCGTGTTTTAAGAACATTTTAGGTCGAAGTATTTTTGTTATAAAATGTGCAACATTTGTATAATTACGCGCGTATGCATACGTAGAATAGGAGTAAAAGAACGCAAAAGAACGCAAAAGAACTTGTTAGAAAAATCTTATATTCGTTTCATCGACGGAGGTAATTTGCCGAATCTTTGTACAAATATCACCGTGTAAAATGTTGTACACTAAACGTGACAAACTATGGGACTACATCTCTACTGACAGGTATTCGATAACATTTTGCCAGATGTTCATCTCATTGAAATTGTGCAGAACTAGTGAGTTAAAGTCAATGTCTTGGTTAACGATCGAAAGTAATCCTTCCGGCATTCCTTCATTGAGCTGGGGATACATATGTCTTTCAGACTGACTTTTTTAAAATAAGATCTGCATCCAGATCATTTTACTTTTATTTTGAGATACCGTGTAAAGATGTAACCGGATGATAACAGTGGAGTACTCAATTCTTTTTTATCATAATGGTATTTGCTGCCGTGACTATATTATCAATTTCGAATTATGTTATCTAAACGGATGACGTTTTGGTGACTATAGAATACAACTGTGACCAAACAAGGGGACACATATGATATCAAGGAACGTTCTGTTATCCGCTGAATCGGGTACATGAACAACAGTATTGTAGTTCTATAGATCATGTTACATGCGTGTAATGTGGTGTGTATTGCAATCTACAATGTTTTCTTGTAGCTTAATGACTTCAACTGCCAATAGTTAATAAATATTTTGTAATTCAAATGTTTCTCTTGATACTCCGATGCTCATGCAAAATAATTATATTGAATGATTAAGGTTTTGTTTTCCTATGTCAATTAAATTGACTTCTTTGCCTTATATTTTAGTATGCGTACATAAGTTTAAGAAATGCTACAGTTTCTTCCCTGAGCTAACTAATTGGGAACACGCTGGATTTGAGTGCTGGAGAAGATACATGGCCTTAGTTTCCATAAATTCGTTGGAAGAGCTTCGATTTATCAAGTATAAATTGAGAGACAGGAGACACAGATCACTGTCTGTTGCTGTTCAAAACGCGGCAAAGAATGTCAATGCCAGTTACTTTGCGCATATAGGTATTTAGTCAATGTTGTTCCGATGCGTGTATTTTCAAAACTGTGTTTTGTAAAAGGCAAAGTCACATGTTTAATGTTAGACGCGTTATATTTTATACATTTGCTACTTAATATATTTGTGTTGTACATTTGCTACTTTGGGTGGATTTTAATTACATTACGTTAAGGAGACATCAAAGTTTCAGTAAAACGACTTCTGTCTTAATGCGATGTGGTTGATATGACTGAAACTGAAGAAACTAAATGCGACGTTCAACCTGCAATGGGAAATGATTATTAAATACATTTAGCTTTTCTGTGTCATGATCAGATAAGCAGTTTAAATACAATAAATACTTTGAAAATATGTAAGAAATAAATAACACTGAGTTATCACTCTAATTAGCAATATAGGTGGACTATCAGTTTTTTACTAAGGCATTTAAAGAAGCAAATATTTACCAATAATCGTTTGAATTTTTGAACTATTTGCGAATTTAATAATTATTTTTTATAACTTTGGTATTTTTTTAGTGTTACTCAGATAACGATGATATAGCTTTAATTTCAGAACCACAATTGCTAGTCTAGTCTATAGTTCTAAGCTTCATAATTAAGAATTAAATACTTTATATGGCTTTAAAAAGAAGATATAAATTAATTTAATAAAATTAAGTGTGCTACGCGTTTCATACAATTCATTAGGCACAATTATAGTGAATGGTGTTGTTTCCATGACGTCAACGTCATAACTTCCTGTAAGGGAGATTACTGTTATAAAAAGGCAGACAATTAATGTGACTTAACGGCGTTAAGCCTTTGCTTGAATTTATTAATAAAATAATTCTCTTTTGGTAACCTAACTGAAACACATTCAGTTTTTAATTCAAAGAAAGGAAACATTTCAAATTCTTTGTTTCCACATCTATTTAAAATAAGGATAAGGATATTCGAATATTCGTATAGCATATTCGAGTATATTCGAATATTCGAATGAAAATTCGATATGTTTGGTATCCGAAATTTACATGTCCGAAATAACGCATTGAACTGCACATGCGTTTGAATGCTATACGTTATTTGCATTCATTAATGATCGAGTTTTATTTTCTGTTTAGGCTGAAATTCTGAGATATAAGAGACAAAAATAAGAAAACGTCTCTCCGTTATAACAGGGGGATAAATTAATTCTTACACCTTTTGTTACACGGGAATATTGTCATTACGCTCTCCTGACGGATATCTGTCGTGTTTCCCGACAGACAAACGCGTTTTATTGATTTTTGGCAAAATTTCTAAAGCACGAAAAAGCTGAAAACTATTGACCAATATACTTTAAATTCTCCGTAGCTCTAGATGGCAAGCTGTGAAGAAATTAATGAAAACATCTTTTCGCGGTCGATCTTTTACTGTATGCAGTACGTGTTAATTTTATGTGATCGCGATTTAAAAACTCAAAATAAAACTGATTCAAAAATACACTCAGCTGTTGCGTTCTTAACAAATGTAAAATAACTTGCAGTCGACTATCTTTGCATTTTCTAATTTGAATAGAAGGTACGAGACAATGATTACACGTGTCAATTATTAAACAACAACTTGTAGCAGTGTTTGCAATTTAAGATCGTAATTTACACATCTGACCCTTGTTATCAAAACACCGATTGACCAAAAGTAGGCTAATACACGATTAATGTAATTGAAAACGTGTCCGTATAAAACATGAATATATTACCTGGGGGTTTATTACAATTTATGAATTATCTTGAATGAAACTGGTGTTTTAAAAATAAGCAAATATGCGAATATTCGAACACGAAATTTGCATTCGAATATTCGGAGAGAATACAAATATTCGAATATTCGTTCCCATCCTTAATTTCAAAGTATATAAATACTGTCATTTTCAGGATTTCAAAGAATAAATGCAAGTTTTGCCGACAACACATTCTTCTGGGAAGATCTTTCCCCGGTGATATTTACTGCATGGTATGTTAACTAGTATTTTTCTAACAGATATGTTTTAAAGCACATTTACAGTTTCTATTAAAGGCAATGTAGAATTCACGCACAGTATTTACTCTGTTTACAAAAAGTGAAATGAAGTCCGAGTTAATACATAACGATAATGACATCTTTTCAATATTTTTTCGATCAACGTTACCATATCTATGAAGGTCGGCTCAACAGTTAGACGTTACGAAACTTAAAAACGATTGCGAAAAAAAAAACTCGA
Source organism: Saxidomus purpurata (assembly GCA_022818135.1). Lineage (NCBI taxonomy): Eukaryota > Metazoa > Mollusca > Bivalvia > Venerida > Veneridae > Saxidomus > Saxidomus purpurata. The sequence goes on from JAFMSR010000013.1 coordinate 42,780,132, forward strand.
ACTAACTGTTCATGTACACGCTCTTCGAGTATTTTAATGTGAACATATCATTCAACTAGGTAGTGATATTAGAAGTTATTGATAAAATAAGTTAATGAAGCGGTATGTTGTTTGATCTTCCTGTTCGGCGGAGAGTCTTAGTACGAATTTAAGGGACGTTATTTGTATGTACATCAGTTTTAATTATTATTTAACAATACTTTGGGAAACAACAACCATTTGAAGCACTTTAATCATCGCTATTAATGTTTCAATGTATTCACTTCGGCCTCGCCCTTGGCTGTAAACTCGCGTTCATATCTTTATCTATATCGCAAACGTTTGTGTGCTTCTAGTTTGTCATTTCTAAATTCAAATGTTGGCGGAAATAGTATAGCCTCTAGCCTCATGTTGATGATGTATATATGTTCCACTCTAACAATAAGTGAAGAAACGTGTTGAGCAAGCAATTTGATTGTATCTTTGCAGGAAAATAGGGGAGCCAAAAGCTGGAAGCTGTGTGAAAATTAACTACCGCTATTATGAGCCCGATAATACCTGGGAAACAGAGGAATGTAAACAGGATCTTGCTGATTACTTTGTATGTGAGAGACCTATCGATAGCACAGAGAATCGTTGTATGTGTTCACAAGACACTTTTGCCTTTAGACATAAGCCATCATTCATATATTGTCAGTTTCATACACATCTTCTGTAATTCAATATTCACTCCCGTATCTGCACGTACAAAATGTGATGTGCAGTAATGTGTTTTGAAATGCTAATATTTTTTATCACAGTATCATCACATGGTCACTATAATCAATCGATTAATGTATAGCAATTAGCAATAACAGAATCTTTTCTGTATGAATCATTAAGTCTTTGATCAGTTGTAGGTACATGCTTAGCTTAAAAACCTGATGTTATGGATAATTTCCTATCATATCATAGCCATATCATGAAAGTTTACGACAAAGCTTCATCGACATACATTACATACACACAGTACGCTGATACACTGCCAGTGCGTTTATTCTCTACAGTTTTGTTTTAGCTGTAATTGGAAATGAAGAGGTATCAAGATATCCGAAATATGACAACGACTGGAAAGAAGTTTATGAACAAATTAGTACCAGTCAGTACACCGGGACATTGAATGTTACGTCCGATGGGACAGATTGTTTGCCCTGGACTACATATTCCGTGAACAGGTGGTTTCCTGAAGGTATAGATAAAGTAAAAAATTACTGCCGTGATCCAAACGAAAACGGATATCTGTGGTGCTATGTAGATGGTCCATCTTATGGTGACAGTAAGCCTTGTGAAGAAATATGTAAGTTAATTCTTTTGGGGTAGAACTATTACCACTAGTTTTTGTTTTCCAGTTTTTATAGTTGTTCTTTTTAGTGTTTTTATCTCACCAAACACGAGGTGTTAATGGTTAATTTATGGATGTTTTGATGTCCGGCGTTCGTCGTCCATCTTTCACATTTGCTTTAATTGACGTCTTGTCTTAAACAAGTAGGACAATATTGATGAAACTTGGAAGGAATGTTCTTTGCATCTATTTCTACTACAACTATTCTAAGATTGATTTCCATTTCATGCAGAACCATGGTTGGCATGGCAATGGAAAGAACAAAAATGAAAATCTTCCACTCAGGAAGCATAAGGCCCAGAGCTAAGATATTTCGCATATAGCATTGCCTAGTAGATCTGCAAGATGTATTAAAATCTTGCCCTTTGGGTCAATACTGACCTGGGTCGGGCGGTCATTTCCTATACACTGCAGATAAAAAAAACGTTTGAAAATATTTTCCGAAACCATAAGTCCTCTAGCAATCAGCGAATTCCCGTAGCAACCAATGACCTTCTTTGCAGTCAGTACCTTCGAAATAGCAACCATTGACTTCTTAAGCAACACCTTTGAACTCTTTAGAAACAAGAAAGTTCGACTAGCAAAAAGTGACTTCTTACGAAACCATTGACTACCATTATGAACCATTGACTTTGTTAGCAACAAATAACTTCCTAAGCAACGAATTAGTCCCCTAGCAACCAGTAAGTTCCCCTAGCAGCCAGTGTCTTTCCTAAGCAAAAATGACTTCCTTAACAACCAGTGACTTTCCTACTGACCAGTATCTTCCTAAGCAACTAGTGACTTTGCTCAGGAACCACTGACTTCTTTAGCAATTAATGACTTCTTGCCACTGTGACTTTCTTAGCAACCATTGACGCTACTTGTGAGACTTATTTGAAGTAGTTATTAAAAAGGCTGATAATATCAATTCTTTATCAGGGACAAACATTTTGTGTCGTCGTTAAAAACACTGAAATAGCCTTTAAAAACAAGCAAATTGTTGAGACATTAGAATACTGAATTCAATTTGTCGGCAACAAGTTGAAAAAATTGCCAAACAAATGACGTTAGTATTCGTATATTTGGAAACACTGCAAGGACAAACTTTGACTGGCGTATTATTTATTTCTTCTTTTAACTAGATTTCCTTTAGCTTTGTTGATACTTTCATAACTAATAATCGAATAGAATATTATCATAAAGTTTGCATGACGAAGCAAATGTTAGCGGATACTAGCGCGCTATGGTAAAGGTCAATGTACTTGTCACCAAAAATAGAAACACGTTTTCGGTCAATAACTCATTTTGGTGTGATTTATTGCTATGGAAATTGATATATGTATGTAGCTTATGTGGATATGTAGCCTAATGATTTGATAACTTGAGGTGGTAATACAAAGTTGCCTTAATGTACACAGCTTATGTTAATTGCTTTTGGGCTTCCTTGGTCAAGATCAAAGTCGCCTGTATCCACCAAAGATAGCGGCAAAAGATGTTTCAGAGCTGAAATGTTTGACAAACTTGAGATTTCTTACATTGATTAGATGTTTGACAAACTGAACAGAAGATCCTTAGTTATATATATATATGTGAGAGAGGAAATTGTTTCTATACTACAATAACCTGTACTTGCAGTACCTGCTACCAAGAACCCTAGTTTTTCATTGCTGAGGTATTCCGGAAACTGGAGTAGAACTTACTCCGGGAGAAAATGTGATATATGGAAAACACGGAGTATTTTCGAAGATTCCGATTTTCCAGGCGAGACAGTTTCTATGGTATCAAACCATTGCAGAGATCCGTATAATTACGGATACTTGTGGTGTTACACGACAGATCCTAATTATGATTGGGAACCTTGTGTGCTACCAGGTAACTGTCGTAGTGTATCGTAGTCCTTTGTCAGTTTCTATTTTTACAGTCACGAGGCTGCATAAAGATGTTCGATACCAATGTTTAAGCAAGTCACACAGCAGGATATCTAATACGTTACAAGACGAGAGGAAAAACAATTAATTGTTTTGGATTAGTTTAAACATATTTATTCGCCAATTTTTACAAAACATGTAAATACAAATCATTGTGCAATACATATAGCGAGTGGATAGAACCGAAAGCAAACTGCTTGTTAAAAGGTTCGTTCCATGGACAAAATGGACAATGTTTTGGATTCATAGGGTCATTAGTCAAGGTCACAGTGACCTCTGTTAGATTTTCATTGATAACGCTCTACAGGTCACAATTTCCATTCAATTTTTATCAAACTTGCTCAGAAGGTTCCCTGCAACATGTAGGTGATCCCTTTTGTTTTGGGGTCAGTGGGTTAAAGGTCAAGTTTACAGTGAGCTCCATTAGATTGTCCCTTATAATGATATTCGGGTCAAGATTTTTATTTAACTTTCATCAAATTGCTCAGAAAGTTAACTGTGGCATGCAAATGATCCTTGTCAATTTTTGCGTAAGATGGTCAAAAGTCAATGTCACAATGACCCGAAATTTGAAAATAGTTTTCTCTCATTGTTTTAAGATTTATTTGACCAACAGTCTTTTAACTTTATGGGATGATTTGTCTTACTGAGTAGATGATCCATATTGCTTTTACGGGACAGTCAGTCAAAGGTAAAGGTCACTGTTACCTGTATTGTTAAACTCATTGCCACTTCGTATCTTGAGATATACATCACCCCTCATCTGTATTTGACCATCCTTGAAAATTGCATTCCGTTGGTACAAAATACATTCAAGATACATCAAAAGCAGCGATCATGTACCAGGAAGGCGGAGATCGTCATCGGAATGACGTCTGCTGATGTCTGGCTCGGTTAACTACTTCCCTTCTATCTGTTTGTATAAATACGCGAGGAAGCCACCTGGTGCTAGTTTCGTCAGTATACTGTGATATCCAGTTGGATCCAAACCTCAAAATGTCCCGTATGGTGACCCGCGTGTCACTATCATTTTCATGCTTGATGGTGTAAGCCAACGTTGTTTACCACATGTCATATTGCATTTAATAAACGGAACCATGCCTTCCTTTAATCGCCGATTCCGCTTGAATACTTATGAAAATGGCAAGTCTATTCTTTAGATGCTATTGCATCATCTGTCATGTGTTAGGAGTTGGATACCAAGAATTTAATAACAGCGTCCATTTTACGCCATTTTGGCAATATTTTCCGACATGCTGTAAAGTTTTCATTGTTCTAGTTAAACCGAGAATGACTGTAAACTTTGGTAAAAAACGTGTTTGAAATCAGGTAATGACTGTGAAGCGTGGCACCAACTTTTAATATTAGAAATACAAGAAATGGGCATGCAATTTTACCCGTTATAGATAATTCAGTCGCGCTCCCCGGTCAGCTGTCGAAAGAAACGCTGGAAATGTTTTCATTTTTTTCTGAGGAAATTAAACTTTTATCAAAACTAAAATGACGAATTAAAGTATCTCTGTATGAAAATTCAAATGAAAGTTTGAATAGTTAAAAATATATTGATAGCCCGGTTAATTTTGGATCTCTTTTATCCATATTTTGAAATCATTATAACTTATTCAAACAAATCACAATATTGCTTTTTCTTCAATGGATAGAAACATCTACAAATCCATGTGCAGATATATTGCATGGGTATACAGGACAACATAATACTTCTTTTTCTGAAAAAGTGTGTCATAAATGGCACTATATGAGTTCGAGTATCACAAAAAGCTTAGAGTCCCCACAGTTTCCTGACGCAAGTACCTCCGATGCAGAAAACTACTGCAGAGATCCATTTCAAGATGGCTATCTTTGGTGTTTTACTGATGAAAATGGGACGGAATGGGAACCATGCAGTGTAAAGGGTAAGAAATTTTTTATGGTTGTTCATAACAACTTGTTATACAAACCATTAAAATTGTTCTAACATGAAGTAGTTCATAAATGCCAAAACAATACGGACGTCTTATTTTTTCTCATCATTTTCAAAAAATTCAACTTTGCATGCTATATTTTTCAGGGGTTTCTGTCTTTACATAAATGTTAAAATTCTAATTGTTTATTATGTGTTTAGGCGTTTTGTCATTGCATTTGCTTTAAACCCTATGAAGTTACAATACCTTATAATAATGTTGATAATAAATTCCTGTATGTAACCTGAAAATTTTTAATTCAATTTTTATCAAGTTTGACCGCCCCCTGAAACTGAAAACAGTGGTCTCTCAATAAAACGGTCTCTTAATGCAATGTCGTATCTAATTCTATACCAAGTTCGGTTTAGAAAATACAGGAATCTTACTGCACATAACATGGTCTCTCAATACACGTAGTCTCTCGAACAAGTTTGACTGTTTTTATTTACTGTTAGAATGGCGTACAAGACGTCTTACTTTTATCAAAAAATTGTAATATTTATTTTGTTACGCTATTTTTCAGATATACATGACTTCTCAACATACACTATAACGAATAATAGTTCGGTTTTCCAATGTGAAAATGGAGATGTTGTACCGCTAGATAATAAATGCGATAACAAATTTGATTGCAATGATTTTACAGATGAAACTGAGTGCTGGCTTCACTATAAGAGTATGTTTGTAATAACCACACACACATAACGGTTTTACTTACACTCATTTCGTAAATCTCGATTGCGAGCCAACTAGACAATTACATTTGTAACCAATTAATCGAACAAAGTTGTCCGTATGTGTCATTTGTACCAATCGGTAATTTAAACAAATTTGTGAACCATGAAAGACTGCTTAAAAAAGAAGTTTCAGAGATTTACAGTTTAACATTATTTTATTATTAGCGGTGGCTATTTACTACTTCGGTTTTTTATAATGACGGTGTTTATAATATGGGAGCATACGGCAAGAAAAAACAGAATAAGTATTTCAAAGAGGATGAATGGATGTCTTTTTACAAAAGCTTTATTCAGTCTAGCGACTTTCCTCTAGCCATTCTATAAGCCTTGGTAAGCCAGAAAACATGTCATCTTGTAGTAAAGAATGTAACATCCAATTTATTTGCCACCTGCATTGAGGTAATTTGTTTATCAAGTTATGGCTTCAGAGAACATATACTGTGTCTCAAACAAACACCTATGCAACATATATGGTTCTAAAATTCATTTATACGTAGAAACATCTTTGCCCAAATAGAAAACATGATAGCAAACTGAAGGGACTTGGGTTGCTTTTATAGCAACTTTTATATTATCACTATTACATCTATTTATTGCTGTGTTGTTTATACCTAATTATTGACTGAACATGCAACAATTAACATTTCTAAGTGCACGACCAAGGCACTACCAACTGTATTTAGGAGGAAGTCGTTCAATCTTCAATTTAACACATGAAATTGTTCTTGTAGAGCTTTTAAGTGATGACTCTAACCATAAAAACAAAATTAATGGAAACATAACCACACGTCCCTTGTCTGTTTATGTCGTGGTCATGTTTACAGTGCATTAAAATTAGAAGGAAATAATGATGTATTCAAATTAATGGAACTATTGATAAATCAGTAAACAGAAAAACTATTTACTGAAACATTTCATTAAGGAAATAATAGGTATCTATGTTTGGTTTATCGTAGAATAACCCGAGTTTAGAGTTTTTATGCGCAAAAATGTATCGCGAAGGCCGAAGGCCTGAGTGATACATTATTTCGCATAAGAACGACAAACGAGGGTTATTTTACCATAAACCAAACATGGATACTTATTATTTCGATTCTAACATGACTTATTTGAAACAACATTTGAAGAAAGTGAGAGAACTATTTTCATCGAACGTAATTTACACTTACGTGCTACGCACCTAGACTTTGCCGTTGAAGTTTCCTCCCGCGAACACTGTAAAAAAACAAAAATAATATCAAACAGGGAATGCCACGTACCAAAAACGCAGCCTCCCCAAAACGAGCCCCACAGCACCCAGAAGTGCACACCACCAACAAGACGCTATTTCAATATGACTTTTATTCATGAAAGATGTATACGCGGTGTTTCAGACTTTTCATCTGCCTAAACTACAGTCTCATAGGAAAGAAAAAACTTTAATTTAACAGGAATTTCATTAATAGTAATGGTTCGAATTTTCAGGGTAGGGTACGCAATAACAGTTCAAGTTACGAAAAATATTATAAATGGGTATAGATAAATGACGTCACATTTTCTCTTGATTAATGACGTCGCTGTGTAAACAAAAACAATAACAACAAAACAGTAAATAAAATTAGTGTAAACGGTATCGTTACATTAATCAAGTTAACTGGACGTGTGTCACCCAGAAGCGCACACCACCAACACGCACACACACACACACCACCAACACACACACACACACACACACCGCGCGCGCGCGCACACACACACGCACACGCACACGCACACGCACACGCACCGCACACGCACACGCACACGCACACACACACACACACCCACACCCACACACACACACACACACACACACACACACCCCACCCCCACACACACACACCCCCCCCCCACCAGGACAAAACGAACAATTAAAGGAACACAGTGGGGCACCGCCTTGGAACGGTCAGTGGCAAAAACACCATGGGGAGCTTAAACCGGTAGGTGCGCACCCAACTCCTCTTACCCCCCACCATGTTCCAAAGTCACAGGACAGTGTAAATAAGCCTGTAAGTTCCTCTATACGTCGGATAAATTGAACAGCCAAAACACGATGCGCGTGCAGCGTCATTCAAGGTTGGTTTATTGCAGAATAACCCAAATAAATTTTGTTCTACTTGTATGTAGGTTATTCGCTGGTCGTGTTAGAATTGTTGTTAAATTTTAAAGAATGATTTATGAATTATTCATTTTCAGAATAACTGTTCGAAGTCCACATTTTGTCGGTTTAAATTTGATTGTCCACAAATTCTGATGGAAATTTGTATTTCTCTAAGAATGTCTTTAATGTCTATAAATAAGGAGAGACCGGTGTAACTAACAAATGAATTAAGGTTACATTAGTATAGCTGTTACATGGTCAAATGCACCACAAAAGTTGGTTGACATTCAGTATTGCTAGCGCTTTTGTTGTAGCAGTTTGTATGCGTATAATTATGCGTATATTCTTTTTCATAATACATTAATTTCAGCTTTCAGAATGGTGTTTGAAATCTGAATAGAAGCTGAAGAAAACATTACTTTCACAATTGTTTACCTACACTGTGTTAATTGACTTTGAAATAACTTTATACATGTAGTGCCCATGTCCATAATATTGCGTTAGTTACCACACCCAGGAAAATACCTTGACGGTCAAGGTTATGTTTAGGGCTCAAACCTATAATTTGGGGCCAATGCCAGTTTTCGTGTGTCCTTATGGGATTTTTATAACACTTTGCGCACAAAATCATCTCAGCATGTCATACCAGGTTGGGGTCTTTGTATTGCATGGTAATACTCCATCCACTTATTAGTAATAGATTGATGCACAGAACTCATGTTGTTCAGCCCATTTCTAAGTCACGGCAATAATAAGAGTTCCTGGAATAAATGTTAATGTTTTTAAGGTTAAGTAGCTATGGCAATAATATGTAACAGCTTACTCTCTTTGATGTCATTCATTCCGTATGGCTTATGTGGCTATTTTTGGTCTTGTGTGGCCAAAAAGCACAATGGGGAGAGCAAAAAAGCCACACAACTGCCAATGTTTAGTACGTTCGTACACTTTCATCAATCGAACTAAAACACTTTCGGTATGCCCTAGCCACTTCCGGTTTGCAATAAACGTCAGCACAGTTCTAATTTGCTTTACCCGAACTGAAATTACTTTTTGTATGCACTAACCACTTCCCGTTCGCAATAAACACCGGAACAAGTAAGTTTCTATATGAAGACTTATTATTATTATCATGATTTAATATACTCAATTAGTGTTTGTGTACTACCTGTGCTTGAGGGTTGCACGGCTGAAGTTATAAAATTCTGACTGACACTAGTTTGTTCACACCAAACACTTCCTGTTAAGTACTGCCTTTTTAGTGCTGTATCTTGCAAATTCATATACAAATTCTTGTGGAAGCATAAAAATACAATTGTGCTGAAAAACTGAGGAAATCACAATTTTACAACATTTCAGCAACAAGTACCCTTGCTATGATGTTTTCAACACATTTAAGATAAAGTAAAAAACAAACAATTTATCCGACTTTCACAGGAATAAGTTGAAGTTAGTTTTCCTTTTTTATCTACGGTTGTATTTAAAAGAAAGTCATAACATATGAGTTTGTATAATGTTTAAAAATGGCCATAAATGTCTTTATCCACTCGATACACGTATAATGCCGTTTAAGCTTATAACATTATGTTATCTTACGAATTTATTTATTGGGTATGGCATTGTGTACAAAGTCTGTTTTCTACTGTTTGCAATGCAAATGTTCATCTAGCGTCAAAATATGGTTAATGCGTTTTGGAGGATTTTCTTCCTTGACACTTTAAACATCACTTGACAGTGATTGTGTGCCCATGGAATGTACTAGTAATAGTAAAACTTTAAACCATCGTTTTCTTTGTTTGAACACATTACCATATCGGTGCTCTCAGTACTTTGATTAGTTGCTGATTTTAATCTAAAACCTGCTTGTTGTGTCTGTATGCCCATAAAACCAACTTCGATGTTACATTATTATGCAAACTTACCAAGTAACTGGGTATATTCTTACCATTTGGACAACAATAAACATACACATAATTATGTGCACTTAGAAAATCTGAAGTGGCTTATTAAATTGTGGTTTACATGAATTGTCCTCACAAGTGCCAGGTTACAATAGGTTATTATTGCAATCAATGCTTTTATATAGCTGAATAGTTTCTACTCGGACTCAAGAGAAAAGTCGCTAACATATGTTGTTATTCTAGTATATAAACGCCACTATTACCTCTTCCCTGTTATCATGCATGCATATAATTATGTCATAGAGAATGACAATGAACAGTCTCTTCTCGGATTAGCACAATTTCTTATTTTGATCCATGACCAAGATCGATATTGATTGATCCTTATTTGCATTTTAATTTTTCATTCATTTCTTATTTTCAGATCATAAGTTATTTCAAAAGGACAGCATATACATACATTGGCCAGAACATTTGGAGCCGACTTCATATTTCCAGTGTGGAAGCCTGGAATGGATATCTGTTTTAGCACGATGTGACAGCATCAAGGACTGTGCAGACGCTTCAGATGAAATAAGATGTCACAGTTATTTGACAGGTTGGTTGAGTTAATTCTATAACGATGAACAAACAGCTGTATAAAATTTTGCATGTATCATTTTACGCAATAAACTTTTTGTTAAGTTTTCAAAATTTTTTTATTTACTTCTCCTGGAATGTGACAAAAAATTATGATTTAATTTATATAGTTTTATGTCCTTCCTATTTTTGAAAGTGCACATAGTTGAAAGTGACGAATTACAACAATATTCAGTAATGTATTCCTAGTTTTGTTAATTTAATGTTATTTCTTTTCAATTAGCATGATTATTACTATTGTCTTTGTTTGAAACAGCGGTCAGAATTTGAAGCGCTCTTGTCGTAAAATAACAGAGCAGAGTACGTAAACCTTTAACAACACAGTATATAATGAAAATGCTCCAATAAGAAAATCATATTTCATAAATGTAATAAGTGCTTCTATAGATATTTTGGCAGTTACATATTTCAAGCGAACGGCAGCATTGATTGTTTATACCTGTAAAATAGATTAATAATTAGCATACAGCTAAAATGTGATTTCACAGTCTTACTTCTTAAGTAAGGGTTTTACATTAAAGACAATGAGTCAAATTAGAAAGTAAATCTTGTTCTTTTTCAATACAATGAAAGCATTCCTTTGAATCGGAAGTAGAACAAACTGTGAAATATGAATACATTGCAAACTACGGATTTTGCAACAATTTTGAACTTTTGAAACTTATATTGTATTTGTTTGGAAAATAGTTTTGCATAAACATTGCTGCATTTCTCAGCGTTGTGCACTATATGTTTGTTTTTGTTCTTTTCACATAAGCAGAATTATGCATTTACCCGATAACTGTGAGAGGCATATCCAATCTTTTATCATAGTAAGGTACACACATATCCCTGCAACAATTTCTATGTTCTTCGTTATTATATTTTGTTATTTATTAATTTCAATCTCTGGTTCTTTATTTAAAGAATATTATATGGCGGAGCAGGACCTTTGAGTGATAATTGCCCCGGTAATGGAATAACTGACAGAGGGCTTTAGCCCGAGGGCAATTATTACATCCCGGGGCGATAATCACCGAAATGCCCTGCTCAGCCCTTTTTTTCTGTATAATACATATTTTTTAATGTGTTTCCCATTTGTCATTTATTCCACTTAAATCAAACTGACAAGCCCCAATCATGGCTCAAAAGTGAGTTATCGATAAAGGCCATGCCCATTCAACTTAAATATAACATGTAGTAGGCATAAGATATGTGTTCTTGGCTATACATTATAGTTTATAATATATAGTTTATGTCTGTTTGTTTTCAACTGTTGTAAGTCGTTCTGACTTGGCACTACATAAAGTAGAAACATAGAATTCAAATATAAACAATAGATCTGTATCATTCTTATTGAACAAAATCTGTTTAACGTCGCTCTTTGTTTTCATCATTGTACATTTATATCTTACTTTCTATGAAGTTGTGAGCTTCTTCTTCTGTTACATGGCAATTCACGATACGCTTTCTGAATATTTTATCATCTAAATCATTTATTCTGTTAGCTGAAGACTTAGTTTACGTTCAGTGTCAGCCATGATTTTGCCGTAAAATTACGTCACGTTTGCACGTGGTGGTTTTCCGAGGGCAATTATGCGATAATAGCCCTGCGCATGCAGGGCAAAAAGCTGATAATACTTCGGGAGGACGAATAAAACATTTTTTCTCTATTTACTATATATAGTAACATATGTATTATTGTCTTGTTTTACATTGCCACTATCAATGTTGAATATTTCTACAGAACAAGCGAAGTGTGGAAGTGATGAGTTTGCTTGTGGAAACGGAGACTGCATTCACATTAGTCAAGTGTGTAACTATGTTGTTGATTGCCTGGATGCGTCCGATGAATATTGTGGTAAATATTTCAAATGCTTCCTTTAATTTTACATCATTAGCAATGTGGATCTTTGCAACACTCAAAATATGTAAGTGGGTTTTGAGTTTACGTATATTTCTACTTTATTAGTCCCCTAACTATTTCTCCACAAATGAATAAGTTGTTTTTTCTCTATTTGTCTATCGAGCAAAACCGGGATAGATACTGTGATACCAGCTATGTTGATAGAATGATATTTACCTCTTTTATACTGAAACCCGCAAAAAATGAAATACGGAAGGGTATACCTGTATATGAAGGTATACATATACTTAATGTGATGTGTTAATAAAGGATAGTTAGGACATTAGAAAATATTTTTTACCTTTAAGTGATATATCAATGTGTCGAATTCATAAATTAACTTAGTATTGAAATTACGAAGGCCGTTGGACTGCGTGATTAATGACGAAGTATCTAACGACTTATCGTGATATTGTGGTTATATTGCTCAAACGTGAAATTTATATACATTTGTACACACAGTTTACTTTAAATTCTTGTGAATAACGCAGAGTTGAATGATTTTACCTGTCGCATGAAAACGCATAACCAAGTTCAACTTGGCTGTTTCTAGAGCCTTACACCAACGATTTCCCTCATCCTATTTCTTAATAGCATTGCGTGCATTTCATTATTTTGAATACTGATTCAACAATTTTTCATCGTATTTACAAGTGATCTTTTAGCTATATTTTTTCTTTTCAATAACTGCCACATAACTGTGTTAAAAGTAATGAACGGGTTTGAATAATTGTTGCAATGGCTTAGCCCATTAACATTTTGAAACAAGAGAAAATAGAGTCGCTTACAGCTTTTAACGTTGACTTTGGTTTTGAAATTCAATAGTAATCTAAAGACTCTTCTGCGAGAAGGTATTTCAAAACCCGATTTTTATGGGGATGTGGTTTACAAACTTCGTAAGATTTTGGGTCATGGCAATTTTCCAACTGTATTTGCTAAAATTATAAAACGTTTTGTTAAAAGAGGTTACGACCCAACTGTTTTGAGACACACCGCATGTTTGGTGTTCAACCCGTTTACAGTTGGACGCTATGCTTCCCTCTTTGATTGTGTCTGACGGAAGAGGGGAGGACTCTGTGATGGGCGTTTTTAAACCCACTGGGACGAAACTGTTTTGATTTCTGTCCTCTGGCCTGTTTCGTCGGGCCCTTAAGGGTGTTTCTCTTGGTGCTCTGCCTTCTGCAAAGGCATTGAGTACATACGTTTTTTGGTTCTCAAGGTTTGCTTTTTATATATTTATACACGACTTTTTGTGTTTTCATACCATGCCTTTTGTTTCCATTGCGTGTGTTAGAGATTCACCTAGCAGGGATTACTTTTATTTACACTGTCCTGTGACTTTGGAACATGGTGGGGTAAGAGTGAGGTTGGGTGCGCACCATAAACCGGTTTAGCTCCCCAGTGGTATTTTTGCCACTGACCGTTCCAAGGCGGTGCCCCACTGTGTTCCTTTTATTGTTCTTTTGTCCTTGTGTGTTTGCTTTGTATGCTAGTGTGTGTTGGTAGTGTAATGTGTGTGTGTACTTGTGTGTGTGTTGTTGTGTGTGTGTTGTGTGTTTGTGTGTGTGGTGTCCTTCTTGGTGATGTGGGGCTCTTTTGGGGAGGCTGCGTTTTTGGTACGTGGCATTCCCTTTTGATATCATTTTTGTTTTTTTTGGCTCTTCATAGGGTGACTACAACGCCATCTATATGGCCCCACATCTTTGTGTGGGAAATAGGTTTTCCCTTGTCTGTTCGTAGGTACCGGTGTATAGGTGTAATGTATTTTGTCGCGCTTAACAGCAAAAGTATATGACTAACAGTTTATACGAAATGCCGGTATATGTGCTTACGATTTGTTCTTACATCGTATGATACGTAGGTCCGTTTGTTCATATTGTAATATATTTATACATAAAATGTAAAGTGAATGTACCAAATCAGATGTTTTCAGCCTGACTAATATTTGAATCGAGTTTATTGATTTCGGTTCAAGAAATAGACAATTAACTGTAGACGTCAAAGTAGCAATGAGGTGATGTTTAAGTTAATTTATCAGCCTATCACTATATTTGCAGGTAAAGGGACGTGTCAAGCGAATGAGTACCAGTGTGATAATGGGGAGTGTATAAATAGTGATGAAAGATGTGACGGGTTCGAACATTGTTTAGATGGAACTGACGAAGGAAACTGTGGTAACTATGCCATTCATTTAATTTACCTGATAGGCGTAAGCCTTCTCTTTCTTGCTAATGTGAATTCTGGAAGTCGGAGCTTCTTATGCGACAGTCATATAAATTGGAGCCCTTTTTCATTTGTCCGAATCAATAGCAAAATGGCTTTATAATGCTGTACTTCGACTTGCAATAGTTCATTTTATATCGTATATACTATATACAGAGAGGCATAAGCGTGTGCAACGTGTTCATAAATAAACATACTATATAGAGGTAGGTCAATGAAAGCTAAAAATAGTCACACATGTAGTCACTTTAATTTTATTCATCCTCATAGGGTTCATAAAATATCAGAAGGGTATTCTAGTATTTTTAACAAATGTTATAGATAGTAATGTTAAAGATAGTAGTAAATCTGGAAGTCTAAGAGTAGCCTTATATATCTTTGCTAGATGCCTGCAACACACAAAAATCTATTCATTGTGATGTTGTGAAGTGTATTCCTATGCGGCTAGTTTGTGATACGTATGTGGACTGTCAAGATGGAAGCGATGAGGGTGACACAGGTCTCTGCTATACAGAAGGTTTAATATCCTGCCAAGCGTGGTGGAATGCTGGGCACAGAAAATCAGGAATATATAAGCTCAGTATGTATGTGAAATAACTTCTCGATGTTTCGGAACGTTTTGATCGAACATACTCATATTTTTTCTCGCGGCTAACTCATAGCAGATAGTCTGCATTACACACTACATAATTTTATATGCTTTTATACATTAAAATAATAGGTTTAACTAAGCTGTTGACCTATTTGTGTAATAACAATATGTTATACTACATACTATACAGTCAGTGAGTATTTATAATCTTTGTTCGTTTGATTTATCTCAAAGTTATATATATATGTTATTGACCGGTAATGTTGTATTGCTGTTTCATGTTTTTGTTCTATGCTTAATAGCGTCTATGCAATTTTTTGTATTTTCGGTTCTTTGTAAGATGCATTTTTGGTGGAACCGTTCTTAGATCTGCAGTTGATGGAACAGTATATTTGTATAAGATATAATCTAATATAATTTGAAGTAAATTTCTTTTGACTCAAAGACTCAAATGCCACTGTTGTGTATACATTATTTAAAGATTATCTTATTCTTTTATAAAGATGAATTAGCAGATTATTACTTGAACACTGATAAAACATAACACCGACAAAGTCTTCTGAAATACAGCAAAACAACTACATAATTTATGTATAACGTTTTTTATATGATTTGAAAGTACAAATCCAAAATAAAGTGCGCCTGCACCACAAACGCAGTTATGCAGCTTCTTCGATACAGCCTACTTCTTAGAGCATGTGATGTACAAATATTACATTGTTGGAACTGTAGCAATACACACGACGTCGTGTAAATAAACGTAAAACCCCTTGATACTGAAGATGAAACTTAATTGTTCTAAATAAATCAGTTTAGAAATTATATATCGTGATTCAACTAAGGTGAAGCCGACTGCAATAAAAGTTTATGACAAAACAGTTGCGTATGCAATGACATTTTCTGAACAAACTTGGTGTACAATACTGTTCTACGTGTGTGTGTGTATGGTTTTTGCTTTGACATTTTTCTCTTATTTGGTGTTGTTTTTCCTTAAAGGTAAAAATGTTTTAAATCTGAAGAGCACATACATTTAATCAATTACAGAAGGTAGAATGATAACGAAGGCATCTTCTCTATTTTCGCATTGAACTGTATCTAAACTTGAAAATAAATTACTCTTACTCGAACGATTTGCAGTGACCAACAGGCGAACTAATTTAAAATACCGTTATAAGTGAACGACCAATATAGAGGCTCTTTTCTCACCTTTGAGATACATATTTCCGCGCATTTACAGGTGATAGATAACCTTATCATTCATCGCTGCCGGACTATGTTTAAGTAAATTATAAGCAGCCAGCGCATCACATAAAAATCAAAAATGACTGAAAAATTTTAATTGTTGAAATAAACATAGGGTTGTGGGTATTCGTTTTAGGAGATGAATCGGGTTGAGATAAGTAAAAAAAACTCGACAGAGCCTCGTTTTGGGGACGTATCTCAACCCTCGGGAGGGATTTCCTTAGCCACAACTCATGAACATGTTAGATTCACTTTATCCTTGGAACTTTGCAGATTTGATATAATTCGCCAAGCCGTGACAGAATAATTTACTGATAACGTTCCTTTTTACGACCCGTTATATTATGACAGTGCCATATGATAATGTATAAAAACAAGTTTGCAATTGTACAGCAAATTTAACTCGGATGGCTACCCTCAATAAGAAGTAGGTAGTACGAACGACCTTCAACAGTTGGCATGTAATTGTTCAGTAAAGTTAGAAGTACTTCAAAATTGTTTCAGGTTTTTCCCAAATACCTGGAATCCCCAGATTAATGCAGTGCAAATTGACCCATTTTTTATAGTAATTTATTTATTGTTGATTGCGAAACAAGTTATTACAACTTAGAATAATCACTCTCGAGACTCATTCCAGTCGGAATCTACCTCGAAGAGAGATGGACCCATTTGGTACTTTTCGTCGAGCAGTTTGACGGGAGAAATGTCTGCATTGAAACGATACGAACAATTTTTCAATTTTATAAAAACTTTTCAATGGAAGATTATTATTCAAAGAGTTTCATCCAAATATTGAAATGAAAATTAATACATTTATAACAATATTTCATTTTGTGATTCAGGAGGAGTCCACGTGATGTGCAACTTTGATTCGGTAATAAGCGATGGATGGATCTATACTACCATCATGAATAGAGATATGTACTGGATGGGTTTTTCAATTGACGACTTCCCGCAATTTTCCTATCGTGCTTATACATATGCTAGATCGGGATTTGAAACTAACGACGATGATCTGAATAAGATACTCAGGCTACAGAGGGGTTCGTGTGCTCAACAAGTAATCTTTTTTTATCTATCCGGATAAACCTAAGAAAATTATTTACATTTGACGTATAGTTTTATACCTTTTTCATCATAAAGGAGACACGATAACAAGTGCAGGTTCTGCGTAATTATAAGATATGAAATTGGAAATCCACTTAACTGATGTATGAAGATGTGAATAGTTACACTTGTATTCATTTCAGTCACAAGTAACTAGTGTTTGTTTGTGTGATTTTCTGCTTGCAATATATGAACAAAGAGGGTTGGTGCGGGGGCTTGGGTGTTGATCAGTACACATGAAGCTTGTGCACCACTTTAATGACATGAACTATTTACTTTAAAATTATATTTACCTCTAAAATGGCATATTAAGTTATGGTCAGAGTAAAGAATGGTGATACCATAGATGCTTTGAAAACATGAGAGGAATGAGTTATATTGCGTTATTACTCTAATTTACAGATATAAATTAAAATCTACATATCAGAAGGGTGACTTGTTCATTTTTACGAGAGTATTCACAACAAGTTTTCAGAGATGTTCTCTGTTTTCAGTGAAAATAATTCTTTTATACAGATTAGTATTTTTTATTTTTATTTATTAAATTTCTGACTAATTTCTCTATGTCTAATGAATACATGAGCAATTCCATTCGTAAAACTGTGGTGTTAACTTTCAATGGAAAAATCACTTTAAGAAATGCAAAGCAACTTTAGTTTATAATATAACACTCATAAAATATGTCGGCCACTATGAAGTGTAATACCACAGTAAGAAATGCAAAGTATTTTGTAATATAACACTCATATTCTTTATCTTGATTATTGTGTAAATTGTTGTGATTTTATATTTTATTCAGACAGAACAGACCTGTAGCTCGGTTCATAAGGCAATAATAGAATACGATAATGACTTCTACAGACAAACCTTTAATTCGTGTTCGTGTGAAACGAAAGTCATAGACTGCATATTTACTTGCGGGTAAGTTGGCTTCTTTCATTAGTCTTGTGAAAGTATTTTTACGTCTTTAGAATAATGACCTGATTCAAAGTATTTTTTAAAGATTTTTTTTATTACTACGACAAAGATTGTAATTAGTAAAATCTTAACTGCAATGTGCAATAAGCTTCTTATACGCCTGATCAGACTTAGTCAGTCATATTGTGGTAGCTATGTTTCGACTGTCTCTAAATATTTTGTAGCTTATCCGCTCAGAATGTTTTTCGGCTTCAACAACCGATTGCAGAGCAATACTCGATCGGCTCTAGTCAGTAAATAATGTTGATTAATATGATTAATGGGAAATTTAAATACAGGTTTTTTTCGTAAACCAGTTTTACTTCAGTTCTGACACGCATAAACGTCAAATTTGCGATAATGACAATTGCAACGCTTCACGTATATCGTTTTTTAATGAACAGTATCGACGGTGTCTTGATTATACGCCACCAGGAGGCGGCGTATATATTTGAATGCTTTTTTCTATTTGACATTGCACAACCACAACTTCTAAACTAAAACATGACAAGAAATACCACTGAGGGAAGCCGAATGAAAATGACATTGCACAACCGCAACTTCTTTGCTAAAACGTGATAAAAGTATCACTGAAGGAAGGCGAATGAAAAATTCGGATCACATCAGCGCAAGAATGACAGTGGTGATCCGATTGTAAAACGCGCTGGGCGGACTTGTTTGGTTACGCCATTTACGCCGGCGGCGTACTACTTTACGCCGCTAGCACTTGATTGAAAAAGGCTGGTGACACTTGTTAAAACTTTGTATTACTTCAGAATTGCATCGCATATTCCATTTGTTCATTGTAACAATCTCAATTGTTCTATATTTCTAGGATTCAAAGAATACAGTTATTTTTTTTCACAATCTTTTAACTATTAATGTTGCAATGTTCATTTCATGTTCATTGACTGTGGTGTGTACATATTTTTTTATTTCCTATCAGTGTTATCCACTCTGAACAAAATCGATTTAAGTTCTCCCGTGGGTCATATTAGTATTAGGTTGTGCTTCTGCCATAGTTCATTCGAGTAGAGATGTCTCTTACTAGTTTTCAATCATCAGTTGGTTGATAGTTTTCAATAAATAAACATTACATGTTAATGAGGGACAATGGGGAAATAGTGCACATATTTTCAAAATTTTGATCGGATCACAAATGTGGTGTTTATGGTAACGAAATCTATAAAAATGGGACTTCTAGCAATAACTCTAAAATTATACACGATAGGTTCATGAAACGTCACATGTTGATTTAGGGCAATGGGGAGATATAGTGCATATCATTTCAATTTTGATCAATGAAAAGTCTTGTTGCTATGGCAACGAAATTATGAAAAATGAGGCTTTTCTAGCAGTAGCTTTTCTAAAAGTATACGTGCTAGGTTCATGAAACTTCACCAGTTGATGAAGGGCAAGGGGCAGATAATGCACATTATCATGTATTTGTGTGTAACATGGAGAGGCCCTGGATGGTCCATTTATGTACAGGAGTCTGTGTGTAAAAGTTTCTGTACCGTAACATGTAAACCATTCCTGTCTATATTCATTGAGCTTGACAGTCACACGGCTCTTTATGAGTAACGTATTCTTACACTGATATGGCTGAATGCTCAAGGACACGGTAAATGCACTTTCAAAATGTTTCATGGTGATAGCTGTAACACGATTTAACGTAATAGTTACAAGCCCATTAGTCACGTTGTTCTGGATGTTCCTTTGTCGTGTGTTTAAAAACACAAATTTTCGGCGAATCATCATTTAACTTGTTATTCATTAGTTCGGCATTAGCTCAACTTGTACAACATGCTAGGGTGAGCTATTAGGATCGCTAACCGTCCGTCCTCTGTCGTACCAGTATTCGTATGTCCGTCCGACATTTTATACGAACGACGTCTGCTCTAAAACATTGGCCCATTGTTGATAGTTATCTTCCTCTCACCCTCAGATATTTTGTTTGTTACACTGTCTAGTGAACCCCTATCAAGGTTGTTAGAATTATGCTCCTACGGTTGAAATAGGTTCCACAAGGGTATCCTAAGTTTTACAAAACAGTACGAAATATATAATGGTAAAACTACACAAAATCTTTTGTCAAAAACTGTAAGGCCAAAAGCTTAGATAGTTGGTGTGAAGTGTTGTTAGGTGGTCAATTATTAAGTTTATTTCAAAACAGTCTCATGTAGACATAATCAACATAGTCCAATGATTCGCTTGCTTTATACTGACTTTAAAATACTTTATACTTTAAAGGTATTCTTGTATAATAGGGCCTAGATGGTAGATATTTGGTATGTAGCATCACCCAACAATCCTCTTTGAGGACTGTTCAAATTTGGCTTCTTGGTTCTAAACAGACCCTGCCAAAGGCTCATTTGACATAGACATATATTAATACTACTCATGTCTAAATGAGTCCCGGGCCGTGTTGCTGTTGTGGAGCATCCTCTACTAAATCAAATTCTAAGATTGTTCTCTCGCTAAATGTGTGCCTTGGGTAAAAGTCAGTGGTACCCAAGTGAACGATATAGCGCAATCAAAGCTCCTTTTTACGTTGGTTCAAGTTCTTCCCTCCTATCAATACTTGGAACAGCTTGTGTTTTAGTAGTCGGCGCTATATACAATATTGTCAAAGTTATCACAAAAGTTTTGAATGAAACAATGAAAATAATTATCATGTTTGATAATAATCAACATTTTCTTAAAATTCGATCCCATGATTAATCAATAAAGTGGGTTCGGCCTTGCAACAAAATGGCGCCCCTACGCAGTAAACTTTCCTAGTGTGCTTCCCAGCGAGCAAGTGTATTAAAATTCAGTACACTCCTATGTTTGTATAGATACATCCTTTGACAGACGCGTCAGTTAATTTATTTTTTGGCTTAGTAGTTAGACCGTTGGTTTAACAAACTACTTATGAGCCAGGCGGTATAAGTATGGATTGCACTCACAGATGGTCTAAATGTGCACTAACTTGTACAGTCATATAAATATTTTCAATGTGTGAAAATAACAGGTATTGGCCACTTTCAGGTATTCAGAATCTTTTGCACCGACTTGATGCTGCGCATCAATGTTTTTAAGGACTTGAGAATCAAATAAAAATTCAATAGGCTTAAACTGACCTCATTCTACGGTTTTATCAACTTGAGAATTTTATTCGTCAATACCTATTTATAGCTTATTTTCATTGAAAATAACTTACCTACAAAATTGCATTGTAACGTATTAATTTTATTAATCTCTTTATTTAAAAAAGCTAACTCAAAGCTAAGACAATGTACATAAAGCAACATATTTCTTATCTACCATATCATTGAAAATAACTTACCGACAAAATTGCATTGTAACGTATTAATTTTATTAATCTCTTTATTTAAAAAAGCTAACTCAAAGCTAAGACAATGTACATAAAGCAACATATTTCTTATCTACCATGAGGCCTTCTATTAACGTCTATTACTTAATCATTAAATGTTGGTGCTTTGCAGTCGAATAGGTGAATGTGAAAAAGGTCAGCATACTTCACTTTTCACATCGTATTCATCCAGTATGCACGGGGGGCAGATTGCATCTATTGACTCAGCTTACACGGACCAATATGAAATAATTCCTAGACCAATCAAGTGTTCTTATAGTAAGTACATCTTACGCGTTATTGTTAATGGGAAAGCTAATAACTCATCTCATTTTTATGGATACTTATGTTGTAAAAACCAATGTAAACAAAACATTAAGTATCTGATAATCATTGTATATAATTAAATCTCTGTCGTCATAAGGGCTGAATAAGGACAAATATTGATATGTAGACTTTTTTCTCTTGTCTTTTAAACCAAATAGTGAAAAATGATGAAACCATATCTTTTCAGGATTTAGCCCTGACACGAATCTGCTTGTATGTGAAGGAGATACAAAAATCATTCCTAGCTATTTAAGATGCATATATGATATTGACTCGGCAGGGAATATGATTGGGTGTAGATCGGCTAGTCATTTAAAGACATGTGGTTAGTAGCAATATGTAAATAAAGGATAAACAACACAATCAATGTTTGGCCAACAATCCACAGATTCACAGATACATCTGTCGTAAATAACTTATAGTTCAAGTAACCATGTCCGCATCGACAAATGATTAACGTAAAATTATAATGATAAAATTATTTTCAAAACCGTGTTTAGTTCGGATTTCATCGAGTATGCTAACCGTAATACAATTCTTTACAGAAACATTTCAGTGTCCACAAAATACTGTCAAATGTCCAGGCACTTATTGTGTACCATTAAAACTTGTTTGTGACGGAAAAATACAGTGTCCTGGAGGGGAGGATGAAGAGGACTGTGGTAAGTTAAATGATTGTTTACAAAAATATAATTTCACGTAAACAAGTGACATAATATATATCAAAGGCTAGTTTGGCCAATTTTACAATATTCAAGGGCTATAATCCAAAAGTGCCTAGTTCGATTTGGCTGATTATCGAACTTGGCCGAGACATTATGCAAACAAGTATTTTACTACGTTTGGCAAAGATCAGATGAAAACTGTTTGACTTAAAGAGTGGACAAAGTGTGGACGCCGCCCTTCCGCCCGCCGCGGGCCTCCCATAATACGTATGTTCGGGCGTATAAAAAGAAACCAGAAACAAAGCTTTCATATTAAATAGTAAACCAGTCTGATAACATGAAAAGTAAACCAGTCTGATAAAAATGAGAGACTGTATCACGAAATACATATTAGACGAAAAATAAAAGAGAATCAAACAAGTCTTATGTTACCCAATAAACCTTTTCCAAAGCCGTACTAAATATAGCGGGCCGCTGAAGCTGACCGCAATGACACTGCGTGGTTCGCTTATATGTAATACTGTAGCAGTATCGTGTTTAAATGTAAATTAACTTTTTGTTACGGATAAAGACAAAACGCCGGAGCATTATGTTTAGATTAGTATACTTGTTCGGGTTTATATCTTGTTAACTTTTGCAAGCTGGAAACTGAGATAAGCAAAATCTAGATATTAAATCAACAATAAAATTCCCATAATTGAAAAAAATTAATGCAGTTTTCTTTAATTGTTGTATATTTGTATCCTTTAGACAACTGGTGTAGTTTGATACACATTTTGCAGACATGCATGTGTTTTATATGAACTCTGCAGTTGATGTCATATTACTCTCAGTTTCATTAGCTATGTGTTAACATCGGCAAAAAGAATGACCTGAGCTTTTACACAAAAGTGGAATTTTCATTGGTCAACCTATAGAGGTCACGCGAAGGGTTCACCATGTCAAATTTTATTTTTTTTTGTTTTACTTACAAAAGGTTGAGTTGAAAATACCGCTTAAATTGTAATTATACCTAGGTTTAAGCATAACATGTCTACTTTTGGTCTATGTATAAATATTTTGCACACGGTCGAAACACAAATTCCACATTTAGAGAACAAGAGTTAGCAGAAAATTTTCAAGCCTAATATTATAAGACCAGCGACAAGGAAAATGGGCCTTCGGACAAAATACTTGGAAAATAGGTTTCTTTGAAATTTCAGTTACCTACGTCTAGTACATACAAAACTACAATACTTTGAAAAAGTATACCTAAGGCGTCATTGTTCACTCTAAAAATGACGTCATATACCACAATTTGACGTCAAAACTCACTTCAGTTTACATGGGCAGTAAACTATTCCGGTAATCATTTCCTAGCAGCATCATTTATGTTTGGTTGAAAAATTATATAGTCTTTTGATGTATATCATATCTGGTGAATTTATATTACTGTGACTATCAAAATCTAAGTCCAGTGTATTCTCGAGATGTAAAAGACGTAGGTTGATATGCCAACAAGAGTTGTCCCTAATAAGTGTTGAATGCCCCAAAAATGGTGTCTCTTGGAATGTGACCTTGCGCGCGACATTTAATCGCCATATGCTGAACATTTATTTCAATTTGGACATCAACAAAACATATATACATGATTCTAAATGATTGTGTGACCTTGAAAGTCAGGGTAAGGACGCTTGAGATGTACGTGACATGTTATTTCCTTGTGCTCACCAATTGTGCTATGTAATTTTAAAATCCTCGATGACTGAAAATTGGCTGTTCTCCAGAGATGGCTAGCTGTTGCTCAGAGGGATTATTTTGCTTGATTATATTTGCCGGATGCTCAGGCCAGTTGTTTTGCTGATGTTAACACATATTTGCAACATTTTGGTAAATACATGATCAGTTTTTTTTGGGGGTTTTGCGGGTTAATGCTTTTGGTAGTAAACATTATGAAAAACGTTTTATTTAAGGCGAGAGTATGTCTGGATTGTTAAACTAAATGTTGATGTTAAATTCAGATCAAGGAATGGATAAAACATGAAGACTATAATGATTGGGAATTTTCCATAAATTGCTCAATGGATAGCTTTTCTGGTCAAAATTTTGACGAGCGGTCAGTACATTCCTTGGCTGTTTGAGATTTTTTTGTCAATTCGGGATGAATAAAAGTTTGGAGGTGGCTGTTGGTGGGAGGTAAACTATTTAGAAAATCTAACGGGTGAATCAAATTGACTGTTATAAGGAGGTGACTGTTGGTTGGAGGTGACCGTTAGTAGATGTTACACCATATACCGGGTTCAATGACTTTTAAATTGAAATTCAACTGGACACGAATGTGTACTTATATACAGGATTCCATTACACTTAAACTTTAAGCGTTACCTTGACATTTGAGGTAGGGGTGTAGGTGCTGTATGCAACACGTCGTCCCGATGGGCTGAACATTTGTGCAAAGTTATGTTAAAATCCGTCATTGCATGACAAAGTTACAGCCCGGACACGACAGAAATGAATGGACAGACACACGGACGCTTACGGTTCTATTTCTTTCATGTGCTTACATGTGAATATTCGGAATCGCTAGTATCAGACATTGGTGTTCATTATTTACCCACAAACGTTATTTCTAAGGAAACAAACATAGATAAATATACAACTCGAGTTAGTGTACGCGGTGCTGTCTGGTTTGCCTATTGGTAAATTTAAAACAATTACTTGTGTAACTGCACGTTTTTTAACTACCTGTCTACTAGTTTATTATGAGACATGTTAACTACGGTCAATAACTTAACGTTTAAGGTGCTTAATAAATGCACCAAATGCATTAAATGCAAATGACTACTGGTGATTTGAACGATAATGGCTGAAGCGATGCAAACAAATATTTGGGAAATTTAATATACCTTGTCTGTTTTCAGGATGTAATATAACAGAAAACGAAGTTGTTATCCTAATAGGTAAACAATTTATGACAGAAAACAAAAGATTGGTTCAAGGGTTTGCAAAACAGTTCAGAACTGAAACGAATATTGTACGTATACTGAACTATGAAACCTTTACGCCGTTACTGACCTTTGGTATTGACTCAAGAATTCTCAAAATATATGACACACAGATACAGCCGTTTATCGCTGTCAATCGATATGATACTTGGCAGTATAACATTATGGCTGAATATGTTTTAAGCACTATAAAATTCAAAACAGCATATTCCAAAGGAATAATATTCATGGAAACCGATAGTGAGGCAGCAGTTGTTGCATCGGCAATATTTTCACACAGCGCAAAAGGATTACCGTTTGGAATACATCTGTACCGATTAGTGGAAAGACCTTACACTCCAAGAGAGACACATAACACTTTTGACAATGTAGACGATATATCTGTACCAAGATGGAAGATGCTGACTGATATTGGGGCAACGTTCTTTCCAGAGCTATGCAAAGGTACACGTTTTCTTTAATCCGATGTCATTTAAAAGCAGCCAAAAGTATCCGGTAGCACAAAGAAATTTTTGTTATATTATTATTATCATTCAACATTTTTGTTCATGTTGGAATGACCACAAATATCAGCATCAAACTTTGCTCCTACTTCAATGACGAGATATTGAATATTTAGATAAATTCTAAAATACAATATTTCGGTACTTGACAGTTTATCAAATAATCTAAAAGAAATAAAAAATGCTCCCCAGTGGTGTTTTTGCCACTGACCGTTCCAAGGCGGTGCCCCACCCTGTTGTTCCGTTAATTGTCCGTTTTGTCCCGTGTGTTTGCGCTGCCGTTTGGGGCGATCTTTTTTTTTTTTTTTTTTTTTTTTTTTTTTTTTTTTTTTTTTTTTTTTTTTTTTTTTTTTTTTTTTTTTTTTTTTTTTTTTTTTTTTTTTTGTGGCCCCCCCCCCCCCCCCCCCCCGCATTCCCTGTTTGATATTTATTTTTGTTTTTAGGTCTCACTAAAGTTTCAATGAATTCTCAACCTACAACTGCTAAACAAAAATTATGATTTCAGGTTATTATAAGACTAATTGTTCAAATGGATATCGATGTTTATGGAGTAAAGTTTGTATACCTCTGTTAATGGTGTGTGACGGTGAAAGGCAATGTGTCCACGGTGACGATGAACAACAATGCGATTTTATGTGTCCCGAAAACTGTACTTGTTCTGGTTTTGCAGTAAACTGTAGTAATCAAAATCTTGACATTGAAGAGATTGCAACCTTTCCAATGACGATACGACAATTGGACATCAGTTTAAATGAACAATTGAGCATCATACTGCAACAACCTTATTTAGATATGAAATTTCTAATCAGGTTGAATGTTTCTCACTGTAGCATCCGAGAAGTGTCGAAGACAGCCTTCTATAAAGCAAACAACATTATTGTCTTAGATCTAAGCTTTAACCATTTGACTGTTTTGCATCCACATATGTTCGGGAAATTAGTGTTTCTTACCAATTTGTATATGCGTGGTAGCTATAAATTAGTTACTATAGAACCAGGAGCTTTTAAAGGTCTTTCTTCCGTGGATGAACTTCGACTAGTGGACACAGGAATAAGAAAGATTTCTGCATATACGTTTACCGGCATGACTCTTAAGTCTATAGACTTTTCCAACAACAGTATCTCAATAATCGAGGATTTTGCTTTCGATGGCCTTTCTGCTGAAATGATCAACTTCGAATTAAATCCGGTGAAAGATCTCAATAGAAAAATATTTGCTGGAGTTCGTGATGTAAAACAGCTGAAAACCCCAGCATTCAAATTTTGTTGTATTAGACCAACGTATATGGTCGAAGAAGATTGCTCCCCTTCAAAAGATGAATTTTCGTCATGTGAGGATTTAATGCGGCTGTCTGCATTGCAAACAATGTTATGGTTGGTTGGTGCTTCGGCCCTTATTGGCAACTTTTTCTCGATTGTATACCGGCTGAAATTCGACAGGGAGAGACTTAAGCTCGGATATGGAATATTTGTTACGAACTTGGCAGCCGCTGATTTCCTGATGGGAATGTACCTTATCATCATCGCCATAGCAGATGCACTATATAGGAAAATGTAAACTAATGTTTCAATTATTTAATATAATGGATCTTACTTAATTTGTTTTTATATCTACATACATTTGTTGTTTACATGAAAGAAATATAGCAGAAGCATGTTTGTGAGAACGTAATGATATATTAACGACTTCAGACTTACCAGTACCTTATGCAAAATCTCCATATTCCGCTTTATTAATTGATGGTGATATTTATTTCAGATACATTTATGAAGATGAGTACTGGCGAAATAGTGGTTGGTGTACCTTCGCAGGGATATTGTCTACTGTGTCATCCGAGGCTAGCGTATTGTTTCTCTGTCTAATCACACTAGATAGACTTTTTGTTATTAAGTTTCCATTTGGTCAAATAAGATTTGATTCTGTGAAAGCACATCTATGTTCAGTAGCCGCCTGGTTCTTTTCTATTTTCATCTCCCTGTTACCGATTATGTACGAAAGTTATTTCCAAAACAAATTTTACTCAAGATCCGGTGTTTGTATAGCGCTTCCTTTAACAAGGGATCGTTCACCTGGCTGGTTATATTCGGTGGTTGTGTTTATAGGCTTGAACTTTGTCACCTTTGTTCTGGTTGCTATTGGTCAAGTTTCAATTTTTATGGAAGTGCGGAAGGCGAGCTCTCGTATGAAGAAAATGCAGTCGGCCAGGCGGAAAGACTTGACGGTAGCACGTAACTTACTTCTTGTAGTAACTACTGATTTCATGTGTTGGTTTCCAATTGGAGTTATGGGTACGTTCATTTCCGCAATGTACACATATTTACATCAGCTTTTAATCTTTCTTACAGATGCACTTACAAAATATAGACAGGAAAACCATGTTACATTGTTTGATTTGAATAAATTGGTGATTCCATGAACTTTGTAACAACTAATTCTATCTATATGTCCATAAATGTCTAATGGTCTTAAAGGAATGCTTTAACCTTTTTCATTTGTTGATATGTTAATACATTTTGTAAGGGGATGTTAGCATTAAATATTATATTCTTTTCCAGCAGCATAGATATTGACATAAAATCATTTACTCAATTACATGTTTCTTATTCACAATCAACTAGCTTAATACTTTAGGACTTATGGCTTTGAATGGACATGTCATTTCTGGTGATGTTTACGCTTGGACTGCAGTGTTTATATTGCCAGTTAACTCTGCCTTGAATCCCATACTTTATACCTTGAGTGCCATTATTGGCAAAACGGTAAGTCTTTATCTTGATTTTTTTCTACAAATATTTAACAAGATGGTTTAAATACTTTCTTTGATATTAATATTCAATCAATAAATCAATGTTCAAAGCGGCGTGAACATTTGAAAGAAATATCGATATATATATATTCAACAGTACGTTAAACAGAATAAAACCTTCGTGCCTTGTTCATTTTACAGAAGTTCACCCCTAGCACAGAAGAACAGAGTCGGACAGAGTTATCTAAAGGTCAGATTAAAAATGTTACAATGTAAACATCTTCTGCTATACTGTATACAATTGGTATTATATATGAGTGATAACTTCATTAAGCAAGTTAATATATTTAAGGTAATAGAGGTGTTACGGACACTATTCCAAAACTTATTAAACTTAATGTTTTCATAATTTACATCTGTTAACTGACTAGTGTGCAAATAAATTTGAAGTTATTTCATCGTTTGATTAAAATTTTATATCATTTTTTGTTGCCCCATCTCGAATTAAGAAATACTGGATTATTTAAAAGTATTCTGAAGAGTTAAAATATGTATGTTTTCCAAGTATTTATGTATATTTGTTTTTGTTCAAAGTTTCAAAACATATTGTAGCAATGTAGAATTACAAAACACGTATTAAAAGTCTACAAGTTTATCACGGATAACACAAATATGAAATAATGCCTAAAAATGGGGATATAATTTAAAAGTACCTTATTTTGTCTCTAGACATATCACGCAAAATAATTTGGTATTAGACCTAGAACGTCAGTATATCAAAGCAGACGTTCCTACCACTACTCCAATGTACAATATGTGTACGACTATAAAATCGAAAATATTCCAAATGTTCATAAAACAGAAAGTACTCATTACACCCCAGATAACATAAAGGCAAAAGTAAAAATTAAGACTCTTCATGTGATCTACGCGGCAACAAAAATTGTTATAGTGATTAACCATAATTTACTGAAATGAATAAATGACGTCAATCAGAAAGGCATACATGTAGTATCTCGTGGACAGCTTCAATAGTAGTCGCTCAGCGTGTCTGCTACGTCACACCTACCATTACCGATACTGTATGCCAAAAATCACCGCTACAAATTCTTTGTAATATTTTTTTTTTTAATATTTGCTTTTGTCAAAGTAGCTTTACGAACAACTGGTATCGAACATTACCTCACAGTAATCTTGATAATTAATATTTATTGCGGTCAGTATCTGTAACTTGTAAAATGATTTGAAAAGCAAAAGACATTAAAGATATTAGGGTTAGTTTGATAAGTGAGAAAGCGTAAGAAGCTAAACACTTTTCTCAAACGGCAAGTTTTTAAAATTAATGTTGATTTTAAATGTGTTTTTTGTGGCTCCTTATTATTTAACTTACTTAAGGCCAAAAATAAACAGGGAAATGTTGATTCGTGTACATGTATTTCAATTACATATATGACATGTTTCATTTTATCCAATAGAGCTAGGAAACTATACGAAACAGTATCAGAGTATCAGTGGTTTGTTCAATCCCAGAGTAGCACCGAGACAGGGGTATAGACCCGTTACATCGGTATCAGACAGTAACGCCGTATTGTCCGCACCGATTGCTTTAAAACTGACATTCAAGCTATTCCGATGCTTAGACGTACTTCACAGAGCTTCTTTAGTCGTTGGAAATATTGACAAGAGTACTGTCTTCGTTACTCAAATGGATGGGAAAGTAAGCAGCTCATTTGAAACTTTTTTATTAGCACACCTAAGCACGAAGTGCTCTAAAGTGAGCTATTGTAATTATGTGGTGTATGGCGTCTGTCTGTCGTCTGTCCACATTTAACCTTGTGTATGCCATAGAGGCTGCATTTTTCACTGGTCATTTAGGGTAAAAAAATTAGGTCACGCGGTCAAATAAGAGAAAAACGTTGTGAATACAATAGAGATTGCGTTCATGTAACTTAGTCAGTATGATTGCCTTAATGAAATCTAGAGTCACCTTGAATATGGGCTATCTGGAGTAAAAACATGCAATACAGGCTGCAATTTTCACTGGTCATTTGTGGTCAAAAATTAGGTCACATGGTCAAATCATAGAAAAACCTTGTGTATGCAAAAGAAGTTGCATTTTTCACTGGATCTTCATGAAACTTAGCCAGTATGATTGCCTTGATAAATTCAAGGACGAGTTTGAAAATGGGTCATATGAGGTAAAACACTAGATCACGGGGTCAAACCATAAAAAAACCTTGTGTATGCAAAAGAAGTTGCATTTTTCACTGGATCTTCATGAAACTTAGCCAGTATGATTGCCTTGATAAAATCAATGACGAGCATGAATATGGGTCATATGAGGTTAAAACCTAGATCACGGGGTTAAACGATAGAAAAACCTTGTGTATACCATAGATGTTGCATTTTTCATTGGATATTCTTGAAACTTGGTCAGAATGACTATTTGGATAAATTCTTGATAGAACTTTCATATAGGTCATCTTGGGTCAAAATCTAGGTCACAGGGTCAAATCTTAGAAAACGCTAGTGTCTGCAATAGAGGTTGCATTTTTCAATGTAGTTCATGACACTTGGTCAGAATGAATGTCTTGATGCAATCTAGATCAAGGTTGAATATGGGTTATCTTGGGTGAAAAACTAAGCCAAGGAGTCAATTAATACAAAAACCTTGTGAACGCAATAAAGACTGCATTTTTAATTGTAACTGTCATGATGTCCTGATGAAATTTAGGTCGAGTTTGAATAAGGAAAATTCTGATGTCAAAAGCTAGGTCACCCGGTTAAAAACCTTTTGTGTGCCATACAGGTGACATTTACCACCAAATCGTCAGGTGAATAAGCCATAAGGCTTGTCTTGTCGAGGTCAAACATAATGTTTGTGTCTATTATATATAGTTTAGGGTTGAAGTTTGGTCACGTATTGTCTAAGTATGTCTCGGGTGAGCGATATAGGGCCAACAAGACCCTTTTGTTTTCTTATTTTACGCATTGTATTAATAAAAATGTCGATAAAACACATAATATTAATGTATTATTTGATCAATGTATCTGTATATTCCTATGTTTCATTTTGTTTCTCTAGGAAAGGCAAAATTGTCTACTATTTCAAGGTTTTACATTGCATGGTAAGCATGGATGTATCTGAAATACTGACTTATTGCTTGATGCAAAATATTTGAATAATTTAAATTATGTAGGTCGCCCTGAGCCACGGGCACATCTAAAGGTAACAGCTATTATAACAGACAAATATGTCGAAGGGACTTGAAAAGCTGAATATTCTTAGGCTATCCAGTACATAGATTAATACAGATGTAAAATAATTTACATAAGGTGTCAATTATTTTCTGTTACGTATAACATAATTCAAATATTTTCAAGTCGTTTCTATATATCGTGCTCAGTATCAGATGTGGACTTAACACATTTGGATAATTTATTTTGGTGATACTTTGATATATACAGTACGAAGCATGTCTCAATACAGTTTGATGTTGGTTGTTGCGATGATGTATGACTCCTGCATGTTATTTCAAAGCCTTTGTGAGTGTAGTGTTTTTGCGATTGCTCATTTACATTATATTTTAGTTAACTGGAGACCTACGTTTCAAAGCGATACCAGGAGTGATCAACAAAGATGAAGAAATGCGAAATGACATACTGCAAACTGGAAGAGTTATAAATACTTTAATTCAGAAATATAGGAAGCAGGTGAAAAGCAATTAAGCATGAACTTCCAACATCACTAGATACGTCGTGAAGCCAAAGCGTAAACGTTTTTTTTCTTTTATTTATTTATTTATCTATCTATTTATTTATCTATTTCTTTATCTATTTATTTATTGATATATTTATCAATAAGGCTGTTGAAATATTAATCGTCGTACATGCATATGTAAAACTGCAGGGTGTGTCTTGCGGAAGAATTTTAATTCAGTTTATTTTTAAATATGTATTGTGTTTTTTGTTTTCAAATTTAAAAGTATACAAAACATGGATTATGTAGTCAGCCGGAATACATTGTCATGGTTTGAATAAACAAGACTATTAGGTCATTTGATTAAATATGTACAATATATATTTAAAAAAAGACAGAAAGAGAAACAAAATTTCAATAGATGGTTCAAGTCCTCCCAAATATATATTTGTGTAAAAGTTTTGGGAGGTTTAGATAATTTTTAAAAGAGAAATGACCTTGCAAAAGAAAAGGATACAAGAAGAAGAAATCTACTAGCAATTCATTCAATGTGAAACGTTATAAAGTTGCAGCTTTTACTTATTAACTGAGGACGATTTTTCTATGTCCGTCATTTATTATATTGAATTTGCAATGTTTAAACGCAAACACGTTTTGGGAATTGTTTTATAATGTTTACTGTATTATAGATGAATGCCTAACATGAAAATTGCATGTTGATGAAATCGTGTCTAACACCGATTTCAAGTTGTCTCATTGAAAGAATGTAAAACTTTTTAACTCCTTAGAAGAAGTACCTGTTTTCTAGTGCATATATTGCCTCTGCTTACGCGTATGAAAGTTGGTTTCATACAAATAATTCGAATATTAGCAGAAAAGCCAAGCTACAGAAAAGAACTGCAATGATTATTCTACATATTAAGAAACAAATGAGAACAAACAGCAACAAATCGGGAATTTTAATATTTTCCAAATGTAGGCGCCCGTTATATTGGATTAATAACCTGTAAAGCAATTTACAGTCTATGTGCTTTAGGAAAGAAAACGTTTAGCTTACAAAGTTCTAGAAAAAGGAAATGAAGCATGAAAAAATCAAACTAATTATTTAAATCAATTATTTGGTCACTCTAATATGAACGTTTGGGATAATATTCATGTTAGCATTAAAATGTAAGTCAATAGATTAATGTTAAATTACAGACTATATGTACGGAACGATTATGTAATAATAACACTCACACACTCACACAAATGTGCACCACTATAGCAAACAACGTGCGTTTTTTGTCAAAAAGATTCATATGTTACAAGAATTCTAGAAGACTATAGTTTTGGTTGTGTTTTGTCATTTTGGTACGAATTCTTATTTTTATCACTAGTGTCGTAATTGTGTTAAGATTCACTATGAAAATTGAGGATAACTGCCATCATGTCAAAATTGCGCTGATATATACCAATAAAGTGATATTATCGATCCTATTAATATCATTCCAGTCTTATCAGTCTTTTCATTCTTATCAATATTATTGTTGTTGTTGACTTTACTATAGTAACTACAATTATTAATGTTTTTATTTTCTTGAGACATCTGTATTGCCACAGAGTTTACAGCGACAGTTTATTTCTTTCGTATTAGTTTCACTGGTCTGTATTTTTAGACTGGTAACATTACCTATCAAGTATGTAGCTCTTAACGGTTATGATGCCAGGTCTTGAGAGTAATGGATTTCCTTAGTTGCCACACTACCAGATCTGTTTTCAAAAAGGGTTATGTTGCCTTGTCATAATTCCAATGTTGATTGAGTGGACTGGATTATTGTTCCATATTGGCTACATTGCCATTTATGTATTTCAACAGCAGTTATATTACCAGGTTTATACGTCCGTTATTGCGATGTATTTGATACAATAGTGGTCACATTTTCGGATTAACATAGTGTTTAAATTTGGAGGACTGGTTTGTATTTCCACATTTTACATTGCTAGTCTTGTACATGTATTTCCATAGTAGTCAAATTGACAGGTATGTATTTCTGTAAAAGATATATTGCCGCGTTTTAATTTCCATCGTAATTACAATGACCAGTCTGTATTTTTATAGCAATTACATCTTTATTTCTATACACTGACATGTTTCGTATTTTGACATGACTTAAAGTTTCGGCTTACATATGGCTAAGTGAGGTATACACAAATCAAATGTTTGACAATGTATTTTCACAAAACCAACAAAAACAGCAGAGATACAACGCTTTCTTTTATATTATTATATATTTTATTTCTTTATATTTGTTTTCTTTCTCGTTTTAACTTTCATTTTTGAAATTGATGATATGTTTAAAGAGGTCCTTTGTATCGTTTCTTTGTTATATTTCATATTTGAATAGTAATGTTAATACTCATTTAAAGGGACATACCCTACATCTACATGAATGTGTTTAATGAACGTAAAATGATAAATAAATACAATTTCAAAGAAGAACCTATGGCGGAAAATGCCTTATTTTACCACAATTAATCAAAATAGAGGCTTTCTGTAATAAATTGCATCCACCCATTAATTATACAACAACAACTCTACATAGATTATTGAATGGTTCACGGTACTACAGCATATTGTAAGCAGCTGGTTTTGTCGATAATGACGGGAATGCATAGCTGTAACTTTTAGGTTAATCATGATATTTCCAAAGATTCTATTAATTGTGTTTTTAAGGTTATTTAGTTTGGCATCAGTTTTAGGATATGTCCCTTTAATGGCCAAAATATTTTAACTTCGTTCGTTATTTTAATCGATACACCTTTAGCCCCAAAAGTGTTGAATGCGGAAAGGGAATTTTCTAACAAAAAATAGTACCACCATCGATATGTTACTTCTAAAACGTATTTTTGACAATCTTTTTTGTTCAACGACCAGTTACAAATGAGTCACCATTTGCAGATCTTTCCAACTACATGCTATTTCGTCTGTGTGATAAAATGAATAACGCATGACATAGTCTGAAAAGGTGTTATTGATAATGGTATTTTGATCTTGTTATTTTTTTTAATGTTAATATCAGATAGAAGTGTTGAATAAATGATAGATCTAGCCACACCTGATCACATATACTTGTGCACTTCTGGGTGCTGTGGGGCTCGTTTTGGGGAGGCTGCGTTTTTGGTACGTGGCATTCCCTGTTTGATATTATTTTTGTTTTTTTCTATTCAATCATTAATGATTATGAATTTTACAAAATATAATAAAACAGTCATTTACCTTCGATTCCTGTGCACAGAGCCTATTATGTCCTTGAAAGGCTTCTGTTTACCGCGACCTTCCCATACCGAAACATTACATTATTGTACAATACAAAATGTATTAGCCATTAGAAATGCCGAACAATGTGTTACTGTTTATAGTTTGTTTATACATTTACTGTGTTGTTATCTTCAATAAATTCGAAAACGTAGACTGCGTGTATATGTATTCGTTTTTTTTTCTTTAGACTGCATGACTTGGAGTAAACGTGAACTAACCGGTACACCTTTAATAACATATTTGCCATATACGTATAGATCTACCAATTACACATGTTTGTCCTGTTTTGTTATAAAATGTCGCACTTCTCGTTTTTTTAACGCAAGAGAACGACAAAACAAAACAAAGACAATGCATCATTTGCAAGGGATACACAACTACAAAGAAAGGGCGTCAGTAGGATAACACAGAGCGACATAACGCCAAATAGTTATTCCGTGTCATCATGCTGTCGCCTGGAGACCCTTCGTTGTTTCGCCATTTTCTTATCGTTTTCTCGTGTTTGTGGGGGTGCCAACATAACATCATGACAAAGTGCTTGAAATATCGATAGACTTTGTCGTGTTGTGGTTACTCGGTATACTTTTCATGCTGTCGTGTGGTGCCCCGCAAACAAGAGAGGACAGGAAAAGGGCAAAACAACAAGGAGTCGCCAGGTGGCAGCACGACATTACCATTTGGTGCATTGTCGCCCTTTCGTTCTCATCATTTGGCATTGCAATATCGTGTTGATGTTGTTACATTTGCAAACTCACGACTTTGCAGAAGTCGACTATCATACTACTTTACAATTTAAACTATAATAGGATAAAAAATGAAACCTTTTCCTGATCTGAACATATATGTAAAGTACCGACCAAATTTACAGAACTAAATAGAAATTATACAGCGAGGAGATAATTATTATTGATAAAATTACCTGGGTTCTTTGCTATAATTTAGTTTTAAATTCCTTTCCTGTAACCACTCATCTTGATTTATGCGAATGAAATAATTCAGTATGGGTGCACTGCACCGTGACACTATCAATCCTACTGCCTGGTACCGGGTCTGTGAGCGAGAGAGAAGCCCATAATGTACTTAAAGTCATTAACTTTAATGTCCATACAAATAAACACGAAACGTTAAAGTTAAACGAATTAGCGAAACAGTTTGAAAGAAAAGTGAGAAAAGCTCAAGTCGTAGGGATTCAATTCCGATATATGAGGACGTAATTCAACTGACAATAGTTTCTCCAAATTCGAATCTAGCTCTTTCGTATTTTTAGCGCTGTATCAATACAATTACAATTTTACACACTAAATACAAGTCATTAGTTATACAAATTTGCAACCCGAGAACCAAGTTTGCGAGAATTGTAAATCAGGTAAATCATTACGGTGTTCTATGTCACGTATCCGTTTTCTGACATTTATACGAGTAAAGATGGGAAACCATATAATTTTTTGAAAAGCATTCGTAAACTTAAAAAGGAAGAGATCATTATTTTAATGGCAAATGCAATACAACAAAATCAGATTGACTATGTCACTTTTCCAAAAATAACTGCTATTTCAAAGCAGAAAGATAATGTCAAGCGGCACCTGATAGATGCTAGATTTTATTTCACCACAATCTAAGAATGATTCTTTTTATTGTATGGAGAAAGCATGTAAAACTGCACATTTTTGAAAACAACTTTTCAAACTCAAAACACATACAAAAACAAACAACAGAATAAAAAATGACGGTGCTTATGGTTACAAAAAGAAATAGGACATTAGATGTGATAAAATGGCACACATTGAATGATTAGATAGGCAACATTAGACAACAGACATAGAGAAATCTAATATACACAGTTAAATAGCTATCGTACAGTGCACTACGCAGTATTTCTAAACATGGTTTCAATGACCTCAGATCAAGGAAAGTCTAAACTGTTAGGCGAACAACCATTTCAGATAATACGTCATTTATTATCTGGCCTACACATAACAGAGCCGAGATGCAAAACGTCAGAACAAACGTTGTCCCCACAAAATAACGAGGTATATATATCATACAAGAGGGCCAAAAAGCCCCTATAAACCCCCACTCACTTGCGACTATAAGACCAAACTTCAACTATATATAATAAACACTAACATTCTGTTTGACCTTGACAAGGCAAACCTTTGACCAATTTACATTATGATTGGGTTGTAAATGTCACCTGTATGGCATACACAAGGTTTTAACGGGGTGACCTAGTTTTGACCTCAGATTACCTATATTCATACTCAACCTAAATTCATACTGACCAAGTTTCATGAAGATCCGATGAAAAATGCATACGCATGGTTTTTCTACAATTTTACCCTGTGACGTAGTTTTTGACCCTAGATGGCCCAAGTTTGAACGCGATCTAGATTTTATTAAGGCAATCATACTGACTAAGTTTCATGAAGATCCTATGAAAATGCAACCTCTATAGCATATACACGGTTTTTATTGATTCGACCCCATGACCTACTTTTTAACCGTAGATGACCCATATTCAAACTCGACATAGATTTGATCAAGACAATCATACTGACCAAGTTTCATGACAATACAATGAAAAATGCAACCTCTATAGCATACACAAGATTTTTCTATGATATGACCGGGTGACCTATTTTTGGCCCTAAATAACCCATGTTCAAACTCAACCTAGATTTTATCAACGTTATCATACTGACCAAGTTTCATGAAAATCCAACGAAAAATGCAACCTCTATTGCATACACAAGGTTTTTATATGATTTGACCGAGTGACCTAGTTTATGACCCCAGATAACCCATATTCAAATTCGACCTAGATTTTATCAAGGCAGTCATACTGATCAAGTTTCATGAAAATCCAATGAAAAATGCAACCTCTATTGCATAAATAAGGTTTTTTATGATTTTACCCAATGAATTAGTTTTTGACCCCAGATGACCCATATTCGAACTCGACCTAGATTTAATCAAGGCAGTCATACTGACCAAGTTTGATGAAGATTCAGTGAAAACTGTAAACTGTATTGCATACACAAGGTAAAGTGTGGACAGACAGACAGACGACAGACAGACAGACAGACAGACGACGGACACCAGGCGATCACAATAGCTCACCTTTAGAAAGTTCAGAGGACTTTGTCCGTTATAATTATGTACTCTAAAGTAAATGAAGAAAGATATTGACGTGACAGAGTAAAGTCTATAATTATTTTGTTTTCAACGGTTGCATCTCGTCATTTTTGATATAGATTTACATCTGAACGGCCTAGTATATGAATGCGACTTGTACATTTCGCCTCACAAGTTTCGTATTTGTCTCAGTCTGCGGGGATAAGACATGTTTTATGCTTGCGATCGTTTACATACGAGTTTTTGCCTTTTTGTTTATATATGGATACGACTTGAAGCTACTGTAGTGTTGATAACCAACTGACATCATCAGGCGTGGTCCATTCTTTCCCGGGATCATGATTTGAACAAACTTTGTAGTCAATTAGGCAATGCAACATGCTAAATATATAAGCTCTAGACCCTGTGGTTCAGAGAAGACGATATTTAAAGATTTCCATTAGAAATCAATGCAAAATAAAGTGACCATCGGCGAGGTCATTTTGACCCGGGGCCATAATCTGAACACTCTTGGTAGAGGTCTACTAGGCAAAGCTACATGCTAAATATCTGAGCTCTAGGCCTTGAGGTTTCAGAAAGGGATATACATTTGTATATATATAAGCCTACGTAAAATCAGGCGACCCACCGGGCGGCGTCTGCTTCGACCCTTGTATCATGATTTTGGTGCCGCTCGCCAGTATAACCTACTTTATGGAGCTGTTCTGTTTTGTTCGAATATTTGGGTGAAATGATAGTTGTTACATAATTATACCATCTTATATAAGCTTACTTCAGTCAGGATGACACCACATTTTTTACAGAGAAAATGACAACTCATGAACGTGTTACATAAAAAAAATTATACTAGTTTAAAATCAAACCAAAGTTTTACATAACTATTTCTGTCGCAATTCAACAATTATAAACAACCTCTAAATAAACTATTACAAAGTCGTTGTTAATGATAGCTGACCAAGTCTGCAAATTATGATGTTGAATAGAAATAGTTCTAAAACGAGCTAAAATGGCTGTCAAACTGAAAAAGTTCTACAATATGTTTAAAAAGAATTCCCCAACTGTATTTGAGTATCTGGTGATGTTTGTGTCAACTGGATTTTATACTGTGCAGCAGCAAGCAAACAATTAATCAATAACTCCGAACGACGTGATTTTTAAGAGCTGTTACGGTGACTCTCCTGTTATATTGAAACTTTAGGTCAGGAGAACGAACGAGCGAATCGGGCGGCACCAGCAGACCAGTAACGATACATTTGAGACGAATTGCGTAAACTATCAGATAGTGACAATTCTAGTGACTAATTCGATTAATTTTGTGATCAGTAACGCGAATATTTACTAATAAATCAAGTTCACCTTGTTCATTTTCGTTATCAATTTCTGATTTTGTTTTTCACATTGTTGTTTAATTTTTCGACAACCAAAGTTCTGCATAGAATTGAATTCTATAAACAAGGTTGGTAGAGCTTCATGGAAGAACAAATCGGACCAGGTTTCATCAACATTGACCAAGTGATTAATGAGCATATGTCGTCTGTATGGGGCATAAACGTGTTTACGTGTTAATTGAACACAGACTGAAACTTGTAAATGTGAACCTCAGCGCCGGTAATTTTCTCAGGTCAAATGCGACTGTATTCGGTGACACAGATGTGACATGCACTACTCTTTTTTTAATTTCCAACGACACACATGTAGCTAACTCGTTACCACGACATTGTCATCTCGTTTCCACGAGTTAGTAAGTCGTTCCCTCGACATAGCTAGCATGTACTACTCTTTGTGAACGAGATGGCTATGACGTGTTAACGAGTTAGCTATGTCGTGGAAACGACTTACTATGTCGTGGGGACGAGATAGCCAGTCGTTCCCACGACAAAGCTAACTCGTTCCCACGAGTATGTAAGTCGTTCCCTCGACATAGCTAGCATGCACTTCTCTCTTTTTTTTATTGTACTATTCTTTTTTTAATGCGCTACTCTTTTTTAATGCAATACTTTTTTTTAATGCAATACTTTTTTTTAAATTGCGCTTCTCTTTTTTATGTCGTTCCCACGACTTAGTAACTCGTTACCACAACATACCTAGTCGTTCCCTCGAGTAAGTAACTCGTGGGAACGACACACTTACTCGAGGGAACGACATAAAAAAGGAGGAGTGCAATTAAAAAAAAGAGTTGTGCATGTCACCTCTGTGCCACCATAACTGTCTGTAGTCCGTAGGTCAATTATAAATTTAAGAACATGTTGCAGATTGAACGTTGTATTTATAAATACTTATATAGAAACTGGACATTGACGTCGGTTAGAAACCCCCAGCTATAATGTTGAGCTACATAAATGTATAAGAAAGGGTTTGAGAAACATTCAGATTCAATTGCAGATTCATGTTGCTTTATTTTTGCTTCACCTAACTTGTATTTTGATCTGACTAAAGTAACAAGGTAGGGGGTGCAATGATATTCTCACCTGCTTACAATTAAGCTTTGACCAAGTCAGAAATATACTTTTGACAAGTCCGGCTCTGTTTTTATCAGCATTCTTGCAAGTATATAATAAAAGACAAACGTTAATCACTACGTTATACATATTTTCATATGGATATTTCTGCGGTTACATTAACTTGTGTATAGTTATTTATTTGAAGTTTAATAATTATATCGGACACGTTATAATTGGTAGCGCCATAATGCGTTTACCGTAATCACAGCACTATGAACGTCTTCAAATCAACACAGTTTAATAACACAACCATTGAGCTGAACAATTATCAGTCATATTACACAGGGTGAACATACTTTGATTTTTCGTGTATCGAACAATTATATAAAATCACAGCTTACCGAACAATTGTTTAAATTCAAAGCTTGAAATTTGAGTAAAATATGAATTTTATCATGCTGTATAGGTGATGGAGATATGCATTGTCGGTAAAATACAATATAGTTAGACAAAAACGTACATAGCTTAAGATACAATGTACTCTCAATGAAAATTTGTAACATTTGGCTCGTCGTTTTCCCAGAACCTTTAAAGTCCAAGGACCACAATAACAAGTAGCTCTC
The DNA here is from genome assembly GCA_022818135.1 of Saxidomus purpurata. Classification (NCBI taxonomy): domain Eukaryota; kingdom Metazoa; phylum Mollusca; class Bivalvia; order Venerida; family Veneridae; genus Saxidomus; species Saxidomus purpurata. Next base: position 42,822,545 of record JAFMSR010000013.1, read on the forward strand.
ATTTTACCACGAACGATGTCTTACCGGCAGAAATGACCTTTATTTGTACAAAAAAAAATTGCTTTTTGAATTGAAAAGTACATGTAAGAAATTTAGGGCAGCATTTTTTTTTTCAATGATATTGAAAACAATATGAAAGGTTTTTTGACAATGATTTCCCATGACGAAACTACTTGAATACGAAGGTAAGGCATACGTCAACATCGTTTTTGAGTGAATAGAACATGGTTCTATTATTATTCTGTCAGTACATTTATTTTACTATATGAGAAAATTCAAAACGATCCCGTGAGTTTAAATGTTGTTATCGCTAGAGACAAACATAAATCTTTAATTTTGACTATACCTTAGTCCGATGTATCACTGGTTTTACACGTTACATGTTAGACTGCTTTTAGGGATAATCTCTACTAACTCACCTTTGTACAGACTGTAGTACAATTACACATACTAAAGCGTGCCGCTGAATAAAAGTCTACTTCTTTAAACTTCGTTGATAATACTTGGGGTTAAACTAAGTAAAAATTAGCGTGAAAGACATGATATGAAAAGGACACATACAGGGCTACACAAGAAATATAACCATCACATCACATGCTACATCTCTCACACCAGCATATGGCTCGAAAAGGTAAGCTTAACCTTTTGTAAATGTTTTTATTTTTGTCAGTTAGTTTGAATGTGAATTTGAGTGGTTTAACACTTATCATACAATTTTTTTGATACTGAAATAAGTTAAACTTTGCAAAATATTTAGAAAAAAAGAAGTAAAATGAAAACAATAATTTAAGCATAGAATAATTCGTGTTCGGTGATATTATCAACATTATTGTACCAAACATTTAGAGCTTCTTCGGGAAGAAGTGGCGAATTTGTACTCGGCGAAACGGTCACAAACTACTCGTCGTGTGACTCGGTAAGCTGCAAGCTTTCTTCACAATCGAGCTAAAATAAATTAGTATCAACTAAACAACTCGTCCTAACTTTTTGCAGTTTACGTATTTAATAACACTCCACAAAAGCGTAACAATAACAGTAGTAAACATGAATATGTAGTTGTTAGATATGATAAACGCATTGCTACTCCGACGCAAACATTTCATTTCACAATTTCCTTTTAACGCTTCAGTTTGTTTTAAAACATTTCATTTCACGAGATACATTTACTTTTAACGCTTCAGTTTGTCAAGTAGTTAGTTAAATGAATCACTGCGCTGTAGTAAACATGTAACACATACCATTAGAAACAAAAGACAAGAATAAACTCTATACCATACTATACTCTCTCTATACGATAATTCAAGCTCGCATAAACAAACCTCGTTCGATAATGTGACCTACATATAGAAAATGATGGGTTAATACCCGACTTAACGATGTAAAATGAGGACAGTGCTTATTCATTGATGTTTATTTCGTGTTATATATTTCGAATTTTCTTATTTTACAGACGACAAAGGCATAAGAGGAAAAGCAAAGTGGTTGGTGTATTTAAACCATTTTATTGTTGGATGGGTAATACTTTCTTCTCCTTACATCTTCGCAGCTCAAAAAGAAAAATATTTTCTCAACTCAATCTGATAAAAATTGTGTTTAACTTTCTGTACTTTACCGAATATACATGTATAAACAAGAAATCTTTAAAAAATATAAGTGGCGTTGAGGTGAATAAGATACCCGAAAGCCGGATATTTCAATATGCACATGCAGCCATTGATGAGTATCGTATTCATTCATAAAACAAGCGGACACTGTATACACCTAAACCGTGAATGACATACCCCATTTACGGCATTTCCATTCTTAACATTTGATTGGTAAAACAAGTAGGTCCAAAGCCAGCTTATTCAGCCGACGCCGAAACAATTACATATAAATGTTTTACGGTATAGGATATAAATTGTAAGTCAAACAAACAAATCACGTTAACGTTCTAATATGTGGTCTGTAACCATAATAAAGCTTTTTGGAAACAATTGACGATAAATATACACCGATTTAAGCGATTCTCGTCATAAAATCAACGGGCGTAGCATGCAGGCGTGTAAAGCGGGCTGCGTTTAATTATGAATAGTATACAAATGGATCTGCCTTGATAGTTAAATTAATACAGAAACAAGCATATACAATGTATGTCATTGTAGTATATACACATTTAATGTGAATATACTATTTATAGGATGACAATATATGGGGTTTTGCCTTTGGGTTGTTCCTTGCGGAAATTACGCCACAGAATCTACAGTTCATTGCAAGCTATGGCATCCTGGCTGGTATCGCCGTACTGTTGTTTGGGACTGTCGTCGGTGACTGGGTAGACAGGACTTCAAGACTCACCGGTAAGTAGTTAATATGTGTGACAATTATGTTTTCTTCATAATACTCAAATACCAAAAAAAGAAAAACTTCAGATTCACTACATTACAGATATTAAGATTGTAGCTGCATTCTCTGTGTGTTCAGAATATCCACTGGAACGTAAATGCGCAGTGTCTAGAACGTGTCCCATGCGTCCCCACGCCAAAGCAGATGAATCAAGGAATCGAATATGACGGCCAAGAGTGACACAAACTTTGATTGGATGAACTCTGCTCTCAAATTACTGCGCATATAAACGTGTACAGGAAACCACGTGACCGTTGAAAATAAAACAATTATATTAGAATTAATATTATGAATCAACTTAAGTTTTTGTATTTTACTGATTTCATAAGTTTAACCTTACTGCACAATTAGTACAAACAGTTACACCTTCATCCAAATTTGCATTTTTTTTAATTTTATCAAAATCGTTTCCAGTTCCATGCCATTCCATTGAAGCATCCCTGACAGAACAAATGGAATGTGTTCAGAACTGACGAATGGGACACGAGCATTGAGGGTGAGAGACTATGAGTAAGGGTGGGGTGGGGGTCAATTACGACTAAAACATGACCCAAAGCACTACAAACTCATTTGTAATTCTTTTTACATTGCATCAAATTCTCTTTGTTAGTGGCACGAGCGACTGTCATAGTCCAGAACGCCGCACTGATTTTATGCTGTATCCTCGTATACGTTGTTATCGAGTTCAAGAATGACATCGCCGAAGTTCTTCCGAATGAAGGTTTACTGCGCATGTGCTATGCCTTCATTATAATCATCGCCATTTTGTCAAACCTTACAAACATGGCGCGAACTACTGCAATAGAAAGGGACTGGATTGTAGAAATGTGTGACAAAGATAGAGATATGCTTGCAGGTGAGATCCTAATAGAAATTTATCGGTACTATTTAAAGAATTTTATCGTATAGAATTTATTCAAATCTCATTATGAATGTGTCATAGTGAATTCCTACATTTATGAGTCTTATGTCCTCAACATACATCAACATGCTCAAGTAAAATGAAAATTTGCTAAAAAAAATGAAATCAATCTGGTGAAATTGAACTTGGTCAAATGGTCCTTTTCTCAAGGGTTCAATCAACGCTTGCAGTTTTGCTTACAGCATTTGATACGTATACGTGTATTAAAAGAAAAAGTGTTTGTAAATAGCATTAAACGAAGTCGACTTTTGCGACGTGATTTCTTAATTTAAAGTGACATTTACACGGTGCATATCCGAAACCGACATCTCTGCTTTTGTAACCTCATTGCACATAGTTTCATGTGTCTATCTCTGCTCAAATAATCAGTCACGGAAACGACGTTACATGTAGACCTGTACATTACGCATAGTTTATTTAGTACGAGGGTGATCCAGAATTAGCCGGACTGTTGCTATGTTTTTTAAGTACTCAAATTTGATTTTTCATACATATAAACTTTAATTCGTCATACAAGTGTTTTTTCCAGAAATACTGAAAGCAATTTTCAGCCTTTCTATTGTAACCGACCGGGCAGCGGGAGTGAATAATCAGTAATGCGTATTTCTTGTGTTTCTGATGCTAAATTTTGGTGCGGCACTTCAAGTTCATTACGTTGCGAAGAAGTGCCCTATATATCGTTGTCAGAATCCCTTATTTTAATAAATGGGTACTCAACTACTAATACTTAAGACTTGATAAAAAAGACTTCTGCAGAATAGACCCTGCCCCTTTTAAAAGTATTAAAGTAGAATCAGCGATCTATAAAAGATACAGTCCTTAAAGTAGATGCGATAGAGCATATCTGTTAGTTTGTCGGACCCAACGTTGGTTAAAGCAGTCAAGGATGTTGATAGCGACAAGTGGATCAATAGCTGAAGATTTGATTATTTGCGACCAAACTGGGAATAGTTATGTGGCATTGTATGGTTTGTTGCACATTTATAGAACCGTTTGAAATTAAAAAATCAGTACCGCGTGGATTACTCAAATATTTATATATAAAACAAAAAAGTAGTTTACCGAGCATAACACCAGCAAAGGTCATGCCGGGTTCGTTGACTCTCCCCGCCTCACTGTTTTATGCTCGCTACATTTTTTTTATGAAAATTTAATGTTTTCTTGTACAAATGGAATGAAACTTTTATGGACGATCAAATAGAGATTGAACATCGATTTGTTTTATTTTTATATTGCTACTGCAACATATGTCGTAGTAATAGAGGCAGTCCGCTTACCTCATAATTACCCCTCGTATACAAAGTAAAAGTGGGACAAGTGCCTGTTTCACGGAACACGAGAGGTGAGGTGAAATTTGTTCGCACTATCCTTTTCAACACATTATTAACTGATCGTGAGAATGCAAGAAAACACTGTCCATCGTTATAATACAGCCGCCATGTGCTTGTGTTGTATTGCTTAATCGTCGTCTGTTCGTGAAAAAGCACGTAAAGGAAACATCTTTATGTTAGAAAAATATGTCAGTTTCAGGTGTGTGTCACGAAAAGAGCAAAAGTAAAGAGTTCTTGTCTGACTAAAATGTAGAAATGTAGAGAGTGTACAAAACTGTCAGACACGCGACATCTCTCAACATGAGACACGTGAACAACATGTTTCAAAGTAGTTTCAATATCACTATCGCTTTTGAATCACTTTAAATGAATTTCACTTTCAGTCATAATACCCCCCGAACACAAAGTATACTGGATTCAGCTTGTCTGTCCGTCCGTCCGTCCGTCCGTCTGTAGACGGAATCTTGTTGACACTAGATCTCCAATACCCCTGGTCAGAATTTAATGATACTTCACACAAGTGATAAGTACAATGCCTAGTTGTGCATGGTCAATATTTCGGGTCTCTAGTTCACGAGCATAGCTGTTTTCGGAAAGAGGTGTCGGTTTCTGATTTGTACCGTGATTTCGTGATTAATAATATCGATTCATGAAAATGTCTAATACTGTAATGCCTTTTTTCAAATAAAGTGTGATATGGGAAATTTCGTGTTAAATTTCATTCCGAAAAGCATGGTCAACAACAATGATTTAGTTATTAACATTGCTTATTTATATTATAATGCTGTATACAAGTCTCACATTCTGTATTAAACATTCTACTATATTGTTTTCAATTGAAGTGTCAACAGAGAGGATAAATAAGCATAACATAATGACGACTTCATTCGTAAGATGTTCGTTACAGCTTTCAGTGCCACGATGCGCCGGATTAGTTTGCTTACAATGGTAATAGCTCCAATAGTTACAGGTCAGATTCTGAGCCGTACCTCTCACAGTACCGGGGCGCTCGTCATTGCTGCTTGGAACTTCATGACGGTTTTCGTAGAGTATGGTCTTTTATGGAAAATATACCAAGAAGTTCCCCAGCTACGGAGGGAAAAGATCAGAGGTAAATGCTTGTCTTTTTATTCTTTTATCGACAAATTATACGATGTTATGACGACACGCAAACGTAAACTACTAACACCTACATTTGTACCTGACGGATATTATCGGCTTACATAGTGCTAATTTAAACAATCTGTGAAGCTACCAAATGCTGGACGATTTTAAAAGTTGTTATTTGTGTAGCATTTTCCTCGATTGTTGCTTACAAACACGAATACACTGAGAAACTTCTCATTTTCAGCTCCATGACTGCAACATTATTTGATAATTTTTTTTATAGTTTTTGTACAATTTCCACGTTTATTTTAATTGTTTCGATGACAGATCGACGGCAAATGTCTGTTAGTCATCACTTACGCTGCCGATTAGATTTTGTGAGACATTAACTGGGACAAAATCACGGATCAAACACACTTTTGATCCTGTCCAAAAACTAAGATTTGACTGTAAAAGTAGAATCTCTGTAAGTATTAAATGGTCTTGTAAAATGATAAATATCGCAGGTAACTTGTTTTCTTATTTACAATTTAAGAGGAGCGTCACACAGCAAATATAGAACTTATGCACGGTGTTGATATAGTGATGGAGTTTAAGGACCTTGACAATAACGGTAAGTTTTCAAACTGACTACTTAACCATTTATGTTTACATGAAAATTGATAGCCATGTAAAATGCTCAATATACAAATGTACATTTATTCGTGTTTGCTATATGTAAAATAAAATAAACAGGACGTAAAATGTTTAAGGTCTAAATGCTCAATATACAAATGTACATTTATTCGTTTTTGCTATATGTAAAATAAAATAAACAGGACTTAAAATGTTTAAGGTGTCAAGACTGTTTTTCATGATTCCGTTAAATACCGAAACTCAACGTGTTCAAGCTTAAAATTTGGTTATTTAGTACATGTACAAACTTTACTAATATTTAGTAGGAACCCACATAATGTTAATGTTGAGCCTACGTCATACTAATTGTTGTGTATATATTTAATGTCACTGATGATGCTTGTAACGAGGAGTCAGATAACGACAGTGAGGAAGCTATATAGTTTTGTTGGTGCTGTTGTTGCTTTGAATGATACTGCTACATGTACTACTACAACTAATACTTTTATCATTACACGTATAAATAAAAACGTGAACATCAGTTGAATACTACAGAAGAACCAGTTCAAGATAAAAAAGGAGACAAAGCATTCCAAAAATCAATGGCTATTAAAAACGAGAAACCAAAGTACACATTCTGGACACGTCTCTGCGCAAGCTTTATCACGCTTAGAAGAGGATGGAAGATTTTCAAGGGATATGACGTGGCGTTTGCTGGACTTTCTCTGGCATCTCTGTACCTAACAGTACTTTCATTCCATCACATCACAGTTGGTATGTAGGATTTGCCTTACCAGTGCTTTCATTCAATAATATCACAATTGGTATGCAATACCTCTATCTAACGTTACTTTCATTCCATAATATCACAGTTGGCCACGGTATATAAGACTTCTACCTAACAGTTCTTTCATTCCATAATATCACAGTTTGTATGTAGGACCTCTACCTAGCGGTACTTTCATTCAGTAACACCTATGTTGCTATGTATGATTTTCCCAAGCAACTCTTTACCTAACAGTACTAACAGTTTTGTTCCATAATATCAAAGTTTTTATGTAAGACCTCTACCTAATGGTACTTTAATTCCATAATATCAGAGTTGGTTGCTACTATTTTCCAAAGTGTCCCTTTACCTAACAGTACGATCGTTCAATATAACATTTGGTGGTATGTTTAGTATGTATACATGCACACACTTGATTTCATGCAAAAGAAATATCAGATGTTGAGCGTAACGACCACCAAGTATAAGGTTCTCATCAGCACCAGTTGTCTATAGGAGTCCTCACCGCACGACAGGAATAATTATCATACATTCTCAGTGACCGAAAGTTTACCAAACGATAACTGTTGATTCTTTAGAAAGCATAATATGTATTAGTACACTACGGCACTCGAAATGATATAAAACAAGTACTTCGTGCGTGCAATGTATAGAGATAGACCGTGGACTTTTTAAGTGATATGATTTTGTTAAATAAAATTGCAAGAAATATGTAGCAGTTTTGAGCAATAGGTTTTCTTCAAGAAAAAGTAAAGCACTCATTTATTCTATTTAGAGCGAAAAGAGACTAGTTATATCAGAAAAGCCATGTATAGTAGACTGCCAATGTAGCTATGGGTCTTTGATTTAGCATTCATAACCATAAATTAGGATAAAACAATTCCCTTCATCTGTTTACAGGTTTTGCCTATTCCCAAGGACTTGGTGAAGACTTGATTGGTGGTCTCCTTGCGGCAGCTGCGTGTTCGGGCATAATTGGTACATTGCTGTATCCTTGGATTCGGAAACGCGTTGGTCTACAGCGAACTGGTCTATATGCTCTAGCAGCGGAAATTGCAAGTCTAACGTTATGTGTGGTGTCCATATTTTGTCCAGGAAGTACATTTGATCCACGTTACTTTATGCGTGGTTCAAATGTTGAAACATTTACAAACAATATAACCGAACCAACCCCATCCACGATATATATTAACAGTTTATCTGTGAATAGTACTGCTGAGCCTGATGTGATCCAGAGTCCAGTTGTGACATCATATGCGTCAATCTCGCTTCTTCTTACTGGAATAATAGGTGCACGTATAGGTAGGCAGAACATTTTACTTGTTAAGGTGTTTATTGGCATGTAAAAGGGTAGTACGTCACATCTTAAGATTTATTAAGCAGGTTTTTTGAAAAAAAAACTACTTATTAGAATGGCGATGTCGTAATGTAGAGCGAGTGGGCGGCGGGCGTCAAACATTGGTTTCCGTTGGATAACTTTAGTTAGGAGTGACCAATTGCAATGAAACTTGGTGTGTAGGTAGCTTGTGTGAAGACGCCGCTTGGGATTGCATTTGGGGTCAATAGGGTCAAGGTCAAGGTCACTGTTACTAAAAATAGAAAAACGGTTTCCGCTCAATAACTCGAGCTAGGAGTGACCAATTACAATGAAACTTGGTCTGTAGGTAGCTTGCGTGGAGACGCCACTTGGGATTGCATTTGGGGTCACTAGGGTCAAGGTCAAGGTCACAGTTACTAAATATAGAAAAATGGTTTCCGCTCAATAAATCAAGTTAGGAGTGACTAATTACAATGAAACTTGGTCTGTAGGTAGCTTGCGAGGAGACGCCGCTTGGGATTGCATTTCGGGTCACTAGGGTCAAGGTCAAGGTCACTGTAACTAAAAATAGAAAAATAGTTTCCGCTCAATAACTCAAGTTAGGAGTGACTAATTGCAATCAAACTCAGTGTGTAGGTAACTTGTGTAGAGAGGAAGCTTGGGATTGCGTTAGGGGTCACTTGGTTCAAGGTCAAGGGCAGTGTTACTAAAAGTAGAAAAATGGTTTCCACTCAATAACTTGAGTAAGGAGTGACCAATTGTAATGAAACTTGGTGTGTAGGTAGCTTGCGTGGAGAGGAAGCTTTTGGTACACTATGGTCAAGGTCACTAGGGTCAAGGTCAAGGTCACTGTTACTAAAAATAGATTTTTATTTATTTTTAGTTTTTAGATTGTTTTAAGCAAAAAATAATTTTTTTGGGTCAAGGTCACTTGACTCAAGGTCAAGGTCACTGTTACAAAAAATAGATTTTATTTAATTTTAGATTTTTGATTGTTTTAAGCAAAAAAAAATTTTTTCGGGGTCAAGGTCACTAGGGTCAAGGTCAGTGTAACTAGAAATAGATTTTTAATTATTTTTAGGTTTTAGATTGTTTAAGCCAAAAAAATTCTTTTTGGTCAAGGTCACTTGGCTCAAGGTCAAGGTCACTATTATTTCTAGTTTTTAGATTGTTTTAAGCAATTGCTATTGAACCCTAACAAGAGTTATAAGCAAAACATATTTACATCCAATACAAATGTGTATGCATACTAATAGGTGCATGGCATGATGGCGACCATATAGCGAGATAGCATGTATTTATCTTTTTATTATTATTATTATTATTATTATTATTATTGTTAATTTCTATCGTTTAAAGTTATTATAGAAAGATTTACTTCTCATTTATTTGCATTTGCCACAAACCTTTGGAATTTCATTAAATTTCATTTCATTGTTGTGTTATATGTACTACAATTGTTGCAGGCCTGTGGATGGCGGACCTTAAATACTTTTTGTGTTATATGTACTACAATTGTTGCAGGCCTGTGGATGGCGGAATAAATCTTTTTTTTTTTGTGTTTATTACTACATGTTGCAGCCTGTGGATGGGGGAACTTAAATATTTTTTTGTGCCCCCCCTTAAGTCTTCAATTCAGGCGGGAGGCGGAACTTAAATACTTTTTGTGTTATATGTACTTCAATTGTTGCGGCCTGTGGATGGCGGAACTTAAATACTTTTGTGTTATATGTACTTCAATTGTTGCAGGCCTGTGGATGGCGGAACTTAATACTTTGGGCAATTGTTGCACCTACGGAACTTAAATATTTTTGTGTTTGTACTTAATTGTTGCAGGCTGGGATGGCGGTCTTAGATACTTTTGTTTATTATTTTTTCCAATTTTTGTGGGCTTGTGGGTGGGGGACCCCCAAAACCCCCCTTTTTTTTTAAAGCGTTGATGTCACAGAACGCGGGATTGTTGCTGGTGTACAGAATGCTTTAAATCAATTGATGGACATGCTAAAATATGTCATTGTGATATTACTTCCAGTTCCGGAGGTATTTGGTTACCTTGTCATAATATCATACTGTTTTATCTGTCTCGGTTGGCTGTTGTTCGCTGTGTATGTTAAGAAAACACGTGGCTACTTGTTTCCATGTTTTAAACCAGAAAGAGATGATAAACAGTAACAAAAACGTGTATGCTAAACACTATATTCAAATCTATTTATCAATTAATCGGTTTAATAACCATTCTATATATATTGGTACGTAAGAAATGCATTAAAAGGACCACAAAGGAACAGGTGTGAACAAATGGATGGAGTATTGCCATGCAATACAATCTCCAACCGAATTGTCGAGATGAGACGAAAATGTGACTATCAAAGTTTGATAAAAATCCTTCATGGGGTTTGGAGATATAGTCATATGACCTTTGGGGAGGCTGCGTTTTTGGTTCGTGGCATTCCCTGTTTGATATTATTTTTGTTTTTTTGATCCAAAGCGACTTGAACCCTTTTCATCATAGTGAGCTTAATATTTAACCAACGTTTTTTTAATCATTCGAAGGGTTTACAAAGGAGGTATAGTTTGTTGCTTCTTGACCATATGTATGACCTCTACCTTGAGAAGACTTGGTTGAAACACGGATATTGTATAAAGTCTCCATGAGGTGAACATTTGTTTCAAGTTTGATATAAGAGCCGTCACACGTAATTGACGAATGTCCCCGAAGTAGTGTCTCATAGTCTATAACCTCGATCTTCAAGGTGTGTACATGACATTTGCGCTCGACACTTTATCTCCGTATGATGAACATTTGTGTGAATTCATCAAAACTCCTTTAGTGTATAACAGAGTTACAGGCTTTACATGCTAAGTAGGATAAAAATGTTTATATTTATCAAACATCATGATACATATTTTTCAAATAGGAGTAAACTTTTTACCTCTTTATTGTCTGTGTCATATCCTGGTCCAAAAACACTTTTTATATACTCAAAGTACATTTATAAGCAACCGTCATTGTCGTCAACCATCAATCAATAATTGGTCATTGCAGGATTCGGGAATGAACTGCCGCATCATGGCTATTATAATATATTGTAATGTATTTGCTAAAGGTGTGTTTATATTCGACACGAAGTGCGGATGGACGAACTGACGGACGGAACTGGGCAAACCTATAGTCATAAACGATCTTCGTGCAATTTGCGACTATTAAATGCAAAACTGGTGTCAGTTTAAGAGTATATAATGTCGGATTTTAGAATCGTAGCCCTTGCTTTGTTACAAGTTTATCTTCAGTAAATCGAGTTCCTAATACACAAACCATTCTAGATGTCCTCCAGATATACATTCTGATCAAATCTAATAGTGATTGGGTATACAATGTGAACTGTTATAAAACGGGGCAGATAAGCTTCGGATACTGAACCCACAAAGAAAGAGCATGTCGTCTACCCATTGTGGTGTGGTCATGTGTACCAATCTACAAGCTTTACTGCTTTAACTAGTAAGAAATATCCGGAATGGTACATTCAGTTAAAAAGAGAAATGTATAAACTACTTACTGCAGTTGCATATTTCATATTACGCAGTTGTCCAATCGTCTAAGTTACAAAATGTTGAAAAGTGTGAAAAGTTATGTAATTGAGACATGTCCCTTTCCTTATCTAAGTATTTGCAGATACATTTTCCTTTCCTGCATTGTCGTACGCTCATATGGAAAGTTCATGTTGTAATCGTCAGCAATGATGGACATACAGGTCGGAAAAGGAAATATGAACTGGATGCTCAAGGGCAACATGTTGCGCCCTCGAACCGCTTCTGAAGTAGATAGGGTGTTGTAGGTGACACGTCGTCTCATTGTGGTGGACAACTGTCACAAGCCGATTCAAAATTTATAAGGAAGTTGCCAATTTTACCTTTTATCACAAAGTGAGACCTTGACATATGAGCTCTAAACCGGTCTTGTGTGTATTGCGTTTGACAAAATGTGCATTAGTGGTAAACAATTTTCCCTGATCAATTCAAAATCCTTAAATTCATGAGGAAATTACAGCCTGCACAATAGTGTCGCAACGGTCTACCTGTAGATTGCAATACAGTACTGGACCAATAGGTACCGAGGTACGAATTCCCGTACCGCGATATTCAAAGTTAAATGAACCACCAACTTTACACATTGCTATGAATGAAATAAATCACACTCACACATCTTGACAAAAAAAAGAGAAAATACCCGTTCGCTGGAATGCCGCCCAGCACTTTTCCGTTTGTTGAGTAAAACAGTTTGAATTGTGTTTGTAGCGATCAAAACAAATAATTGCTAAGGTAACAAGCGACTTAAAGGAAAACCAAATTACCAGAACTAATTGCCGATAGTTTAGTTCCGGCTTCCAAATCTTCAAATGACGATGCTTTCTGGCGCAGCCGTATTAAACTTACTTTTGGCCGGAAGTTTATAACTTTTCAACCGCCAATGAAATGACAAGGTGAATGTAAAACATTTTTTTAATTACTCTGTAAAACACATTTAATTTGAAAATACCGTATAAAAACGGTCAATGAAATAATATCGCGTCTTTCTCGAATGGTTTTATAATTTTAGTACGTAAGTAGTTCATACCTATCAAATTATTATATTGTTTCCGTCGAACTAATGTCAATAGTGTAGAGTATTTATATGAATAACGTTCAATATTTCGAGTATCACAATTGATAAAAAAGCAAGGATTAAGTTTGTTTTCCTGATGTACATGTCCGGGGACTGACTTAATTAAAATTTGGGAGAAAATATGTAAGCGGCCAATAAGTTCATCGCCCTAACATTTCTGTAGACGAAGGGCCCTGAGTTTGCGTACCGGTCAGTGTGATTTGTTTTCTCACTCTGACATTTACGCCTTTTGACAGTATCAAACTTGACAGGATATTTCTATAGGCTTCCATATACTCAAAACAACGAGTTCATCGGATTAGTTATTCCAGAGTTATGACCCTTCATTTAACAAAAAATGCAATATTTAACCGTGTTTACACTCTAGCACCTTAATTTCTTTACTAATTCTAATCATATCAGTGTTGATGAAACTTGATAGGTATGTTCCTTGCATAAAGCTCTACCAAAATTGTTCGAAGAACTCCATTCCATATAGAACTCTGGTTGCCATGCCATTAAATAGGAAAAATGTTAAAAAAATCTTCTCTGAAACCATAAGACCTAAAACTTTGATATTTGGCATGTATCATTGTCTAGTTTATATCTTCACAGAATGCTCATATCATGTCCCACCCAAGTCAAATTTGAACATTTCGGCTATTGATGACCTTGTGTTATAGCCAATTGTAGCCAGGTGAGCGATAAAAGGGCCATCTTGGCCCTCTTGTTTGAAATATTTGACTGCTCAATAGCCCTTCCAGGGTTCTAGTGTTAAGAATATCCTAACATCATTGATTATTTCAAGTGAAATCATGTTATTCTTATTTCTACAATATAGCAATTATATCTTTAGTCACAGCATTTATGTATGTATGATATCGGGTAAAATCTCAGTTAACAAGTGCATTTTAATTTCCTCGAGTAAGTAATTAGTTATACATAGTATCATTGCTGTACAAATCAGTATTACATATACGAACATTCTTCTTCCTTGCGAAATCAAAACTAAAATATTAATGAGTCCAACATTTTCTAATTATTGAGCTGTTTCCCAAGACAGTCACAACACACTACTTATGCGTCATATGGATATATCAGATGCCTTTGCCATTAAAGCCGGAAAAGGTAATTAATACAACTTACAAAATGTTGACATGAAATTACGTTCAGCTAGAATCCAAGATGGAAAGGTAAAAAACAGGATTATATTGGCAGGGGCAGTCAATAAGGGCGATGTTGTTTCCATTACAAATGTACAGAGATGGAAATTTCCTGCAGACAACCTAACCCAGCACTGTTTAGGTATTCGCATACAGTTTTGCAAAATTTTTAATGTTGTCATAGAGAAAAAATTCCCCGAATTAGCGCAAAATACTTACACAAAAAATGAAAAAGACACCCACGCATAATAATAGACAACAAATACAGCAAAACAAACACCAAGCAGATACTATCGCATTTCTTAGCACATAAAACTATCACTACAAACCCTTCGTTTTGAATGTTTAAATTATTTCAAACCGTGCTTCTAACCCGAGTCCTATGAGAAAGTTAACAGTTCTTACGCACAATCGGAGTAATGAAGTGGTCCCTCTCAAAACCATGATGTGTTACAGTGCCCTCCTGTACGTTGTTAAAATATTGTTGCAACAGACATTAAACCCCTTCGCTCCGCCTCCCTCCCCTTTCAAAAATACAATAAGACATAACAATAATAAATACATTTTCATCTCATGGAAGATGCTGCTCTGTCCAGAGTAGATTATGTAGCTGGAGAATGTATAGAAAACAGCAACTCAAAGAAACCGATTTTTGCTGCGAGTGGAATAAAACACAGTTACAGTTTAACGATGGCTTCACTAGTCGTGGTTGTTCCTCAAAAAATGGTAAAAGTTTGGATTTGTACAAAATGTCATAAGGCTGGTGACACATTGTCGAAAGGATTGTATTGCTAGGCTGTTGGCATCTGTACACATTATTCACAAAGAATTTCCTGAAGCTCTGCATGGGAATGGGATACAATACATCTCTCCCTGTGAACTTGAATATATTAGACATCAACTCATCCTTCACATTGCCTAAACAGGTAACGTCTGCATGACATGGTAGCATGAATACTAGATAAATCATTGACAACAATACAGTAGGCTGTTTGATTAACAGTGTTACTTAGTTATACACTTCAATAGTACACAACAAACAAGTAATTGCTGGAGAATTTTGCGAAAATGTGTCTCAAACATGCCTTATTGTATTAATTGTTGCTGATACATGTATGATGCTGTCATGACCAGATCACTCTATTCTTTCTTGGAACATTGCCTGTAATATTCCAAACTGGCATGTAGAAGAGAGATGCGCAACTCGTTCTACATCTTTCGATAAGTTTGATGTTTCAAATGTACCTAACACATTTTTGCTTGATCCAAATGTACTTACTAGTGTCAATAGTGTTACTGAAAATTTAGAAAATGGCCAACGTTATTTGGCAGATACTGATACTATTTTTAATGACTGGTGTGATATTGTCAGAGCTAATATGTATAAGGCTTTACCTTTTAAAAGAGTTACTGGTTTTAATAGTTCAAACAAATGCCAGGCAGGTAAAGCTTGGTGGTCAGAAAATCTTACAAGGTTTTGGATAAATATGTGTTCAGATGAACGTAATTGGCTAAATTGTACAAACAGAAATGATATAACACGTCTGAAGTCAGTATATGTTGCCAGCCGTAAATTATTTGATCGTGAAGTTCAAAAGGCACAGCGTTTCTATTGGCATTCTTTACAGAATGCGTTTTTAATGACAGTAATGTTGAATATAACGGTTTTTGGAAATCTAAGGGAAAAAATAGGTGTAAGTAATTCAAAATGTAAAAGGATTCCTTTAGAAGTTGTTTTAGATAATGGAAATATTTCATCAGATATTAAAGATGTTTTACGTCGGTGGAAAACTGATTTTAGTGCACTATGTAACAATGTAGATGTACCAGCTCATTCCGCAGATTTCGGTGATATAGATGTTCAGAATGCTGATTATCATAATAGTTTTAATGAAAGTATATCTATATTAGAAATTAAGAAGGTTGTAGAGCGTCCAAATCTAGGTAAAGCTTGTGGTGTTGACAATATTCCGATTCCTTAGAAATGATACTTCCATTTATTTTCTACATGTTCTTTTTAATGTGTGCTTTAACACTGGAATAATTCCTTCATTATGGGGTAAGTGTACCATAAACCCGATTCCAAAATCTTCCACGGCTGATCCCAGGGATCCACTTTCCTACAGAGGATATCTTTAGCATCTGATATGTATAAAATATATTGCTACATATTGAAAAACAACTTAGTGTTTGGGCCAAAAATCATGGTAAATTAGAAGATGATCAAAATGGATTTAGAAAGAAACGTAGTACGGTAGATCATGTTTCTTCATTGTGTAATATTATTGAAACTAGAAAAAAGTATAAGTTATATACATTTGCAGCATTTATTGATTTTAAAAAAGCATACGATTGTATTAACAGAAGTAAGCTATCGAAACGTCTCTGTGAGTCAGGAATAACAGGGAAAATGCTAAACGCAGTTAAATCACTTTATACGTCTGTTTCATGCACGGTAAGAGTAAATTCGTTCCATACTGACTGGTTTAATGTCAAAACAGGATTACGACAAGGCTGCATTTATCCCCGTTGTTATTTAACATGTATATTAATGACCTGGTTGTATACCTGAAAACATTAAATACTGGAATCAACATTCATGGTGAAAAAGTTTGTACACTACTGTTTGCTGATGACTTAGTTTTGTTAGCAGAAAACTCACAAGACTTACAAACCCTGTTAAATGCTCTAAATGATTGGTGTAGTGTTAATGATATGACTATCAACTGCATGAAGAGTAAAATTGTTCATTTGAGACCCTTGTCAGTTAACAAAAGTAATACAATCTTTTCATGTGGAAATGATATTTATTGAAGTTGTGGATAAATATACCTATCTTGGGCTAGTTCTTAGTGAGTAACTAGACTTTAATGTAACTGCTAAGTTTGTGGCCCTAAGTGCGAGCCGTGCTCTTGGTCTAGTAATTGCAAACTGTAAATCAGGTGAAGGAGTCCCTTATAATGTTTATACCAAACTTTATGACTCTATTGATTGGCCAGTTATTGGTTATGGCGGAGCAGTATGGGGTTGTCAATCTTTCTCTTCTATTAATGCTGTTCACAATCGTGCTATGAGGTTTTATTTAGGCGTTGGCAAGTATACGTCTAGCGCAGCATTGGCGGGAGCGATGGCCTGGCAGCCTCCAGTTGTTCGTCAATGGAAAATTTCTGGGCACGACTATGTAACACTGGTAATGTCCGGATAAATAAACGGATTGCATTGTGGGCTTCATACAGAGCAAACAATTCCTGCAAAACCTGTTACACATATGTTAAAGCTAAATTAAAAGATTGTAATTTATAGAGGTATTGTGATACTGTGAATCCTGCTTCTAAGCAGTATATTTCTAATATTGTTTGCAAGTCAGCTATGGAAAGTTTTGTTAATGACTGGCATGAAAGTATAAATAGACATATTGGTAGCTCGGGAAGTGGTAGAAATAAACTTAGAACCTACTGTACTTTTAAATCGGAATACTGTGTTGAATCCTATTGTCAGTTAATACTACCTCCATTGCATCGATCAGCATACTGTAAATTTCGTTGTGGAGTTGCTCCAATTAGAATTAAAACTGGGAGATATGAGAATTTGGACTTAGAAGATAGAAAATGTCCGTTCTATAATGTAGTAGAATCATAATCCCATGTTATGTTAGAATGTTCTTAATATAACGACATTAGAAATAATTTGTTTGAGAAAGCAATAGCCATAATCTCGCAGTTTGAAAATATGTCAGAGTCTGAAAAACTTGTATTCCTATTCACCAATACATTACTTGTAAGAACTTGTGCCAAAACCTGTTTTCTTATTCTTAGTAGACGTAAATCTTACCTCTGTAAATAATGTCTTATATATGTTTTTTTACCGTACCATTGAAACCTTTTATTGACCTCTAAGAAGTAGCTGCTTATCAGTTCATCTTCGATCTGATCGGGGTGATATTTGATCTTTTAAACCATTTCATAATTTGCGCATTAGTGCTAATATTAGCTTTCAGTGCTTTATTCCAATTTCCTTTTATCTTAATTTTATTACAGGATTAGCAACTACTACTTAGTTTTATAATGTAACATACCATTAGTCTTGTGTAAATATTGTGCAATATGAGATAGCATATGTTTAATATATGATATAGTCTCAGGTAATTATTTCTTATAATGGTCACATACATGGTGTTTTATTGTGTACTTTTATATCTGTATGTACGTACGTACGTACGTACGTATGTATGTATGTGAATAAGACTGACATAAAGATATATATCTAGATATTATTTGTGCAAGGCATTATTATGGTGTGCATTATTAGCCAAAGTTATGACAGATAACGATGTACTACGTTTGAAAGATAATAGTTTGATCTGCAATAGTAGATACATGTAGCCCTTTATGTTAATCGTACGGTTGAAACAGTATTTTACTGAACACATGTACATGTAATACACACTTATACACAACAACATAAAGGATTGAGTAGAAAGTTGTAGGCTTATTTATAAACTCTCTGCTAATCGTTTGAAGGGACCATAATCCAAAAGTGCCCTCGGCGATTTGGAAGGGTATCGAATTCGGTTCATGCATTATGCCCTCAAACGTATCCAGCAAGTTTGGTGAAGATCGGATGAAAACTATCTCACGTCGAGAACGGACAAGACTAATTCAGTAAATTTGGAAAATTCAAGGCCATAATCCGAAAGTGAATGATAACGGTATGGTTTTTTCACTTGACACTATGCATGGACATGCTCCTATCCATAATCTAAATATTTTTATTTGAATGTTAAACTGATATAACCATTCAAAGTGACCATCATTATTTTAAATTTACTAAACATTAATCAGTGATTTATACTCCTAAAATAATAAACATTGCCATAGTTAGAACCCACAAATAACAATCTGTATAACAGTTTCATTCATATTGAATATAGAGGAAATCTGTAAAAATCTTTTTTGACTATCCTAGTCAAAAAAGGACCCTTTCGGTTATGTATATCTTTATTTGTAATTGTCAATACTAGAAATAACTTGGTAAAACTTTTTGATATGTTTTTGAGGCATCCACGGTGTTTTGAGCATTATTCTTAACTATAAACCAATGTGACCATTTTGAAGGGCGATTTAACTTTAAGATGTTTTTAGTGAGCCTCAAATGTAATACAAGTATGATACCCACGTACTTATGTAACATGAAATGAGCGAATAAGGTTGTTGTTAGCTAAAGATAAGCACATTTGTGTACGAGATACACATACGTTACTTTCTTAAAACATTTAAATATAATTCGAAGGTAAATTAGCTACATAACATTCTCACTTCTTGACAGAATGTCAAAAATGCAAACATATCAATACATATTACAGATTTGGAAAAGTTTTATTAAAATGACTGTGTACATTATTTATTAAAAACAACAACACTGAAGCAAAATGTTCTATCAGAAAAACAATCTTACAACTGAATTTTAAAATATCGTCTCAAAAACTTAACATTTAAGCCCTTCTGAGATGAGACGTAAACCTGTCACTTATTTAAGCGGTTTCATATTCAATCAATTTTTTTTCTTTTAAATTTTACACGTAATGTCCCCGCCCAGAAAATTCATATTGTCAAATATAGTTACAGTTTAAGCTTTAAAAATAATTTACCGTGATCAGGAAATTGAAATGTTGTGATACAATCAAATGCTGTATGTTTGAAATTAATTTTTCATGACAGTTTTGAAAATGCCATACATTAAACTGCCTTTCTAAAAATATATTTACCTACATAACGTGCAATGCGGTATGTCAAATGAGCATGCGGAAACTGTCAGCGTATCAAGTCACGGTGCCCTAACGACACGGCGTTCGCTATTGACTAAAATTCCGTGAAATATCGCACTGATTCTCTGCCAGCGATAACGGTGTAAGTAAAGCTATAACAAAAACAATGAGTTATCTCCTTGTGTCACTCTATTTCCCGGATTTTCATATACTGTAACTTCTTTACAGTACTGTATTATGGGTTTTGCTTTTATACTATGTGTTTTGCGTCTCATCCGATTGGTTTGAAGACCCAGGTTTCACACTTGATGTCATGGTTGTGGGTCGTTTTGATAACACCGTATTTGTAGAAAGTGTTGATATAGGTTCGACCTCAACTTTGTTGACAATTGCACGTACCTTTGGCAGAATTCAAACTCAGTCAAGACAATTATAAACTTTTAACACAAATCAATAACAAACAAGACACTAATGCACCTATACGTCACATGCAATTGATGCGCATCACATACATGCGACACAATTCTGTGCATAATGTATGCAGTTCTGCAAAATAGATCTTCTTTAACTACGATAATTTGTATGTGATAACCGATGTTACAGTATCAACTGCAGTAAAACTTCTTTCGCTCGAACTCGAAGGAACCGGCGATTTTAGTTCGAGTGATCGGTGGTTCGAGCCATCGAGGTCCGCCAGTCACAGGTCATTATACTGAAGAAACTTGAATATGATACTAAATTAAACCAGGTTTCATATTTTCTATATTTAAAAAGAATAAGTGCTTAATATACACAAAGATTGAACCTCAGGCAATTTGTCCCTGCATGAAAAAAGAATTAATCTGCGAAATTCAGTCAAATCATTGCATTTTTTCGAATTTTTCATTTTTGAAGAACTTTTATCGGATGGACGTAAAAGCCGATTTCCGATACCGGCATACCTGACTTTATTCAAACAAAAACATTTCAACATGTTTTATATAAATGGAAACCTGATAGAACTTGCACTTGCATGTATTTCTATTTTAATGTTCGCGCTTCACATTCTTGCATCAATATTTGCTGTTCGTCAGGATTAGCTATATTTGTTTTACTCATTTAATATGATTTCTATTAGGATATTCAATCATTGTTTTGCTTTAAAGTACACAATTTGACATACCTTTGGTATAAATATAAGCATTTGGGTGACAGTTGTACCAAAGATAAGAAATCCTGATGAAATGCCATACATAAGGACTTCTTGGTCTTCCAAAAGCAATGTCAGTAGGACTCCCACAGCACTCAGGACAACAACATTGTACAGGCTCATTCCAATCTTCTGAGAATCATTGAGTTCTTTTACCTGAACCTGTATTCGAACGATATAATTCGGGTTAGGCACTTTTGTATCAGTGTTGAAGCGTTTTTAAATGCATGGACCTTTAGTTTCTGGACGTACATAGGCGTGTTGTGACAACGTAAGTGGGTAATTCGTTTTAGAGGGGAGCAGTGGTTTAGCGGTTTAGGTGTATGCCGATCATCCCGAAGGTTGCACTTATAATATGTACACCTATTCATTTGCAAAAATAGTTGCTACGCAGCTTGCACAATGCAAGCATTACCAAATTTATACAAATCATGACCCCGACCGAGGATTCACTTAGTTTTACCCTGGTGTCTAAAGCAAATACTTCAACATCTTCTTTGAAACCACAAGGCATAGAGCTTAGATATTTGGCATGCAGCCTAGCCTAGTTGACGCTACCATGATTATAAATACCCCGGGACAAAACTGACTCTACCCATTGGGCTTATAAAAATGCCTTTTCTTAAACCACAAGGTCCAGAGCTTAGCTATTTGGAATGAGGTATTGGCAGTGGGCCTCTACGAATATTGTTCAAAGCATGACCTCATGTCAAAATTGACCCGTCCTACGACACGATTGTTGATCTTGTATTATAACCAAAGGTAGCCAGGCAGGCGATATCGAGTCATCTTTGTCCTCTTGTTGGATAACATCAACGCAATCTGAATTGTACGTTTGATTCATTTGAAGTGAATGAATGATAAAAACGTTTTACAGTCGCTTTAAAGGACACTCACTTTATTTAGCAGATCATTCTTATGTCGCCCTTTCGGAGAAAAGGCAAAATATAGGGGTCGCTTTGTCCGTCCGTATGTCCGTCCGTCTGTCCGAGCCAACCAATAGGCATATATTGGGTACTATATCCTTCAGTCCGTCCGTCTGTCCGTCCGACCGACCGTCAGTCCGCCCGTCTCTCCGTCGCAAAAAACTTAACGTTAGTTATAACTTTGCCATTTCTTAAGATTTCTTCTTTAAACTTCAATTGTATTGCTTATGACAAAAGGGTCGTGATGCCGCCAATTTTGTATGTCAAGGTCATATTTGACAGAGTTATGCCCCTTTTTGTAGTTAGGTTTATGCAAGAAAACTTAACGTTGGCTTTAACTTTGCCATTTCTTAAGATTTGTTCATCAAACATTCAAATTGCATTGCTTACAACAGTTGTGATGCCGCCAAAAATGTAGTTATTTAGTTTGACATCAGTTATAGGGTATGTCCCTTTAATAAATCGCTATCACCTTTACAACAACTTTACATGTATTATTGAACGTTTACGGTACTAAAACATATTCTAAAGCGTTTATTCTAACGAGGATGACTGGAATGCATAGCTTAAACATTTTGATTTATATAATAATACTTGAAAATTGTCTATTACTAATGCCTTTGAAGTGCATGTAATTTAATTTGACACCAGCTTAAGGGAGTGTCTCAGTTATGGCCCTGACAGGAAAAAGTAATGAAGAGAGATTATTTGAAAAAAGGAAGAAGTAGAGTTAAGGTCCTTGTAAACTGCACTTCCTCTCAATGTCCTCTGAAAAATCAATAAGGGAACATAACTCTAAACAAGAAAATTATAACTTAACAGTTATATGAGACGATTACTGTATTACATTACAGTGTACAGAATAATGGCCACGGCTGTACTTCAACAGGCTGTGCATATCTCCCGATTGGGGTATATACCCCAAATGAGCTAAAACAGCCCGATGGCACTAAAACGAAAAGTACATTTTTTTAAATAACGTTTTGTTTTTGTTCAAAGAAACAGCGCAAGTTAAATTCTCACATAATATTTATCTGATCTATACAGACCTGATAAAAAAAGCAGACTAAAAATTATGTAGTCTGACAGGGATTTAATTTTTCGTAACTACCACCACTTTGGCTTTTTTGTACATGTCAACATGTTTGGTTCGGACTGAATTCCTTTATTGTCCGGCTGATTTTGTTTATAATTATGAGTGAAAACATTAAATTATATTCAAACCTTTCAAATAAAACCTGGAAACCAAGCGAAATTGACCGATTAACGGAAAATCAACAGTTGTCAAACTTTTGACACTTGTTTTTGTACTGATAAATTACGGCTTTCGGATAATTTGCAGGGTTTCCCCGAGGTATTAAGGTCTTAATTAAATATTCAAATTAGACTGTTTTCCGGCAATTCCGTTTTTAATTATTTCTAAAGCGAAATAAATCGGTACCATTCTTGGGCTGATTTAGCGCTTCATAAATATTCATTAAATTCATTCAAGGGACGCAACTCTAATTGATTTTGCATTGCTAATGTAGGTCATCACCGTGGTCGCTATTATAAAGCCCAAAAATCGTTAATACAAACAGGCTATACTCTGTAGCCACAACGCTATCAATATATCAATAATATAGTTTCTTCGGCCATTCATAAAAATACAACAACTCAACTAAGAAGATCGATAGAACGAATTCTAGTGGAAGTCCGGTTCCAATATGGCAACTGTTCCGCAGCAAAATAATAACAAAAGCGCGAAACTGACGTCATACTTCATACGTGCTATAACATTAGAGCGATTAACTACTGGCTTCGGCAGATAACACTTCATTGCATCGAACAAATAAAATAGAAACACGCATGCGCTACACTGACGTCATATATATCAGTGCTACAGCATTGTAACTGCTTCTATTACCTTATCCACATAACGCTTTGTTGCATCGAACTAAAGTTTAAAGGTCATTTTGTCCGTTTTAGTAATACAAAAGATATATATCCATAGTAATTAATGTTAATAAATATCCAAAAATAACTTTCGTCTCGAAAAGTACGGTACGGTTATGGTTCTTGGACACCGCACTGCGTCTTAATGTCCTCAGAACTGTTTTTTTTTTCCAGAACGCGGACTCGAGAGTGACTCGATAAGCTACAAGCTTTCTTCACATTCGAGCTAAAATAAATTAGTATAAACTAATGTCCTCTGTGACTGTATGCAATTCGAATCAATTCAGTTCAGTTCTTAGGGAGTTATGGTCAGGACAAGAAATTTCAATAAAGGGAAATAATTCAAAAATAGGACACGCTAAAGTTAAGGTCCTTGTACACTGTACTTCCTCTCAATGCCTTCTGTCTGTGTGTAAAGTTTAGATAAATTCCTTTGAATAGTTGCTTAGTTATGCTCTGAACAAAAGTGTGACGGACGCACGGACGGACGGTGCCCACTACCATATCCCCTCCGCCAATGGCGGGGGGGGGGGGAGCAATAACTAAAATATGTAACAGGTAAATGGAAACAAATCGTCCTCAGTCATGAAAGATTTAGTCAAAATAAGCTGTAGTTACTGGTTAAATATACGCAATACGACGTGTTGTAGTGCCGTTAAACTATCATTTCATATTTCATATTGGTTTTATTTTTTAGATCGCTATACTGATAGTTTGTGCAGAAGCGAACTATTTCTAAATGTATGTTCCTCTTGACAACTATATTTATTCATTATATTACGTGGATTAACCATTTTTAAATATTTTGAGAATATATTCTGTAAATTGTAGGGTATATCACAATAGAAGCAGTTCCGCACCAAAATCCTCAAGATGAGTTTAGAAACTTACGTTTCTTGTTTCCCAAGCCAGAAAAGTCCCGAAGGATAGTAAAGCGCCTTGAATAATGTATAATGTCCAAATAAAATACGAGGAATAGTTCGACCAACAGACCCTTACGAAAGGACGAATCTCAGTTCCGTCAGTAGCCACATATACCTGGAATACAAAATAAACCAATCACGGGCCGGCAAACTAGAGCCCCTTCGAAAAACTTTAAGACTTAGGTATTATGTAATACTACAAGCTTTGAACGATAAATGACTAGTGAAGCGTCTAAAACGGTTCGAACGGTAACAAAAAACGCCGATAAAATATGCGTAAATCAACTTTTAGCTGAATGTGCCTTCCAGCTTACATGTTAAGACCATGAGTTTTAAAATATGTTCTCAAGTAATATCTTTTTTACCCCTTAAAATAACTCAAACATAGATAATGTGTTCAATGAACAAACAGTGATAAATAAATACAATTTTAAAGAACAACATTTATCGAAAATTGTCCCATTTTAGCACAAACAATCAATATAGAGACATTCTGTTAAAAAATATAAAAGAACACCCTTAGGCACACAGAAATATTTGTTTGTAGAGAGGTGTTGTCCTGGAGAGGTCGATTCCTATTGTAATTGATACAATGGGAAATAATGTTTGTCTTTTTGGGAGGTGTTGTTCGGGGAAGTTTGACTGTATAATTTTTCGTTTGGTGTTATTTAATTTGGTGTTTAGGAGTTCTTCTCTAAAGCTGCTCGCTCTCATAATTTGGTGATTATACGGTAAACAATTAAATGTATAAAGCTTGCAAACGCTTTTAAAAACTGCAATATAAACATGTAGTGTAGATGCCGTTGAACCAAGCTCATCAGTATTTACAACATACTGTATTTCCTCAAATTGCTAAGTAGACATTTTGTTGCGTTGTTGACTCTAGCCATTTCTTTCACAGTTAAAGTTTTAGTATATAATTTTGAAGAACTGCGAATGTACAGTCTTAATAGTTCAATAATCTATTTACAGTTGCTGTACAATTAATATGTGGATAGTGACTTATTACAGAATGTTTACGTTTGTTTATCTATATGTGTTGTTCTTTAATATCATATTTATTTATCATCTTATGTGTTTTGAACACATTACTTATGTTTGAGAAATATAATCTGATAGATATTAGGCGTGCCCTTTAATTACCTCCTTTGGTAAAAACTTAGACTGGATCATTTGTGGTCCAATTACATCCCATATAACCAGCAACACGAGAATCACTGCCACAAGAAGACAAATCACTAAAAAAAGCTGACTGTCTTTTATTTGCTGAAATAAAATCTAAATTAGAAGTTGAACATATTAATTACTAGTTACAAATGTAATGTGGTTTTCACTTGACTTGATTGGTATTTTTGTTTCAAAGGCATGCATTTTAACAATAATGTTATTAACCGGTATATCTTTTAGTTAGAGTCCCAGGATCACATTTGCAAGTAGCTCTCATTATATCAAGAAAGTGTCTTACTGACAGAAATGACCTAATTTTGCCATTTCAATCGATAAGTACGTATTAGAAACGTAGCGTACTTTTTCAAAGATGTTGAAAAAAAATAAAATCAAAGGACTGAAAGTGCTGGAGGGTCGATTGTCTCTGAACAACACAGACTGTACACATACATATGTAAATATCAGGACAACCCATGCATGAGTAAAGTTATCAACAAACTGGAGACACAAATGTCCACAGAGATTGACCTTTAACCATATGTGTAAATTTTACTTTTGATAGGAACCCATGTGCTTATCTTTTGCATTCAGTGACTACATGTATGTTCAACTACCCTATAAAGTATCATAGCTGTGAATGGTAACTGAGAAGTGGATTTTTACAAACCTGAACTGAAAATTCAAAGTTTGCACAACTTTTAATGTCATTCAAAAGTTATGGGATTTGCCCATAGGGTTGATTGTATTGTGTCAATAATACAAAATAATTTCCTATCTTAAATTGTAGGCAAAAACTGAACAATGAGCAAGATCAAAGAAGACACAGAGTAAATTAATAACTGAACAAGAAAAACAGTGATACAAAGTATCACAGCGGGCCCACAAACAAAACTGACATGTAAATATTCTAGAAATTGGTGATTTGATGTTGAGGCATGGCCCCAAAAGAACCCAACGAAACCAATTCTGGTTGTACAAGCAAAACCTGACACGACTACTGACTGAACTTTACTGTTATCGAATAATATGTATACAGTATGTCTTATTAACATTATCCTTTTAAGTTAGACATGAATGAAGTTTTCTATGATTATTTGCTGTAAAACATTTAAAATGGTTTAAAGTCTTAAAATTATAAGTAAAACAGAAGAAAAAATGTAAAAAAAAGCAATATTAGATGGGTTTCGAACTCGCGTCCGCCGCAGTAAGTCAACGCAAATTCAATTTCCAGCATCTCTACCAACTGCTCTACGTCTGCCGACTATAGAGTTATTGGTAAAAATCGAGTTCTTATAATTTTTTATGTCCAAGTCGTTCGTTTGCGCATTAATAATATTTACGATTAGTTACACATTTAAAGAACAATAACGAAATAATATTATTCTATTCTGAAATGTTTTTAAATTATTTAGATTTATTACTATATAATTTTGAAAACAGAAATCGCTATAATGCCTAACAACTGTTTATATGGAACTACTTGAATGTTTGTATGTTGTGCGTTCGGCCGTAAGGCCGATATACTCTGTTAACATTGGCTCGATTTTAACAATCGACCCAAAAAGGCTTTCTGACAACTCTTTTATATGAAAAAATAACTTGAATACAAAAGAAAAGCATATGTCAACATAGTTTTAGAGTGAAAAGAACATGTTTCTATCTGTATACTATCAATACATTTATGTTAATGTATCAGTCAATTTTAAGTGACCCTTAAACTTTAAAGGGAAACAAGAGCTGTTTGTAAAACACGTATCCCTTATGCATAAGTCGAACTATGCAAGGAAAGTAAAAGTTACTGTGAAATTCATGAAAATAGCGCTTGTAGAAATTGTAGAATAAAAAGAATATTCTAAAAAGCAAAACAAAACCCAGTAATCTTTTTATTTTAAATCTATCTTAAGGTGTGGGGATGTACTTCCTGTTTTATGACTACACGTATTTGGAATATTTTGGATTTTATATATTTTTATAGTATTTCTATATGCATTTTTAAACCTTTTTTGAACTGTGGCACAACTTCCTTCAAACGACATCTTCTCTGAAACCACTGGGTCAATGTTGATGAAACTTTGCAGGGATGTTCCTTGCATAAAGTTCTATTACAGTTGTTCAAAAATTCAAACATTCAATTCCAGGCAGAATTCTGGTTGCTATAGCAACAAATAGGAAAAACTTTAAAGCTTTAAAAATTATTCATATTATGACCCCCGGATCAAAATTGACCGCGCGCGGATGGTTACTTAGTGTTGCATAGGCTTATAAAGGAAAAACTTTAAAAATCTTCTTCTCCGAAACCACAATACCTAGAACTTAGATAGTTGGCATGTAGCATTGTCTAGTGGATCTCTACCAGGATTTTTCAAACTATGACCCCATGGTCAAACTTGACCCCGCCCGGGGGTCACTTGATTTTACACAGGCTTATATAGATAAATCTTTAAAAATATTGTTTTCTGAAACCCCAAAGCCTAAAGATATTTAGGCATGTAGAAATACCTAGTGGACCTCTACTTAGATCGGTCAAATCATGACCCCTGGGTCAAATTAACCCTTCCCTGGAAGGGGCGGGGGTCACTTGATTTCACATAGGCTTATATTAGGAAATCTAACAGAAACCACAAGGCCGGCAGGCAGAGCTTAAATATTTGGAATGTTACTTAGCATTGTGTAGTGGACGTCTATGAATGCTGTTAAAATCATGACCACTTGTATTTTAGCCAATGGTAGTCAGGTGAGCGATATAGGGCCATCTTGGCACACTTGTTTCTAATATTGCAGCTCATATACTACACATAAAAGTTTTATAATCAATAGTGATGCCACTAGTCCGAATCTTTTGTTACAGTCTTGTAAATTTACATGTGTGATATGTCTCGGGGTAAAATAAGGTAAATTGAGTATCCCTAGTGTTTGAGATTATTGCATAATTTTGTTACACATGTTAATCTTGTAGAATTATAATACATGTTTTGTACTTGTACATTGGTTTTAATGCTTTTTGGAGCCTAGAACAAAAATCAATGTAAATAAAAACTTGCAAACATACCTATTTTAACTTTTACGGTACTTTTAAATATGGCCAGTATTTCTTAAGTGGGGGTAAGGAACCAGAAAACGAAATACTTTTTTTACGAAACGGTGAAATTAGATTTTAAATTTGTGCATTACAGTCAGTTAACAGATGTAGATTATAAACATATTAGGTTTGATGTGTTTTTGAAAAGAGTCCAATAGGCCCCCACTACCTTAAGTAACAGTTGCCCTGACCGAATATTTTCCCCTTAAAACAATTTTAGAATAAACAAGAGCTGTCCCGCATATTAAGTGACGAATACCCCCAAAAGAGGTACCTCAAAGTCTGTGTCCTCTCCATGTGCTCAACAATTGTGCCATGTAATTTTAAAATCCTTCCTTGCATGACAAAGTTACCATACATACAGGACTCCATTACTTTTAAACTGTATGACCTTGACCTTTGTCGAAGGGTCATTGGTCTTGCACGCAACATGTCGTCTTGATGTGCTGAACATATGTGCCAAATTATGTTAAAAACATTCCATGCATGACAAAGTTACAGTCCGGAAATGAATGTATGCATATATACAGATTCCATTACCTTTAAACCGTAATTGTGACCTTAACCTGGAAGTTAGGGACAGTTGTCTTGCACGAGACACGTTTTCTTGATAAACTGAACATTTATGCCAAGTTATTTCAAAATCCTTTAATGCATGACAAAGTTACAGCCCGGAAACGTAAAAATGCACGGGAGGACGCACGGACGGACGGATGGATGGTGCGATTTTAATATGCCCACCTTTCGGGCGCATAAAAGATTTAATTATAGATTATGTAAAGAGGAAATAATGACATTCTCAGTACTAATCTCAGTTCTCGTACATCTCACATACCAGTGGTCATTGTGTATTTGCTCCGATAATATAATACATTTAACGGAGTTTCATGTGTCATACAATGTGCTTATTGACCTTTACGATATATAAAAAGAGGATTTGAAATAGTTTGTTACTTAAATTGGTCATTATTGAAATAAGAAGTTGCAAATTACTCAGGGTGGAACTAAATCTGCCAAATAGCGAAAAAAACGCACTAAATTAATAGATTAATAATTAATTGCAATAAAACACTTAAAACGTCGAGATCGCAGACTGGTCTTATATTGGTATTCATGATTGTCAATTGAAAATGCGCTATCTTTTACAAACCCTTACAAAGACTGAATTAACTTGACGACATTTTTCGGCGCAGCTGCATTAAGCTCGCTTTTGACCGAAATTGGTTACCTTTAAACCGCCAATGAAATAATAAATAGAATGCAATACAATTTTTAATAGATAAATGTACTCAGTATGGCACGTTTTTACGGTAGGCTGCACATTATCTCACCCTCTAACATTTGGCGCTCTCTTACTGCATAAAAATATAACTTGATACGAATTTTTACTATGACATCTAGCTACCCATCTATTAATAAAGATACTCAGAATCGCGCTAACCATCTTTTTCAAAAGATAGTTGTTGTTTAAGAACAAAAATATTAATAATTACTTGAATATAGAAGATTTTCAAACAGCCAACTGTAGCAATTCTTATTAAATACAATGTTATACTTTACCACTCTAGTAAGCCTTTTATTTATAAATATTTGATACACTCTCCAGGTTTTCGAAAATAATGACCCGAATGTTATTGTAAACCCAAGGCTAAAACAGTAAACCCTGGCCTGAAAAGAATGGATAAACAATTTAAACAGACATATTTTATTTCGTTAACAGTTTCTTTAAAATATGTCAATATTCGTAAATGCATTATTTTGTAAAAGACAAGACTAATCTTGTTAAACGAGAATATGAGCAAATAGTTCTGTAAAAGATCAGAACCACATTTTACTTCACAAACAATAAACTATGGTTCGCATATGATCACCCTCAAGCAGTTGAAGATGACATGGATATCTTGACCTTTCCCAGCAGGAGTGGTTGAAAATCGTGATAAAATTATTTCGTCCACGTTGGCTTTTTAGAAGCTTGATGCGTTTTCTTTGTTGGCTTGGGACTTGAAGCAATATCATCGTGGTAACTTTATGGTTTATTTTGCTTTTACATTTGTGTTAGTTAAAATCTTTCAACAGCAATTTCAAAATCATCTAAAGAAAAACATTCAGCCAATTTTCAATCAGAACAAGTAACATATTACCCTGCAAATAGCTGCACTTTCTGGACTGGTAGTCTTGAAGAATACTGTCATGTAGCATAAAACACAACCAAGTAAAAGCATGTTATTTATGTTTGGTGAGGAAAGTTTAACATTTCTGAAAGAAAAAAAAATCACAGTATTGGTCATCTATCTATCTTACAACATGAGGGCTACATCGATTACCTTATTATGATTGTACTTTATTTACGATATAGAAGATCAAGCGGCATAATTGTTTTATCAGAAAAATATCTTAAAACTTAATTTGATAATATCATCATTACAATCCATTGCAAAATGAAGCATACCTATGGTCCTTTAGCTTTACTGATAGAATAGAAGCAAACGACATTAAAATAAATGCCATTATTGAACCTCATTCACAAAACTATACACATTCCAAATTTCTTGACTGACTGTAGCTATAGAAACAAGAAAGTAGGCCAAAAGGTCATCCAACTGTGACTGTAAAACAGTGCACATGTTCCATGTTTCGTTGTTGTAGCTTCAAAAACTAAACAGTAGGTCAAATGATCAAGATTAATGTCATTCAGGGAAAGCTTTGAAATCTGTTTTCAGAACTTTCATTTCATATTTTAAAAAAAGGACAAAATGACAAAGCCAGGCATTACTAGCTCAGCAGTGCGATAGTACCACTAGACAATGCTACATACCGGATATCTAAGCTCTCATCTTGCATTCGTAGAGGAGGAAAAAACATTCCTATGTAAGTCTATGTAAGGACGGGGGTCAAGTTTTGACCCTAAATGGCATAGTTTAAAGAGGCACTATATGGCAAAGAAGAACCTACGGCGAAAAATGCCTTATTTTACCACAATTAATCAATATAGAGGCTTTCTGTAATAAATCGCATCCACCCATTCATTGTACAACAACAACTCTACATAGATTATTGAATGGTTTACGATACTGCAGTGTATTTTGAACCGCTAATTTTATCGATAATGACTGGGAATGCACTGCTGACAGAAACTTTTAGGTTAAGCTATATTACTTCCAAAGATTCTATTATTTATGTTTTGGAGGTTATTTAGTTTGAAATCAGTTATAGGGTATGTCCCTTTAAAGAACATTGAAATAGTAGTACAATTTTCTTTGCAGTATTACAATGACAACTGGTTTATTTAATGTCGGTCACCGGCCCATATATAGTTCTCTGAAACATGAGACAGTTAAGCAGACTTAAAAAAATGGTATTTTATCTCTACTGCAGAGTTACATTCTATTCTCTTTTGGTGTGTTATTATACCGTCCTTTCTCTATTTCAAGAGTATGTGATGAATACCATAGTGTTGCTAGAGCATACCTTAACTAAGGTTCGTGTTTGAATTCGAGCTTATAATTAAAGTAAGAACTTAGTTCAGAGCTATACCATATTGCCCCGACCCACTCTTGAATATATTGGTCTTTTAAACATTGTACAAATTTGAATAAAAATGACTTTTCTTGTTTTACACATTGGGACAACCAAAGATACCCGAAACCATTTTCAAAAAAAATTCGTATACCCGTTACCCAGTTATTTTGTCCTAAATTATGAAGACAACTACTTTTCATCATCAAATAGCTTTTCGTAACATATCTGTCATCCCTCATTTTCAATATTTTACAACAGTATTTGATACTTCTCTCAGCTGCGTTTATAAACAGTGGGAACCTCCCACAAACACCGCAGCATTAATAGATTTTTACTTACACACATATATCTTGTACAATGATATTAATGTACAATTTCTATTGAAGTCTGCCTTTGTTTACACCATGTTTCTGACCCGTATAGTAGAATAGGACTGATTTTTGTATCGAATATTTCAAAAATACATTTCTGGGCAGCTGTATATAACCGTACAGTATTTTTTTTACAAGTACTGAGACTATTACTCTTTTAGTCTTTAATGCTTGTTCCCTTGCAAAACTAATGTAAGATAGTAGCTGCGAAAGAATTCCCCAACATAGCAAAAACTATTAACCGTTTCAATAACTTCACCATTATAAGTAGATTTCTCATGTTTAGATAATATCTATTCTTTATTAAAATTCCCATAATTTAAGATATGTGTTTATTAATCTTTACACCTTTTCGCTTCAAAATTTATTCAATGAATTTAAAAGTTTTTAAAGACCTATGTTGGACCACATTCGTAACAGATCGCATTTGTAACAGGTGTTACAAATGAGATCGCATATGTAACAGAAATCAAGCACATAATATGTAGCAATTTTTGAGACGAATGTGATCGATGCCGATTTTTGATGTGACATCTGATCAAATTTGTCACAGCTCATTTTCAATCGGTAAAATGAACAAAAAGTGCATTTTTACATCATGTTACAAATGTGATTCAGATGTAAAAATGCACGATTTGTAACATTGATAAAGCTCACTTATACGAAGTGACAAAGTAAGCTTTTGTGATCACCCTTTGTACGTCGTCCGTTGTCCGACCGTCCGCCCGTTCACATTTTTCTTGTGAATACGATAGAGACAACATTATTTTTTTATTTAACCAAACTTGCACAGAACTTATATATATCTATGATATCTCGGTTCCTTTCGAAAACCAGCCATATCACCTTATTCGTCTTGGAATTGTGGCCCCTGAGATGGCAATAATTACTGATATTAGCTTTGTGAACGCGATAGAGACCACATTTTTTGTTTATTTTGACTAAACTTGCACACACCTTATATATCTCGGTTCCCTTCAAAAACAACCGTATTACACCATTTGACTTGGAGTTACGGCCCCTGAATTGGCAAAAAAAAGTGCTGATTTATCCTTGTCAACACAATGGAGACTACATTTACTATTCGATTTCTATCAAAATTATATGGGCCCAGTGCCTCACTTGCTCTCCCTTCCTGTAAAACAGTCATATCGCGACATTTGTCTCGGAGCTATAGCTGAAATGGCATTGCATAGTCTTGGAACACAAGACATTCATTATTTAATTTTGAACAAACTTGCATAGAAGTCAATATCTAGAACATATCGGTTCCTTGCGAAAACGAGCTATATAGCACCTTTGCCTGGAGTTATGGCCAAGCGATAGCATTGTGAACATGACAGAGATCACATTTATTATTTGATTCTGACCAAACTTGCATTGAAGTTATATATAAAAATGTAATTAAGATCTTGTTTTTCCTCGAAAAGTAGCCACATCACGCTATTTCTGTTAGAGTCATGGCCCCTAAAATAGCAAAATCGCAGATTTAATAATATTTATAGTGTAATACTACTCATTTTAGCGATAGTTCCATGACGGCTCTCTTGTTAATTAGAGGGATATTTCTGGTCAGGTTAATATTTTGGTATCTGGCAATTAAACTTGGCAAGATTACCGTTATCATGACTGGTCTATTCATAGTAGCCATGGTACTACATGTCATGTCATTATAAATATCTCACATCGGTTTTGGTTTGTAAGATTTCATTTTTATAAAACGCTTGAATATAAAGTATGTATGATAAAGGGAAGATCACCACAGCATCCCTGTATAACTTTACAATTTTGGTGTTCCTCAACAACAAAAAAATAAATCTGGCAATTAAACTATGGCTATAAAAAGATTAACTCCCCTACGTAGGAGAAAAAGCCTGGTTTATAATCATGACTGGTCTATTCATAGTAGCTATGGTACTACATGTACATGTCACTTTATAAATATCTCACATCGGTTTTGGTTTGTAAGATTTCATTTTTACTAAATGCTTGAATATATAAGTATGTATGATTAAAGGGGAAGATGCACTACCACATTGCAATCCCTAAGTAGGCTTTTTATCTTTAACAATCGGCAAATCACTGGCTGTATCGCTTTTCAACAACAAATAAAATCCTACGGGTTATAAACTCAAGATCAGGCTTTTTACCCCCTAGGGGGATTTTTTACTCCATAGGGGTTTTTTTCCTGGGCAGTCTCAACTAACAAAGAAAGTGTTATAAAAGCTTGTTTCGGTCGAACACCGGGTATATATACAATTATGTATACTTAAAATAGCGACTAGCTTGACTGCTCATGGCTATTGTTCTGATCCTGATGTCGTCGGCGTCCGCGGTTCGCTGCAGGATAGGTTTTTCGTTGCGCAGGCTGATCTGGGCCCACACTAGTCACAAAGCCTCGAAGATTCCCGAAAGCGCATTTTCTCATGATAAGGGTTAAATAATTTTATGACGTCATTGACGTCGGCGACGACGACGATAATTTGTGATGGTGTTTATTGCAGTCATTTAATGATGTTGCGATGAAAAGCAACTGATTGAACATTTGCAGTATAAAACTCTACATGATACATATGTGCTTCTCATGTCAACCCCCATGTTGGACAAACACATTCGTAACACATTTTACCTGTTACGAATGCGATCGCATACGTACGAAATATGTTACAAATGCGATATGTTACGAATGTGGTCCTACAGACCTATAACTGTATCTACAGTAAGTGCCTGACTGTCTGCAAACAAAAGTAACAGTATTTCGGTTAAGTCAGTGATAGCTGTATCCCTCTTACACAATTTAACTGATTCATCAATGAATACTAAAATCAATATCGGTGATGCCAAACAACACTGTTTTAAATCTACCGGACAATTAAGATCAAGAGGGAGCGGTGGTGTAGAGGTTAAGGTATCTGCCGCTCATCCCGGAAGTTGCGGGTTCGAGTACTACTAGGGTCACCACCGTACATCCTCATATAACACCAGTACTGGTTTTTCCAGGAAGCGGACTCAAGAGTGACTCGATAAGCTACAAGCTTTCTTCGTAATCGAGCTAAAATAAATTAGTTTAATTAACATTTTCTGTAAGACCCACATTCGTTTTGACACAAGCCTCTACCTGACAGAACATACATGAACCAAGTGTTGCTCTATGTGATTTCCCTTAAATACCATTTTGTCTTTAGGCATTCCATAATTTGTTTCTTTTTATCATATCAAAACATTTGATAAAATATATAAAAGCTACATAAACCTTACCACCCGGTTTTGAAAATTGTGTATTTATAATTGCCTGCAAAATAAATACATTGTCAGTTATTCAATATCCCTCACGAAAGCCAGCTTTAGATTCATGCAGTTTATCAAATATAGTAACAAAGTCAATCTTCTTGTCAGTAGACTAGTGTATAAATTGCCACATATATTTAAGTGTAATATACTTCTATAATGTCACCTTTTCAAATAATGGTATTATAACTGTTTTACTACAAGATACGGGTGGTTCCAGTATCATATAATCTATAAGATGTTTTACCTATTAACCGTAATATGAAATCAAAAAAAACAAAAATAATATCAAACAGGGAATGCCACATACCAAAACCCCGACTAAAACGAGCCCCATAACACCCAAAAACACACCCCCCACAAACACACACACACACACACAAACACACACAAACACACACACACACACACAAACAAAAACAACTATTCTGGTATTATAATCTTCTCACACGAGGACAAACGACTTCAGCCCATAAACTATTCTGGTATTATATCTTGTCCAGCCTTAAGACCTTTAACTGCTCTAAGTATCTCGTCATCTGTAATCTAAGAATTACTAATGGAATCTTCAATCTCATTGTCAGAATTGTTCGCGATTATACATGTATATGACAAATAACATTCTCCATTTCATCCATATCAAAAGGGTTCTCAAAATGGGTTTTCCATTCCTCTGGTGATTTAGAATCCGAACTAGCGCTTGTTCTAGAACACATAAATGTAAGTTTTCTCCAAAACGACTTTTTTCAAAATGTATAAGTTCATTTAATTGCGAGTTAGAATATTCTTCGCGTTTTAAGTCACGATAATGTATGAACTCATTTCGTGCCGAATTATATGCATTTGAAATTGCCTCGCTTCTGAGACGTCTAAACACGCAAAGTATGTATGCTCTCTGCATTTGCTTTAAACCATTTTGATTGAGATGCTGTTTTATTTTCCGATAGCTTTTAAGCAACATTTCACACAAAGATACATAATGTCATTGAGTTTATATACACATGTAATATCGGATAAAATTGTTGCGGATAAATGTTTACTAAGATTTTCACGAAATTTGAAAGTGTTAGTTTTTTTCAAACATATATCTAGCTCTGATTTTCCGTTTCCCTTCTGTGATGTACTGTTTTTGAAAATGATTAAATGTCACTTTAAGGTTAAGTGTTAGAGGCAAATGCGACCTTTCAGTTCTATTGCCTATATCAAAATCTGTCAGAGATGCTGTTATACCGTCTGAATATAATATGTAGTCAATCACATTAAACCCGAGCTGACTTATGTACGTAAAATCGCCTCTAGCCTTATAACCATACAATCTGACATTTGCAACATGTATACGGTTATAAAATTACTTACAAAATTCTAATAAATCAAGGCCAAATGAGTTTTTTATCAAAAGACATCCTAGGAAGAATTAAATCATCTTCAAAAATATCCTGGTTTGCGTCAAAATCATCAAAAACAATTCCCCATAAATACATTGACTTTTTTTAGCCGTCCGAGCATTTAAATCGCCACTTAATATAATATCTGTTTCATTATAACTATTCAAATTAATGAAAATTTCTTCTGACATTTTAATACCCTAGTTCTAGTGTTATACAACGGCGTTGAACATGGTGGTTATTTAATAAAACCACATTTTAAATTTCTACCTGTAAGCAAAATGGATTTATCAATTTGTAGAAAAATCGCAAAGTCACGTTTTGGTAATAATCGTGTAACAACATACCGTGTACTTTTCTAAACAAAGACAACTTTGCCCGCCATTGCCCTGCCGGCCACAGCATGATTTACATGTGCAAAAAAATGGTAATCATAATCGGATAAGAAAGTATAAATATCTTAACCATCAGATGTTTCTAACAATGCAATAATTGATACTTTTAAAAAGTCCACATTTGCGAGTTTATTTCTAAATCTTTTAATGTTCCAACAAACACAGTTTAAATTTGTATTATCAGATGGGCTTCGGCAGATTTCCTATTGCTCTGAAGTTTTTCCATCCGTCGAAATCATTTCTCAGCTGACTGCTGTCAGGTCTTCTATGTTATCAGACTGAAAAAGATCCTCAGTTTCGGTGTGCTCAGGGTCAGTGACTGAAAATATACCCTGATGTGTGCTTTTCGCTTTCATCTTACGACGTTGTCTTTACTGGGTTTACTGGGTTTGTCAAACACGTTCGAATTCCCTTTATAAATTAGCCATTTGTGCACTGCTGTTTTAGTTTAGTTTAATAATTTCTCTGCCTCTTTGTCAAATCATCACTAACCCTTATACCATTAGCCATGAGACTATCTCTACCGCTGTACACTTCATGTTTGTCATCATCGAACCTAAATGTTAAAGAACCTTCCGTTCGCGAACCCGGCCTTATTCCAAAATGTTATAAGAACCATTCCGTTCTGTCTTGGACAGTCAGAGCTTCTGCTGGTGCTATATATTAATTTTCGACCTACTTGGTCTTTGATTTAAAACGAATGATTGTTACAATGATTGCGTTTGAAACTTGAATTAAATCAAATCAACTTGAGAATAAAATGTTTAAACTAATCAGAACACGACCTAAGGTATATTAGGAATAAGAGAACCCTGCAAGTATGAGTATACACTGCAAGTATCACTCGGATTCTTTTTGACTTTTACCTTATCGTCTGCTTTACATTCCTATTTCAATAAGCGTCTATTGACCTTTACTTCAAAGGGTCTATTTACATAGTAATATGTTTACCTGCATTTTATCATGATCAGCGAAGGAAATGTGTGACTTTCTTAAAGTATTGTATACATAATTAACTTACATTTCTTCTTAACTGCAAAATTTCGGCGCTGTAAATTGTATAATTCAATCCGTCGCCCAGACGCTTCAATAATATGTATTTAACCTAAAGGAGTAAAATCTATCGGAAATCTATTTCATGACACTAATTTACTACTTTAGGTCTTAACGAAAATCTATTTCATGACACTAATTTACTACTTTAGGTCTTAACTTTTGAATTGATTCACTGGCGTCTTTTTGCATGGATATTTGCTTTATAGATTCATATAACTATATTGGTCAAAAAACAGGCAAACACTTATGACAATACACGACTTAACACTCTTTAGTGGATGTCACCTCTATTTCTAGTCGTGTACGGATTGTAACGTTCATTGGTATAACGCAATTTTGTATCTGCGGTATAAAGAAATATCAACACCCATTGTAAACTTTAGTGTTCAGCTTTTTTATACTAAAACATATGAATCTTCGATAAATTAATATATCGGTCAAAATTGTCACCAATACGCTTCCGTAGTTTCTAAAATTGGACATCATTTCTGTGTACTTCTACCATTACAGCAACAAGACAGTGGGTGCTGGTTAGTGAAGTGTAAATTTAGCGTACAATTATTGTAAAAATCGATCAATATTTGATATTTTTACGAAAGTTTCACACATAATTTTTGCTATAACCCTTTATTCAATTTGAAATATAATGATTCCAACAATTCAAGCTTCCGACAGGGATAATAAATAACGTCAAATACAGCAAGTTGTAATGCATCATGGGGTAACAATTCTGTAACTATATGTGTGATCTAATTCCCAATAAAGAGTTCGTGGTCGTACACATTATAATTAACATTCGCAGTTAATGCTCAAATAAGATGTAGCTTCAAAAGTGTAAAAATGACAAATAAGGTGAATTTGCTCTGTCAGGGGCAATAATTCTAGAACTACAGGTCAGATCTATACCATATACATATGAAATCAATTTTGATCATGGCCATATACATTCTACCGAAGTTTAATATTTCAGAAATGTGAAGTTAGAGTGTATACAAACTACAACATACTCCATTAATTACGACCAAGGATATTTTTATTGAACTTCAAGATGGTGCCATAAATATTTTTCAAAACCGTTTTCCTTTTGTTTTCATCATTGTTTGCTCGAAAGCAGTTACTGTAGGTGCCACCTACGTATATAGGGTTGTTGAAATAGATGACAACGATATTTTAGTAGTCGCTGACCGTATTCGTAAAGTTTTTTAGTAAAAAGCATGTGACTTGTTTTTCGAGGAAAAATATCGTATTTTCTAGTCATTACATGTACTGATTTACTATGGGACAATCTTAATTTGGTAAGGATAGAGTTGTTTTCATTTTGCATTGTTCACTACATGTATTTAGGCTAATTATTGCCTTTGCGGGGATTTCTATTACCCCCCCCATTGCGTTTTGCATTACGAAAAATGTTAAGCATCTTGAAAGGTTTGATAATGTAATTTCTGTTTTTTATCGATATTTCTAGTTGCTAGGCATTCTTTTATGCAGTTTTAAGTATTTATTTTGGTCTAGATACATCATGTAAGTAACTTATGTTTAGATTATTTCCAAGGGAAGCAAATCTTACAAATTTTTTGGAATATGCTTGACAGAGTTATCTTTCTTTGACAAATGTACATCACTGTATTAATGTGTTGGTTTTTATGACATGGAAATTTAGTGTATTTCTTTGTTTATTTTCAGTCTATCGTTTCAAGTCGTTTCAAGATATCGTTTCAAGATGTTATTTCAAGAGATTGTTAGGGGAAACGCATTGACAAATTCCAATAAACTTTAAAAACTGTTTAAACGTATTCTAGTCAGTACAACAATAGACAAATTAAGAACAGAATGTCATCCGGAGAGGAAGATCCAGTTGGAGAAGAGGCTAATAGAGGACATTTGTCGTTACCCTCTACGTACCATGAACTATCAAACCGCCGAAAAGACATTCTGTTGGAATTACTAGCAGAAAGTGAAACATTACAGAAAGTTTTAGAAACCGCGAAATCGGCAGATGTAAATCTTGTGAAAGACAAACATTCCAAGTGGCTGAACTTGTATGAAAAGTTCCTAGAAATTAACACTAGTTACCAGGCATTATTGTCACCTGAAGCGATTAAAATAGATCAGAGTCAACTGAAGCACGAAAGGGACAGATTTGAAAATATTAAACTGTCTATATATTCTTGGTGCTCAAATAATAAACCAGATGACACGAGATCCCGAATTTCACGTTCTTCTGGAAGGAGCAGCAGAAGCAGTATGTCGACATTATCTTCTTCCAAATTGCGCGAATCGACACGAAAGGCTGAAATATTAGAGCGTCAAGCTGCCTTAGAAGAAGAGGAAAAGTTAGAAGAAGAAAAACTTAAGTTAAAGTTCAAGGAAGAACGGTTGAAATTAAAAACTGAAATTCGCGTTAGTGACGCAAAATCAAAGGTTATAGAAGATCTTGAAAAGAGTATGCTTTATGACGATGAAGTTGAGCACGACATTAAAGTTACAAAGCAAAAGGAGAAATCCGTACTTCCTGAAAGTCCAATCAAAATTGTGCATGAATCTGAAAATGGGCTTCTTAAAATGACGCAGGAACTGAACAAGCCTAAAGTAAAAATTATAAAATTCACGGGAAATCCAATGGAGTATAAACGATTCGTCAGACAGTTTGATGCGAAAGTGAATAAAAACACTGACTCGTATGATGAAAAAATGAACTACTTACTCCAGTTTACTACAGGTGAAGCCTATAAGATAGCCCTGGGATATTCACATCTAAACGCGAGAGTGGGATATAATGCTACCATGAAAGAATTTGAGGATCGCTATGGAGACCCTGACGTTGTTGCCAATAGTTACGTTAAAAAGGCATTAGAATGGCCTGTTGTAAAGGACGATCCTAAGGCACTGGACTCGTACAGCATATTTTTAATGGAGTGTCAGTATGCAGTTGAAAACGTAGATGCTGCACGCGTACTTGAATATCCAGAAAACATTAAGTCAATTGTGAAAAAATTACCGTATTCATTACAAGAGAGGTGGAGAAATACAGTTTACAACTTAAAAAAAAATAGTAAAGCAGTCAAGTTTGAAAACTTAGTAAACTTTGTTCGCAGAGAGGCCAAAAAGGCAAATGACCCTCTATACGAGAAGTCTGTAATGTCTCAACAAGGTACCGGTGGTGCTGCAGCTAACAAACATCGTCCGCTTCAGCGAAAGGCATTAGGAACAAATACACAAATAAATTCTAGTCCGACACCAAAATGTGACTTCTGTGAAAGGGATCACTGGATAAGTTCGTGTACGGGACTGAATAATAAACCACTTAAGGAAAGATATGACTTTCTGAAGTCAAAGGGTTTGTGCTACGGTTGCTTACGGAAGGGACATCAAAAATCGGTATGTCGAAAAAAACCTAACATGCAGTCGTTGCAGTGGGACCCACCCATCTATATTACACGTTGATCCGCGCCCAGTATCAAATGCCCAAGAACCAACAGTCACAACAACCTCAGGGGCTACGGCTATGGGGGCTGGATATCGACAAGTGTTGCCCATTGTGCCTGTTAAGATAAAATCTAAGGACAGCAACATCGTTGTAGAATCATATGCGTTTCTTGACACGGGTAGCACTTCTACATTTTGTGCAGAAAATTTCCTTGATAAATTAAATGTCACTGGCAAAGGGCGGAAAGTTACAATTCAAACAATCACTGAAAAACAAACTCATAACTGTCTCGCTGTTACAGGTTTAGAAATTTTGTCCTTAGATGGGTCCACGGTCATTGATTTACCGAAAGTGTATTCACAGCCAAGTTTACCTGTATCGTCGAGAGATAGGATAACAAACGCAGAACTCGAACAATGGACTCATTTGAAAGATATTAAGTTAGACCAGATCGATTCCGAAGTTGAAATCCTGATCGGTGTTGACGTACCGAGAGCCCTGGAACCATGGGATGTCGTTCCTAGTGTTGACAATAGCCCGTTTGCGATGAAAACAATATTTGGTTGGGCAATTTATGGTCCTATAAACTGTGGTGATAACGATCTTGAATGTTCAAATGCATTCTCAGTGTCCTGTAACTTTGTTCAGACAAGTCTAGACCAACAAGTGAGAGATTAACTTAGATTTTAGTGAACGAATCATAGACGATGTCCAGGAGCATTCGCGAGAAGATAAACAGTTTCTAGATATAGTGGCAGGGTCTGCCAAGTTAGAAAATGGACACTATGTTATAAACTTGCCGTTCAAGTCTAAGGACATACAAATGCCAAATAACATGAAAGTTGCATACCATCGTCTTGCACTTTTGAAAAATCGCTTTGAAGGGGACAGTAAGCTTTACGGTGAATATCGCGAATTCATGGAAAAAGT
Source organism: Saxidomus purpurata (assembly GCA_022818135.1). Taxonomy (NCBI): domain Eukaryota; kingdom Metazoa; phylum Mollusca; class Bivalvia; order Venerida; family Veneridae; genus Saxidomus; species Saxidomus purpurata. The sequence continues at coordinate 42,866,169 of JAFMSR010000013.1, forward strand.
CATTGAAAAGGGTTATGCTCAGCCAGTCCCTGAAAATAACGTAGATCAACCAGGCCGAGAGTGGTATTTGCCACATCACCCGGTCCGTCATCCAAAGAAAGATAAGTTAAGGGTTGTTTTTGATTGTTCGGCGCGCTATCAAGGAACATCTCTAAATGACGAGCTATTGCAGGGACCCAATTTGACTAATACACTCGTGGGTACTTTACTACGATTTCGTCAGGAAGAAGTTGCTATTATGGGTGACATTGAAAGCATGTTTTACCAGGTTCGCGTTAATCAGAGTGATGCAAGCTTCTTGAAATTTCTATGGTTCGAAGATGGGGACGTAAACAAGAAAGTTGTCGAGTACCAGATGGTTGTTCACTTATTTGGCGCTAAATCTTCCCCGAGTTGTGCCAATTATGCTTTGAGGGAAACCGCGGTCGATCACGGTAGTAACCATGACAACGAAGTGACTAAGACAATACTAAGAAATTTCTATGTTGACGATTGCCTCAAGTCAGTGCCAAATGTTGAAGTTGCGAAATCTTTGGTAAATGATCTTCAACACGTTTTACTACAGGGCGGCTTTCGTATTCATAAATGGCTATCCTCGAGTCGTGACGTGATGTCAACCATTCCATGTAGCGATAGAGCTGTTGATCTGGATCTGAACTATGACACTTTGCCAACTGATCGCGCATTAGGTATTCAGTGGTGTGTAGAATCTGACAAGTTCTGTTTCAAAATTGACATTAAGAACAAACCATTAACGCGACGCGGCATGCTCTCGATGCTAAGTTCCGTATATGATCCGCTTGGCTTTCTGGCTCCGTTAATGTTACATGCCAAAAACATACTCAAGGTTCTCAGCGCATTGAATCTATGCTGGGACGACCCAGTTCCTGATGAACTAGCGAAAAGATGGGCTCTCTGGATCAATGACATGTACAAATTGTCCGAATTCTCCGTGACTAGATGCCTGAAACCAGCAGGTTTCGGTGAGGTAAAGTCGGCTACTTTGCATCACTTCTCGGATGCTAGTGAGATTGGCTACGGTACCGTCAGTTACATAAGATTACTCAATAAAGATAATCGTGTTCACTGTGCCTTTGTGATTGGCAAATCTCGCGTTGCTCCAATGAAGCAAATAACGGTACCTAGATTGGAGCTTACGGCAGCAACAGTCGCGGTGCGAACTGACAAGATGTTAAAGTCAGAAATTGACATTAAATTAGACGAATCCGTGTTTTGGACAGATAGTATGGCTGTACTACGGTATATTGAAAACAGTTCTGCAAGGTTCCAGACCTTTGTGGCTAACAGACTTTCTGTGATTCATGATGGTTCAAATCCTGAGCAATGGCGCTATATTCCAACCAAGATAAATCCTGGCGATATCGCCTCCAGGGGCATAACGGTAGACGAGTTAAACAAGAGCTGGATCGTAGCACCAGACTTCCTATGGAAAGATGAAAGTGAATGGCCCGCAGATCGCGTGAACCAAACGATATCAAATGACGATCCAGAAGTAAAAAAGGTTAATTTTGTGAAATCTCGCGCTGACAACGTACTGTCACCAGCTGCACGTGAAGTGCTCGATAAACTGATGTCATATTTCTCGTCGTGGTATAAACTGAAAAGGGCTGTAGCATGGATCTTAAAGATTCGCGAGAAACTTCTTCACAGAGCTAAGGCAAAAGGGGTTAGTGTATGGCAGTTCCTAGCATTAGTGAAAAGAAACCATATGTCACGGTTGACGATTTGAAGCACGCGGAAATGAGTATTTTACGTTACACCCAGAAATGTGCCTTTCCGGAAGAAATTGAAACACTGACAAGCAATGAATCTAGATTAAAGCGAAACAGTGTCATACGAAATTTAGACCCTGTTATGGAAGATGGGCTTTTACGCGTTGGAGGCCGTTTACAAGACTCCGGAATGCCTGAAGAACGTAAACATCCAGTCATTCTACCTAAAAATTATGACGTGTCTAAACTGATTTTAAGAAAAATTCATGAACGTTTGAATCATGTTGGTCGAAATCATACATTATCAGTCCTCCGTGAAAAGTACTGGCTTATAAATGGGCCATCCGCGGTAAGGAAGGTGATTTCAAAATGTGTAGTTTGTCGGCGTCAAAATGCAAGTGTCGGAGAACAAAAGATGTCGAATTTGCCTAGAGACAGGGTTACTCCTGATGAACCACCATTTACTCGGGTTGGTGTTGACTATTTTGGACCATTCGAAGTCAAACAAGGCCGAAGTTTAGTGAAAAGGTACGGCGTATTATTTACATGTTTGACCAGTCGAGCTATTCATCTTGAAGTGGCTGCTTCGCTCGATACTGATTCCTATATAAATGCATTAAGACGTTTTATCGCGCGTCGTGGTCAAGTTACTACTATCAGGTCTGACAATGGTAGTAATTTCGTTGGTGCGGAAAGGGAGCTTAAAGCTTCAATTCAAGAATGGAATGTAAATCGTATTCAGGATACGTTACGGCAAAAGGACGTTGACTGGAAGTTCAATCCGCCTGCAGGATCTCATCATGGTGGAGTATGGGAAAGAATGATAAGATCGGTACGACAAATTTTGAAAAGTGTTCTTAAACAGCAGACCTTATCTGACGGAGGTTTGCATACATTAATGTGTGAAATTGAATCAATCATTAACAGTAGACCAATAAGTAGAAATTCTGATCATCATAATGATCTTGAAGCTTTGACACCAAATCATCTCTTGTTGTTGAAGCGCAATCCAAACTAACCACCCGGTATCCAGAAAACATTAAGTCAATTGTGAAAAAATTACCGTATTCATTACAAGAGAGGTGGAGAAATACAGTTTACAACTTAAAAGAAAATAGTAAAGCAGTCAAGTTTGAAAACTTAGTAAACTTTGTTCGCAGAGAGGCCAAAAAGGCAAATGACCCTCTATACGAGAAGTCTGTAATGTCTCAACAAGGTACCGGTGGTGCTGCAGCTAACAAACATCGTCCGCTTCAGCGAAAGGCATTAGGAACAAATACACAAATAAATTCTAGTCCGACACCAAAATGTGACTTCTGTGAAAGGGATCACTGGATAAGTTCGTGTACGGGACTGAATAATAAACCACTTAAGGAAAGATATGACTTTCTGAAGTCAAAGGGTTTGTGCTACGGTTGCTTACGGAAGGGACATCAAAAATCGGTATGTCGAAAAAAACTAACATGCAGTCGTTGCAGTGGGACCCACCCATCTATATTACACGTTGATCCGCGCCCAGTATCAAATGCCCAAGAACCAACAGTCACAACAACCTCAGGGGCTACGGCTATGGGGGCTGGATATCGACAAGTGTTGCCCATTGTGCCTGTTAAGATAAAATCTAAGGACAGCAACATCGTTGTAGAATCATATGCGTTTCTTGACACGGGTAGCACTTCTACATTTTGTGCAGAAAATTTCCTTGATAAATTAAATGTCACTGGCAAAGGGCGGAAAGTTACAATTCAAACAATCACTGAAAAACAAACTCATAACTGTCTCGCTGTTACAGGTTTAGAAATTTTGTCCTTAGATGGGTCCACGGTCATTGATTTACCGAAAGTGTATTCACAGCCAAGTTTACCTGTATCGTCGAGAGATAGGATAACAAACGCAGAACTCGAACAATGGACTCATTTGAAAGATATTAAGTTAGACCAGATCGATTCCGAAGTTGAAATCCTGATCGGTGTTGACGTACCGAGAGCGCTCGAACCATGGGATGTCGTTCCTAGTGTTGACAATAGCCCGTTTGCGATGAAAACAATATTTGGTTGGGCAATTTATGGTCCTATAAACTGTGGTGATAACGATCTTGAATGTTCAAATGCATTCTCAGTGTCCTGTAACTTTGTTCAGACAAGTCTAGACCAACAAGTGAGAGATAACTTTAACTTAGATTTTAGTGAACGAATCATAGACGATGTCCAGGAGCATTCGCGAGAAGATAAACAGTTTCTAGATATAGTGGCAGGGTCTGCCAAGTTAGAAAATGGACACTATGTTATAAACTTGCCGTTCAAGTCTAAGGACATACAAATGCCAAATAACATGAAAGTTGCATACCATCGTCTTGCACTTTTGAAAAATCGCTTTGAAGGGGACAGTAAGCTTTACGGTGAATATCGCGAATTCATGGAAAAAGTCATTGAAAAGGGTTATGCTCAGCCAGTCCCTGAAAATAACGTAGATCAACCAGGCCGAGAGTGGTATTTGCCACATCACCCGGTCCGTCATCCAAAGAAAGATAAGTTAAGGGTTGTTTTTGATTGTTCGGCGCGCTATCAAGGAACATCTCTAAATGACGAGCTATTGCAGGGACCCAATTTGACTAATACACTCGTGGGTACTTTACTACGATTTCGTCAGGAAGAAGTTGCTATTATGGGTGACATTGAAAGCATGTTTTACCAGGTTCGCGTTAATCAGAGTGATGCAAGCTTCTTGAAATTTCTATGGTTCGAAGATGGGGACGTAAACAAGAAAGTTGTCGAGTACCAGATGGTTGTTCACTTATTTGGCGCTAAATCTTCCCCGAGTTGTGCCAATTATGCTTTGAGGGAAACCGCGGTCGATCACGGTAGTAACCATGACAACGAAGTGACTAAGACAATACTAAGAAATTTCTATGTTGACGATTGCCTCAAGCCAGTGCCAAATGTTGAAGTTGCGAAATCTTTGGTAAATGATCTTCAACACGTTTTACTACAGGGCGGCTTTCGTATTCATAAATGGCTATCCTCGAGTCGTGACGTGATGTCAACCATTCCATGTAGCGATAGAGCTGTTGATCTGGATCTGAACTATGACACTTTGCCAACTGATCGCGCATTAGGTATTCAGTGGTGTGTAGAATCTGACAAGTTCTGTTTCAAAATTGACATTAAGAACAAACCATTAACGCGACGCGGCATGCTCTCGATGCTAAGTTCCGTATATGATCCGCTTGGCTTTCTGGCTCCGTTAATGTTACATGCCAAAAACATACTCAAGGTTCTCAGCGCATTGAATCTATGCTGGGACGACCCAGTTCCTGATGAACTAGCGAAAAGATGGGCTCTCTGGATCAATGACATGTACAAATTGTCCGAATTCTCCGTGACTAGATGCCTGAAACCAGCAGGTTTCGGTGAGGTAAAGTCGGCTACTTTGCATCACTTCTCGGATGCTAGTGAGATTGGCTACGGTACCGTCAGTTACATAAGATTACTCAATAAAGATAATCGTGTTCACTGTGCCTTTGTGATTGGCAAATCTCGCGTTGCTCCAATGAAGCAAATAACGGTACCTAGATTGGAGCTTACGGCAGCAACAGTCGCGGTGCGAACTGACAAGATGTTAAAGTCAGAAATTGACATTAAATTAGACGAATCCGTGTTTTGGACAGATAGTATGGCTGTACTACGGTATATTGAAAACAGTTCTGCAAGGTTCCAGACCTTTGTGGCTAACAGACTTTCTGTGATTCATGATGGTTCAAATCCTGAGCAATGGCGCTATATTCCAACCAAGATAAATCCTGGCGATATCGCCTCCAGGGGCATAACGGTAGACGAGTTAAACAAGAGCTGGATCGTAGCACCAGACTTCCTATGGAAAGATGAAAGTGAATGGCCCGCAGATCGCGTGAACCAAACGATATCAAATGACGATCCAGAAGTAAAAAAGGTTAATTTTGTGAAATCTCGCGCTGACAACGTACTGTCACCAGCTGCACGTGAAGTGCTCGATAAACTGATGTCATATTTCTCGTCGTGGTATAAACTGAAAAGGGCTGTAGCATGGATCTTAAAGATTCGCGAGAAACTTCTTCACAGAGCTAAGGCAAAAGGGGTTAGTGTATGGCAGTTCCTAGCATTAGTGAAAAGAAACCATATGTCACGGTTGACGATTTGAAGCACGCGGAAATGAGTATTTTACGTTACACCCAGAAATGTGCCTTTCCGGAAGAAATTGAAACACTGACAAGCAATGAATCTAGATTAAAGCGAAACAGTGTCATACGAAATTTAGACCCTGTTATGGAAGATGGGCTTTTACGCGTTGGAGGCCGTTTACAAGACTCCGGAATGCCTGAAGAACGTAAACATCCAGTCATTCTACCTAAAAATTATGACGTGTCTAAACTGATTTTAAGAAAAATTCATGAACGTTTGAATCATGTTGGTCGAAATCATACATTATCAGTCCTCCGTGAAAAGTACTGGCTTATAAATGGGCCATCCGCGGTAAGGAAGGTGATTTCAAAATGTGTAGTTTGTCGGCGTCAAAATGCAAGTGTCGGAGAACAAAAGATGTCGAATTTGCCTAGAGACAGAGTTACTCCTGATGAACCACCATTTACTCGGGTTGGTGTTGACTATTTTGGACCATTCGAAGTCAAACAAGGCCGAAGTTTAGTGAAAAGGTACGGCGTATTATTTACATGTTTGACCAGTCGAGCTATTCATCTTGAAGTGGCTGCTTCGCTCGATACTGATTCCTATATAAATGCATTAAGACGTTTTATCGCGCGTCGTGGTCAAGTTACTACTATCAGGTCTGACAATGGTAGTAATTTCGTTGGTGCGGAAAGGGAGCTTAAAGCTTCAATTCAAGAATGGAATGTAAATCGTATTCAGGATACGTTACGGCAAAAGGACGTTGACTGGAAGTTCAATCCGCCTGCAGGATCTCATCATGGTGGAGTATGGGAAAGAATGATAAGATCGGTACGACAAATTTTGAAAAGTGTTCTTAAACAGCAGACCTTATCTGACGAAGGTTTGCATACATTAATGTGTGAAATTGAATCAATCATTAACAGTAGACCAATAAGTAGAAATTCTGATCATCATAATGATCTTGAAGCTTTGACACCAAATCATCTCTTGTTGTTGAAGCGCAATCCAAACTTACCACCCGGTGTATTTGTGAAAACTGATAATTACTGTCGGCGTCGTTGGCGTCAAGTGCAATACATGGCTAGCTTGTTCTGGTCCCGCTGGACCAACGAATACTTATCACTCCTTCAAGAGAGAGCAAAATGGCATAATAGAAAAAGAAACTTTAAAGAGGGGGATATCGTGCTAATTGTGGATTCGAACGCTCCGAGAGGCTCATGGCCTTTGGGCAGGGTTGTGGCAGCTATGCCTGACAGACTAGGGTTCGTTAGACGAGTTAGGGTTAAAACTGCCCATGGCACATATTAGGACCGTCCTATTGACAAGTTGTGTTTGCTCCTTGAAATGGATGAGTGACAGTTCTTAACTATGCATGGCTAAAGCTTAAGCCATAACTGTGTACATTTATATAGACTTGTGCTATCTGTTGAATATTCAGTATTTCGCTTTAAAGACTCATATCGTAATAATTACTTCATATTATGATACTGATTAATGATTCTTGATCAGACATACTTCATACATTGTCTTGAATTTTATGTATGTTATTTCATTCTTAGATGCCATATTAAAACATGTACATTTGCTTAAAATGCTGTAAAATTGTTATTTTTGTAAGAATTGTGATTTAGCAATCATTTCACTACTGTTTTTGATGTCAAAATTTTTTGCGGAAAGTTTTGAAGTTTTTATATCAAGTTTGCACGGTAGGATTGTAATTGTTAAACAATTAGGGGGCTGGGATGTAGGTGCCACCTACGTATATAGGGTTGTTGAAATAGATGACAACGATATTTTAGTAGTCGCTGACCGTATTCGTAAAGTTTTTTTAGTAAAAAGCATATGACTTGTTTTTCGAGGAAAAATATCGTATTTTCTAGTCATTACATGTACTGATTTACTATGGGACAATCTTAATTTGGTAAGGATAGAGTTGTTTTCTATTTTTGCATTGTTCACTACATGTATTTAGGCTAATTATTGCCTTTGCGGGGATTTCTATTACCCCACCCATTGCGTTTTGCATTACGAAAAATGTTAAGCATCTTGAAAGGTTTGATAATGTAATTTCTGTTTATTTATCGATATTTCTAGTTGCTAGGCATTCTTTTATGCAGTTTTAAGTAATTTATTTTGGTCTAGATACATCATGTAAGTAACTTCCATGTTTAGATTATTTCCAAGGGAAGCAAATCTTACAAATTTTTTGGAATATGCTTGACAGAGTTATCTTTCTTTGACAAATGTACATCACTGTATTAATGTGTTGGTTTTTATGACATGGAAATTTAGTGTATTTCTTTGTTTATTTTCAGTCTATCGTTTCAAGTCGTTTCAAGATATCGTTTCAAGATGTTATTTCAAGAGATTGTTAGGGGAAACGCATTGACAAATTCCAATAAACTTTAAAAACTGTTTAAACGTATTCTAGTCAGTACAGTTACATATATATATATATATATTAATAAATTAAACAACATGCATTCTTGTTAAGAATCAGATGGTGGCAGTTGACACATTGTTGACACATTGTTTGTAATTTAACCGAACCAGGGTTAGAGGGCGCGGACATTCGGTGTTGTTAATTTCCTAAGGCCCTTTTTTGAAGTGTTACACTGTAAACCTAACATGAAAGCGTTTATGTTATTCATGTCCCTTTTTGACAACAACATAGGCCGGAAACAGATTGATTGTAATAAGCTGGGTATGGTAAAACATCATATTTCAATTAGCAGGCACTTATTGTTCATTATATATTTTTGTTTCTTATGCACACATCATATACTAGTATGATGAATTAGTTCGCTATATTGGTATAGCAAACTCCTGATAAGGAAAACGGTACAAGGAGTTCGTTATATATGGTATGGAGGTACGATGGACGACATACATTCTTCGTTCCTAATCGCTCATCCTAAGCCAGTGGCTTTTATTTACACTGTCCTGTGACTTTGGAACATGGTGGGGGGTAAGAGTGAGGTTGGGTGCGCACCATAAACCGGTTTAAGCTCCCCAGTGGTGTTTTTGCCACTGACCGTTCCAAGGCGGTGCCCCACTGTGTTCCTTTTAATTGTTCGTTTTGTCCTCGTGTGTTTGCTTTGTATGCTAGTGTGTGTTGGTAGTGTATATGTGTGTGTCATGATTGTGTGTGTGTGTGTCGTGTGTGTGTGCGTGTGCGCGCGTGTGTGTGTGTTGGTGGTGTGCACTTCTGGGTGATGTGGGGTTCGTTTTGGGGAGGCTGCGTTTTTGGTACGTGGCATTCCCTGTTTGATTTTTTTGTTTTTAGGTGAGCTAAAACTAACGTGACTTACTGTTTTGAGTCCAGATAAATAAATTATATAAGATCTCTTTTATGTCAATCGTTTACTGAACTGTGTGTAAAACGGTAAATGAGTACGTAAATACATGTATCAAGTCTGGAATGTTGGCTTATATGAGTTCTGTTTTTTTTACAACGTTTACGTATTTGTTTGTCATTTTAAACAAAGAGTAAACATTGCAACTACTTATAGTGTCAACGTGTTTATAAATAAGATGTGATTTGCATGTTCTCTTAATAAATCGGTGTTCGGTAGCCTTTCAATAAACAAATAGTTTCACCATGGTGTCATCCCTGTAAGTAACGTTTGAATATTGCTACACAACTTTAAGAATTTGAAACGTACTGAATCACTTACAGGTTAACTTTGAAGAAAAATAGACAACAAAGTACCTGTTATTTCGGTAAATTACGTTGATTCCAAGAAATGACAGTGAGAGGCAAATACCAATGACTCCTAATGAAATCATCACTGCATACAAACTCAGAGGAAGATGTATTTCTTTATTCTCTATATGAGCCGAGTCCGTGGGTATTAAATCATCTGAGAAACACATCAAACGCATATCATTTCATATTTCAGTACAAGTAAGGAATGAGCTTTTATAAAGCCGAACATTAAGCAATGTAGGACAATATAGGATCCAGTACTGCATCAACGACATGACCTTATTGCATGTCAATATGTTTAAATTTTGACAACAATTGCCATTTCATAAGACAGTACGGTTTCTTTAATTTGACAATTAACAGATAGATAGATCATCTTAAAATATATATATATAAAACAAATGCATACTTTTCCATTTTATTGCGCCTTCTATCCATTCGAAGTAGCTAGGATCTGTGTCCCGTCTGTACAGTCCTACATTATCACGTTTACCGTCTTTTAGCAGAAAAAAAAAAGAATAAAACTTAAGAACATAATTATATAAGAACACACTTTCGCATTCGAACTGAATACAATCAATCAGTATTTTAACTGCAGTGATTTAGAGACTAATGCATTTAGCGTTTAGAACTTTAGTGTAAAGCGCAGCCAACACAATCATCTACTGATACGTATTATTTCTGTTCTTAGTTCATACACGATGGCAACACTCTTACGGTTGGTGTTTCGCTTATAAAAGATAGCCTTTACTTCACAAAGACTTACAAGCTTATACTGAGGTAATGATTTGGAACATCTCAGGATTCAGTTATAAGAGGTCCAAAACCTTTTACAAAACACCATCAAGCTTCAACAAGCAAGAATCAAGACCCGCGCCGGACAAGAAACAGGGAAGGAAATCCTACCTCTGTAAACCTCAGAAAGGATTGCTAAAAGCTTCCGAATCTGAACAAACAGCTTAGTAATCAAAGTAAAAGCAAACTGTCAGTAACAACTGTTACAGAAAATGACACCCTGCAAATAGGAAAACATAGAGCAACAATTTCGCCGAAATTTAAAAATGTAAGCTACTTTGTTAACGTAAAAATCACCATTGAGCGAGGAATAAAAAAGAGAAGGAAATGGGTCGACAAACAATAGTTTAGCAGTGACGAGCACGAAATGGACGAAACCCATGCCTTAAGTCAAGTAAATTCAAATTAAAACAGCCTTGAATATGCTATCATATAGCTTCGGAGCAGTTAAAATCCAAACACACCTGGTCCGGATGGCTTCAAAAACGAAATGCCGACTCAAAGTGGTTGTGTTTGCAATGAACAACTAATTTATGTTCTATAACCTCAATAAAAGAAAGATTTTGGATTTTTCTCAGAAGCAAGGTTAAGAAGACACAAAAGCTACACGTTTTACACTGATCGGTTTTCAAAGCGCGCTGGCGGTCTCCTTAATAAGGTTATTGCATAATGAGAACGGAGACACAATGCACAATCAAATAGACTTCATTTCATTTCATACGAAAGGCAAGGGCAATAATTAATTTGAATCCGAGGTATAAATTCGTAGGACGAAATTGTGTCTCTCGGGAGAAGCGCTTTGTCTCGCATTCATTTTAATATTCGTTAACACGTTTGTGTCCGATCTTCCCAGAAGTGTTAAGTTTGCCTTCTTTGCAGAGGAAAACACATGTATCTATTGCTAGCTGTAGAAGTATCTATAACTGAAATAAACATGTCCATAGTCAACAGAAGATGAGATGGTTATATAACTGCCCAATATTTGTCAAGACCAAACATGATGAATATGTGATGTTGTCTAGTGGAGATTTTATTTTCCGATACAACTTGAGCTTAAAAGTGGCAGAACACTATATAATCTTAACGAAGTACAGAGTAATCAATGATTTGCATAGTAACTATTGCTTAGTAATTCAATACTCACCTTGAATGCGTTCAATTTGTGCTGCGTTTTCGGTGTCAGATTCATCCTGAAAGGACGTCCTTCCAGATACTCCAATCATGGATGTGTTTTTCATACAATTGAAAATTACGTTGCCTATATCTCCATCAGCATAGGTAAACTGATCTAATGTCTTACGATATCCTTCAAAAATGAAAGTTTACTATTACACTAAAAAAAACAGCTTCAAACGACAAAAACTGAACTAGTGTATAAGGAGAACAGACACACTGAAACAGATCGATGTTCAAACACGGAAAATAATTACCGTAGAAGGTAATATTATTTCTATAAAAGAACATGCGAATAAATCTCGTACACATTTAATCGTTTTCGATCACATAACTAGCTCCTGCTTTTTTTACTTAAAACTCTAAAATTGGCTGTGACTTTGTTAGTCCAATTGATCATCTCCTTATTTAAAGTTCTATAGTTATGAAACAAAGGGTCTATTCTTTTTGTAAAATACAAAAAAATCGGGACCTATTGTGATGTACAATATTAACGACTCAAATGTGATAAAACATACCATTTTGCATAAGATTTTGAACAGTACAATCTAATGCTAACGCTGCTGTCCAGATATGGTCATAACACAGTGCGATAGTCACATTACTAGAGTCGTTCCATATAAGACTGTTTTTCGGATGGTTGAGGTATCTGTGTTCGAATTCGCTGACTAAACAAGACAAATTGAGAACACAAGTTAATTTTCTGTTTATTTCTTTCTGACGTTAACATTTTTATGTCCGTTGAACTGCAGCAGCTGATTCTGGATACATGTACGTTGCAACATGTCAATGAACAGAAATTCTCCAGCTATTATTCATTAAACAAAAACAACAGTACAAAACATCATCATCACACCTGTTTCCTTAACCAGAGGTAAGTAAACACACAAAAGAATATGCTACATGTAGTTTGTTTGGCTCAATACAATCGTATGCTATAAAATTATAATAACATAGCTAACAAGAATTGTGTCTTTGTTTAGTTGTGTCGAGCGTGCTTGTACATTACTTAATAAAGGCAAAACACACCTGTTATATTTGCAATTCCCCTTTCTTCCTTTGGATTTTTATACAAAACACCTATCATAAACGCTCCTTCTACGACCAAAGTCATTTGCTCCTTTGTGCATTCGATGTTATCTAGGTCATTTTGCCAAAATGTGCGTGAATACCACCCTATGAATATCCAAACTATTTTGGGACCATATAACCCGACTTTGTACGCCTTTAAAATATTGGAAATATATTTTTTACTCTTATATAAACTATCGTTTAAAATAATGTTATAAGTATAATGTTTTTCAGCATGTGTAAATTCGGAGTTATTCCAAATTAAGTCTTTTAAATAAAACACAGCAGGTACAAAAGTAATGCTTTTTCCGAGATAAATGCTGTTTCAGCTAGCAATGTGTGTAAAATGTGAACTGCTGTTAAATATGTATTATATATACAGTACAATAGTAACTGAAAAATAGCAAGTACCGCACAGATGAGTTCTCTAGCTTTGTCCTCGTACATTGACGTTAATATAATTCTTGCGTCATGTCTCTAAAATTGATAAAACAGAGGAAATTAATCGTTGTGATGAACCAACGGATTTATTTAGTTTAGAATACAAATATCCACAGTCCCGTAGGGAGAATATAATAAAGTATTACCTAAATTACTTTTTATCATAGCAAAAGCCTGCTAATTTTAGTAAATTAAGATTTAATCAAATCATTTGCTACATAATGTTAACTGGCACTACCATCGACATGGTTGGTAAAAAGTCTCATTTCTACATTGCTGGAAAAGTGAATATTTGACTGCTCAAACAAAATCGGGATAAAAACATTGTTTTCTGGGACCAATATGTACGATAATAACCAAAATGGCACCTTATTATAAGATTTTGTGAATGTTTTTAAAATCATGCTTCAGGACAAAAACTACAATTGATTTGTATCTTAGCATCCGACGTTTACAAACAACCATAGAATAACTGACTGACCTTAAGATTGTAAATCTTAGCAAAAGGATCGTAAGCAAATATTTCCTGCGTTATGATTGAAATATTCGTGTCCTTGATCCTTTCCACAAAATCGTCCGTAATCTAAAAACAATAGGAGGTCATGATAGCCCTATATCGCTCATGTATGTGCATTTGTTCCAATACCTGCTAAACTAAATGTATCTGACAGTTCCGCCTATAGATATGGTATAAAACACCTCATATTTTAGTTCGAAAAAGAATTTTTTGTCATTGTTATAATAAGAATAGTTATTATGACTATAAGCATTATTGCATTTGTTCTTATCTGCGAGAGTTAAACCACTTACGGTAGAACTCGTATGTGTAGACAACTATAGTAGTATAGTAATATGCTTAGTGACTGTAGAATGCTAGTGTAAACTATATAAACCACAGGGAAATAATATTTTGAGTTCCCAACATAAAACACCAATTTCTGTGATTTTTACTCCTTTTTACATAGACAGATAGTTAGGGTATTTGAATAACGCTTTTCATCGCGGTTGTCATTGATCTCATACAGTGCTGATTGATAAATACAGCGGCTAAGAGTACTATTTTTTAAAAGTAGTGCCGAAAATAATCGTGTCGAATTGCACTTAAAACTAAGAAAGAGTTAAGGGTTAGCATTATTTTTACAAAGGAAGTGATGTAGTAAATATCACACGCCAACGTTTGACATGAATTTCTATTTTGGGTAACTACTAGGAAAATCTTATAAAACAAGTGACCCCGGGTTTGAGTAATATTAGCACAGGGACATGATTTAAACTAACTCTATAGAGGTCCACTTGACAGTGACACAAACAAAATATCTGAGATTCGGCCTTGCGGGTTTGGACAAAAATGTTTTTAAAGTTTTTCTTTCATATCGCATACCAACACATGTTCGAGAATATATTTCTTTGAACGCTTTTGGTAGAGTTAAAAGCAAGCAACATTCTCCAGCCATGAATTATCAACATCAGCCAAGTGTTTTCAGAGAAAGGGTCGTTAGTAGAAAATTTCGGACAGACAGGAGACGTGCGACGGGTAATGAGCGATCACAATAGTTCAGTCGGACTATCCCCTGAAATTTACAAACAACTGTACAAGGACTGTAAATAGATTATTAGTTATTGACACGTATGGAATTCATACCAGTTTACCCTTACTTTGTCTAACCTATCCAGAAACAATAGCAATGTTTATAGTGCTTCTGTTGCGCAGAACAAGTGAACAAGCACAAAGCTAAAATATCAAAATGAACATTTCACATATATTATGTAAATTGGTTAAGATGTACCGAAAAAGTCATGAAATTTGTTTATTTAATGTTTTCATATTTTTACTTTGTACTTTTCGTGTACTCTTTTTATGTTTGTCCATGGTACTTATATCACCTTGCTTATTAATAATGTCATTTCAACTAAGCATTGCTATAAATATTGTAATTATTTACTGCAGAGAAGAACTCTCTTGCTTGGTGTACAGAAGCGACTTTCATCCAGTTGAACTCTTTTAGCAGTGCTATCCTTGCAATATTCAGCATATGATCAGGCATGACTGTCCGAAAGAATCGAGGAAATCTTGTCCGGTCTGACAGTATAGGTGATGAAGTTTCGCATGACAACTGACAAACGAAATATGGAGCCAAGAGTAAATATGATTTTTAATATCAGTAATGTTACAAAAATATAAATAATAACACTTACAGCTGCTCGTTTAGATTCTGGTGAAAAAATTATACAAAATGACTAAAACATAAAACGTTAAAGTAATGGTACCGTCAAACCAAGCTCACTAACATTTTCAACAGATGTTCCCAAATTGCTAATTAGACTTTTTACTTGTGCTGATGATTCTAGCAGTTACTTTAACATTTTATGTTTTAGTATATTATTTTGGAGAAAACATAATTTTTTACCGGAATCTGTAAACGAGGAGCCTTAACAGTGAGCTTAACTTTTTCAGCGAGAATGTCTCGCTTACTAAAGTGACGCTTTTATAATAAATCGCTTTCCATACACAAATTACGTTCAAATTTTTTATGAAGGCTTTACGGTAATTCTTATTGTATTAATGTTACCAGGAATTCTTAGCTGAAACATTCAGGTTTGGTGTAAATCCTTTCAATTATTTCCGTCAAAATTAATTTGATGTTATTTAGATCGATCCCACATTGAGGGGTATGCCTCTTTCCACAGGCACTATCGAAAACTGTTGTCACTTTATATAACTCCAAAAGCATAGATAAAGTATGTAAGTAGATAAGTATGAGTATTTAAATCTAAAAGTTTAAGCTGTACATTCCAGTTATTACCCGAAGCGTTTTAAAATGTATTGCAATATCATAAAACATTCAATAACCTGTGCAACAAAAGCTGTTGTTTTACAATTAATGAATGGATAGCGGTATATTAAAGAAAATGTCTATGTTGACTACATGTAGTTGTGCTTAAAATGGGGTATTCATACGTGTATGTTTTTATTTAAGTTTTACGTTTATTAAACACTTCATTTATGTTTGGAGAGTATAATCTTCTAGATATAGGGAGTTTCCCTTTATTGTAACCCGAACAAAATTTTTATAAACTATACAAGCAAGGCATGCAAACTTGCACTAGTGTGTTATCGTCACTTTCTTGCATACCAGATGGGGATATCTGCATTTTTCACCAGTGCTGGAAAATCTCATCTTACACCCATACAGCCTATTGATAAGTTTGTTTTTAAATATCTTTTCAAAGGAACGGTAAAAGTTTCTTCATGAGATTCAGACAATTCCACCTTGGATGTTCCGACTGGCTATTTCGATCTGAACCTCGTGCTCATATAAGAAACTAATAATATGCATGATTGTGCACTAATGATCAACCAGTAACTTAAGGCTGTTCCATGCATTTCGCCATCAAGTGCTTACAAGCATCTTGCTCTGGTTTACTATATAATCAACCAGGGTATTTAGTTAATTTTGTGTACTTTAGGTCTAGCTGACTTATACTTACCTGAGTTAAGTTCCAGTAGTAGGATACTTGAGCTGTTGCCTCTCCTGCTACAGAACAGGTTGGGCCAAGTAACAATTGGTAGGGACGGTCATCTTTTAAACGCTCAAACATTTGATACAAAGCTGTTCCTGCATCGCACTATTAATAATACAACATCATAATTTGGGAATGGAGCTTAGTTCCGCTGTTTTCAGATCGGGAGGAATGAGCGCGATTAATTGTTATGATAACAACTCCTCAATTTTACTCTTAGAGACAATAATCTAATAAACTTCTACAGCTCATTTAACAACTGAGCACAATTTTGATTAAATGGGATTTAAGCGTTAACATTTTCCATATTCGCACATAATTCAATCGCAAGAATATGAAATAAAAACCTTTCTGATTCACTTTTTGTGAAGAACATTTTCTATCAATTGTATATAACATCTTCTTGTTGTAGTACATTCGGGGCAAAACTTGCAGATTATTCCTATATAGAGCAACGACATTTTAAAAACAATGTTTAATGTCCTTTTTGGAAACCTGATTTACGATTTATTTTTTTATCAGTTTTTTAACATAATGTTAATCGCTTTAAATAGTGCAGAGAACAACAAATTAGCAGAGTACAGAAGAGAACATTGAACAATTAGGGGAATATTTTGATTAAAGTTTTAAAGAACTGTGATGGATAATGTTGTGTATTAGTAAGTTCTTTTTATATGTATAAGCTCTTTCATTAGTTTTGTACCGGAAAACATAAATTTAGCCTTAAGAGAAGAACTGATTTTCATCAAGTCGACGGTACACCAATTGTATCAATACCAAATAGGAGTGACTTCTTTCGTAAAATAGGTTAACACTGTTACAGCTTAGAGCTGTCCTTGCGTTTTGTCTACTTGTGATATACGTTTTCTTAATTCATATACTTGTATTGCTTCCGTTAGGAATTTTGTTTTCATAACTGACACAATTGATCAATTTACATATTAAAATAAATAGGTAAGTTCAAAGTCGCTAATATTTGTCCATAACTTAGTACTAGGGTTGCGGTCTAAAATTGTTTTAAAGGCTTAGCTTGTACACCACTGAAAAAGAAAAGTAAAACTTTTACGGCAATGTCTGACCTTATTTATTTTCTAAAAGCAATGGTTTTCTGGACTAAGACAAAATAACCATACTATCGGTTAAATTTATCAACAAATTATCAGTCTTTTGTACCTTACTATCCAGCCAGTTGTAAGTTAAGGTATAATCTTTGAGGATGTCTTCACGGTGGCTAATATCTTGTAGTGCCATGTCAATGGCTGTGCGACATGAACCGGCACTTCTGTGGCTCACCCCTGTTCCAGACACCATTCCTAGCAGCCGCAGCTCTCGTGCACATATTACGTCCCTGTACATGCTAAACGTCAGAATGAGACGAATCCACACACTCAGTTTGCAATTTCGTTGATGTCTCTGTTTTTCTAAGACGATCATTATTGAAGAGCACATATCGGATCGCTGAAAGTAAATTTTCTAACAAAAAACTATATTATATAATCATAATGAATATTCATCTTAATCTATTATCATTGAGCGTCTTCAAGTGTCAGCTTAGAAACAAACGACAGAGTAGTCATGTGATTTAACAATATCACATATATTTGTAAGGCTGTTAGGGGATGCACCCCGACCCCTATCACGCCATTTACGGGGCAAATAAAAGGGGTTACCCCAATTATGGGGGCCTCAATGGTGGACCCAATAAGCACAATTACAAACAAATGGGCTCAAAACTATAAATTTTGTACTGAAACGTTACTGATGATATATTTGATTAAAGAAATCATTGTTTACAAGGTACAAACAATTTTCATCATGTATCATAAATCTTACCATTTAAAGAAATGTACAGTTAAGTTTTTTTCATTTAAACTATTGTCTGTCAGCTACATTCAATACAAAAATCTGATACATCTGATTATGCTATGAATGATGTCAGTTCCGTAAAGCTTAGAAAATAAGTTATTTTTTTACATGAAAACACGAAGTGCGATATTATTTTAACAGCTAGCATGTATCAAAAATGTTTGCTTCATTATGAAAGCATACACAATTATTGTTGTACACGAAACAGACACCATTTTTCAATATCGACATGAATCACTGATTTAACGGTAAAAATGCAAACATGACAAACAAAAATTGCCATATTAAGATATTTATAATAAAACCTTCCCTAACAACACTCTTGCTTCATACTAAAATGATAAATAACTTTTTAAAAGAAGTTAAGTTTAAATTAATTTTTTTAAAGGTTTAATAAATGTATTTAGTATTGATGAATATAGAAGTAAAAACGAACTAGCTGTTATAACAATATTATATTAAAACATTCCTCTACCGCATATCACAATTGGAAATATAAATATACGAAACAGTAATTGAATAACGTGTGATAGATACAATTTTCAAACTGACAATTGATGCAATTTCTTTTCCTCGGTATAATAAAATGAACGAGAAATACAGGCTATCAACATACTTTGATGGCGGCTCAGTTTACGCCGTAGAACAAATAAATATATTTCTTCTACAAAAATGAAATTAAAGAAAAAGAACAACCTTCATCTGAATACCATGTATAATTATAATGATGTGCAACGAAGGGGATACTGTACCTGGAAATAAAATTATTTTCCCAATCAATTAATTCCTGACAGTCGTACTTGTAGAACATTACTGAGTATTGTTGAATAAATTTGCTTTTTTAGAAAACAGCTTCGACGTCATTGCTGTTATCTGATTCTAGTTTTATTAATTTCATAATTGCTTTTGCCTCTAGGTTTGAAGTTAACCAAGAATTAGTTTTTACAATGTTCGAAGTATACAGATAATTAGTTGAGAGTTATGAGAG
This sequence comes from Saxidomus purpurata, assembly GCA_022818135.1. NCBI lineage: Eukaryota > Metazoa > Mollusca > Bivalvia > Venerida > Veneridae > Saxidomus > Saxidomus purpurata. Next base: position 42,885,630 of record JAFMSR010000013.1, read on the forward strand.
AAATTTGTTTGTCAATTTTGCACATACCTTCACACTGTCAGTAGACCTATCCACGTTCACATTTTACCTCGAATGCGTTATGAGTTTGATAGTGACGGTACCTTGGCTGAGACATTAATAAAATGTAAACGAGATCAATTTATAAATTTCTAATTGCCTCCGATTCTGTCAAATATCTTTCGGTGCTTGCAGTTGCACAACCTATTAGTAACAGCTGCTAGAGGCTCACAAAAACAATGAGTTAAAGGGACACTGTATACATCTAGCACACGATATTCTCCAAACATAAATATGTGTTAAATGATAGGAAAAAGATAAATAGATACAATTTTTAAAAAAAACGTACAGCTATACATTCCAGTCATTATCGGTGGAATATGTTTCAGAATCGTAAACATTCAATAACCTATGTAAAGGTGTTGTTGTACAATACATCGATGGACACGTTTTTTTTACAGAACGTCTCTTTGTTGATTATTTGTGCTAAAAAGGGACATTTTTCTTCATACGTCGTTCTTTAAATTGTATCTATTTATCATTTTACGTTCTACGAACACATTATTTATGGTTGTAGAATATAATCAGCTAAATGCAAGAGTGCCCCTTTAAGTATTAATACATGCAAGTATTAAATTATTCATTTAATGGGATACCAGTTTTAGTGAGGGCCACTTTCATGAAAGAGATACATTTGATCAATCAAAACAACCAAACAAGATAAATCACGCTTACGTGTGAAGTATTTTGGTCCCTTGACATTTGATGCAAGGTGTTCTTGGATTGGAAATCGCAGCATGTTTCTTAAAAGCATTAAGTTTGAACCAATTAGGAGTGGTATATGATCAAACATTACAGATAGCATATAATGTTTTTAATCAAACGTTTGAGTTTACTATTTCCTGTCCGCGCCATATTTATTTAACCACTTGAACAGATCAGTACTTTTGTCAGCCTTTTAGAAATTTACACTCAGAAACATTAATTGCTTCCTTGTTCCTACTGGTGATGGGGGATATAGCTGTCTTTTAGACTGCCTTGTTAGTAATTATGGCACATGCTGACAAACTCAAATGTGAAGTTTTATGACCCTATGCTAAATACTTATGAAGCAGTGGTGGGGACAAGACTCAGATTGACGTTTAGTAATATATGTTATTAAATGAGTGATTTGATATTAGACCTCTTATTTGTCCGAGGGCATTCGTATTGGCCCGATCACGTAGGGCGAGGACAAATGACAGGGCCTATATCAAATCACCCATTTAATGACAGTTTTATTAAATAACTTATCAAACTAAAAATGATATACACTATCATCTTTACTGGCGGCAACTCGTTAGAAACAGACAGTAACATGCAGATGATTAATAATAATAATACCTCTAACATATTCATTTTTGAAATAAACATATTGATGTGGGTATTCACGTTCTTAGTTGGAGCATTTTCTATCCTTCTAAATAGGTTTTCAGACAGAAATTGATTAAAAGTTGTTTTTCATTTTTGCCATTCAATCCAACAGATTTCACGATGGCGGCCATTTTCGTTTTCAAGAAACTAAACATCTGAATGTATCAGTCAATCAGAATGCTCAGATTTCTCAACAGCTAATCATTCGTCAGCAATCTTTTATTGGACCGGTCCAATAAGTGATATTGGCCCTGGTTTTTCGTTATTGGTCCTGTCTTTCAATTTTACGATAGCTCTTCCTATCTTATTACGTCGGGTAGTTAACGAATATTAGAGCCAATAAACAATAGTTATTTAATAGTTATTTAATAAACAAAATAATTGGCCTCTATTTCCTTTTTTACATGTTTTGTATAATTAGACGTGCCTCCTGGTGTAATTGCCTTCTGTGTTGCCGTATGCACAAACGATTACAAAACGTATTAATATCATTATGTTGCTGTTTACAAGGTATGAAATAAAAGAAATTAGAATGTTCAGTTGGTTAATACGGAAAATGTGTTAAGCATATGTTTATAGCACATTTTACCAGCCCACATTTTAATGATATTACACATGTCGCACATAGTGTTAGTTGATTGTATACGGATAACGTAATTGCCAATTATGATAAAAAAGCATTCCGTTATTGATTCATAAAATGCTGAAATTTTGATGTAATCTTATAACCACAGGGAATTAATTCAATTTACAAATAAGTTCTTTTAATGCTAGGTGTTGATCCAAAAATAGATTGCTTCTTGTTGCAATTATTTGCTACATCTGCTAGGCTGTTCATATCACATGAAGTGCGCGGTTTGAATTTCCTATCTCGATGTTATGCAAGAGACAGTAAAGTATTTCTTCCTTACTTAAGTTTTGCGTCTCCTTTCAGTCTAATCTGGGAGGCACCGTTAAGCTTGAATCCCGCCAGCAAACTTGACTGTGACTTGCAAAATTCTTTCTTCGTTTGGCTTGACAACTTGTCTGAAATTCAAGAACAGTAAAATATAAAGCGAAAGCAACTGTAACAGACAAATGACGCAAATAATAAAGTGAAAATAAATAAGTTTATAAAACATTACAGAATAGCAATGACTGAAGGGGATTTAATTATGACTGTGAATATATTGTTTTTGAAATCAGAGTCACACTAAATTATTGTCAAGAATAAAGTATACAGCACAATTAATGCTTTGAATTAATTAGAGCGAGTTATTTCGCTTATTGACAGATGCAAATGACAATACCCTAACAAAAAGGTTGGGATTTCAAATTTTGACAGTGGGATAGTCAAAACGATAGGAACGATATTCAAATGATTTAAAAATTAGATATTTTGTTAATAACTATGGAAATGTTCATTATTCTAGGATAATAATTTGGTGAATAATGTATTTCTTAAAGCTACGACGGTTGCTTTGAACGGAAATTTAACTTTGATAACAAGGTTTGACTATAAAGATAAAACACACACACACATGCATGTGAGTATACGAGTTGTCCTTCCTAAAATGTTGCAGTATTGTCGACTCAACTTAAAAACCCGGTATAACGATATGATTTTAAACTGCAAACGTCTACACAAACCCAAAACACGTGGATTCCAGCGTCTTCGTTCCATTTAAAACGAAAACCGGAGACCAGTATGAACGGTGAGTATTCAAACTGAGCAATAGAACATTTCGGACTCGGAAAGTACATTTGTTCTGACGTACACCGGGATACGTTTTGCACAGTACATAGTACGCAACGAAATGACCCTTTTGAAATTTGGGCTAGATATTTTAAAATGCATATTTTTTCTGAACAGGCTTGTCATAATTGGATTATGTTTGCCACAGGCGATTTTAACAATTGAAATCAAAACAATCTAAAATGCCGAAAATGTAATGCAAATTTTCGCTTCGTAGATAAGGCCAGTGTTTTCCGAAATAGTTTGTCAGAATTTGATTATGTTTGGTACAAGTAATCAACTTTGTAGTCTCTAACACGGGAACATTAAGAAACTGATTTGTGATTTCTATGTCCCCGAAGGATGGCATATTACAATCGCACCGTCCGTCTGTCTGTCCGTCCGTCCGTCTGGTAAGTACGCCCGTCTATCAGTCTGTGCGTCTCAACTTACACATTCGTGTTCGGACTGTAACGTTGTCATGCATTGAAAGATTTTGAAATAACTGGGCACAAATGTCAAGCATATCAAGACGATGTGTCGCGTGCAAGACCCACGTCCCTACCTCAAAGGTTGAGGTCACACTTAGAGATTGAAGGTAATGACATCCTCCATATATTCACACATTCGTGTCCGGACTGTAACTTTTTCATGCATTTGTTAAATTTAAAATAACTTGGCGTAAATGTCTAGCACATCAAGACGACGTGTCGCGTGCAAGAACCAAGTCCCTACTTCAAAGGTCAAGGTCACACTTAGAGTTTGAAGGTAATGGATTCTTCAATATATGCATATATGCACACATTCGTGTCCGGACTGTAACTTTGTCATGCATTGAAGGATTTTAAAATAACTAGGCTAAACTGTATAGCACATCAAGACAACGTGTCGCGTGCAAGACCCACATCGCTGCCTCAAAGGTCAAGGTCACACTTTTTTAAGGTTATGGAATTCTGTATATATGCATACATTTGTGTCCGGACTATAACTTTGTCATGTATTGATTGATGTAAAAATAACTTTGCACAAATGTTCGGCACGTAAAGCCAATGTGTGGCGTGCAAAGACAATGTCCCTACCTCAAAGGCCAAGGTCACACTTAGCGTTTAAAAGTAATGGAATACTGCATGCATGGTAAATCATGTTATGTCATGCATAGAAGGATTTGTAAATTACATAGCATATTTATTGATCACATGGAGAGGATGGATACAGACTGTGAGACACCACTTTCGGGGACATTCGTCACTTGTGAGGGACAGCTCTTGTTTTTTCATAATAATGAGGCTCTTACTGAGGTATTTAGCTTTACTTACATATTTCATATAGAAAGAAAAGCAATCCTGTATAACCTATACAACAATTAAATTCTTAATGATTGTAACTTGCAGACAAACAAATATCCCCACGAAGATGAGGTCCTATCTGAGTGATAATATTAAAATGCTTTTTTTCCCCGGAAACAGTTAAACCGATACATTTTCAACTTACTCTTTTTTCAGTGATTTGCTTCTTTCGGCAGGGGATGTAAATTTACATAATTTGCGTTTAGGGCCATGAAGAATCCTTATATGATGTATTTGCGTTTTATTCTTATAAGGCGCATTATGTCCTCTGACTCTACCATCATGTTTTACGAATATGATTTTTTGTTCACTCGAGGTTATATTGTTAACAGACATTTGGCGTTAGGTACCCATTTTAGGTATACATGCAATAATGTGTAATACTTAAATAACGTAAATGGGTCAAACTTATATGAGAAACTTGAATTTGAATACCAGACAGAAGAGTTTTGTCAAATTTGGAAGTATTCATATTTGTAAATGATAAAATTGGTCATATAAATTAAAATGAATGTACCTACCAACAAAAGGCCCTATATCGCTCAGCTGAGAACCATTACACTTTAGAAAAAAGAAAAGGACAAAAAAAAAACATAATTAAAGTCTAAATCGTAGGGGTAATATACCGTTCAAGACCACCTTACTATCTAGGCCTAATTGCTCCAGTTATTGAGCATAATAAATCTGACCTTAAACTTTGACATAGTGACTGCACTATCATGTTAAACGATGCTAACGAACAACTTCAGATAATGAATTTTCCAAACAGGTAGCAAGTTTAGGCATAAAAAGATCTATCGAGCTCAATAACAAATAATAACATACAGAATATTTAGCAAAATACTAATGCAGTTTAATAATATTGAAATGATACGTTCAGACTCCAAAATGTAGACATGAGCCAGATAATTCCGGAATTGTTAGTTTCATCAGAATTCGATTACGAAGAATTGAATCGCTCTCGAACAGTCATTTCAGATGTTATCGCGCTTGTGAGAAAAAGGGAAAGAGTTTTTCGCAGCTGCTACCCATTTGCACCTGGGCGGACTGAGGCACGTGTGGCATCAGTGTGTTTGACCAAGGTTAAACCTTGTGCTCGGACTGGGATTCAGATAAGAGTTTTAAAGTTTTTCATACGTGTTGCCATAACATACTAGAGTTCTGAATTTAATGGATTTTTCTTCAACAAATTTGATAAAGCTTTAAGCAAGTTTCACCAACACTGGTCTAGTAGTTTCAGGGGAAATGACGTTTTAAGGAAATGGTGGACGGAAAGACGACCAACTTTGGACGGTGAGAGATCCTAGTATCTACTTGGCACGTTGTGCCCGATGAGCAACAATGTCTGATGCAGGACCCATCCATTCAGTATTCAACCCAAAATCCCAAGAATTAACAGAAAATGTTACGCAGTATGTCATTGAACACCATGATATCAATATTATCAAAGTTTTGTTCTAAAATCAGAACTGTAAAGAAACTGAATCTTTGAAGAGACATTCATTAAAACTGGTGTCAAATTAGATTACTTCAAAAGCACAAAATGCAATATGTGAAAGTATCGTAACTTAACATAAAAGTTTACTATAAACAAATGTATTCGAGCCATTATCGGTAAAATCAGCGTATTAGAATATGCAGCAGTAACGTAATACATTCAATAATATTGGTAAAGTTTTCTGGTACAAGTCTCTTTCTTATTACGTCGCTTTGTAAAACGTTGAATCTAAAGAAATCTTATCAGCAGCGCGTGAGGCATTGTCTAAAAGACGCAACAAGAAAGTGGTACTGCCTATTACAGAGGACCTATCACATGGTTTGTACTTAGATATAGGCATTAAGTGATGACCGGCATAATATGGAGAATTATCGACTGTTCATGAAACCATTTTTGCTATTTATGCTTGGGTCAGGGCAAAGTAAATCTTGAAACCTGCAACTTGGCTAGTAATCATGACAGTGTGATTTAAAATATTCTCGCTCTAGATTTCGATGAAAAAATAAAGTTTTTCAAACTCCCTCAAAGTAACATTACAGATGAATAGTCAAATTAATATATACAACCATATTTTATAGCGGGTCCGTTTAACCAAATTTACCAATATTTTCATTGTTTTTTCGCAAATAGCTTCCTTAATCTTTACTTATGTTGTTGATTCTAGCCGTTACTTTAACATTAATCATTCTTATGTTTAAGTATATCATTTATGTTTTTTCACCGTAAACTGTTTAATGGTAACCATGACAGACAAAACACTTTGTTTAAATGCTTAGTTAGTCTATATTTTCAGCTAAACAGATGTCTTTGGAATTTTATCATTTAATGCCTATGCTAATGTATACTCGCAGTAGGTTATCTTCTGATTCCTCATACGCGTTATTATCCTCAGTTCCTTAGATTTCGCAAACACGTAACAAACGAGTGGTAAGCATCATTTTGATAAGAGTTTTAGCTCATCTTAGCACATTTGCTCATGGTGAGCTTTTGATCGTTGGATTTCCGTCATCAATCTGTCTTTGCAAGTACCTGTGCTGATTTTTTTTTTCAAAGTCACAAATGCCCTCGCCAAACTTCGAAAATAGATTATTGAATGTTTAAAGGTACTGCAAAATATTTCAAACGCTGATTTGACATAGAATGTATAGCTCAAGTTTTTAGTTTAAGTAACGATTCTTCAAAATATTCTAGTATTTATGCTTTTTGAGTGATTTATTTGACACCAGTTTTAGGCAATTTTCCTTTAAGTAATGGTACTTACAAATATTTTAGCATTATGCTTTCGAAGTGAGTTAATTTGTCACCAGTTTTAAAACAAATGTTCACTTTATCAATTGTCAGACTTGACACTGTAGAGTTATGTTAATGTAGCGTTAGGCGTTGGTTTTCTTCCAAGATTGTTCAAACTAACCCGTACCCCCTCCCAAAATTCAATAATGACCACGAGATTTCGTATTCTAAAGATTTATCTAAGTCTTAAACCATGATCCTGGGGTCGAAATTGGCTCTACTCTAGGTTTTTAAGGTTTTTTCTTTCTGTTGCCATGGCAAACAAAGTTATACATGAGAGTATGTTGTGTCCACCTCGAGATGACTCTCTGACAGTATCTGCAACCTGTTCTATGGTCTCTGCATCCGAATCCCTCCATTTAACTTTCCACACACCAAAATGCCAATCAGGGGCAAATTTGGTGTGGCCGGCCACCAACATGCTCAATTCAATACTCTGATGTAAACCTGAAATTTTAACAAGTCAGTTACATGTAGCTTACACTATTTTGTCAGCATTTTGATTCAATAACAAGAGTTTTAAGTTAGTATAAAAACCTTGCAACAATAAACTGATGTAACCTTTTTATACTTGTACTAACAGTTTTAGGTATTAAAATTGCAATTGTACTGTGCATGGATCTTTCTAAAAGAAGCTTCTTAATAACTTTAGAGAAATTCTGTTTGATGCCTTTGATATTCAATGTATTATGTCTTCACAGAGACAGTAATATGTCTACAAAGAGACCTGAATCTCTAGTTCATCTTAACTAAACTTGGTCACAAAGTTATCAAGTTTGAACACCTGTGTAGAGTAATCAGTCTACATTTGTGCTAATTGTTTCACTTTCCATTTTCATCACTTATGCTACAATTATACTAGTTTGTACAGATCAAACAAAGATACTTGTTTGATTCATAAATGTATGTACTTTATGTTGTGTCTTAGTAGTTTCAGACATGTGATGGTATATGATAAGGCATATGATTGAACAAAATACTTACTCTGATATTCTCTTGACATAAAACAGGAAATCTTACCTGTTAATGTGCGCCATACCGCATACCAAACAACCAGATTATTCTTGTTTTGCCCAGCAGCTTGTCAAAATGTATCTAAACAAAAATAATAAAATAAAAGAAATGTACAAGGAAAAAGCACTTAATTTTGAAAATGTAACTCCTAATTTACATATTTTTAACATAATAGAATAACTGATTAATGAAGGTCAATCTCTTTGTTTTTCCTACATTTTTTGTCAAAGTATGTTTAAATCTGATGAATAAATGGCCTGTATTCATCAGTAAGAGACAATGCAGTTTTTCATGAGAATAAATACATTCACTTTGCAAAGAAGTAAAACTTAAAACTCAATAATAACACTGTTAAAACAATATTTGTATTTGTCAACCTTAGCATGTTTCTCTCCTATGCCAAAGAACTTCAAATAATGGTGAGACATTGACACTACACTTTCTGCGCCTTTCCCAGTGCACTGGCTTTCATCAATCAGGTAAAATGTCTGTTTACCTGTAAGAATATAAAAACAAACTACAAAAATATAAAACAGAGTACATTTTGCTCTCAATTTACAAAACATATATGTAGCAGACTATGTGAGCACTTATAAAAAGTATGTCTTCATAATTAATTATTAGCACTAAATATATGCAATCTAGAATTTCCAACAGAACTAAATCTTATTTACTATTATTTTGTTTTAATGAATGAACAATTTATAGGCATCTACTATTCCTGTCCACAGTACCTGATCCTTCAGCACATACACCAAACACATGACACTTCCTTGGTGTCCTGAAATAGATTGGTCCTACTTGTTGTGAATGATGTGGATAATGCACCTGCTGTGCATAATCCCATGAGTAGTGGTACTCCACATCTAAGGAGCATGGTGGGCTGCCTGAAACAGAAGAGCAAAAATAAGTGGTATCATAATCAGTCAACTCAGTGACTGTCAAATAAATCTGGTGATAGTTAATGTACAGTCACATGGAACAACTTACCAATTCACTTATTCATTTATATGATCTTGAACTATCAAGATCTATGTGCAGACATTTTCATGTTTAAAATTTTAACTTAATTTTGTATCAACTGAAGTCAGTTATTCAATCTCTGAACAAATGACCAACTAGCAATTACAAAATTATTTAATACTGTTTATGACATTCATAACACAACCATTGAAGTAGATCACTGAAGTTAAACTGTGCTTATATATAGTGTTAACCAGTACACATATAAAGAGATTAAAACATCTTAGTAACTTCAATAGTAACTCTACTAAATATAGAGCAAAATGTGCTTAAATTTTATTTCATCTTAACTGTATATGTCAGAATAAAAAGTGTTTCTGAAGATATAACAGAAATATAAACATCTCATTTTGAAATATATCACACCTTCAACTGGATTTGAATGCATAAAGACTTGTTTGCTTTCTTGCGTCTGTTCCCTATAATGATTCCTTTGACCCTGTGAACTCTGTATATGGTTAGCATACTGTTTAAGCAGTTCCTGTTTATCAATCTCAGTCAGTTTTCCAGACTGGCTGAAGGAAGTACTGTATTTCTGACACTTGTAGCATAAATCAGTAGATGGTTTTGAAATATGTATATGAGGGCACAATTCAGACCATATGTTTCTGAATGTTTTCAAACGACTACTCTAAACTCACTTTCTTCAGCACTATATTGTAAGGCTATGTATGTCTGCTACTTTTTTGTCTGATGGTAAAAGAAGAACAGTTTTTTGGGGTACATTGGGAAGACGCCCAGGCAAAGGCAAAGCATTTTCAGTTGCATACTCTGTGATGAACTTTTTTTATTTGATTTCTTTGAGCAATGTCAAGCTGTTGGCAGAAGGCTTAGATTTATTACCGTGCTCACGCGGAACAATACCAGTATCATCTAATGTTTTGAATTCTGCCTAGAGTGTTCTTTTAAAATACTGTGAGCAAAACAAAACAATGTTCTGCATATTCTTATGCCCATAAAATAATACTCTTGGGAAGCTCTTTCACGCAATTTTGCTTTTTTCCCTGTTGCCTGGATATTAACACCAGTATGCCTATGACAAAATAGAAGAGATTTTATAACAAGATCTCTCTCCTCTACCGTCATCTCCATACACCTTTGACGGTATGTAGTAAGTTCATTAAAATCTAAAATGTTTGAACATGCAGCACCATGAAATTCACTACAACCACAAGTGTCATTCTTAAATTTTGATATTTTATGGTCCTCCAGAACATCAATATCTCTCTGTTCAACCTGCACAAAATTATCTTCATCCTCATCCTCAGTATTAATATGCTCATCATCTATATCATCATCTACATCATCATCTATATCATCATAAAAATCTTGATTTTCCACAGAAAAGAAATTTGAAGTGTTTTCATCATTTTCATCAGTTGTACATTCTGGATATAAAATATCAACCAAGTTTAGTTCCTCTAAAAAGTCTGGGTCCTGGTCAGAAAATTCTAAGGAATTGTACTGGACTGAGGTTGACTCATTTTGAAGATACACAAAAAAGTAAGCAGCAGATATATATTTAAATTTAGGTGAGAGCCTAACTTGGTTGCTATCAACAAACCGTTGCTAAAAATGATTCCTCGCTTTCGAGGACTTTTACTTCCGGGTCCAATTACACAGACAAAATGCTCTAATTAGTTCACAAGTATTGAAATATGAATACTTACACAATTCGGAGGTGTACCAACACTCAAGCGTTGATATTACACACATAAACGCTCATTCATGCTTTCAATCCCTTAAAAAGGAAAATAATACAGCACACTTTGCACGGCGGAAATACACCGTTTGTGACGTAAACGGTACTCGACAGAAAAATCAATAGCGTGTGTATTTAAGATGTCATAGGTTGTATACCACGAAATGAGAATCCTTGATCTTACTGCATGCAAAACGCTGTTCAGAATGATGACATATCTTTTGAAAGTTTACGATAATTTTCCAACAAGCGTGTCTACAATTCATGTGAAAAATGGCGCTTGTTATCTCGCGTTTTCTTGAACACTCAACCCAACCCCGCCAATATAAATAACGGTACAAACTACATGTATACTATTTCATAAACTCACTTAGTCTGAAACAATCTGCTGTATTTGTACATCCTTTACGTAAAAAGGACATATATATTGAATGTTTGAACATTTTAGGTGAAGTAGTTTTCCATCGGCGAATCGCTAATCATACAACGTAATATGAAATTAGTAAGCACAGGCTATTTTTCGAACACCAGTGCATGATATTCAATTTGTGATGTTTGAAGAACGTATTCTGGATCTGCACCCTTTTGTCAGACTTAACATATTACCATCAACGTGTTCCATATGTCCTTTATTATATTTATTTCAGTATGCATAAGCGTGTTACATCGGTAATGTGTATATGCGTGTACATATCTGGCTTCTCAATCAAATAATTTCAAGTCTCTCTGCTGTTATCTTAATTGTTTGAAATTGGAAAATTAATGAATTCTTCATGGTTTGAAAACTCTAAGGAATATAAACGCACAGTGAAACTAGTGAAGACATTATCTGAAAGTTCAGTTAAATTACGTTTCCCAAATGTTTACTGTATGTAATAAATAAATGAGCTTTCTTAAATGATCAAAGCCTATCTCTTTTAAAAATTGCAAGATTAAAGAGACACTCCATAACGGAAGCCTAATAATGCCACTTAGTTTTTATTTCAAGTTGAAAACTCAAAACAATAAGTTGCAAATTCAAGATGCTTTGTTGATAATTCAAGATACTATGTTAAAATTCAAAATGCTATGTTGAAAGTTCGAGATACTAATTTGAAAATTTAAGATACTATGTTGGAAATTCAAAATATTATGTATCAACCTTGTATCTTGAATTTTCTCTTGAGTTTTCAACTTGGTTATGTTGAAAAAATCATTAAAATAAAAAAGATGTTGCACTATTGGGCTACCGTACTCCCTGAAACTTGTTTCCCCTTAAATAACTTCAAAAGTCTAAATAATAGAACTAACATAATTTACTATAACCATTAACCTAAAAGTTTGAATTTAATCAATGTTTTGTAAAATAAGGGTGACAGGACTAGAATCCTAATTCACTAGAAATGTTTAAGCTTATAAGCTTCATGTACATATACTTGAGGTAAACGTGACAAAAACGAAACGTGCAATAGCTATTGTCTTTGCCGAATCATGTTGGTCTTAGGAAAATATCAAGTGGTACAATAGTCCTCAAGTGTGTTTTTCTGTAGTAGCTTCAATATACCATGATGAAATTAATCGTACGGTGTTTACCCCGCCGTTTTCTCAGGTGTTCAAGGATACCCTAGATGGAATTCAAGCTAGAGTCTTGGACAAACATCAAATCTAAGATGATCTCAACTTGAGAACAGTACAGCCAAGTGTTGGAAGGAGGTTGTTAGGGATAACCTTATTAGCTCCTTCTATGTTAGAGCTGAACAAGAGGGAAAACTAATACATAAGTAAGAACCATGTTCAGTGAAAATGATGAGATCAAATAACATACATATGGATTCAACAAGAAAACAAAATGTAACCGTCTGTTCAGAGAATTGCACGAGGTTGATGACAAGCCTGGACTTTCAGCATCTGCGCGTGTGCAACGTTGTTTACATCGTAAGAAAATATTTTTGAATGAATACAGTTTTTGATCAGTTTCCGCATACATCGCACTAGCTAATAACTTCCAATTGGATTTGTAGTTAAGTGTTCCAATTGGAGTTCCAATTGGACAGAATCAATCCAATTGGATTCAGTCCAATTCGATTTGAATTGGATTATGCAATTTCAATTGGAATTCGAATTGGATTGATAGTTTTCCAATTGGACATTAATCAATCCCATTGGTTTTTTTCTGATTTTCCAATAGGAAAATGATTATTTTCATTTTTTTTAATCTGTCTACAAGATTCAAAAATGAACGTTTCTCTTTGAAATTTAAAACTTTCATTTCTATGATAAAGACCTCTGCATAGACATATATCATATAGTTATAAACTAAAAACTCTTCGATTTCAATTTGGAAAAAATTGGAATTTCACAAATTCGCTGGAACCTGTAAAAGCATGAAAGGAATACAGAAAATAACATTAGAAAGTCTGGTACTCGTCATCGAAGCGCACATCCTCCTGTATAAAATGTGAAAAATGAATCTTTCAACTGGAGATCCAACACTGCTTGCCGAGGATTTCATCGGGGAATTGGTAGAAAATTACCAAAATCACTACGGAGTACCTTTTGTTTTACTTTGCCTACACGTATGTGTTTTACGCATTGAGTTCCACGCATTGAGACTTAAGCATTGAGTTCCACGCATTGAGACTTAAGCCGGTATCTAAACACATACTGTTTCTTTTAAAAATATTATTTTATGAAAGTTATATCTCGCACATTAGTGTTTTAAACGAAAATAGTTAAATAGGGCGACACGCGTTAAGTTCACTTCCGTAATGTTTCAATAAGTATCTCACTAGGTGTATAAAATTATGTAAGTTACTTGGTGAATATATCAGTTTATTTAATACTTTTGTTTCCTTCTCCCAGGACATTTCAAATGAGAACGGCAAAGTCTCGAGCATATACCACACCGGACATTCAACCAACAGGGGCACCGGCTGCCGTCAACAAAACGGATACGTATCAGTTCGCACAGTCAAATACAAAAACCTACAAAGTGACTCCAGGTCAAAAATCTCTACAGTAGTCTTTAAGTATATGTACATGTATTAGTTTTCTGTATGAAAGTTTCAAACATAAACTCTATTGTCTATGCAGGACTCAATAATGCTGACTATTGCAAGTTTTAATCACCAAAGGTTACATATCTTAGCAGGTTAGCGCTGCAAACTTCGTTGACTGCCAGCCATTCTGATTCTAAAACATGTTTGTATCGTAAATTCCTATAAAGTGCATTTCTCTTAAAAGTACAAGGATTGGCAAAGGCAGAGCTCAGAGGCATCATATCGACCTGTCAAAACATTAACACGCACAATATTCATCATTTGGTTAAACTATTCGACAGGTCATCAGGTCATCAGAATTTTACAGAATAATCGTTTCCCTAAAATTTAAAAGCAGTTGTAATTGTAAACAACCTATTGTACATGAGATACATTCACATCCAAAAGAAACCATAGTATTTGACGTGTACGGGAACATCTGGTCATTCCGAAGGAAACGAATCAAAATATAAAGTTCATTTCAGGCGAAGTCTTTATAGTGATTGCTTACTAAAATTAATAAGAGTTATCACTGGAAAATTAGTGATGAATGTGCACTCCTTATAAAAACAAGAGCTGTCCCTCACAAGTGACGAATGCCCCCGAAAGAGGTGCCTCACAGTCTGTGTCCTCTCCATGTGCTCAATAAATGTGCTATGTAATTTTAAAATCCTTCCATGCATGACAGAGTAACCATGCATACAGTTTTCCATTACTTTAAACACTAAGTGTGACCTTGACCTTTGAGGTAGGGACTTGGGTCTTGCACGCTACACATCCGCTTGATGTGCTAGACATTTGTGCCAAGTTATTTTAAAATCCTTCAAAGCATGATAAAGTTATAGTCCGGACACAAATGTATGCATATATACAGGATTCCATTACCTATAAACTCTAAGTGTGACCTTGACCTTTGTGGTAGGGATGTGGGTCTTGCACGCGACACGTCATCTTGATGTGCTAGACATTTGTGCCGAATTATTTTTAAATCCTTCAATGCATGACAAAGTTACAGTCCGGACACGAATGTGTGCATATATGCATATATAGAGGAATCCATTACCTTCAAACTCTAAGTGTGACCTTGACCTTTGAACTAGGGACGTGGGTCTTGCACGCGACACGTCATGTTGATGTGCTAGACATTTGTGCCACGTTATTTTGAAATCCTTCAATGCATGACAAAGTTACAGTCCGGACACGAATGTGTGCATATATGCATATATAGAGGAATCCGTTACCTTCAAACTCTAAGTTTGACCTTGACCTTTGAGCTAGGGACGTGGGTCTTGTACGCGACACGTCGTCTTGATGTGCTAGACATTTGTGCCAAATTATTTTAAAATCCTTCAATGCATGACAAAGTTACAGTCCGGACACGAATGTGTGCATATATGCATATATAGAGGAATCCGTTACCTTCAAACTCTAAGTATGACCTTGACCTTTGAGCTAGGGACGTGGGTCTTGTACGCGACACGTCGTCTTGATGTGCTAGACATTTGTGCCAAGTTATTTTAAAATCCTTCATTGCATGACAAAGTTACAGTCCGGACACGAATGTGTGCATATATAGAGGATTCCATAACCTTCATACTCCAAGTGTGACCTTGACCTTTGAGGTAGGGATGTGGATCTTGCACGCGACACGTCGTCTTGATGTGCTAGACATGTGTGCCAAGTTATTTTAAAATCCTTCAATGCATGACAGAGTTACAGTCCGGACACGAATTGTAAGTGGGCGCGGACGGACGCACAGACGGACGGTGGATTTTAATATGCCCCCCTGGGAGAAAAAAAAAAAAAAAAAAAAAAAAAAAAACAAAACGGACAGGCAGTTTGAATGATGGCGAAACCAATTGCGATTTTAACAAGTTAACTTTTTTTACCAAAAAAGTAAAAACCTGTGGGGGTAAACCTTAATATATAAAAAATTTTTTTTAAAAAAAAAACAATTTTCTAAAAAATATATAAAAAAGGAAGGGGGTAAATTATTCTTAAGAGTTCAATATAAGAAGAGGAATAATCAACATACACACATCTCAGAGCTTTTTCTTTTTTCCACATTTTTCCACTTTTTGAGCATTTGTTTCAGAACGAAAATGTCTAGCCATAGAACAGAAAGCAAAATTTGACAAAATAAAAGTATGAAAACTTGTCAGCTTGTTAAGTTTAATCTAAAGTATTTCCCAATTTGTTTCAAAATATTTAGCTGCTTTCCAGCCTTTTTACGGATGTTCCCAATATGAGTGTCAGTATGTACATTACACTTAACCGATTTAGAAACGCAAACATTTCCCCTGTTAAAATAATTTGTATTCGAATGACGCTATTGTTTTTTTTTTCTATTTAAGTCATTTTTGGCGATGAATTATTGAAACTTTTACAAGAATTCAATTTTATATTGTTTGTGTTGTGTATGAAATTTGAATAAATTTAAAACACGATAACACTGTTAAAATAAATGTTTTGCCACTTTTGCGTTTCTGAACCGGTTGAGTGTATAAATATACAATAACTTTACCTTTTCAGCTGCGTTGATCGATTTTTAAAGATTCTATCAAGCATTTTTAATTGTCGATAAACCATTTCCCTCCATTCAGCCCGTTTATACCGTATTCAGTTCAGTTTAAACACTGTCAATTTGTATGCCGCACAAATTTTTGTATATTACAAAACTGCTTTTTTATCGTTCTTTATGCAGAGCCGCTTAGAAATATAAAAGTAAATTTAATGTTCAATTTGACAAGCCGAGGTTTATGATCATGCTGAAATATATAGGGACGTTTCCAGTGTTTCAATATCAAGACTTCATTTCCACGTAAAGAAAATCTTAAACCTTTGGCAGATTTCCAACGCACTTTAAGTGCAAAGAAGGTTACGTATTCCATGGTCTTCTCTCGTGCAGGTATAGCGATACACGTACAAATGGGACAAAAGTGTGAGTGGAAGGTATGACTGTGACGTGCTATTGAAACAAAATATGAAACATATTACATTAAACTTCACGAAAGCGCAGCATTTTTGAAGTCGGAAAAATTTATTGTGTTACTTATTCCTCTTTATTCCATAGACCTCGCGCCATTCGATTCTATCACGTACCAAACTTGAAAAGCTTCCCGACAGGTCGTAGATATCGGTCGCACCCGGTTCTCGGATCTGGGAGGCGTCTTATCAACGATCGTACGATTTTCAAAATATTACGGGCGAAAGCTCGAAGGGCGCGCCCGACCGTACGAGTATTTAATTGAATACTGAAAGCAGTAAGCACTAGTATATGGAACATCAACATGAACAGTCTTTTAGCAAGGTGTCTTAAATTGCCCGTAGTATTAGCCTTGCAGTGTTACCCATTTCATCTTAGATCTGACATTTTATAACTGTGTCGCGGGAATAGCTTAAACTGCAATACGTCTCAGGTTCTGTGCTGGCAACTGTAAAATACTTATTATTTAAATATTTAATAATCTGCAAGGATTAAGTTGATAAAATGGGTATGTGACAGTAGTACATGTAGGACGTAGCAAGGTTGTTGTTTGTATAATTTTAAAGTGGCTCTATGTTTGTACAGATATCTTAAAGTTTAAGAGTATCTTCTGAGCAAGTTCTGTAAAAATGTATTGGAAAATGTACCTGTAGAATGTTATCAAGGAAAACAACGGTAGAACGTTGACCACAATTTGTACGGACAAACAAGGTGATTCCAGAAAATTACGTTGACTTCGTTTACAGAGGTAACATAATATATAGGTTGCACAGGTACTTTGATGACTCAGATGAGTAATGTAGGGACCTTCTTGTTATTGTATGTTTTTTTTCAGAATGCTTTATTACTATAATTGTGCAGCAGTTAACAATTACTCTTTTATTAGACTGCCTTTGATCGAGTGATCAAGGAGGAAAAGCTGAAAAAAATATCATTAAAAGCATATATCCTCTATTTTAAAGTCAAACCGAAAACGTGACTTCAATAGGCCGAACGCTCTTTCAATAGCCATTCTGCCCCTGCAAATATGTCGGTTACACTCTTCAGCATGTTTTGTGCTTGGATTCAGCTTTGGCGTTAGGACGTAGCTCCTCAAAGGTAACTATCACCCAGCAGCATCCAAACACCAGTCCGTTTAAGATAATCCTGTAAGATTACAAAATGAAAATCCGTAAATGAACAATAGATTGCTTTTCAAACAAAAAATCATAAACATCCAAACCTGTCTTAAGCGATCACACAGGGTAAGCTGAAAGTGTGGTCTCTTAACTGGAGATAAACTGCTATCATCTTAAATTACAAAGGAGGAATATAGAGTAGTTGCGTATGTCAGGTTGTTACTTATCTCAGATTGGCGCAAGGGCTGGGCTGACTGTATATCATTTATTCCTGTCTGTATTTGGAGATACATAAAATCATGGCAAAATAGAGGGAATGCTCTGTAGTTTTGAATGTTTTGTATAAGATGCATGTTAACAAATAAACGTCTATAAAAACTGTTTTACTTTGTATACAGAGCCATACCATGGTATAGTTGGAGTGTTGCAGTCTGTATGGCACAGTTGATGGAAACAGCATAAGGCGGTAACTGTGTCAGAAATAAGTCAAATGGAAAATTATAAAATGTACAACTACGCAGGTACTAATAATTTACACAAAGTTTAACTTGAGTGGGAAACATTGTCCACACACATCATTTTCAGTCTATAATATAACAGTTGCTCACTCACAAATAAGTCGTGAAAATAAGTACAACTACTTTAGGTACTGAACATTTCTACCATGTTTCACTGTAATCCATCCATGCGTGTTATAGTCGAATATATGCGGACAAACTTTGTTCTTTTTTGCCTTTTAATGCCTTTACAAACACAAGTCATAATGTCACGACGATTGTATTGAGGAACTAGTTTTATACAAAAATATATAAGGTATCCCACAATAGGAAATTGAACTGCAACAGTAAAGCCATATTTTTGTTTGATGTGACTGCTTCGTAATTTAAGAGATGCAAGCTATCAAGATTATCAAACTGGAAGAATTACCTTCAAACCACAAGAGTTAAACATGGCAGAATCATGATGCAACCAATGCCATATGGCAACAACATCAGTGAATCTACAAAGACACACTGAAATTACTACATATTCAATTATCTACCTCTATACTTTGCTTTCTATTTTTACACAATATGATACACTTTTTGTACACTAAGAAAACAACTATACAAAAGACAAAAAATCAGTCCATGTATATGCATAGTAGGCATTCTTACACAGAAGCTAAAGTTTCAAAATGTATAAAACATAATCATGGCAATTGTTTGCACAGGGAAGGATTATGTACATGTGTCATATGTGAACTATTTTAAGTACTGTAAGAATGAAATATTGAACACATTGTACCTAATATCTAAATTACACACAGCCTGGAAATCTTTCCTTCATACATAAGCAGCTTCATTTTCCGATGTAGCTTGTATTGGAGTAAACGTTACATCTAACGCCCCTGCAAAAATAATAAAACAGTTTAAAATTGAAACGTATTCACCAAATATATGTAAATACAGCATGCATGTAAAATGCAGAATGCAACTATCATTAATTTTGTTGCATTAATCAAATATTTATAATATGGAAACATACTAGTAAAACTGGTGACACAACTTCTGAACCCAAACAACAAATTCTTTGTTTAGTAATATATAATGAAGTTGATTTGTCACATATGGTACAAAATGTATTAAATACCGATTATGTTTGGGTTTCTACATCTTTGGTAAAATCTTCTTGTCAATACATTTTAGGCATTTCTGTCTGTTGGAAACCTAAAATACATCAAAACAGTATTCATATGGAAAACATATATTTTTTTTACAATGGAATTTACAAAATTATCATTGATTATGAATACTGTTTAATACATAAATCTTAATAAATCCTTAAAAACCGACATAATTACTAATAGTAGTAAAAACAATCCTTTTGTAACTACATTTATGTAATGAACAACAAATTATGTATGTTTGGTTGAAGTTTTGAGAATGACAAAGCTATTGATTTAACTTCTATTCTAATTCCGGGTCGTACCGATTATACCTCGAACGAGGTTGGTGGACCTAATAAGCACAATTACAAACAAATTCTATTCTAATTGTATACAAGTGCCATAATTAAATGTACCAAGGTATTAAGTCAAGAATTATCTGACTTAATAGTTTTATACCACTGAAAACTACAGAAATCATTTGTTTCTCACTTGTATCGGTCATGTGAGATAAACACTAGTATGCAACATCACTTGTTCCAATATACATATGACTGCCAGTAAAGAAGCAGCTCACATTAGATATAAAGTTTATATTATACTGATTTATTTCTTTTAATATTATAGATTGCGAAACAAGTTTTTACAACTTGTATTAATCCCTCTTGAGGCTCACTTATGATTGAATCAACATCAAAGAGAGATAGAGCGAGGATTTCTATGTAGTTGATGTGTGTTGCCTAAAGTCAGTACTACCATGTTGCTGGTGAGGATTGAACTTGGAACCCTCTGATCCTTATCGCAAATGCAATTACCACTGTAGCACAGTGACATCAAACTTTGGTATGTAATATTCTGTTATGATGTTACAAATTACAATGTACTCCACGTACAGTAAAGCCTTTAATTGTTTACCTGATGTTTGTCAATCTTACATTGACACTCCTCACGAACTCCTCAATCGCAACCGCTGCTCGGGCCTTCGAAACCCCTTGCAGGTCAGCCACCTCTGATAGAAAATCCCCTTTTGCTAGGAATCTGAGCCCCATGAGAACCTGTAAGTTTAAATGTTGAAAGTACACAGTTGTGTTTAGGAAAATGTTCAAATAAACAACTATTGAATTAAACATGTATATTGTCTTTTGGTGGAAACCCATGATATAAAAGTATAATATATAAATGTATGTAAAATG
The DNA here is from genome assembly GCA_022818135.1 of Saxidomus purpurata. Classification (NCBI taxonomy): domain Eukaryota; kingdom Metazoa; phylum Mollusca; class Bivalvia; order Venerida; family Veneridae; genus Saxidomus; species Saxidomus purpurata. The sequence goes on from JAFMSR010000013.1 coordinate 42,906,589, forward strand.
TCAAAAGGAATGCCGGAATAATAGTTTGTGTCATGAGCACGAGGTTCAGATAGTAATATCCGTCATCGAGGGTTACTGGTCTGACACTAGTGATTGCCACAGGAATAATCTTACTAAAGGGTTATGTACATCTACTATAAGAAAAACACATGTTTTTTTCTTACGGCGCATGCTCATATTAGTGTTATATAGCCTGTGGTGCATGATAAATCTGCCTGTTAGCAAATTATTTGTTGTCTTGGGTTCGAACCTTAAACATGATGCAAATTTTCTTCTCAAATTACACAAATAGTCTGTATAAACCCTGTACTGTAGATATCAATACACATAGCCTACCTTATTTGTCCAAGTACTAATTGCACTGAACAGAGTTCCATTTTTATGACCGAGTGCTTTTTACTGTTTAAAGATCTCATATTGCTTCATTGTCAAACCGTAAAAGGCAAACAACTGTAAAATGTAATAGGTTTCCATTGAAGATGAAATTGTGAGACAAAGAGTTAGATATCTCATGTTGTCCGTTAAAAGGACAAATAAAATGTCAAGATACTTAGACAATCCAAATATTCCATCTGTCTGAAATACACCACATATCTACATAAATGTGAATAAATTGCTTCTAAGCATGGAATAAATCTCAGCTTAGCACTATTTCAATTTACTAAATAAACTTTTATTTCCAAAACATCCACGCGTTTATGAGAATCTATCCGACAGTTATGACTGTTACGAGTCATTGTTGTTGTTGTTGTTTTGAATAAAGAGGGATAAGTACTTGAGTTAGGAGAGAAATAGCCTTGATTATCTGTCCTGTCTATAAGAATTTAACAAGCTACTTTTGTCATGCTCTGCAAAGCGCAAGAACGACCTGTCTTTCCCGGCAAATCCTCCCTACAAAGCTCCTCCAGCTCATTAATGCAGGCTTTATTAAGTCTGTACCGTGATATGACTTCTTGGTCTGTCAGACCGTCTACATAACTTTTTGTTTTTAATTTCGCATTCTTCGTACGCGCCTTTGATCGTCTCATAGCAAGGCGGCCATTTTGTTTGATCTACGACTGCTCTCTTGTATTCGCAGAATTTACATAAAATCTTACGATAATCGTACGTCTACGATCGCCGTCGTTGTTTGTTCAGACACCTCCAAAATCGTACGATCAACGTACGCCGAGCGTACGACCAAAACAAGCGTACGGCCCCCTGCTTTGTAAATCAGCCAACAGTGTCGCTGTACGGATATACTTAAACTGTGCATTTAATAATAAAAATGATAATAATAATATCAACAATAATGATAACAAATTCTTCAATTCAAGAAGGTTAACACATTAAGTGAATGTTCATACATTAATCTTATTTACACTGATATGTAATTTTACAATGTTCCATGTTTTTTGTAATTTTCACCATATTTCACGCATAACACGCAAGAGGTTTCATTCTGTCCACATCTCTCGCGCCGTCCACAGTCGTGTGTGTTATGATTGTTCATCTGGTAGAACGTGCACCATTTACCGTGATTTTTTCTACCGAATATTCCCGATCTCTGATAATCCTTATGTTTCCGCCGATAATCTCTCTGATTTCGGACGGCAGCCATTCTGCTAGTATTCCTTCCAGTTTCTGCCGTGGCACCACGCTGGCGTTTTTCTGTCTCGAAGTCCACCGATTTTCGAATTTAATTCACAGCTCCATTCATGAACTTTAGTAATGTGCTTGTTCCTTTAGTGTTCAGGTGACTTCCGTCCATGTCATATGAATCTGTTGCCATGGTACCATCACGATGTATAATTCTTGAGTGACAGTCATTTCTAGCCATGGGGAGTACTTTGAGGGCATGAAATGAGGAAATGCGCGTTTCACTCAGATTTTACGGTTACAAAGCACAATAAATAATAAATTACCAACACCCCTCGTAGCAGTCTCAAATCATGGAAGGCGACCTCGTACACTTACTTCATTAAGACAGAATACAGTATGTTCCTGTGATATTGTATAATATGTTTCAAATCGTTCCTTTCATGTAGTAGGCACTTATTAGTCATCGTTACTTGTGTGAAGTATATACTTGTTTACTTTTCAGTTTGTAAATTTTAGTTCATTATCGTGAAACAAACTATGTATGTAAAATTCAGCGGAATGATCTCAGATTAGAAATACACCTGAGATCACATCCGAGGAACGAACATATCACATGCAAACGAATTGTGGCTGAATTATTCCTTCCGTTACATCAAAACGACTACTCAACAATCCGAAGGATAATCGAGTATCACCAGTTTGTTCCTTGTAATTGATATTTCTTTCTCGAATATTAAATTTTAAATTGATAGCTAAAATCCAACAATCGGAGATTATAGTAACTCATTTTCTCTTTCTAAGCCAAATTAATTCAGCTGTAATGTTACATTTAAATATTATTCCAAATTATTGTTTGTCATTCTACCTATTCCTACGGTAATTAAACGCGAAAGGATGTTCTATCGCTTGTATTCAAGAAATACCTTTATTACTGGCCATGTGATGGAGAACATTAACAGCAACAGTCAATACACTGATTTATCGCCAAGTGAACAATAGTTGTTTAGATATGCTGAATCAAATATATAATAACTCCTCTTCAGCTGCGTTGGTCGAATATTTTTTCAAGTCTATCAAGCTTGTCTAATTGTCAATCATTTAACCCTTTTCTACCATATTTAGTACAGTTTAAAAACTGACAATTGTGCCGCACAAACTTTCATACATTACAACACTGGTGATTTTTTTCTCGTTCTTTCTGCAGGGCCATTTAGAAATATAGGAAATGCTCAGTTGTGACAAGCCGAATATTATGATGAAATATAACGAGATGTGGTAATGTTTGTACCGTTCCTGGTACGTATAGTAAGGTTTCTCTTCTTATAAATGTTTGCAAAGAAATTTTAAAGTTTTAAATGTGAAAACTGTTTTTAAAATTTTATTTAGTTTTTTTCCATACAATCGTGGAACTATGTTTAACATTGTGAGAGTATGACACAAGTAGACCTTTAAGTGCACCATAATCTTATTCTTTATTTACACAATCACATCGTCTTATATGTTAAAACTGTATACAGTGCTGTAAAACTGTTTCCTCTTTTGCTTTGTTTGGATAATTAATTCCAAAACAAATTATAAGTTAACTTTTTCGTTTGAGAAGCTTAGAATATAAATATAAAGAGCAGTATTTTATCAAACACTAATTAACTTTTATAGTATTGTAATGTAATGTTTTAGCCAAGCACTATGTGCTAGGTATTCAACTTTTTGTATCTATTTATGGCACTGGTATATGATTGTGCAGCAAAGCTAATGGCAGTGCAACTTATATTAAGAGACCGCTCTTGGAAGTTAAAAGGCGGTCTTTTAATAAAATGGTCTCGAAATGCAACATCCTTTACTATTCAATTACAAATTTCGGTTTAAAACCTACTGGTCTCGAAATAAACATGGTGTCTAATATGTAATACACATGCTCTTTAAAAAAAGTTTGAATTTGACTGTATTTCTAGAGAAATATTTCTGCCAGGAAAACATTTATATTTTCTTAAATTTTGGAAAAAATATCGCAGGCACTTAGAAAAAATGGAGTTAGGATGGATGTTTACATCATACATGTTTCCAATGCCAATAAGACCATCAAAGCATTACACTTGTGACACGTTTTTCACTTAAACCTGTTGTAACAGAAGCTTGAACCGACCATAGCTTGCTGCCTGTTGGGCAAGATTTGTTTCATTTTGTAAGCTCTTTGACCATTATACGAAACTTTCAAGTATTACAAATCCCAAATTAAAGCAGTTTGTAGGCTGCATGTATCTTACATTTGATTAGAATATTGGTACATTATACATCAAGTTTCACTAAGTAGGAAACTTACAATTGAGTGTTGACTTTATGATAAACAGTTGGGTCCAAAGTCATGTTTGTATATCTCCCAAAGCCTTTGAAGGATTTTCAGGAGGCCTTGATTATTTTTCGTCTCAGTTATATTCGGTTTGGGATTCCATCAACTTGTTTGTTAAGGAAAACAACACTTTCCCTTTAATATATAAACAATTAGAAATAATAGAGGCAACAATGGATTGCATTCAACTCCCTACGTAGTCAGAAAATTTGACAACATGTTCATGTATTTTCTTTAACATGTTAATGGAAACCCCATCCTTGGAAGAGTCATATTTTTTAGACACATTAAAAGAAAAAACGATTAATTATTTATTACGGAATTAATATTTCCTATTTCTGCTACAACTATGAATTCTGTTCCTGATGATAGCATGTATCATTTCAAGACAGATTTTCTCCAGGTATTGTAGATTTGGTTGACAAAGTGTTTGACATACCGAAAAAAATGTATTATGTCCATTGACATGTTGACATCATATTCATATATTTTATGTAATATTTTAATGAAAACCACATACGCCACATCGATTTTGAAGAATTGGGGCTGTCATAGAGTCATATTTGTTCAAAATTCTAGTTATGGCAACTTTCAATTCACGTTGTGGTAAAGGTATATTTGCCTGATATATGTAAAACTGGTTATTGCTTATTCCCTTGACATTCAGAATATTTCCGTATTATGACGATTGCCATATATTCTAAACGAAACTTCTAACGCACCACTTGCATTTTTAATTCTTTATTCAATTATCGATCCTCCCAATATATGTCAGCTTTTCTTAGCTATCGATGCACGAATGTTTTGCATTTATATGAAGACATTGGGTAGATACTTCCGTTACTTCTTGAATGTCAAAATGATTGAGTGGTACAAACTTTATACGGAAGAGAATTTTAAGAATTGGTTTCCTAAGGAAGAACATCAAGGCAATAACCCATGTTAAATCTACGGAGGTTTAAACGTTAATTAAAATCTGTCATATGATTTGTACCACTCGGACATTTTGAAATTCATGTAAGGAAGTATTATTTAGAAAGGCAGCTATCATGGAATCGTATTTGTTCAAATTTGTCAAACTATATGTTAAATAAAATGATGTTTTCAATTAAATTTTCGACAATTAATTTAGGTAAAAATGGGTCGCCTGGCTCAACTCCATTTGTATTCATAAGATTGCGAGCATTTATAACCGCTTACAAGTGAACAGTATGTCCTGACATTTTCTGATTTTTTATAAGGGAAACCACATACTTTACATTTGAATTGAAACCATTACAGATACTTATGTTTTCAGGTATATCAAGTTAAATAACGTCAAATTTCTTTAGGAACTTAATACTTTCCTTTCCTGCTCTAATGAATAATTATGTGCCTGATTATAGTATCCTTAACAAGACAAAACAAATGCTTTTTCAAAACTATGTCAATTTTGTTAATAAAGCTAACAAATACGCTATACTTCATATCCATAGCTAACAATTGGAGCCTTCATTAGAGATACATGAAGTAGTAAACGTAAAATCGGTTTTGGAGTTTTGTAAACGTGACAAACGGTTTTGGAGATTTCGAAACATGAACCTTGACACTTTAATTTACGTTTAAACCTCCGTTGACTTAACATAGGTTATTGCCTTGATGCTCTAGCTTAGGAAACCGACTCTCAAAATTCCACAGATTGCAAATAGTGCATGTTTAAAATTGATTTGAGCAAATTGATATTAATCGCATGTAGAAACAACACTTTTTAATTTGATTTATTTTCCAAAACCCAAATTTCTAAGTGTTGTAAAATTCTGAGACTAAAACAATGGAATTTATTCCATATGATTGTTGGGAGTCACAGATTTTACATGCAATTTCAGACTTTATTGTGCATGTGGCACTGTACACTATAGTTTGACAGCTCGTTATCTTTTCTTCCATTATAATTTATATCATTGTTAGCCATTTATGTCTGACGGCTTGCATTTTAACTATTTCATTTAGATTTTCTAATGGGGAAGGGGAAAGGTGTGGCACCAGGAAGTAGCAGTGTAATGATATAAATACCATGAGTCTGAGAGGTGGCAATAATCCTAGATTTGGTATTTTTCATTTACTGAGTTCTTCGGTGTCTGTAGGTTTTTTCCTTCATAGAAATTGTCTGAGATTAGTTTGATAAGCGAGCTACAGTGCAGGAGAATATGTCTATGTAATGGTTAGGATTTATAACCAGTTACGGTCAGCTCATAGCTTATACTGCTTTTTGCTGGGTGCCGCCATATACAGTAGGTGGCAATACTGATGGGATATGTGACGGTTCACACTAATTATTGAGTATTTCTATGACCGGCCTTCTTTGAAATAGGCATTTACATGTATATTTCACTGATTTGTGTCCATATTTAGTATTTTATGATGTCCTGGCCAGTGGTAGTGGCAACCATGTTGGACAATTTATCTTACTATGTGGCATATGGATAAAATTCACAGAAATGTATCATTGTTATTTTATGATAAGACTAAATTTTCAACACCTTGCATGTTTTACTAGAATTCTGTCAAAATTAATGACAGTCCGGTAGAAATTTGGAATGTACTATTTGGCTATGTACTAATTTTACAAATATTTGGTAGATTTACCTTTAATTTATAGAAGAGTGAATTGCATTACATCTTAAATTGGTCATTTTTAAGCCAAGTACAATATTGTCAACCAACTTTTGTCCGGTATCAAGGTTTTTCTGTATTGTGACGACGATTGCACAATATTTAAACTCAGTCCGTGACGCAAGAGCATCTGTTGGCCACATCCCCTACCCAAATAAGTGTGCAACACAATATGCCCCAAGGATTTATATCCACTGTTGGGACGGGGGGGGGGGAAATCTGTGGCAGATAAGGTGATCATTAATAAAGAAGATTTCTATGGTCTGCAACGAATTAAGTATATTGGTCCCAAAAGGGCAAGGGATATTTTAAAACAGAGACTTAAAGGACCAATTACTCCAGAAATACTAAAAGTCATTTTCCCCGCCACCCCTATAGAAGAAGTCACATTCTCAATACCAGATGACACCAACTCAAGCAATACTGGCGCCTCCTCACACACCTCCGTTGAAAGTAGCATGAATGTACTGGGTGGGTTATTTGACTCAGATCCTTCTTCCCATACTTCAATGAAGGAAGAAGATCTTTATACGGGTAGTGCAGTATCTCAGTATAATTCATTACAAAAGCCCGTGAAGGAAGGTATCAGTTCTCCAAAAATTAACGCTGTCCATTCACAGACGCATCTGTCACAAAGTGCAAATACATTTACAGCAACCGGCTCGAATCCACCGCCAGCACAAAATATTAATGTTAAAGGCCCTATGCCTAAACTATCAATGAAAACAAGTCCCTCGGGTACCAAACAACACTTTGTGGTAGTACCCCATACCACTTTTAAATTACAGGATGTAAGTAAAGCCTTGCAAACAGCGAAGTATTCCACATACCACCCCAGTATCCAATGCGGATCAACCAATCAATACATCCCAGGTTGTGGGTACACCCACTAAGCAAACGGCTTTTCTCAAGGCTGGTCAACCATTCAACACATCCCAGTGGGATACGCCCACAAAGCAATTTTGGGCACATAAAGCATCCATTTATGGCCATGCACCATTCCCACAAGCAGCACAAGGGGCTAAGTCAAAAGTGAATCCCATGTCACAATATAGGCATCCTGTACCACCGCTATTGGCATTTCCCCCAACTCATACGAGACGACAAGCTCCAGGTTATGGAACACCTGTTTTTCCGAGATCGCCTGTTCCAGGAATGGAACCGAGTCATATATCGCCGGGTGTTCCAGCTATGGGACAACCATATCAAGGTGCTATCGCGCAGAGATACAGGTCTCCGGTCCCCGTAACGGAGTATCAGGCTATGTACAGTACTTCTATTCCAGCAATGGGACAGAATACTGTAAGGCCGCAACTTAGTGACAAGCATGTTCCAGCAATGGAATCACCCGCTATGTACACACGCGCGATTCCAGGAATGGAACAACCAGTCGGGTACAACCATTCAGTTCCAGCAATGGAACCGAATAATGTATCATCACAAAACCATGTTATGCGGAACCCAGTAACTCAACCCGTCGGGTATAGTAATTCAGTTCCTAGCAATGGAAATGAATACTGCAAAATCTCTATACCCTGTTGCACAGATTCCAGCAATGGAACAAGGCATTTACAGTACCTCCTTTCCAAAAATGGAACAAGATATTTTAATGTCGCAACACGATGCCAATTATGCTCTTAATAGCAATTTTGTTGCAGTCATGGAACCTTTTGCTATTCAACCACCTAGAGAACATTATGCCTAAAACAATGTTCCTGCTCACCAAGAACTGCAGTACTGTCATCCCCCTACTGCTAGATCATACTGGGAACAGCAGGAAGTAGACTATAGGATGCCTTACCATCCTAGGTAACCTGAGCTTCAGCCAAGCATGCACCCTCATATCCATATGGTCACATCAAGAGGGAACACGAATACCCGCCAGAGACCTATGGGTCGCCGTATCGGTCTAACCCTATGCACGACAATAGATATGAGCGATATGCGTATGATTACGTTTCAGAATATCGGGAACCATACCGCTGTGAGAGAAATCCTAGGCAGGCAAACTACCCCGAAAATGTTCCAGTTAAACTGGAACAACAACCTTGTCCAAAAAAACAAAAATAATATCAAACAGGGAATGCCACATACCAAAAACGCAGCCTCCCCAAACCACACAAAGATAACACTAAGTATCAGAATACTCTAGTAAACCGGAGCCCCGTCAAATGCACACAAGGCTCTACGCCAGGCATGGGATTGCCTCATGGTAGACCTGATAATTCTGACCCCAAAAATGGGAGGAAAGAGATCGGAGGTCACCAACCAAACAATCCTAGACCCCGCCGGCGGCGTCCTGACCGTAATCAAAACAGTTCTGATAGTGGTAATGACAGGGATGGGGGTAACGAAGAAAACATAAATGGAGGCGCTATGCGAAGGGACCGCCCGTTTAATGTCCCAAAAACTTTAACCTATGACAGGGAAATGGCGCTCATTTTTTACCAAGTTTTCTTCGTATGCTGAAGATAATGGGTGGGACAATGGGGAAAAGAAAAATCGTCTGTGCTGGTGCCTTCATGGTAAAGCCAGTGATTTTTACTCTCACATTGTAGAAATAACGCCCGACATACCATATCTGGATTTGGTCAGCAAATTCCGTACAAGGTTTAAAGGCCCCATACAACTTAAATAGCCATTGACAGGGTTCGCTGGTATCAGCACAACAAGGCTATGATGTTTGGGCCTGAAAAGAAAAAAGTCACATTCAGGGACAGATATACCAAAGAGATAAATATGGTGCACTCTGGCTTCTCCGAGGGATCTTCAGAGGAAGGTGAAGGAGACATGGAGTTTTACGTCCAAGCTGTTGGACGTCCAAAACCCAGAGCACGAGAGAACGCATCAAAGGTATTCCAGTCAAAGTCACCGAGATGCTTCAAAAAGAGTACAAGCAGGGACTCTAAGGACCAAGCAAAGGTAATGGACAATCGCTTCCAGTCTCTGGAAGACCAAATTAAACTACTAGCGGACACAGTGGCCAAGTTTAGCACGAGTATGGGCCAATGGAATGTCCGATCTAGATCACCTAACCGTGTGATGGGTCCTTGTTTTTACTGTGGCCTAGAAGGGCACCTTAAGGCTAAATGTCCAAAACTCAATAAAAAGACCATAGCCCAATTGGCAGAGGATGAGGATCAGGACGAGTCGTCGTTAAACGACTCTGGGTCAGCAAGCGAGGCCTAGGCTTGACCCAAGTCGACCGGCCTCGCATTAGAGAATGGGGATGAAGTTCAGAGCAGAGAGGGGTTGCTTCCAGATAACTTGGATATGACTCCCTCTGTAACAGAACAAACCCCTTCAAGGTTTATACCTGAATCATCCTCTATTCCAGAAATGGAATCGATCGCAATGCCATAAATTAAATCTGGGCAATTCATTCTCTTCTGATAGGGTCGGCGAAAATTTATCTGATGATAATGTGGAGGAAAGCATAAACATATGCCAACTGAGATCTTTCTCCATGCTAAGAATTGAAGGTACAGTTAATGGTGAGGCAGTATCCGCTGTTGTTGATACTGCTGCCCAAGTTTCATTAATTTCAGATAAGTTTTATGAACAACTAAAAGTAAAGCCCCCTATCTTAAAAAAGGTCAAAATGCATACTGCTGGTAGAGATCTGTCAATGTCTGGTTACCTTGGGGAAAAGAACATACAAACAGAAATTTTATGTAACCCCTATTCAGGACACTATGCTTTTAGGATTAGATTTTATGGATCGCCATGGTGTAACAATTCAAATTCCAAAGAAAACCCGAGGAACACCTTGTATTATGGTTAACCGGGACAAGATTCCTCTTACACTTGGCAAATCCTCTGATCCTCAAGTTAAAATAGCTAAGGTTAGTGTTAGTAAAAAAGCAGTAATACAGCCAAACTCTACCACTCATATTCAGTGTAAATTAGGGGATAAGATGCCTGATTACATGGTAAAGCCAACCATAGGGTTAAAAGTACTGATCCCAAGGACAGTTCATAAAGCAAACTCTAATCCTTTAGTTTGTGTACTGAACGTGACGGATAAGTATAATACCCTGAAAAAAGATACTCATATTGGGTTGGCACATGAAACTTTCGACATAACACCAGTTCCAGATTCAACGGGAGCCACGGGTGTAAATAAAGTCACTGTAACTGGGGAGGACTATTTGGATGTTCATGTCCATCTTGAGGATATGTATAAAAAGTCCATTAAAAAGTTATCCCAAGAACATGCATTGCAATTTGGAAAGCTAATCATTCAGTATCAAGACGTTTTTGCAAAAACGGAATTTGATCTTTGCCAGTTTTCAGACATTGAGCACCGTATCGACACGGGGGATGCTAAACCCATAAAATAGAAAATGCGCAGAACTCCTGTATGCTTCGTCTCTGAAGAAGAAGGACATTTACAGAAAATGGTCCGCGCAGGTGTTATTCAGCCATCCATGTCAGAATGGGCTTCGGTACCAGTGTTGATAAGAAAAAGAGATTGTTCTGTGCGCTGGTGCATAGACTATCGTGCTCTTAACAATGTAACGGTCAAGGATGTGTTCCCACTTCCAAATATGGAAGAATGTTTTGATACCCTTGAAGGGACTGAGTGGTTTTCCAAACTGAATGCCAACAGTGCTTACTGGCAAATTAAGATAGCGGAGGAAGATCGCAAGAAAACTGCCTTTACTACAAAGTATGGCCTATATGAACATATAAGAATGGCCTTTGGACTTTGTAATGCGCCCGCTACATTTGCCAGAGTCATGAACCTGATTTTACACAGGTTAAATTGGAATATAGTTCTTGCTTTCCTTGACGACATTCTTGTCATGGGCAAGGGTTTCCATAATCACCTGTTAAACTTCAAAAAGGTGTTTGAACGTTTACGAAAACACCGACTTAAACTAAAACCAAAGAAATGTAGTTACTTCCAGAAAAAGGTAGAATTTTTGGGCATGCTGGTTGGCAAAAATGGTCTTGAAATGAGTGATGAACACATCACAGTGGTTAAAAATTGGCCTGAACCAGGGAATAGGACTGAAGTTCAGAAATTCCTGGGTTTAGCCATTTATCATAGGTCTTTCATTCAAGACTATGCTGAACTAGCAGCTCCATTATATGACTTAACTGGAAACAAAAAAAAATTGAGTGGGGGGAAAAAGAGCAGAAAGCTTTTGATCTTATCAAGAGGAAACTGATATCCCCACCTATTCTGGCATTACCAAATAAAACAGATCAATTTATTTTGCACTGTGATGCTAGTGATTTGGCTTTGGGTTGTGAGCTCATTCAGATCCAAGAGGGTTATGAAAGAGTCATAGCGTATGGTAGTTTTTCTCTCACTCCAGAGCAGAGGTAATACTGTACCACCAGAAAAGAATTACTAGCAGTAGTCCGATTTACTAGGCAATTCCGCCATTACCTCCTCGGAAATTCATTTATTGTAAGAACTGATCATAGCAGTCTTACATGGTTACTAAATTTCAAACAACCCCAAGGTCAATTAGCCCGATGGATGGAGGAATTGAGCCAATACAATTTAAAGATTCAGCATCACAAAGGTCAAAAACATGGGAATGCTGATGCACTTTCTAGAATACCAGAAGAAAACTGCTGCTCAAATTATAAATTGGGATATGATTTAAAAACTTTGCCGTGTGGCGGTTGCTCATATTGTTGCTCATATTGTCAAAGAGCCCATAAAAATTGGGCTGAATTCGCCACAGAAGTTGATGATGCTATTCCATTAGCTTCTTGGAAAGCCTTCACTTCTCGCGGCAATACCACATCAGGTTCATGTGCACTACATTGGTGTGATAATCATGAGTCCGGCCCACCTGGAACTATTTTCAGTTCGACTGGAAGAGTATCTGAAGTGGGGCTGGAATCCTGTAATTCCAATAATTTTGGAAATACACCAGAAAATATATTAAACAGTTCCAGTATATGGAACCAGGATATTATTTCAACCACAGACTCGTCCGAGGATCTCGTGCATTCGCAGTTTGATATTCTGACTGGCTCAGATCCAGTTGTATGCATAATACAAACTGGGCCAGCTCTATCGGATGCTAGGGCACCGGGTCGGGACGAGTCGGTTTGAGGACATGATGTTAAAGACATTAAAGAAGCCCAGGCTCAGGACAAGAGTTTGAAAATACTGATTGCCTGGTAGTGTATGTGTGTGTGTGTACATGATTGTGTGTGTGTGTGTGTTGTGTGTGTGTGTGTGTGTGTGTGTTGTGTGTGTGTGTGTGTGTGTGTGTGTGTGTGTGTGTGTGTGTGTGTGTGTGTGTGTGTGTGTGTGTGTGTGTGTTGGTGGTGTGCACTTCTGGGTGCTGTGGGGCTCGTTTTGGGGAGGCTGCGTTTTTTGGTACGTGGCATTCCCTGTTTGATATTATTTTTGTTTTTTTTGGACGGTGGTGTGGTGCCCTCGCAGGGGGAGCTTTTCTTGGCTGATCCCATAACCAAGAAATTATGGAATTGCCGGGAGATGTTTTTCTGGAGAATGGTATATTGTGGAGGGAAAACAAATCGAACCACGATAGAGTCTTGGTAATCCCAAACTCTCTGATTGAACATGTCATAGAGTTGCATCATAGTATACCATCTTCGGGACACCAGGGCATTGTTCGAACCAAAGCTAAACTAAGGTGCAAGTATTATTGAGCTAGAATTGGAAGTGATATCGAACAGTATATAGACAGCTGTGTATCTGTAAACAAAACAAAAAGCCCAACAAGCATGCGTTCCCAATAGAACGGGTTCATTTAGATTTCCTTGGTCCTTTGCCGAAAACTAAAAACGGAAATGAATACATTTTAATGATGGTTGATCAATTCACCAAGTGGGTTGAGTGCATTCCTTTGCCTTCCCAGACAGCAGAAGTAACAGCACATGCAGCTATTGGTGAATTTTTCTCAAGATTTGGCTATCCCTTTGAAATTTTTACTGACCAAGGCAGAAATTTTGAGAGTATACTGTTCAGAAAAATTTGTGAACTCCTTCACATTCATAAGGCAAGAACTACACCTTATAGGGCTTCTGGAAAGGGCCAAGTGGAACGATTCAATCGCACTCTCATGGACGCGGTACGTTGTTACATTGGCAAAAATCAAAACCAATGGGACAGGTACCTATCTCAGATCGCTAGTGCGATGAGGTCATGTGTCAATAGGAGTACAGGCTTCACCCCTAACAAACTAATGTTTGGGAGAGAGGTTAATCATCCGGCCGATTACATGTTTCCTTTGGTCACCCCCAAACCAATGCAGCGTGACGAATATCTTTTAGAACTAGAAAACTCTATAAAAATGGCTCATGATAATGCTCGTAAAACTCTCAAAAGTACACAGAGTAGAATGAAAAGAGACTTTGATTTACGTGTAAACGCTAGGTCTTACAAACCAGGAGATTTGGTCTACATTCTCGATACGGCTTCTGAGAAGGCCAAGTGTAGAAAGCTTGCTCCACCTTGGAAGGGTCCGGGGATTGTAGTAGCAAATTGATTGCGTTTCTTTATAGGGTTAAACTTCGAAGCTCTGTATTTGTGACGAACCATGACAAATTAACCCCATGCAGGTCACGAGAATTGCCAAATTGGCTTAGAAAATATAAGGATAATTTTCAGGTGCTTGCCAAGGCTCTTCCACTTCAAACGGAAGGGAAACAGGATGTCCAGTATTGCCTGTGTAGAGGTTCATTTTCAGGGGAATTCATGATACAATGTGACGAGTGTGAGGAGTGGTATCATGGAGCCTGTGTTAATGTGTCTCCGCGGGACGCTATGGATATTGGCAAATATTTCTGCCCTTTATGCAAGAAATCAAACTAGAGAATTATTCCTTTTCAGAGTATGTCATCTAATGAATGGCCGGGAACTTATGATGAAATCATCAAGTTTATTGAAGAGAAAACTAGGCGGGGGGTTCTGCTTAGCTCTTTTAATCTGATCGACTCCATTCAGAGGTTTAGCAATAAGATTAAACCCGATTAGTTTCTACAGTTGGTTGAGGCACAGGGGAAGATAGCTTTTTCCCGTTATGTTTACGGGTGGATTAGGATGGCCCGAGCTTACTTGAGCTCGTTTTTTGATGACGCGACGATCAATAAAACTCTGCCGTCGCCATTTGGTCGTACTTTTAAGAGAAAGGTCACCCCGTATCAGGAGTATCATGGTCAGGGTCACATCTCTAAGGATTATCGGCCTGAATTCCAGACGGGTTCCACCTCCGTGCCTACAGCCACCTCACCATGTCCAGTTAATATGGATTGTGAGGAACCGCCATTCATCCCATCAAGACTAATGAATCTGATCCTATTCCAGTTCAGCGGGAACTGTCAGAGGAAGGGTTATCTGTTCACTCCTTAGTAGTTCCAGAAATGGAACCGAGTCAAGTACAAGAACAAAATCAAGTTAAGGAAAGACGCGTTCCGGAAATGGAACAGTCTAACGGTGGAGAGTGTAGCCTTTCTAAGCAGGCCCTATCCAGAAGGAAAAGGCGTGCTAGGAAGCGTTCCGCTTCAGTCACTGCAGAGGCTCTCTCTGACGCTGGTATTAGACCCAAGCAGGTAAGAGAGAAGACTCAATTCATAGTGACTCTGGATAATGCTGCAGGTTGCACTTTGGGGTTGAACACCACTATGGCTAGTAACCCTCAATCCACAGTTCTCGAGAGGGGGAGAGCCAGTCAGAGAACGAGACACGGTCAAAGTATTTGCCCGGCTTGTGGTTCATGCGTTTATGTATCATCTTCCGGGCATTTTCCATGATATGGAAACTTCTGACAGGCTTAATGATTAATGGTTCTCAAGGTTTGCTTTTTATATATTTATACACGAGTATTTTTGTGTTTTACATACCATGCCTTTTGTTTCCATTGCGTGTGTTAGAGATTCACCTAGCAGGGATTACTTTTTTTTACCTGTCCTGTGACTTTGGAACATGGTGGGGGTAAGAGTGAGGTTGGGTGCGCACCATAAACCGGTTTAGCTCCCCAGTGGTGTTTTTGCCACTGACCGTTCCAAGGCGGTGCCCCACTGTGTTCCTTTTAATTGTTCGTTTTGTCCTCGTGTTTTGCTTTGTATGCTAGTGTGTGTTGGTGTGTTTGTGTGTGTGTACTGATTGTGTGTGTCGTGTGTGTGGTGTGTGTTGTGTGTGTGTTGGTGGTGTGCACTTCTGGGTGCTGTGGGGTTCTTTTGGGGGCTCTTTTTGGTACGTGGCATTCCCTGTTTGATATTATTTTTGTTTTAATGATCCTGATTTCCAGGCAGCCCGTGTGGGAAGCCTCGAGACTTGCTACCATGCTTCTGGGACCCGGAAAGTCATTATGGGATATCCAGGGTTATGTCAATCATAATCGCCTGGTGCCCTATCAATCGCCAATCTCTGAGGGTACTCAGACCGCTATGAGGGCTCTCTGCAAGTACCTAAGGTTACCTATACCTAGGGAATTTCATTTGACTCCTCTTAATTCAGTAGCGGTTCTGATACATTGGAGGCCACTTCTAGCCCTAGTGTCATTTCTGACCCAGGAAAACCTAGAGGTTTACATGGATTGGTGCAGGGGTGGACTTCAATGGGACCCTATGGGAGCGGCGGAGGCTTCTCCTGTGGAAACCAGGCAGGTAGTGGTTACTGTAGCTGGTGCTGAACCGGAAACCATGACCCCTGTGTCATGTTCTGGAGAGGCTCAGTTGGGTATCCCGACTCCTGTGGTAGTGGTGGATGACAACCAAAATTATTTAGAGGCGTTCGACAGCCACTTCCACCTTGACAGAACTGAGAAAAAGCTAAAAAATAAGCTTTCTAATGTCACATGCAGAGTTATGGGTCTAGACCTCTTACCAGAGGTTTTGGAACATGAGCAGTCTGTGCTTCCGGCATTCCCAGTGACTTTGGTGGGTTTGGTTGCGGTTTACTGTGACCCACAGTCCTTCCCAACGAAATTCCTGCTCGTGACCTGGTTAGAGTTGAAATAGGATACCATCCTAGGCATGCTCTAGAGTTCTGCGAGGAACACTTCGGTGAACTTCAAAGACTTTTGAGTCTGCCAATGACGGTTGGTTTGGGAGAAATAGGGTTGGATTGGTCCGAGCATGCGAGAACCTGGGATTACCAGGAAGAGGTGTTGAGGCATATTCTCCAGTATGCCTGTGTCGGTAGGGTGTTGGTTCTTCACTTACGGGGGAATACCTCTACTGACAGCACTATCTTCAAGAAGGGTCTAGAGATAGTCAAAGAGTACTGCGCAAAAAAGCAGCCCATACACCTCCATTGCTTTAGTGGGAATTACCAGATTGTTGCTGATTAGACTGTAGCCTTCCCTGACTGCTATTTTGGGTTCACTGCCCGAGTGTCCAGTTTTAGTCCAGAACAGTTGGCTGCTCTACGGGCTATCCCTATGGACCGTCTACTAATTGAGACGGACTCCCCTTATATGTCCCCATTGGCAACAGGAAACAAAACACCTGGTTGGAACACTCCGACATATATTGGGGATGTGGCTATAATGGTCGCCTCCAGACGGGGTGTGCAAGTTGAGCAGTTGCTGCAAACGACTGTGGACAATGGACGGCGCCTCTATACATTTTGAGCAGCTAACCAGCACTGTAACTGATCCGGATTAATGAATTGTGTCTGTAAATTGGTCATCCAGGGATATTTCTAGGTTATTAGGGAATCATGATCATAACAACTTTTAAGGTCAACCTGTTATATGGCATGAAAACGTAATCCGACTCTATGATCGAGTAGATTGATTTCCATGTAAATTTGAGAAACTACTCATGAAGTCCCAGGGGTTTTTTTTGGGACCTTGTGTATTTTGCAATTCCATGTCATATGGAACAAATTATAAGGAATTTTGAGTAAACTTGCTCATATAGTTTGTAGTAGACAAACTTGTCTAATATCTATGATACACGGTCAATATTGTGTAAAGCTATTACTGTGTGCTGTTTCCATATTATATGGAATTGTCTCACTGTTGAGCTGGAAACCAGAAAATTCAGGCATTATGGCTGAGAGAGCTACATGGTCACTTTCATAAAGTTGGGAGGAGTGTTGTGTCCTTTGATTACCTGGTTATTCACCCGTGACCGGAACCAAGCTGACGTCATACTTCCGCCTAGCAGCTCTCGCTCTCTTCAAGCTAAACCTAGACAGTACAGATGTACAATAAATAGGATCGACAAGCATCTGCGCCTATAGCAGGTAAGCCATCACTATTATAGTCGCAAATGCTTCAGCATGATAGCTTTCGTGCACAGATAGCTAAAAATAAGCTGGCTGATATTGGAAGGGTTGATAATTGAATAAAGAAGGAAAAGGCAGCTGGTGCGTTAGAAGATTCGTTTAGTATATAATACAAAATGTGGTATTTTATGTCCCGGTTACCCATAGAACGAGCAGTTTCAGAACCTACGGTCACACGCGGTCATTGTGATAAATATGCCCCCTCTTTTTACAGCAAAGAAGGTTTCTCTCAGATTGTAAGTTAATTCTAGATATAATAGGCCACCTATATAGAACAATTTGCGCAAGAACATATCATAATCTGTTACAACTGAAACTATGATTACTTCAAAACGTCCTTAAGTATACCGTATAAAGTGCCTAAATTTTAAACTCTGTGTAATTATTTATATCTTAATTTTATGTATAAATATTGTCCGATTTCGAGCACTGAGCCGTGAATGTACTTTTAGCCTATTGTAAAACAACTGTAAAATCCTAGGAAAACACAAAGGTCGTAGCACAAGGGTCAAATTCAGACTAAGCCGGATTACATTAAAGTTTTTTTAGAAAATAAAATCCATTGTTCAATATTAATATACCCACGACAATTGTACAATAATGTGTGCGATCCAATGTTTTGTGTCCTTGGTCTTTTTGTCTATCAAACAAAGGAATAGCGCACAAAATAATCGGGCTGATTTAAAGGTCTATTACTAAGACCAAATCAAATTTTCTTTTAAATTTGGAATTGTTACAGGGATATACAGTTTCAAACTGGCTTCTAAAACTTTGTGATAGCCGTGGAGAATTTTCCTCTTTGAAATACTGCTGCAGAAAAAAGAGTGAATGTTTTTGTTTTTCCTTGGATTTACCTGGGTGGTCTTTTAGTCCTACTTTCGCTTTAATGCATTGTCAACAGTCAGAGATATACTTTACACAGCATTGGAAGTAAAGTTCTTTCAACTATAATTCAAAATAGGCATGCTTATTCATGTAAAACTCCCAGAAAGAGGCTGTAAATAGGTTTTACATGAATAAGCTTCCAATGCTGTGTAAAGTATATCTCTGACTGTTGACAATGCATTAAAGCGAAAGTAGGACTAAAAGACCACCCAGGTAAATCCAAGGAAAACAGACTTTTGGAAAATTACAAAGATATTTGAAAACTGGAAAACCTACATTCGATCTTGAATAGGCAAAATATAATTTATTAATTATTTTGTTAAACTCAAAAGTTTCAACACAATATGGTCACATTCGATGCAAAATTTCATATTTTTCCTTCTCAGAAGATGCCCGTTACAATTCTAGATTTAAAAGAAATTCGATTTGGTCTTAGTAATGGACCTTTAATAGTTTGTCTCTACTCTGTCACAAGCACGCTAAAACCATGCGTATTTAACTGACTTTTACCGATATTTGTGTGCATTTCGAGATATTTGTTCACGACAAAATATGGAACCCATCGTATTGTGCAATAAAATTGAACTGGCACTCATGAATATTTCGTATGCGGTCGGTAATCTTTTAATAGAAAAAACATCGTGCAGTTGAAATAAAAATCGATTTCGAATTGTATCAGATAACGCATTACGAAATGGCATAGCGGATCAGGCGATTGACTAACAATCCAGAGTCTTGCTTGAATTTTGTTAATCATTTCGTTGCATTAAACGTATTTATTGTCATCGTTCTGCACGGATTTGTCAAGTTTTATAATGACTATTCGTTCTCCGTCATCCTTAATGTATTGAACTGAAAATGTCGACGAGAAGACCATCAAAACACCTACGCTCTAAAGATAAGTCTTTCGAAGTTAACACAGCGACATACGACAAAACATTTATTCAACGGACGATGGAAGCTAATTGAGACAGTAGAATAACCCTTTTCCGAGTCAGAAGAGAATTGCAGCGGTTGGGGATACTGATGTCTCCGCAACAATTTAAACGCCGATCATACAAACCTATTGACGGTTCCGATGAAACTGTGATCAGGGCGTAGGTTCGGGAGTTCTGCGCGCCAGCTACCACCCGGTAGTAGCACGGATACGGTCAACACAGAAAACATAGCAAAAATAACACACAATAAAAAAGTTATTAAACAAACAGAAATCATAGAATATAAAAATGGAAAACGGTGCATAAAACAGTGTCATAAATTAAACAAAAATTGCCACCTCTTATCAATAACTTTGAAAACTTAAAAAATTCATCTGGCCAGGATTGGAACCCATATAACCTTGCATACAACTTAGGCATCTAACCACTAAGCAACTGTCTATGCGGTGTGAACTTCAGTTGGTGAAATGCATTTGTTCGATACGATAATCAGTTGAAATAACGAAAACACACCCGAACGACACCGAAGATATTGACGAAGATTAATGAGTGCCGGGTAACTATTGTCGCACCATATTCCAGAGTATAATTGATTTAAAATAAGTTTTTGTACCAGTATATATTTTACGATACACCGATACCGTTTCCAGCGCAGATGCGTAAGTAGATTTTAACTTGTTTTCAAAATACCAATTTAAAAAAGAAAAGTGGTATAAGCTGCTTAAAACAAGCAATTTTAGGAATAAAAAGGTCATGTAGGCCGCTTCGCCGCATCTACGAAAATATCTTTTTTATACGTATAGGCTGCAGCCTATTGTCCAGAAATTACGGCAGGTCTTATGAATAGAAAAATCGCATATCAAACATAGGCGAAAAAATGACTCTACAGTTAAAGTATCACCGGGTATCACAAATAAACACATGTTATCTCGCCAAGTAGATTATTCTTCACTTTGACTTTCTGAAACGGTACAGCATACATGTGAAAGATAAAAATAAAGTTTCGAACCAGATGCCGACAGATTTTGCAAGCCAGGAAAATGACTACACATTAGTTATTCAAAAATATAAGCTTTTCAAGGACAAATCAGCAAATTCTTTATTAATATGAATACCTGACCATTAATAGTCCAAATAGTTTATAAACCCGGAACGTTGAATAGTTTCACTTGGTAAATATCAAGAATTATAAAATGTTATTCAACCGAAAAGCCATATATTTGCTATGATGTCCATTCAAATAGAAGTATTTCAAAACACTGTCAAGAGGAAACTATCAATTCGTTGATTTGAAATTATTTTTTTAATAAATTCGATTGAATGCAGTATTCTTGAGATGATTTTACTATATTGTTGTGTAACTTGAACTTAAAATTTACAAATATGCGCTTATTACCTCACAAAGTAATTGTCCTTTCTTTGACATTTTCAAAAGGCACAAATAAAGAGGAGACCCCGCTTTCCAATTATAGGATGAAAAGATTGAACACATTTATGTTCAGGATCGCATTAAAGCTATGTAATTCTTACCACTATTTCGATAAAATATATTTCAGTAATCTTTCTGAAATAGCATTTCGCTTTGTGTTTTTTTAAGAATTCGGAAATCATAATAGGCTTTTTCTCTTACACGTTTTGCAATGTGTATTTGTATGCATGACTTTAAACAAAGTACACCAAGATTTCTGACATAGTTCAAGGTACCTTTAGAAAGACACAATTAACTATGAAGAACAAAATTGTAAAGTAAAGTAATAACTGTTTTTATACTTCAATATCGAATAAAATAAGAAAGTATATGACTTCAAAAGTGCGTATCTATTATAACTGCAGGTCTTTTATATAAGCGTACATGTATAAACAAGTAACTATACTATTCTGTTAAAGGTATCACCAGCAGTCAGCAGTCGCCGTGTGTCATCATCAACAGTTGATTTTCTGTACAATTATGCATATCCATTACATTTTAAAACTATTCAATCCAGGAGAGGAGACTCCAGTGCTTATTTTAAAGAAAAGACTGCAGCAATGTTCCATACAATAAAACTCATTCTAAGATGATATAACAGATTCAATATAAACATACGTACCTTAAGCTCATTAAATAAAAAAAATCATTTAATCAACATTCGTAAGGACCAGGGTAATGCTTAAAATCACTAACTTCCATCCCACTTTATACTAAATCACTTTATAGAGATATAGAAAAGAGTGATGTCGAACAAAATTCCGCACTCATCAAGAACGCATTTGATATTTTATAGCACTGTTGAATCAAAAAGCCTCTTGTGAATGACTCTGTCTGTGTAAAATCATAAAGATCCGATATAAAGTCGGTCCTTATAATTGTATTTCATATCCAGTAAGAGATCCCGCTCTTTGAATATCTGAAACGGTACTTAAACAGTAAGGCCATCGTGTCTGGCTTTTTGATAGTTTGTCCACATATCTATTTTTCACTAAGGGATATCTATGTACATTTTTTGTTTGTTTCATTTTTCTTACAGTTCACAAAGACATTTTAATATTTAACACTAACTGTATGCTACATTTGTGCGCGATAAAATTAATACATGCTTTATATACTTCAGCATTCGTGACAGATGGAATATGGATTATTTGAAATACACTTTTCTCACCTATGAGATACATATTTCCGCGCATTTACCCATGTGAGATAAATTTATCTCACATCGCTTATCTCACATCGCTGCCGGACTATTTTACGTTAATTGTAAGCAGACATAAAAATGGAAAAATGACTGTAGAATTGTTATTTTTGAAATAAACATAGGGTTGTTGGTATTCATTTTCTTAGTTAGATCATTTTCTATCCATCTATAGCAGTTTTGAAGTAAAATTCGAGAAAAAGTTGATTTTCATTTTTTCATCCCCATCCTGTATTTGCACTTATTCCCCTGATTACTTGTGTGAAAATGCGATTTAAACGGTGAGAAAATAAATCTACCATGTCCATTGAGTTGTGGATAAGGAAATCCCACCCTCGGGTTGAGATACGTCCAAAAAAACTCGGCAGAGCCTCGTTTTTGAACGTATCTCAACCCTCGGGTGGGATTTCCTTATCCACAACTCATGAACATGTTAGATTCACTTTATCTTTTACCAAAAGAGGCTGATACATGAATGTCTATTGTATAAAAACATAAATATATATCAAAAAAGGCGCAAAATCGTCCCCTTATATCAAGGCATACGCTTAGTCATCATATTTAAAAGCAACATTTTCAATATAGATATAACTTAGCTGATTTTTTCGTATAAAAGTTATAACAATTTATATACGTATCACCTCTCGCAGTAGATTTTACGCATTATGACTTTCTGAAAGGGTGAAAAGTATGATGGATAACATTTTAACTAGTTTCAGATCTAAGGGGAGCTACAAAGACGTGCTATAAGCAAACAGAACATGAAGATCGTTACACAACAAATATCTAAAAACGGAATTACATCAAATTAAAGCTGATTCATTCTGTAGCAGTCTCATATTTGTCAACATAATGTTTGATATAACTTTACTTGCTTCAGTACTTATAGTGCTAGGCAAGTAATTCTTGTTTGTTGCAAGGGAGACTATTCATTTGGTCTTGTCAGTATATTTCATGAATGATTTCCCTTTCCCTGTTTGTTCATTTCTTGAAGCGGGACATTTCTCGTTTGTCTTTGGTAAGTCTTGGCAACAGATTGAAAAGTACATAAGTTGCAGTTTATAACACGTTTTTTGTCTTGTGTAGACATATTATTGTGGTAGTGAAGATTTAAAGTTTATAAACTCTATTTTCGGAAGGAGATATGGATTGAATTGGTAGGTCAGTATGTTGCTTCATGAATTGTTTGACATTTGCAATGGTTTGAAAGGCTTTCAAATGTTGCATTTCTCGTAATGTTTTTGCTTGTGTTTTGCGAAATGGCTGTTGCGTTGACTTGTGTGTTCCACAGAGCTGTCATTTATTTCTGTTAACCATTGCATGCATATCCGATGGTTTGGTTTTTCAGCACATTTATCAAACTCACTTTACTGGTGAGTAGAAAGGGACTGTATTTAATGCACATGTATTAGAATACTGATACTTGGTGTTGATAGTTTAGCGCCTCAGTTGAGTATGTACTCATATCATTGAACACTTTGTTTGAGTAAGAGGAAACACGTAGTTTGTGTGTACACTTAAACTTTTTTTTGTAATCCGAGGTTATCGTGTTGTGGCGTACTTTAAACAGTACCATACAGGTGTTTTATTGTGCCAGAACTTAGCAGATTTATAGTTCAAACTAGAGGCTTTAGTACATGTCATGTGTATAAATACAAGAAACTATAAAACATAAAGAGGTTAGTTTTGTAAAAATAATTGCAGATAATATTGCATACTTAAGTCTTACACAATTGATAATAAACACTTTTTTTAGGCCCCAAATGGGTAACCCCGTTTTTTCACATATATCACACATATACACAAAATGCATCATCTTTAGGTGTTCTAGCATTGACCTAACATACGAAATACAAATTTATCGATGGAAAATATGAAATGTATATATGTGCAAATATATGTTTTTATTAAAAAAAGCCGAAATAAAACTTAGTTTGTGTGTACACTTAAACTTTTTTTTGTAATCCGAGGTTATCGTGTTGTGGCGTACTTTAAACAGTACCATACAGGTGTTTTATTGTGCCAGAACTTAGCAGATTTATAGTTCAAACTAGAGGCTTTAGTACATGTCATGTGTATAAATACAAGAAACTATAAAACATAAAGAGGTTAGTTTTGTAAAAATAATTGCAGATAATATTGCATACTTAAGTCTTACACAATTGATAATAAACACTTTTTTTAGGCCCCAAATGGGTAACCCCGTTTTTTCACATATATCACACATATACACAAAATGCATCATCTTTAGGTGTTCTAGCATTGACCTAACATACGAAATACAAATTTATCGATGGAAAATATGAAATGTATATATGTGCAAATATATGTTTTTATTAAAAAAAGCCGAAATAAAAAAAGGAAAGAAAAAAGGTGATGTGCCCAAAGTAATGTACAGCGTATGTGTCAGGATAACAAAATAGTATGGATTGTTGAAAATAGAAAATAAAAGGAAACAGAAAAAAGGAGAGAAAAAAGACTAAAATTCCGTAAAAAGGAAGGAAAAGATCGTTTCCAAATCGTGTTAGTAATTCTTAATTTGTTTTAATTTTGTTCTGTAAAACTATGCCACTTTCTAGTGTGCTGGCCTAGTTTGTTTTTTATTATAGCTATTTCTTTTTCTGTCCTTATTCTCATTTTTAAATGACATTTGAACATTTCAGTGGTTGGTTTAATGTTTTAACTTCATTTTGAAGATAAAAAATTTGAAAAGTACAATTACAAAGTTAAGTACTGATATTTTATTTGTCAAACAGTTATCTGCGATACCAAAACATATTTCATTTAAAGTGAATGTATGATTAATATTTTTTGTACTCAGAAATTGACTTAGTTCTCCCCAAATTCTTTGAACAGATTGACACTCCCAGAATAGATGTTCTATTGATTCTATGTGCATATTACAAAAATCGAAGAGGTTCGATGAAGCCAATTTACAAGTAAAAAGGTATTTATTTGTTGGTATTAGGCGCAAAATCTGTATTGAAAATTTCCAAGAGTAACATTGTTAGTTGTTAGGTAGATCGTGTTATATATTTTTTTCCAGGTTAATTCCATATTATTATAAGATTGATTCCATTTATTTTCTGCTGTTACTTGCTCATGCTTTCTGTTTTTAATTAATGTTTTATATTAAAATTTATTCATGTTCGTTATGCTAAGAATGTTTTCCACTAAAAAAATATTTGTTGCCTTTCTCTTGTCAAAAGATTTTTATCTAATCCCTGCTTTTATTCCTTTGGTATTGAATTTATTAATGAATTGTATTTAAGGAAGTCTCTATCCTGTATCGTATATGTGTTCCTAAGGTCATTAAACGTATAGTAAGTTCCAGATCTAAAGTCAAAGAGGTGTTCTATATATTTTCTGCCATTATCGTACCATTCTTTCCAGAAAACCAATTTCCCTAGTATTTTTATTCCGGAATTATTCCAGATTATATGATTTGTAAGTTATTTTTCTTTAGTATATTCTGCATTTATCTTAAACCAGGATATTAGAATGTCTTTCAGAAATGCATTTCCTCTGCTTAATTTTTCAACATCTTTAACTTTCAAGTTACATTCAAATAAAAGCCCATTTCCATTTTCTTGTAGGATATTGCTATAAAAACATTTCCATTGACATTTGTTTTGATTTGAGATTAACCGTTTAACCCAAGATGATTTATTGAGCATATGAAACTTTCTATATCAGTAAGTTTTAAACCTCTGTTTTCGTGATTATCTGTTATCATATTTCTTTTTATTTTGTCTGGTTTACTGTCCCATATGAAGTTATAGATGGCTTTATTAATATCTTTGAAGACAGATTCTGGTGGGTTTGGTAACACTGTAAACAGATATACAAGTTTTGGGAGTGCAAATGTTTTAACAACTGTGACTTTACCCATGAGTGTAAGCTTTCGATGTTGCCATTGTTTTAAACAGTTTTTAACTTGCACTAGTTTTTGGCTCTAAGTTTAATGTATGTTTTAGTTTCTTATCGGTGTGAAATATTATTCCTAAAGTTTTTGCTTGTTCTGAGGTCCAAATGAACTTTTTGTCGTCAGCGTAATGTATTCTTTAATTGTTTACTGTGCAAGCCTTTGTTTTATTTCAATATTTTTAACCATTATTCCTTTGATCTGGTTGTCATTTTTTATTTTCCTCGCAAGTAATTCCAAACAGATAATGCAAATTGACGTTGATAACGGACATCCTTGTGTAACACCTCTTTTTACTTGAAAACTTTCTGACATGTAACCATTGTTTATTATAATACTGTTTATATCTGTATTAAAGAGTTTAATCCAATTTATGAGCGATTCCCCAAAGTCAAAATGACGTAAACATTGAAAGATGTAGTTTTTATTCAAGCTATCAAAAGCCTTTTCATAATCAGCGAAAAATAAAATTCCTGGAAAATTGTTTTTTTCCAGAAATTCTAGTGTTTCAAAAATAAGCCTAATATTCTCGCCAATGTATCTTCTTTTCATGAAACCTGTTTGCTCATGACATATAATAGAAGGCAATACTTTTTTCAAACGATTCGAAATTGCCTTTGTTGCAATTTTATAATCAACATTTAGCAAAGTAATTGGACGCCAGTTTAATAAGGATGTTAAATCTTTGTCAGGTTTTGGTAATAATGAAATAATGCCTTGCTTTTGTAGTGCTGTTAATTCACCTTGCGAGAATGAGCAATTAATTGACTCTAAGTAGAAACTTTTAAGGTCTTTCCAGAAAATTTTATAAAACTCGGAAGTAAAACCATCAGATCCTGGACTTATATATCATTTTTCATGTCTAAAAGCGCTTGTGTACATTCGCATAAGTTTTCCGTCACAAAGTTTTGACTCTTTGTCTGATAATTGTGTTCCTTTCTCATCAAAAAAGTTAGTCGAAGACAGTCTTTGCTCTCGCTCGCTATTGAGACGTTTATAAAACTTTACCTTTTCATTTAGGATTTCTGATTGGTTTGTTATTTCATTACCATTTATGATAAGTTTGTAAATTTTTTTTTTTTCGGCCTGTCTTTTCTCCAAATTAGCAAAGAATTTTGTGTTCCTTTCATTACTTTCAATGTTTATTGCTTAAGATCTCAATAGATAGCCATTCATTTTATTTTCATACAATTCATGTAGCTCTTCTTCTTTCTGTACAAGTTCCAGTTTAGTTTCTTCTGTATAACTGTTACCGGTATTTTCGTTCATTTTGGCTTTTAATTTATTTATAGCGTCAATTAGCTCAGTCTCAGGTTTATCCCTTTCTTTCTTCTTATGTACTGAGTAATTTATTGTTTCGTTTCCAATATTTCCTTCGATATGTTCCCAAAGGGTATTTGTGCTTCTTTGTTATTTTCTGTTGTATCTTTAATTGAACTTCTTACAATATTTTGGAATTCATCTTCAAACAGAGGGCTATTGTTGAATTTGAAATATCCCGGGCCTCTCTTAATCTGAAAAATTGATATTCAGTGCTACTAAATAATGGTCAGTTTTAAAACCAGGTGTTATTTCAGACGTTTTTATTAGATAATTCAAATTGTTTGAAGTTAAAATATATTCTAATCGGCATGATATTGGTGGGTTACTACTTGAACGCCAGGTAAAGTCCGTTTTATTTTTATGGTATACACGCCAAATGTCAGATAAATCTAATTCTTGTATCATATTATTTAAATGTGCTCTACATTTTTTATGTGTGTCCATTCTGCCATGTTTATCTTTTTTAACGTCTAAGACCGTATTAAAGTCACCCCCTATTATAAACTTTTTATCATCGTTGTGTCTAATGAATTGTTCTAATATATTGAAAATACATATATCATCTTTATTTGGTCCATATATATTTATAATAGTGAATTCTATATTATTAAATTTAATATCGACAGCTATTAATCTTCCTTCCAATAATTCTATATAGTTAGTTATGCTATGCGTTTCACTTATATTGAATAAAATTGCTATTCCTTCTTTGTTAGACGAAATAACACTAAATACTGCTTTTCCTTCCCAATCTTTGGTCCATTTATCACTAGACATTTGCGAGGTAAGTCGGAAGGCGATAGTGAATGGCAGATTGTGAATATTTTATGGGGAACATCTCAAAATTATACACATGTCAAAATAGTGATAAGTTGTCGTACAAAATATGATTTTTGCAAAGAGCATCATTTCGGAGACACATCATTGCAAATATATTTTATAATTGCGTACATAGTATTTAATTGATTAGAGCGATTTCTATTCGCCTGAAAACAAGAGATGCACATACTCAACCGTCTAGGGCAGTTATTGTATTGGATGCGCCCAAACAAAGCTGATGCTCCTGCAATACTTTATGTCACAATATGGCATGTTCGAAATTTATTTGCCCACATAATATATACTGTTTACAGTTTTACGTTTTAGACTGTCAAAACAATCCGCACGATATTTGCGTGCAAAACATAGGCGTGACATAAATGGATCCAATAAAGTAAATTATAGATAACGCTGGCAGCATTCTGTATCTAGAATCACAGATACTCGGGGTTTTGACAGAAAAATAATTGAAACTCTTTTTTCAAATTCTCGTTTTCACCCTGTAAGATATGCAACACGCAAGAGCGCATTTATACTTATTAGGTTTATACTTTATGACTAATCATTTAATTCTATGTACGCAATCATAAAATATATATACAAGTATCACTCACGTGATTTTATCGGTACCGCGTAACATTGTCTACCCGTTTGTTAACGTTACATGTATATAATACGTACAAGGGAAAGATAAAGGCGCGGGGAGCCAGAACGTGTTGTACACAGTCCAATCGCCAAAAATGCGTCCCCGTATTTTAACCGTGCAAATTATAAACATGTACTGGTTCCCCACGCCTTTAGTTGAAGTAGAAGAATTCATGTAAACTAATCAATTAGAGATGTGGCAAGACCACATTTGCAAATTTTTGTAGAATTTTGATACGAAGCGGCCGGATTCTATGTATATCCTGACTTCCTCTTGCACTTTCAGACGAAACCGATAAGTTGATACACTATGGTAATTTTGTAGAGAAATCGACTTCTAAGTATAAATGAGTTTCAATTATTTTTTTCTGTCAAAACCCCGAATATCTGTGTCTAGAATGTGGCTTCCTTGGGTATCAAAATGATGCCCAACAGTTTGGATTATCCGTCAAATTGCCAATGATTTACTCTTTCCACAAGATCTGTCCAAATCGAGATCCTGTTATGACTTCTTATACTGCGACACAGTTGCGACGAAAACCTGATCAAGAAAGAAGGAAGTGCTACCGTTTGAAAAGGTATATAGCTCGTTATAGACAAAAGGGCGAACATGCCATTTGTGAAATGAAATGTTGCAAGAGCATCAGCTTTGATTTGGCGCATCCGCGACAATTACCTCCCATGACGGTTAGTGTATGCGCATCTCTTGTTTGCAGGCGAATAGAAATCGCTCTTATCAATTAAATACTATGTACGCAATTATAAAATATATTTGCAATGATGTGTCTCCGAAAAGAAGCTTTTTGCAAAAATAACATTTTATACGACAACTAATCACTTATTTGAAATGTGTATAATTTTGAGATGTTCCCCATAAAATGTTCACAATCTGCCATTCACTATCGCCTTCCGACTTACCTCGCAAATGTCTAGTAGTACTGGTAATTAAATGAGTTTCTTGTAGTAGGCAGATTTTGAACTTTTTTCTTCTTAATCACTGACAGATTTGTAATCTTTTTTTTGGTATTTCCCAGACCCCTAACATTTAATGAGCATATTTCTACTCCGTAAATGAATACGAGTTATTTTGCAGTAATTGGAAACGATCTGTGTAAAAATATACTGAAAAAGGCATAATGGAAAATTTAATGTTGAACATCTTAAGAGTATTTGTCTGAACGTACAAGTTTGTTTACAAAACTACTACACCTATTCGGATATCGCTGAAATTATCACGCGTTTATATATAATGTGAACAATCGACAGGAAAAAAAGGGATGGGTTTGTATTGTTCATGACGGCAATAGTTGCTCATGAAGGTTCAGATACATTTGTGTAAAATTCTAAAAAAACACATTGTTGTTTACAATGAAATATACATTTAGTGTAGTTAAAGGTAAAGTAATATATTTAGATGTGGTACATTTACATGTTAAATGAATTATTTAGATATTATGATAATAAACACTTAGCCAACTTGTGTTTACATGGAGAAGCATCATTTAAATTCTGAAGAAAATACAAGCTTGTGTTGCTTCAGAATTAAATTTAATCAAATTTACTTTTGATATTTAATTAAAATGTGTGTCTAAATTTAAGTTTGACATATTTATACATGTACTTATATCTTAACTTTAAACATTTTTGTTGGATTTCAACAAGAATTCGTTAAAAAAAGTTTACTTTCCAAAACACTTGGTGTAGGATTCAATTGAGAGTCTGATAATACACTTGGAATACCTGATTGATTTGAATATAAAAAGTGAACGTAGAGTAATGGTGTGAATGAATGATATTATAGCAAGTGCTTTGGATTATGGTGTTGATGTAATGTGTGCTGAGGAGAAATTAGTGCAGAATACTTTAAATTACTTGTTGGTGCTGTACTGAACTATCTGGACATTGTATATGATAGTTATTTATGGCCAGTTAATGATCTATTACCAATAGTGTTGGTACATTTATAGTGAAACTCAAAGTAAGCACTTAAAAACGATCGCTACAGTTTCATCATTTTTTTCAAGCAATTATAATTTTATTAAATATCGTTTGTTGTTAGGATAATACCTGCTTAGTCAGTATACAAGATAAAAAAGGTAGGTCACCAGCCTTATTTATAAGTAGGGGTGTAAACGATTAACCGGTTAACCGACCGAACGAACGGTTTACCGGTTACGAAATCGGTAACCGGTTATCAAAAAAATATCTTTATGGCAAAAAGAGAGAAAATTGAAATAAAACGAATAAATGTATTGAAAAAAATCTTGTTTGTTTATTTCTGTCACCGACCTGAAACACGTTGCAACGCGGTGCGTGGAGATAGAAAACTGTGATAACAATTATTATTATTAAAGGTCTCTAAGATTACCGTTTGATGCTATTGTCTAAGCGCCTTTATGAAATTAAAATAGAAAGCAATTAGCAAACAAATATACTTAAAATTTATTTGAAATCATTACTATACTTAACGATGAAAGTAGACATTTATAACATTTTTGTTGTAATTAGAGTAACTCAGTGTAAGAGTAGGTAATAAAATTAGCTCTATCCAAATCAAATCAAATTTTGCTAATCTCAATATACACTTACGTTAGATAGGTTTTCATTCAAAATTTCAAAATGCCACCGGCTCAGTCTGTTGTTTGGAAATATTTTAAGCGTACTAATAATGACAAAAATGTTAAATGTTCGTTATGCAGTGTAAAACTTAAGTGGACAGGAGGTAATTATGTTTTAAATTACTGAAACTGCTGAACGTAAATCAATATACCGGTATATGCATTTTATAACTTTTGCTACAAAATATACGGATATCTTGTCTTTTTCAATGCCGAAGATGGGGAAAATTCACGTTTTCTAAATAATAGCTGATTGTTACTCATCTTAATGTTGTTGTACGGTACAGGCTCTAATCCTGGTAATGGATTTCAGTACAGTTTTTTTTTCTAGGACGCAGACTAGAGAGAGAAAGAGTCGATTATTTTAATAAAGCTTTCTTCACAGAAACTAATTAAGTTTTATTCTTTTCTTTATAGGTACTTCAAACATGCGCAATCATCTGCGAGGTATACATCCTACCATTGAGTCACAAAATGCTTCTGAAACCACGAAACAAGCTTCAATGAACTTGTTTGTTACTCCTACCAAGAAAGTTTTTCCCTCTGAGAGTGAAACAATAACGAAGGCTATAGCTGACATGGTTGTGCTCGATTACGTTCCACTAAGCATCGTCGACGGCGAGGGATTTCATAATTTGATGCACATTCTCGTACCGGACTACAAAATTCCAGCTAGAAATACGATAAGGTCGCGAATTTTTAAGCGCTATGACGACGAGAAAGAGACTGTGTTGAAAAAACTTGGCAATGCAGATTCCGTTTCCTTGACAACAGACACCTGGACATCAAATTCTACGGACTCTTACATAAATGTAACAGAACATCATATTGACGATCAGTGGGAAATGAAAACAAATGTGTTATTAACGCGTGAAATGCCAGAGCGTCATACGGGAGAAAATCTTGCATTAAAGTTGAAATCTTGTGTATCAAAGTTCGAGATTGATGGGAAAATTGGAACAGTAGTGCATGATGACGCGCGGAATATGGAAAGTGCCGTATCAAAATGTCCAGAGTGGGACGATATTGGGTGTTTTGGACACACATTACAGCTTTGCATCAAACTAGCTCTGGAAAATCCAAATGTGTCGAAAATAGTTTACAAATGCAGAAAGTTAGTTGGTCATTTTAAGCATTCCACCACCGTTACCAGTGAAATGAGGAAACGACAAAGTGTGCTAAACGTTCCAAATCACGAGCTAATTCAGGATGTCCCTACACGATGGAATTCTTCACAGCTTATGCTTGAGCGTTTGTTGGAACAAAGGAGGGTTCTAACGGACATTAGACATCTCTTGTCTAGTCACGAGTGGGACGTGATCTCGGACTTATCAACAGTACAAAAGGATCTTACCCAGGTTACAACGTACATGTGTACGGACAGTAGTGTTTCCTCGTCGGAAATTTATGGTTTCCTCATCAGAAATTTATCTAATTGTATGCGGACTCATGCAGAATTGTTTGACTGTTACCAGTGATGACACTGTAATTGTACGTAAAGTAAAATAGATTATATCAGGTGAATCGAATAGACGTTACCGCCCGTCGGATGTAGAGATCGCCAGTTCTGGCTTCTCTACTGGATCCTCTGTACAAGCGACTTCCATTCTTGAATTCAGAACAACGCTCAGCAGCACATGAATCACTGGAGTCAAAGCTCGACGAGATGCCCTTGAAACTTGTTTCACGTGACAGTTCCGAAGAACCACCGTCAAAAAATCCGCGAAGAGCCTTGAACTTTCTTGTGTTTACCTCAACCGAAAAATCGGCAGGAGACACGGAGACTATCTTAGTGAAAAACCATCAAATGAAGAGCCATTACAATGGTGGAAAGAACGTGAATGTAAATACCCAAGGATCACCAAAGTTGCTAAGGCACTGTTAGCCGTGCCAGCAACATCTGTGCCGTCAGAACGAATATTCTCAAGTGCTGAGCTACTAGTTTCTAAACTACGAAATCGGCTCGCCAGTGATATAGAAGAGAACATCATTTTCCTAAACAAGAATAAATTCAAGTTGTGAAATGTTACGTGAATGACTGATGACGCTAATTTAATGATCTAGCATACGTTACTTGCCATGTGTAACACTCATCAAAGAAATATTCTGAGTAATGAAATAAGTGTGTTACAATTATTGCGTTTTACGCTTATTGTGCAAGTGATGTCACTGTTCTATGTCTTTGAAATAACATTGATATGCATTACACAAATGTATTTGATATAGTTTCGTTGTTTTTTCTTGTTATTCAGGTGTTTTTAAAATTAAAACAGTTGTATACCATCGTGTAGATGTTTGGTCCAATGACAGTTTTCAACTTTATTTCAGCTATATTCAGACAAACAGTTTACTAGATATTGTTTTCAACACTATTTCAGTTATGTACAAATAGTTCATGATGTTTTGATCCCCTTCAAAACAGACAGGCTGCAGTCCAAGGATTAAGTCGTTCGTGCATTATACTATACTGTAGTAACGGTGTCATGATAAATATTACCCAAGAAAAAAAGTTCCTAACTCAACATCCGACGATTTCGCATTTCAAACGGTTAACTGGTTAACCGGTCGGAAGATTTTTCAGTTAACCGGTTAGTGAAATAACCGGTTATTGACATCCCTATTTATAAGTAATGGACACTTTTTGTATACCGTGTTACAATTATCAACGTGAATGACAGACGACAGCTGTCAAAAATGTAAACAAAGATTTACCTTCTGAGAAAATCAAAAATGCAAAACAATCAATTTACAGGTAGAATGATAAATCGTTTACTGTTTGCGTTAACATGTTAATAAATATATGGAAAAATATATCACCAAGTCATAGGTACCTGGAAAATGAGTTAATTCCAGAAATAACAAGAGCTGTCCCTCACAAGTGACGAATGCCCCCGAAAGAGGTGCCTCACAGTCTGTGTCCTCTCCATGTGCTCAATAAATGTGCTATGTAATTTTAAAATCCTTCCATGCATGACAGAGTAGCCATACATACAGTATTCCATTACTTTAAACACTAAGTGTGACCTTGACCTTTGAGGTAGGGACTTGGGTCTTGCACGCGACACATCCGCTTGATGTGCTAGACATTTGTGCCAAGTTATTTTAAAATCCTTCAAAGCATGATAAAGTTATAGTCCGGACACAAATGTATGCATATATACAGGATTCCATTACCTATAAACTCTACGTGTGACCTTGACCTTTGCGGTAGGGATGTGGGTCTTGCACGCGATACGTCGTTTTGATGTGCTAGACATTTGTGTCAAATTATTTCAAAATCATTCAATGCATGACAAAGTTACAGTCCGGACACAAATGTGTGCATATATGCATATATAGAGAAATCCATTACCTTCAAACTCTAAGTATGGCCTTGACCTTTGAGCTAGGGACGTGGGTCTTGCACGCGACACGTCGTCTTGATGTGCTAGACATTTGTGCCAAGTTATTTTAAAATCCTTCAATGCATGACAAAGTTACAGTCCGGACACGAATGTGTGCATATATGCATATATAGAGGAATCCATTACCTTCAAACTCTAAGTATGACCTTGACCTTTGAGCTAGGGATGTGGGTCTTGCACGCGACACGTCGTCCTGATGTGCTAGAAATTTGTGCCAAGTTATTTTAAAATCCTTCAATACATGGCAAAGTTACAGTCCGGACACGAATGTGTGCATATATGCATATATAGAGGAATCCATTACCTTCAAACTCTAAGTATGACCTTGACTTTAGAGCTAACGACGTGGGTCTTGCACGCGACACGTCGTCTTGATGTGCTAGACATTTGTGCCAAGTTATTTTAAAATCTTTCAATGCACGACAAAGTTACAGTCCGGACACGAATGTGTGCATATATAGAGGAATCCATAACCTTCATACTCCAAGTGTGACCTTGACCTTTGAGGTAGGGATGTGGGGCTTGCACGCGACACGTCGTCTTGATGTGCTAGACATGTGTGCCAAGTTATTTTAAAATGCTTCAATGCATGACAGAGTTATAGTCCGGACACGAATTTGTAAGTGGGGACGCACAGACGGACGGACGGACAGACGGACGGTGCGATTTTAATATGCCACCCTTCGGGGGCATAAAAACAAAAATGCACAAAATAAGTGATAGACTTAAAACACCAAACTGGACATTTTGAATATGACTCGAAAATAACCAGTGCAGTGATTGGTTATAATAGATCACGTGCATAAATCAGTATACGTATATTTATAGGATTTAAATGGATACTATATAAAAGTTACTTCCCTGAATAAATATGGAAGACAAGAACTGTCATACTAAAGGCATTGTAAAAGTTAAAAAAAACGAAGTGCTTTTACAATTGGATACATAATTTATTTCATTCTGTGATACAAATTTCACTAACAGTTAGTATCATTAGCGTTATATTGTAATCACATTGCTTGTTTAATTGTATGATATTCTGTGCCTGTATTATATGCTGCCCTTATTGCTCCATCTGTTTATGAAATGAGAGAAAAATCGGAATTTGATTTGACTTGACATGATTTGACTCTAAATTAAAAGCGGTAAGTGGCTGTAAACATTTCAGTTGCTGTTGTATTATGTTGAATGTGTTTTAAAATATTTTGACAAGGTAAACCGACCAACCGTATGTACTTTCAATCATTTTTGAAGTTTTCAGATGCAATAACTTTTAGATTCACATTTTGCTTTCTGTATTTTCCTTTCTTGTGTGAACTAGATCAACTACCTACACTTCAAACTATCTTCATTTATTTTCAATAAAATAACTGAAATGTTAAACTACATGTATAATAAGTTATTCGCTGTAAGAAAGAAAATGTCACCAACATAATTTTCTAAAATACAATTATAAGAAATGATCGGCTGAAAACAGAGTTACGGGCCTGTGAAGGTGAGTTTTTGTAAGTATTCTAATAAAATATCATGAAATTGACTACACAGAAAGACAAAGGCTGATCGAGGTCTATTTTGATCAAAGGGTCTAACGTAGGTTTCCGCAACGCAGGTATTTACTGAATGTCAATTAAGCAATAACCATTCTAACTTCATACACATCTTTAATTATTGGCACTTCAAAAAGCAATTAGAGCATACTATTTCCAAAACTTGAAATATCAACACAACGAAATATGAACATAAAAACAGAAAATGATGGGTTTTGATTAAAATTGTTTCGAATTCAATAGGAATTATACTTTTAAGCTTCTAGTTTATTCTGCTTAAATAAATTGAGGATAGAAGTCATAAATGTCATAATTATAGTCACACATGCACTTTATATGATGAAGACTAGATAGAAATATAAAAGTTGATGTCGTACTTTAAGGTAGTAGACTCCTAATAAAAACTTCCACTTGAAACTCTTCAATTTTAATGCTCTAGCCTTTGGCTGAAGATCATTTGATGTTTTTGGGGGGTGTAGGTTCGAATCCAGCCGGAATCAAACAAGTTTTTTTACTTTTCCTACTTTGTTCAGCAGGTTTTTTTAAAAAAACCTACTTATTAGAATGGCGATGTCGTATGTCGGGCGGGTGGGCGGGCGGCGTCAAACATTGGTTTCCGTTGGATGACTTTAGTTAGGAGTGACCAATTGCAATGAAACTTGGTGTGTAGGTAGCTTGCTTGGAGACGCCGCTTGGAATTGCATTTGAGGTCACTAGGGTCAAGGTCAAGGTCACTGTTACTAAAAATAGAAAAACAGTTTCCGCTCAATAAATCAAGCTAGGAGTGACCAATTACAATGAAATTTGGTCTGTAGGTGGCTTGCGTGGAGACGTCGCTTGGGATTGCATTTGGGGTCACTAGGCTTAAGGTCAAGGTTACAGTTACTAAAAATAGAAAAATGGTTTCCACTCAATAACTCAAGTTAGGAGCGACCAATTACAATGAAACTTGGTCTGTAGGTAGCTTGCGTGGAGACGCCGCTTGGGATTGCATTTGGGGTCACTAGGGTCAAGGTCAAGGTCACTGTTACTAAAAATAGAAAAATGGTTTCCGCTCAATAACTTGAGTTAGGAGTGACCAATTGTAATGAAACTTAGTGTGTAGGTAGCTTGCGTGGAGAGGAAGCTTTGGGTCACTAGGGTCAAGGTCACTAGGGTCAAGGTCAAGGTCACTGTAACTAAAAATAGATTTTTATTTATTTTTAGTTTTTAGATTGTTTTAAGCAAAAAAAAAATTTTTTGGGGTCTAGGTCACTGTTACTAAAAATAGATTTTTATTTAATTTTAGTTTTTAGATTGTTTTAAGCAAAAACAAAAAATTTCCAGGGTCAAGGTCACTAGGGTCAAGGTCAAGGTCAGTGTTACTAAAACTAGATTTTTATTTATTTTTAGTTTTTATATTGTTTTAAGCAAAAAAAAAATATTTTTTTGTCAAGGTCACAAGGGTCAAGGTCACTGTTACTAAAAATAGATTTTTATTGAATTTTAGTTTTTAGATTGTTTTAAGCAAAAAAAAAATTTTCCGGGGTCAAGGTCACTAGGGTCAAGGTCAAGGTCAGTGTTACTAAAAATAGATTTTTATTTTTTTCAGTTTTTAGATTGTTTTAAGAAAAAAAAATTTGGGGTCAAGGTCACTAGGGTCAAGGTCAAGGTCAAGGTCACTGTTACTAAAAATAGATTTTTATTTAATTTTAGTTTTAAGATTGTTTTAAGCAAAAAAAATTTTCCGGGGTCAAGGTCAAGGTCAGTGTTATTAAAAATAGATTTTTTTATTTTTAGTTTTTAGATTGTTTAAGCAAAAAAATATTGGGGGGTCAAGGTCACTAGGGTCAAGGTCAAGGTCACTGTTACTAAAATAGGGGGGAGTCAAGATGACTGGGTTTTTTTTATTCTACAATTTTTGCAGGCCCGTTTAAACCTGCTTTGGCGGCAGTGCCGCGTCTTCTTGTTTTCATTATTTTGCATTTGTGTTCATATGTTTATGTTGTTTTTAGACTAAAAAGAAATTAAAAATTTTTAACACATAAGTATTAGCTTATTTGAAGACTTTATTACTCGTAGACACGTCTAAAATCGCAGATGGAGATTTTCAAACTCTTATTATTTTAAATTGAGACGGTAAAACATTGTGAATTTTTGGAATGCTGTTCCCAAAATGTTATAGATAATTATAAATATACAAAAGTCATGCCCATTTCTAGAAAATGATGATTTTTTTAAAACCTTTGGTGTTCAAAATTGAACATGGCCAAAAAAGTACATGAAAATTGTAATACTATCTGATTATTTCATAAAAGTTTTATAAAACTCGTTGATAATATAGTAAATGGTGTATAATTTCTGAAAGAAAATATAGTTTTTGTTTCTCTGGTACCAAATCTGTACCAAATTATTTAATGATAAATGAAATACATGTATTTTCTTATCTCTCATGTGATGTCATTTTATATATAATTCCAAAATGGGGATAGGGTTATTCAAATTCCTATAACTTAGTTTTTTCACGGTAAATTTCTTTTAAAATGAGTTTTGTAAATCCTGGAAATGATGCAGATTAAGAAAATATTAAGCGTATAATGATTTGAAATGGTGCTCATTAGGGGTCTACTATCTTAAGCACTTTAACTTATATGGAACTCTATATAACTCTAAATCCTTACTTTCTTTTTGATAGTCAAAGAAATGATGTTTACCCAACAATAGAACTTCAGAGTTTATATTGCATTATCAAATAAGGTCAAACCTGAAGATTAAAACAACACAGGAGATGCTTCAGAAACAAGTTAAACATGAGTTATGCTACCGTGAATAATAATGGACCAAACAGTGGTTACATCAAAACAGGCGTCATTTTTAGTAAGTTATTATAAAATGCACTAATATAAATATAAACTATCTAACAAAACATACTAAATACAAAAAAAGATATTCTACTTCTAGGAATAGTGATGTTGCCTAAAACTGTAGTTACACTGTACTAAACTGTGCCTAAAAAGAATGAAATGAAAGTATGGCCACTGTCATACAATTACTTAATTGGTTGACGTTTTCTTTTCTAAACTATGAGATACATATTTCCGCACATTTCACAAGTGAAATATATCTATCACACCTGCCAGAATGTTTTATGTCTAATGAAATTAGATCAGCATATCAAAACCAAATCACAATATGAATGTAGAAGTTGATTTTTGAAATAAACACAGCGTTTTAGGTAATTCGTTTTCTTAGTTAATTCACTTTTACATTATATCTATCTATGACAGTTTTATAAGTAATATTCGAGAAAGAGCTGATGTGCATTTTTTTCATCCTCATCCTATTTTCACAGTAATTTTCTACCACTTGTATGATATGATATGATATATATGCACTAGCATTCGGTCAAGGTCAGCACTATTTTAGGTAGTATCTTTCACATAGCAAGTATATCAAAATTTGACATAGAAATTTGTATACACAATTAACGGCTCATGCAAGTGTGAACATTTCTTACCGTAAAGTTTATGCGTAAAGTTAAAGTTTCAAATTTAAGATTATTGCTTTTAAACTAATCTATTTGATTAGACTGTTGCTGTTTTAAATAAATAGTGACTTGAAGTGTTTGTTGTTTCATTCATTAGATAAAGATTTTAACAGGGAAATATGGTAAGAATGTTTTGTATCGGAGAAGGAATGCTTCGGCTCAAGCAGGTAAGTACTTCTGCGCAATACACGGAATAAAATAGAATTAAGTAATTATAAATAATCATTCATACCCTTGCGCTGCAAATGTATTTAAAACGGTGAAAAAATATATCTATTATGTTCTTTGAGTTGTGGGTAAAGAAATCCACCCCCGGGTTGAGATACGTCCCAAACTTCGTTTTTGTCTCCAGCCCATATCTGGTCTGATTACAGCAGATGAGGAAACCTTTGACACTCCAAGAAAAATACACATAGCTCTATTTGCTATAGAATCGATGCAATCTAATTGTTGTGTTCCCAACATTGCTACGTCATATGATACAATCGACTAAACAATTGAGTCAAACAAATTCGTGAAAACATTATTAAGCATACCACAAAAAAATGACATTGGCTAACTGAGCTAAAGTCTTTGTAGGCATATCATAGTTAGGTAATTGGTCTAATGTAAGACCCAAATATCAAATGTGTCTAGAACTTTAAAAAAAGTATTACCACATGAAAAAAAATGTTTAATTACAGATATATTGTTAGGTCTAAAATTAAAGATGTAACTTTTATTAGAATTGACATGTAATTTGATTTGCGATAGTCAATTCTTTTATTATATTTGATATAGGGTCTTGGCGAGTTCACCAGGTGCGAAATCCGACGGTCTGCCGTGACTATAAACAATTAAAAGATATATATATATATTTTATATTGACTGCAAATTCCGGTCAAATTCAGCCAATAAAACTTAGTCATCTGCATTAAGCGAGATACATACTTTTTCTTCGTTTCCTATGTCAGTACCTTATCCTAGAGTTTTAATTTTTTCTTAAGCCAAGTCATTTATAAAACAACTTAAAATTTGCCATAGAATGGAGCCTTGACGTAAACCGGATGACATTTTGAACCAATCAATTTGAAAGCCCTTTACACGTGCTGATGTCGATGAGTTAATGTACCATCATCTTAACGTTTCAAACAATTTTAAAATGAATAGAGATTACCCCTGCGGACTATATCGTATACCTTTTTGAAGTCGATAGACGTAATTTCGGCTTCTTTCTTGTTTCAAAAAGATTTTTCAAAGACGACAAATAGTCAACAGTACTTCCTTTCTTCCAAAAACATTTTCTTGTTTATATATCTGTTCTCACAGATAGCCTCTCGTTTAATTTCTACCGGGTATATATATTGCGCATAACAGGAGACAGAGATTAGCCAACACAATCAGAAGTACTATGTTCAGAAATGGCATTTACAATACATTCGCCCTAATCACTCGGTATCCGTATCGTATCACTATAGAAACAAACATTGAATAAAATATGCAAACATGATATGGACACTGTACATCATTCTTGAATATTTCATATGCCATATTGTCAATACCTGGACATTTTTTACCATCTGTTATGAATATCTTTATGTTTACTGCTTAAATAGCAATATCAAAGACAAAGACGTGTGAAT
Organism: Saxidomus purpurata; assembly: GCA_022818135.1. NCBI lineage: Eukaryota > Metazoa > Mollusca > Bivalvia > Venerida > Veneridae > Saxidomus > Saxidomus purpurata. Next base: position 42,948,326 of record JAFMSR010000013.1, read on the forward strand.
TTTTCAAAGACATAATATCTTAAAATATGTCTAAAAAAATAATAATGTTTTTTTTTTAATTTCTAGCGACCAATGTAAAATAATTTACAAAGGCATACTTTTTATATAAACGTAAAAATACTTGGGTGGTCTTTATGTTTTTTTTCTGCAGTCTTTCAAAAGTGACACTTAATTCTTGCCAAAGTCTTACTTATATAACATGTTTCAGCCATTTATTAGATACAACATGAAAATAAGTCATAAAAATATTTCTATCGGTTGCTTATAGGTGGTGCGGTGGCCGAGTGGTTAACGCTCTTGACTTCTAGTCCGGAGGTCCCCGGTTCGATTCTCGACCGGGCACTGGAAATTTCAGAACCCACCTATCTGAGATTAACTGGTTAGAAACACAGAGGTAGTCGCGCGTGTAACGGTGCTATTCATCGGGCATGTAAAAGAACCAAAGGGTCCATTCGTAAAAAAGAGCTAGGGTGTGGTACCCGGATTGCCTTGTATCTTCTTCTGTCTTGAAAAAGAACTACAATGTAAATAAGAGCTTGCTCTTTATTGTATTACCCTTGGTACTTGGTACTGAAACAAAATCATCCATACATACATTCGTATTGAGCCTTTAAATAATGTTGATCAGTGTTGCTGGAATAATTCCATATCATAGTAGTGTGTGCACCGACAAGTATGGACGTGACAATTCAAGCTCTTCTAAAAGCTTAAAATACTGACGTTTTACCAGGAAGCTCAGAGTGAAATTTATATGTATGGATTGTGAATTTTAAGGATGATTAAATGCCAAAAGGATTTTTTTAGTGAGTTTGAAATTTTGATGTATTTATTTGATAAACGTCTACACATCTCCTTTACCTGGATTTTGATTATTGATCGAGGATTGTCTATATAAAGCAGTGTAAACTATGCATTGTACTCGAACAATAGCATAACATTTATAGCAAGAGTGTGTAGTCACGGACAGTGATATTGACCATTAAAACAACGGAAGCGTGGAAGGACCATTAGTATTGCCTTGTGATTTTCAAAATGAATGTCGATACTGAAGCATACATATATGGCATTGGTGTTTTAGGGGGCGGGAAACATAGAAAAAGAAATAGCATCAACAATACAAACGCCCAATTTACAATCCATATACAAAATCATCTGACATTCATTATAGAACGCTTATATTGTTTATGGTGATTATTCCGTTGATGTTATCATGCAGATTAACGACAGAATATTGTTGTTCTTTCGACATAAACGGTTTCTTAGGAGCGGATCTATGTTCGTTTTCCAAAATTGGGAGTGCACCAAACTACATGTATGTATGTTCACCTAGAGGAACAGAACTTCTGATGAGTCGGATTAAATTGGAAATCGCGGAAACTGATATAATAACGTATTTATTAATGCTAGCAGATGATGTCGAAATAAACCCTGGCCCAACCAACAATGATGATATAATAAGAGCAATTAAAGAGTCAGAACATAAATTGTTGGATGAAATTAGACAGGTTAAAGAAGATGTTTATGAACTTAAGGCTGAAGTTTTGAATCTTAAACAAGATAACACAAAGTGTCGCAGAGTTGCGAAAGTTATGTTCCTCCGTTCATTGTTATTAAATTGGCTCAGTTCATATGTTGTGTAATTGTATTCATATATTGTGTAACATATTCACATATTCCATGAAATTCAGGGTTTTTAGCTTTTTTTTTTTTTGCTTTTTGGATTTTTTGCGGTAAAATTTGTTATAAAGGTTGTTAAATATTGGTAAAATGCGCAGTGAATAAAGGACTATGATATGGAATAAATCTATGCAAAATAAAAGGATAGAAGTTGACCAGATGTTGATAGTTTTTTTAAAGGTGAAAGAAAAAAAAGGAAAATTTTAATTTTCAATGTTGGCATAAAAGAAAACGCCACCACACAGAGGTTAAAAGGAATATTGCTGAGATAAAACAAGACCAGGCAGCATTTAATGACAACATTGGTAAAGTTGATCATGAGATTGACGTTTTGCATGAACTTAAAAGAAATATGCAGTCGGACATCGAATATATGAGCGATAAATGTGACGACAAAGTAGATAAAATAAACAGACTAGAAGAGGAATTGGACAGACTTGATGCGTATTCTAGAACTGATCGCATGCGTGTTTTTGGTCTAGATATGGGTCAACATGAAACTCAAGAAAAAATGAAAGAAAAAATAGTAAGTAATGTACCCAAAGTTGCAAATAGAGACTGGACAACTGATGATTCAAAACGAGTTAATGTGGCAGGAGAAGCAATGGATGATAAACCTTCCATTGTCGTTGTCCAATTAAGATTTGACGACGACAAATATGAAACTTATAAGGGCCGAGATGATCTCCGAAAGTCAGGTATACGCGTCAGTGACGATTTAGCTTACAGACAGCGAAGTTAACTAAAGAATCTCCGCGCTCAGGACAAATTAGTATACTTCTATAAGGTAAAAATACAAATACGGTCAAATACAAATGAAGAAGACTCCAGTCAAAGGCGGTTCTTAACGGGTACTATGAAAGTACAAAGTGAAAACGAAAACTCCAATCCCGAAGATATGATTTTCATAACGCATAATGCAAGAGCGTCTTCCACAACGGTCAGTTCAATAAACGGTTCACATGCAAGCAATTCTATGGACCGAGGTGAATATTTAGGATGCAGGCCAAAGCCCATGCAATACCAGTACTGTCTTAAAGTTTGTTTGTTGGAATATAAAAGTTGACTGATTTGAAAGCGTATTTAAACAGTTTTGATGTTTTCGGTTTACTTGAGAAATGGTCGGCAGCAGATAACATTGAATATTTGTTCCCAAATTATTTCTGTGTTGAAAGAGATGCTCTTAAGAATGAAAAAAGGGTCGAAACATGGCCGGTATTGCAGTGTATATAAAAAACGTAAATATGTTAAAAGCTTAAAGTCAAATTGTAAACTTTCCATATATCTAAAATTCGATAAGTCTTTGTTAAGTATAGAAAATAATATACTTTTATGTATTGCATATCTCCCATCTGAGTCATCACCCCTCTTACAAAAATGAAAATAATAAAGGGATGGATCTCTTTGAAGATGCACTACATGATCTAGACATTAATTTGAACGAGTACCTTACTTGTTTGTTTGGTGATTTTAACGCAAGAACAGCCGTCAATCTTGATTACATTGAGTCGGAAAATTAACCCCAGACCATTTACAGTACAGCGATGTCCTTAATGACAAATACCTACATAGAGTATCATGTGACAGTCAGTTCAAGAAATCTGGGGAAAAGTTATTGAACTTCTGCAAGGCTTACTCATTACTTATTGGAAATTGACGAGCGACTCCTGATAAAAACATCGGTGAATTTACCTTCGTCGGTCCGATGGGTAATAGAGTTATAGACTACTTTATATGTCCATGGGAAGTTTTACAGAATATAAACATTAAACTTGGCGATAAAACAGAGTCGTATCACTTCCCAGTTGAAGTATCTATGCTTCGACGTTCTAGTAACCATTTACAACCAAATATAGCACGACCTACGCAACGAAAAGTATCATATTATCTTGAAGGTCAAAATAGAACAGACTTTGTCGAGACAGTGAGGAATAACCTTTCAAATGCTTAAACACTTGAACTAATAGCCCTGATTGAATCTGGGTGTAGCGAAGTAAATGATATATTGTTAAAAATAACTTATATCCTCAAAGATAGTCTAAGCTGTTATACAGTTTCTAAAATACCACTTACATCACAACAACCACCTTGGTTCGACAGAGAATGTTTGAAGTTAAAACATCATAAACATATTAATCTACGGCTGTACAGGAAGTTACGCTCGGTGCAAAATCTAAATTATTATAAATTGGCTCGATCTGAGTTCCAGAATATGTGTAAAACTGAGAAAACTGCGTGTGCAATAAAAGGTCTGATGAATTGATAGAGTCTGCACATAACCTAAAGTCGTTTTGGAAGAAATTAAAATGTTAAACTTAAACTCAGTCTGTTCAAAATAATATCTCAGTTGAAGACTGGAAGCGACATTTTGAAAATCTCTTTAGCCCTGGCACGGATAACGAACTTTATAAGGTTGTCGTAACAGAGGACGAGGTAGATTTAAATGAGATAAAGAATCTCTTTTTTAATTCTGATATTTCAGACGAGGACATTTTGAAAAGTGTGAAATCTTTAAATGAGGGAAAAGCGGCTGGCCAGGATGAATTACCTCCAGGTGTATCTATAGCCTGTGTAAACGTCTTGTTACCGGTACTTAATCGTTTTTTCAACAGATTATTTAGAACAGGCGAATTCCGTGGAATCTCCCTGCTAGATATATTAGGAAAAATTATACAAGTGTTATAAACAGGCGGTTAACATTTTATGCGAATGTTTATTTGAAAATAAATGAAGCACAGTGCGGGTTAAGAAGTAACTATTCAACAATTGACAATGCATATATCCTGCAGGCTCTTATTTCTAAGTATCTTTCAAAAATGGGCGAAAAATTATACGTGGCATTTATAGACTTCAAAACTGCATTTGACTCTGTTAGAAGGGATAAGCTGTGGCAAGTTCTAGGGAATGCTGGATCCTAGGGAACACATACAAATCTTTACAAGGAATGTATGCAAATGTTAAAGCACGTGTGCGCTCAAACGGCACTACTTCCGGGTTTTTCAACTGCCCGTTGGGCTTGAAACAGGGCTGCATTGCTTCAGCGATCCTTTTCACTTTCTTTATAAATGAAGTAGCTGAATTATTGCAGTCCAGTAACATGAAGGGTATTCAGTTGTTCCCGGGCATTACAGAAATTATTATACTAATGTTTGCAGACGACGTTGCGCTTATATCAGATACAGTAATTGGTTTACAACGTCAACTGGATCTAACTTACAAGTTTTTTTTAAATTAGTTGTTTAACGGTAAATGTTGACAAAAGTAAGGTTATGGCTTTTAAAAATGGTGGTCGTCTATCAAGAGAAATGGTATTACGATGGTATTCAGCTTAATTGTGTAAACTCATTTACTTATGTCGGTGTTACCTTTAGCAGAAGTTTGTCCTTTAATATAATCGTTAACATAATATGTGTGTGGCTTTACGTTCGTGTAATGCAGCAGTTATTTGGGATTGTGGAAGGCTACCGTTGAATGGATTGAAAGTACAAAACGTGATCAAGTATTGGCTAAAAATCATCAAGATACCTGACACTAGATATGTAAAGGAATATTATTTAATGCAATGTCACTTTGATTGAATCGGAAAAATAAACTGGGTTACCAAAGTTAGGGAAATTCGTAAGGGGGGTCACTGGTGAGGTTTTGGATTTTTGCACATTTGTTATATTTCAAAAATGATTAGTTAACTAGAAAAAACAATTATGCAGTAGTAAATTTAGGCACAACAGGAATATTCTAGTGTAAAAAAATTGAACATTTTTTAGAAAAAATATTTTGACCTCACATTTTGTGACTAAATTTGACTAAATTGACAAATTTTGTCATATGCCAAAATGGGGGTAGGGGTACAAAAATAGTCATTTCTCAAAAACCATTAAAGATATTTACTTAATTCAAACTTTATTACAAGAATTGATAGGATATAAAAATACGTTAATAACTAGTTCCTTTTACAGTTCTTTGTTACAGACCTATTCCGTCATATCTCAAAGCTCGTCGAAATCTAAAAATCACATTTTTTGTCAGTTTTTATTGAGTTTCTTTCTTATATGCACATTGACCCCAATTTTTTATTTTTGCATTCTAAAACAAAGGTTTTAATCAAACTGTAGGCAAAATATCTGAAAAACCTTGTTATTCCTTAATCATGAAATATGCATTTATCAAAAATTGAAAAAATGAATTTTAGTAAAGTGGGTGGGGTAATAATAAGGAGCGTAATATTTATTCAGATGATGATAGAAATACCACTAACTCTAATTTTTCATCCTAAAGTATGACACACTACATTAGAAGAGATTAAAAATTGATATCCATTCTGAAACATACATAACATACATAAACGTTTTCAATACGAACATTCTAGCTAATTCTGCATTAAGCACCTTATCTGATAGTGTATCACTAAAGATTAATATTGCGAAAAAGGTAAGCAACTGACCCATCATTATTTTTCCAGAAATTAACTAGCAATATGTTAGTCTCTATAAAAAACAGGGTCATTAAAATTTCTTGTTATTTTGAATTTCAGCAAAATATTTACAAAGCCGTTTATTATAAATGTGTGTAGTGTCTGAATACTATAAGTGCTAACAATGTTATTGTATTGCTCTATCCACAAATTTGTTTTTGAGTTTTGCAACGGAAAATGAAAGTACATTGTATATTGTGAAAATGTCATTACATTGTTGTATTCATGAAATTTGTTGTAGTCCTGCATAGAAAAATTAGTCTTTTATAATACATTGTAAGCTATACTTACTAACTTAAAAAGGAAATTTGTAAAAATTTAAAAATGAAAAATTTGTTAGAGGTTTACTATGAATTCCGTAGTGATTGGTATAAAATAAACTATAATTATGTCATTATACTGTTCTATTCACAAACTTGTTGTATATAATATTATAATGCCATTTATCACTTAAAAATAATTATACCAAACACCACGTAGCTATATATAAACCGATCACAAATTTAGTGTTTGTAAATTTGTAAGCACATAATTATGTATCGAGTTAAAAATATTTCATTCAACAGTGATTTATTTGAGTTAACGTGTAAAATATAGCTTACAATGTATCAAAAAGACGTTAATATTTCGTTGAAATATACAACAAGTTTGTGAATAGAACAGTATAATGACATAATTATATATTATGTTCTTTCTATAAAATTGTTCATTACTTCGACGACATGGATTTGTTTAAGACACACGGCAAGCAATATCTTACATGCTGTTTTAAAATGAATCACTTATTAGAATACAATATCGTTTGCCGATACGAAAGATTAAGGTAAAAAATTGAAAAACAATTTTGCAAACTGTATAATTTGTGAGCGGTTTTGGTATATATTTATATAGTGTCAATGTACTATAATCACTGAAAATGTCATTGTTATGTTGGTAATATCTTTATAATCATATGTGATGCCTTGATAATTATGCTGATGAACATGTGTTAAATGTACGAAAGTCGTCACAATAACGCCATTTCTTCTATAAGCATTATATCGGTGCACACTTGTTGTATTTTGTATATGCTATTGTGTATCTACATGTCATGGGCCGGAGGCCTACAACATCCTTGTAAATAAAGTTGAAATAAGAAATAGTCAAAACATCATTTCAGTATGTGTTACTGATTTTCCATTTCTTATTACGAGATTCAGATGTTAGCCTTTGATTGTTTAATGACCTTTTTACAATTAAGTTTCAAAGACACATCATTTGCGACGTTTACAACATATACATAGACATGATCAACTTTGATTTTATAAACCAGATTCATTCAGGACTTAAAATGTATTATGTAACTTCTCAACAACCTTATCCTAACTCTAATCATATTCAAATTTGGTTCAAGCAGGTTTTGTATCAGTTATTCCTAATGGCATATCAAATTATACAAATCCCAAAAGTGATATATCTTTGTCAATTTCATCTTCAGTCTATTCAAGTGTTTAGTGATTTACAAACCATTAAAATGTAGACAAAATCGCTACAGTTTTATAATGTTAAATACCACTGGAAACGTTTATAATATTAATCGAATCAACATGAAGAGGAAGAATTTGCCTAGGTAATAGCAACATTTGGCGATTTATGATGAACTCCTGACTAGGTTATTGATAACATTGGAAGGATAACTGATTTAAATTTGTAGTTTTTCAATACAGAGGAGTTCTCCCTTCGATAATGATACTTTTGAAAGACTTGTCTGTGTTTATTTTAGATAATGAAACATTAGCGAAAATATTCAATCAATATATTATTGTTACGTTTTATCATCGTTTACTTTGAATTCCAATCTGCCTTACGAAATAAACTAAACAAGAAGGCAATATCATGTAATAAATTACATTTTATCTTTGATACATCTTCTGCTTTAAAGAAATCGGAACATTATGTTCAACAAATTTATTATTGTGACCTTTATACTTGTATTGTATTTAACTGTTGTGATTGTTAGTCTACATACTTTATATGGACTTAAATTTAAAGATCATCAGTTTGTTATTCGTCTTCCAAACAATGTTAAATTTTCTGCATTAATGCAGCCTAATGGTCAAACGGGACAAGCACCACCTAAAGTAAGTTATGTATGTCGTTATTTATACTTTGTAAATGATATATTTTCCACATATGAGCAAATATGAAACACGCAGTTAGTTACTTAAGCTGCTGTGCTCATCGAATGAGCCAGCATAACAGGAAACAATAGCAGTCGAAGTTCGGAAAAAAGTCATTCAGCAAATAGCGAAAACAAAATTTGATCCATGGATTTACCATAGAGTGTACATGTAACATTGAGAATTATTTGTGCGCCCGGATGTGCTATACTGAGCTGCATAGGTAGGTAAAACATGCAAAATAAAACCCACTAATATTAAGGAACATACCTCAATGAGATCAAAGATCTGTTTACAGAGTCAATCAGAACATAAGTTTGTTACTAGTATATTACAAAAAGAACTTAGAAATTCATTCCATAATAAATACATATTACAAAAAGAAAGTATGTTACAAATATACTAAACATTTGTTCTGATTATTTCAAATGAAAAATACAATGTAGTTGGTAAATATTCCTTATTGTTTAAATAAAAATCATTTTGCCATCAATGCTTGTCGCAAATGTACTGTAACATCTAGCTTTAGTTTGCACAAAATTTATTTAGCATCTATTTTGCCATCTAATTTTAGTTCACATTAGTTTGACTTTGATAGTATGTGTGTTTGGCGTATTAAATGTTTCAGTGTTTACATATTTCTTGTGTACTGATAGGTTTTGAAGAAATGTTTGAAGTTCTTGGACCAAAGTTTCGCTAACCGATATTGGCTGCAAGAAATTTACGTTTAAAGAGGGCAATTCTTTGCATTTAAATCTGTCCGAAGATTCAGTTGTTTTTGTAAATACATTATAATCTGACGTAGACGTAGAATCTACCCATAATTTATTCTTAAACCACAGGTGAATTTTCACTATTTTTTAGCTTTAATTGGTATTTCCTGAGTTTTCTCTCATTTCAATGTACATACTTTTAAATTATAAGATCTAGTTTGATTGTTGACAGCAGCATACGTCTTCAAATTTGTTTTCACTTACATTTTAATACGAGGATGATTTTTAATAATGCTACTTACCGAGTAAAATTTATTAACCCACATATACATACACAAAATACTCTCCTCTTTCATCCATACAAAGTTACAGTCGTCTTATCAAATTCTGAAAACATTTCTGATAGTCATCAATAAGCATGTACTTGAGGCACTGGGATATTGCCGAATCGAGTGAAGTACGAGAGTCATAGCGTCTACCAGCTAGAACCAATTTCAAGCTAGGAAACAAAAAAAGGTCTAGCGAAAACGCAGGATGTTCCGACACTCGCACTTTTTATTCAGCCAAATAAACCTTCACAAGGAGAGCTTTTTTAGATGAAGCATAGTCATGCTGTAACGAAATGTTCTTATGACGTTTTTTGGTCTCCGCTTTTTGAAGTACATTAAATTTACTTTCTGATCAGTTCAACAAATCACCTCTTAAAGCCTCTTTTTTAAAAACGAAAGGGAGAAATTACCAAAATATAGCATCATTTGCATTACAAAGTGTGAAGAACAATAAAAGTCCGATAAAATGTAATCTCGGCAGGACACGAACATATGCAGATAACTTAGGGCAGGTCTCACTGCTTACAATAAAATGTATCCTAATAAAAACGTGAATATTACAGCAATACTTGATATTGTCGGCATAATTAAAGGACGACTTACAATATAATTCATTTCTGAAAGTTTTATTTGAGAAATAACTACCAAAACGTGTAACTTCATAACACTAAACCAAGTGATATACGAGGTCTTGTTAACTGATTTTGAAAAAAAAGCTTTTGGTTCGTTACAGCGGTCTTAGATCTCAACATTTATTAGATTTTTACTGTTTTCTTTCATTAGACTGGAAAAGATCTCTAAACTGTGACCGGTTGTGGTGTTGATTTCAATGCTCTTGTCTTAGGTCAATTTTGTCTATTGCTATTAAATTACTTTTTTATCATGATACTGTTAATTTTGCATGTAGATATTGTGATGCTGTTGACAGCTTTGTTTTGCTTTAAACTATATATACAAAATTTTGTTCTTCCACAAAGTAAGGCACGACACTGTTTACAATTGCTGTCAATAAAAATCAATTGTTCGTTTATTAGAATATGTATTAACAAAAAAGTCCATAATTAAGTTGTATAAATACCTTAAATACTACAACTACTTTCACTGTTACGGACTAAGTAATAAATAGTGAAAAAGATGTGTTTGCGCCCGGATAGCTCAGGTAAGCAAATGGTAATGGGTTTGGGTCCCGGTCAGACTTCAAATTTTCCAACCCTGTGACATTTTGGGCTAAAATGGGAACGTGACAGCATTACAAGTTTCAACATTGTAAGGAAGAATATCATACAGGTTATATTCAATTCTAAACAGGGGTTCAGCTGTGAAGGTTGTAGAGCATTCGCCCATTAAGCGAGAGGTCCTGGATTCGAGTCTCGGTTGGGCTTGACATTTTTACTTACTCTTTGACACTTGTTACTATCTGCTACACTACCTGATACAATGTCTAACAAAACTGGTGAGATAGGAGCTCTGTGTGAAAGGTAGGAAGCGTTACACCTATTTCCGAACATTGCCGACACGCCTGTCAAAATAATTATTTAGTACCGCCCAATATTGGTTTCCTAAACTCCGCCTTTTATCAGTTTTTTTTACAATTACCGAACAATACTTTACTTATGTGTTTAATACTTTATGTGTAAAGCGTCTTCAGTTATGACTTTATAATTTTTGTGGTGCGGAAACTAAGAGGATACTGGCCTTTCTTGGTATCTTGTTAAAGTCTTTGGTTAACAAGAAAATTTTGGAAAGGATCAAAAACAAAACAAAAACAAAACACATGATCTGGTACCTAATCTGTACAGAACCTATTTTGTCATCACCCTAAAATGCAAAAAAGCAAATGTCTTGATTGTCGTTCTGCACATGTGTCAATATCTGAATCCTTTAATTAAAGACAATTGAACAGGAATGTGAGATATTGGCACAGGGGTCCAAACAGACATGTGTATTCCCAGTAGGGGTCTTAGCTGATGACAGACTATCTTCTGTTTTTCATTTTCACCGTTAGATAATAAACTGATTTCATAAAAAAACAGGAAATAATTAATACACCAGTTATCTCTCTACATGTCAATAAAATCAATGGTCAGTTTATTGGACTAAATGTCCAGTCTAAAGACAACTTATCGGACAGTACCCTATCTGATAAGGGGTCATAAAACAATTAAGGGATTGGACCTCCTGCGGTTTGGGGGGAGGGGGTCACTTATGAAGGAGATTTTTATTGTCTTTATTTTTTTGCGTAAATATGCACTATCATGCCCAAAGCATATCTCATTTTTTTCACCTTTGATCTTAGTCGCGCGTCTGACCGAAACATCAGCTGTGGAATATGCGTATCTTTTAAAAACCCGTGATGTTGAAAATCGCATTGAATTTTGTAATTTAATTGTGCTATAACATTTTTGAGTTTTAGAATTTTTAGAAGTAAACTTTTACGTTTAGTGTTTGTGACCATTGCTTGATTGATCATGGATAACAGAAATGACTGATTCGGCTTTTTGTACACCTATATCAATGTCTGCTGCTTTTTATTTGTGTGTGACGTCGGTCACCATTAATTTACTACACGCATTCTCTACTTTTAAAACCAAAGATCCTATCAAGTTCAGTCTAAAATAATCCTTCAGAATGTCATTTTTAAGATACAAAACAAGGGAAAAACCCAGCAGACATTGATGTCGATATGATTTGAAAAATTGTTTCTAGGTCAAATATATTATTTTTTAGAATAAACTTATTAACTTAAACTCGAACTTGATCCAATGTTTTGTTGTTGTTTTCACAATAATCATTTTAAGCACATACTATTGTACAGTATTAGGCATTAAAATATGTATATTATTCCCCCTACCTTGGCGGCGGAGGGAATACGGTAATTGGCTCAATCCGTGCGTCTGTGCGTCAGTCCGTCTGTCCGTTCGTCACACTTTTGCCGGAGTAAAACTATGAAAGTATTCAACAGAATTTATCGAGCAATAACTCTACCTTGCCTATTTTTTTAATTATTCACCTTTGTTAAATTTTCGCCAACAGTTTTAAAAATATTTTCAACTGCCCTTTTGTTTCTCAGTGAGGTTTGATTTAAAAATTATGAAAATCTCTGTAAAGATTAATAGCTTTGTTACGCTTGTGTGCAGAAGTAATAACTGAAATAAAACTGCATGCGCAGCGATTTGTTTTCTGTCTTGTTGCTTAATATCTTTTAGATATTATGACGATGTTTTAACATATTCTACTAAAATTGTTTTATTTTTATTTTAGAATTTTAGTTAAAATAAGATATAATATTGACATAATAGATATTCTAATATGCCTAGTCAATTTGAGTGCTTTAATATGATTAATTTTCATTTGTTGACATAGTTATATGTGTATGGAAACCTTTTCCAAGTTGTATAATTGTTATAATAGTTGTTTTATTTTAGTCATACACGTTTCAAACCAGAGTTCCAAAGACAATCATCCAGTACGGTCATTCACGAACAGCTACAACATTACAATTCCAAATTATATGCATCTTTGTGGCTATTACTCATCAAAATGAAAAGAAATCTGTAAGTTGCAATTATAACAGTGGCATATTTTCCTACAATTATAACGTTATTAAAACATATAACATTACTAACTTTCTGAAAGTGCTGCCTCTTGACGCATGGGTCTTCTTAACCTCAGGCAGAAATTCTCAAGTTGATAAAGATATACAAATGTTACAAAAGAATGACATTAATATTCCTTTTATTGCCGATTACGATATGACCTTAAAGAGGGGACATTTAATTGCAACTAGATATCAACAGATATTTGGAGCCTCGGGAAAACAAATGCAACATATATTGAGCTACTTGCGATATTGGGATATATTACGACTGTGCTGTGGACGCCAAATGTCCGCAAAATTCCGAAAGTGGCTTCTACTAAACGAACAAAACAAATCAACGGCAGGAATCAAAAGGCATCCATGCGAGGGACAGGATATTAAAAAGATGTCATTGCAAAGCTATCGACTGTAGACGATGTCTTAGACGGAACATATTGTGAACGCTGTAATAAAGAAACTGCAAAGAAATCATTGTCAATAAATCAAAAGTGTACATAGCTCTTTATACAAAGGTGCAAAGCGTTTCCCACACCTTCAGAAAATATAAAAATGTTTCCGTCAGAGCATCAGGATAAAATGTATCAATAAATCAAATACATTTTTTTTCAAATATTTGAATTTGACATTAGAATATTTAGACTGCCCGAAATTGCAAGCCTAAATGAAGATGACCCTTAAGCTTATATCTCTTTTATTTTAAATGTGGCTATAGCTAACCGTGTATTATACCTATTATAATCGAATTTACTTACTAAACAAAGGATAGTTTTAACTTACTTTACCATAAATCGGTCATCATCAAATGAATGATTCTCGACACAATTAAACAATATATTCTGTCTACTCAGTATAGACGGTTGACCGCGCTTATTCGAGATACTTCAATTGCAAATATTTCACCTGTAAGCAGAAACATCGAATTTTTCACCAAATTATTACTGGCTTAACAGTTGTCCCTTCATTTCAATGGGTTTGCAACGAAAAGGATTCTTTATTGAGATGATTAATACATAAAACCATTAAAGCAAATGTACAACTTGCACATGTATTCAGGGAAAATGATATAACTGTTGCCTTTTCTCTGCTAGGTGACGGCGCGAGTTTCAGTACATGCATGTGGCGTGGAATGCAATTCTTGGGCTTCTCGACGTTGTTATTGAGAAAACGCGAGATTAACAAGTGCCATTTATTTCACTTGAATTGGGACACGTTTGCTTGAAAAGATTTATCTGTAAAATTTCAAAGAATTGAAGTTGGCTAGTTTTAATCACTGCTTTACATACACTAATCATCAATAAGTTTCATTTCGTTGTATACAACCTCTGACAATTCAAATATCACAAGTTATTTATTAATATGCGGAGTTCCGATTACATCATAAACGGTGTACTTCCGCGAAGGTCAAAGTGATTAATACTTTTATTTTTTAAAGTCGATTGAAATTTTAGATACGCATTTATGTAGTTGATGTTGATGCTGGATGTGTTTGTACTACCTTTTAAGTTCGTAAGTATTTACTTTTCACATATTATTAGAGAACAAGATCGTTCTTTCGATATTATTAGACCAAGAAGTTAGACGGACACCGAGAAATCATGTTGCAACAATTTGTCGCAACCAAGTTATGTTGATCACATAATTTCAAATATGCTGTAGATTCAATTTATTGTAGACCTGGGGAAAGGCTGAGCCAGGCTGAATGTTCACTGCCAAGAGCAATTTATTTCTTATGCTGACAAGGAGTTAGGTTTACAACCTGTGCTAGAGCGGGTGTGTGGTTCAAAATGAATTCTAACAGCCTCACGCTTGGGCTAGCTCTTTACTCCAGCCACATGGTTAGAATCCATGGAAAGATGGTACAGCTTCTGATTAATATATATTATAAGATTTATGCTGCTATTGATGCTGAGTAATGATGATGATTTTGTTCAGAGCTAAAGATACTTTTTAGGATGTTAAAATACTTTGAAACTAAATATAAAAAGGGTTCTCGTGGTTGCAGTAAATATCAAAGTATATACTCTGCTTGTTCAAAAATTGTTGATTTTAGTTAACATACCGCATATTACCTACCTACACCAAAGATGCATTGAGCTGTACGTAGGGGAATAAGTTTTTGAAGTGAAAATATCTGCATGTACACAGTAGGTCTAGTACAAGAGCTAGCTATAAATTCTGGTTTATAAACTGGTAAATTGTCCACTGTGTTTGCACGCTTAATGAACTAATATCAAGTTTAGCTTACATTCACTTAGTATACTAATTGTTACATTATCTTTATAGAATTTCTTTCGTTTTAGACAGTCCACCATGCAGACAAGATGTTGAATATAACTACCTACAATAAGTGCATTATCTCCATCAGTCTCAACAAGTTTAGCCAATATGGGACACCACGGAAATGCCATGCGTCTGCTGTATGTGCTGAAGGACCAGATACTGTTGACAGAGCTAGTAAGTGTACATGTTTTCTTTTGTTTCTTCATTTAAATATAACAAATGACAAAGTGAGTTTATGATTCAGATCTGCTTTTGAATTGTACCTGCATTGTTTTTGCCAAAAGGTGTTTCTCAATACTTGCTAGGTAGTCACATATTCTGTCATACCTTTTTTTAAATGGCAGGAACATGTATTCAGTTTTAGGTCTTTGTCTTTTACAGGGACTCAGATATGTTACTTGATAGATGAAAGGCAATGCACTTTGAAGGCAGCAGAGTGTACCATCAAATTTCACAAAACAGCTGAATGTCCAACTGCAGATGCAAGATACACAAAATGTACATCATGATCAGGTAATTATTTTCTATGGTATGCAAGGGTTAAAAATACTCCCAACAGCGCTTTTGTAACAAAACTCTATAACAATGGTATGATATCTTGGTATTTTGAGTTTTGATTTAAAATAAATCATGTATATCTTTTTTTTTCGATAGAGAGATTCAATAAGTTACGAAAGCTTTCTTTGTAATCGAATTAAAAAAATTAACACAATAAATTCTTTCAATATTCTTCAGGGAATAATAATTATAACTGTTTTTCTATTTAAAACAACTCTTTAATTCAAATTTTTGGCAATCTTGCCCTTTTCAAGAAATTTGTCTGCACTTTTTAAATTTACATGTTGACCATATTCATGACAAGCTTACAAATGAAAAACAACAAAACGTTAGGAAATGACGTCACGTCCTAATGACGTCATATACCCTAAGCGTCCAAATGACGTTTCCCGTACTTTCAGGTAAGAGTCCAATCACATGAAGAATACACTAAAGAACTAGAATTCAATTGAAATTAAACCGAAAATTATTTAGTTGATACATAGTCCTGTCTTGAATGCCCTTATCATATTATTACAAATTTGTTTAAGCCATAAATTGTCCTATATCTAATTTAGATTATAGATCCTCTCTGCAGCATTTCCCAGGTTTTCTTAGTATTTAATCTTCTGCAGTTGATAATTATGTCTCAATTTTTGCATGAAAAATAAAATATAAAAAAAGAATTAGATAAATAGATATAACATGTATTTATATAATAATACAAGTAAAATTGTAAAAGAATTGTAGAAATGAAGATTAAAATATTAAGCTAAAAAAAATTTCTTATACTTTTTAAAGGGAAATACTAAACGATTATTATGTTCATAATTATTAATATTCAATATGGGTAAGACCTAGTTTTACAATATAATATAATAATAATAATATAATACAATATAATTCTCCTTACCATGAAATTAAAAGACAATAATTCACCATGTTACGGTGACAGCAGGTTTCTCTCATTAGCAGTTCCAAAACAGGCAGGAATATCAAGTAGGATAGAAAAAACAAAGAAACAACTATCACCATTATCAGATCAGCATTACGATGTTGTATTATTACAATGTATTAGAAAAACTATTACCATAGGTAAAACTTGATATGCGTAAACCATTACATTTCTATAAGAGTAACTATTTGTAAATCCTATTTCATTCATCATCACCGTAATCATCAGTTAAACACATTATAACTATTCCAAAACTTTTTTGTCATTCCCATATCATTAATGTTTCCGTAACTATTTGTAATATAATCATTGTTATTTTAGTAGTAAATATTAAAAAATGACTTATCTGGATACAGAATTAGGTTTAAAATATTGACTGTATGTTGCAGGCATAAGGTACCTTAGTGCCTAGTCTTTGGTACCAACTGTCCTCAATCAGCAAGCGGTATGCCTTGCCCTCTTGATACACCTTCTGTAAAACAACTACGCCCACATCAATATCGCTATGGCCGATGAAATGCCTGTTTATAGGTTTCTCTACTTGTTGTCTGACATCTCGTAGGTGTTCATCTAATCTATCTTTTAATGATCTTTCTGTTTCTCCAACATAAACTGTCATATCACATTTTCTACATGTCAGACAATACACTAGATTATAATCTTTGCAGCTCACATTTGCAACTGGCTTGTACTTCTTCATCTTAGTTGTATCACTTAGTTCACCATTTTCAATGTGGTCACAGATTTTACAGTCACAATCAGATGCTTTTGTTTTGAGGGCTCTGTTAGTTTTATCATGTACCAACGTGTCACAGATATTCTTATCACGTCTAAATGCAATTATTGGAGGTACATTGAAGATTTTAGTCATTCTATGGGATCTATGAAGAACAGTTTCATGTTTACGAAGTATTTGTCTAATATCTAGCAATTGTTTGGAGTAAGTAAGAACCATAGGTATCCTGTCACAGCTGTCTTTCTTCTGGTTTGATGAAAGTAGACTATCCCGGTCTAACATGTCTACCCTATGTAGCTGTTTTTCTATGTATTTGCCACTAATCCTCTCTTTCTAAGTTGTTGTTTCAACTGCAGTCTGTGCTTTTCATAGTCAGTCTGTTTTTCACATATTCTCTTGAGACGCAAGCCAAGACCATATGCTAGACCTTTCTTGGTATGGGTTGGATGGCATGATGTATTTTTTTAATATACATTTGTTTGTCTGTCTGTTTCCTATATAAATCATTGTAAATTTCTCCATCTTTAACTGTGACAAATGTATCCAGGAATTCTATTCTGTTTTTACTCCATCTAAGTTCTATCTTAATATTTTTGTGTATCTGATTTACTTAATTTGCAAATTTCTGTAAAGACCGAACTGACCCTATCCAAATGCCAATTCCATCATTAAAAAACCGTGTATAGAAATGTGGTTTTTGGTGGTACTGAAGTAAGGTTTCATCCCATTTTCTCATGTAAGCACATGCAAAATATTTTCCTAGCTTGGATCCAATTGCTATACCGTCTACCTGTCTGTAATGTTTATTGCTGAAGTTGATATTGTTGTTATCTATAGATAGATAAACTTGTATAAACTAATTTCTGATAATTAAGGTATATTAGACGAATATTTTTGTTTTATGTTTATCTATATTTTCTAAACTTTAACTACGCTTCAACTAAACAATGTCAAAAGACAATCAAGCAACTGTCGCAAAAAGTATAAAGTCTGTTGATTAAAAAGACAGAACTACAAACTTCAAAATCGTGAAAAAATCTGTATTTTATTTTATTTTATGTAATGTATAAATATATATTGTGAACAAAAATACAGAATAACAACAAGATATAACAGATATTAAGCCGCTTATGAAACTTATAAGTCTACGTCATCTTCATAAAAGGGTACTAGTGATATTTTCATGTTTTGTTGTTTGTGTAATGATTTTTATTCTTGTTTGCTTGATCATAGAAGTACAATGTAAGGTATAAAAAGGATGTATCTGGTCGTTAACTGAATATTTCTGTTTGGTTGGTTTTATTTGCAGTTTTTATTTCTTTAAAAGGCTTTCTTTGCGCTGTTGTAAAATAGATATGTAGATTATGGGAATAAGATAAGAGAGCCATGATGGCCCTATGTCGCTCACCTGACTACCATGGCTATAATGAAAAGTGTCATGATACTAAAATAATTCGTAGAGGTCCACAACACAATGCTAAGTAACATTCCAAATATGTATTCTCTGCCTATCGGCCTTGTGGTTGTTCAAAGTTTTCCCTATATAAGCCTATATGAAATCATTGACTTAGTTTTTGACCCCAGATGACCCATGTTCAAACTCGACCTAGATTTCATCAAAGTAGTCATTCTGACATAAATACATAAAAAATAATAACACAGAAAACAAAGCAAAGTTAACCAAAAATCATAGAATATATAAAAGAGAAAACGGTGTATAAGACAGTGTCACATATTAAATAAAAATAACCATACTCTAAAAAATCAAAATTATATGTGTAGGTAGGATTGTAGGATGTGTAGGATGTATACGAACCCATTGAACCTTATATACAAGTTAGGCATCTTACCACTACGCCACTGTCTCTGCGGTGTGAACTTTAGTCAGTGAATTGTATTTGTTCTATATGATAATCTATTGAAACAAAGAAAAGACACCCGAGCGTACCCGAAGATATTGGCGAAGATTAATTAGTGCCAGATAAATATTGTCGCACAATACATGTTACATTACTTTTGTGTATGTTTTTGCCCTTACTTTCAAAACTGTTACTTTATTCCTTTTTCTTACGTATGGTTTAATTTTATTATGAGCTCTTCTTTTTATGTTTTACAGTTACCGACATTTAATCAAACTTAACTCCTACTGAATATAATAACATTTCTGTAACTGCCTATATGTTCCTATACTGAAGATGTGCCATCCTTGACTTAACATCTTAACATTAGTTGAATAATTACCATTCTAATATAAAAATTGAACTCACCTTTTCTAATATATTAGGCGATATAATGATATAACCAATATTCTGCCAACCGGCGAATGTGAGCGGAAAAGTTACTATTAAAATGTTAACTAGAAAAGGCATAGTAAAGAATTTGTAAAAGGAGAGTAAACTGTTCAATCAAGGGAGTTATCTCTTACGTATGATAAATATTTTTAACAAAATATATTTGGATTTCGTACATTTGTAATCTGTCTTTCGGACCTCAAGTTTAATATGAATAGGATATGGGGGTTTTTATTCACTACAGTACCAGTTGCATTGATTGTCGGATATTTTGTCGTGGTAAGTTTATGTAAATATATCAACATATACATGCATACCATGACAACAGAATTAACAGTTGTATATTTGTCATAACCATTTTGAACTATGCAGCTTGGGAGCCTCAACATATTTAACTCATTCACAAAATAGTATTCCGACTATAAACACAGGTGGAAGGAACATACCTTTGACTTTTTTTCTTAAGCTAATGCTTTTTTCTATGCATTTTAAAATTGATATCAGAATAAATAAAAAAAAATTGAAAAAATTTTTTTTCTTCATAGCTTCTTTTACTATAGACAAGGTTCCCAACACACTCTGTATGAAAACAAGCATGTCGCTCTGAAAACTCTTCGATTTCTTTCAAATTTGAGTTACGTTAAACAAATTTGAACGAATTCTAGAGAGAAATGATAGAGCTTTAAGAAAAAGTTTCTTCAATGGAAAATTCCAAGCCGTTTTCGTTCTACAAGCGAAAATGCCAAAGCTGTAGAGCGATTTTCGCTCAAACCAGAAAAATGTCACACATTTTCCAGACGGTGATTTTCACTAAATTCTCCAATAATATTGCGGTAATGCGACGGAAACTATCAAAACTGCTTATATGTTTAGACTTCAAATCATGTTGTAGATCGTACTTTTACTCAAAATGGGTTCGATGCTACGGCGGATTTTTCATTTTTTGTTGACTAAATGCTTTACTTTCCTTTCAATCGCCTTCGGATATGTTTTGATATGTCCTTGAATAGCTGTTACAAATCACTGCGCAACCTCTCGGACCTTCATGGCCGCTAATACATTTTGACATTTTACAAAAACTGAAAAATCCGCTGTAGTATCGAACACATTGATGTAAAGGTACGATCTACGCCATGATTTGTAGTCTAATAATATATATTTCTTGTTTTAATGGTTGTCTTTCGCAGTACCGCAATATTAGTGGAGAATTTAGCGAAAATCACTGTCGGAATATGTGTGACTTTTTCTGGTTTTAGCGAAAATCGCTATATCAGCGTTGGTATTTCTTGTGGAATGAAAACGGCTTGGTTTTCCATTGAGTAAACTCTTTCTTAAAGCTCTATCTTTCTCTCTGGAATTCGTTCAAATTTGTTTAACGTAACTCAAATTTGAAAGAAATCGAGAGTTTTTCAGAGCGACATGCTTGTTTTCATACAGGTGTGTTGGGAACCTTGTCTATAGTAAAGAGCTATGAAGAAAAAAATTTTTTTTCATTTTTTTTTATTTATTCTGATATCTTTTAAAATGCTAGAAAAAACTTCAAGAAAAAAGTCGGTGTCCTCCCCTGTGACTATAAAATGCATCAGATATACGTTCAAACATAAATATGCAATTCTTAAACTTTTAATACATTATATTCAAATAATGATAAAACATAAAATGAACTATTAAAAAAAATAACCTGCATACACTGAGGGAAAGGAAATATCGCCTTTTGAACTACAAACAGATTAAGTAACACTTTTATAACTAGAGATATCTTAATTTTATTTGTTTCAAATTGTCAACGTACATGTTTGGTCTCTTTTCTATTTCATACGGTTCTTTATCAATTTAAACCATGATTTACAAGCACTTTACTTAATGACCCCATTTGATATATTTTCATGATATTCTACAAAACTTTAGCATCTACTGGGAATTTATCGTAAACTAGATTTGCAGTTTTTTGTATTACAGGATGATGTTTTAACGAAACAAAGAAAACATGGACTGTCTCTTGCCAAATATTTTAAAATATCGTGGTATAATCCTCCAACGTTTTTAGTTTATAGACCTGATGCAATGTTTAGTGGATTCACAGGATGTACATATAGTAACTGCAAAATATCCTACATAAGTACTGACGCAAAAAATAGTGACGCCGTCATTTTCACCGGTCGTTTGATACCCACATATTTGCCGTTTATTCGACCAAATGGCCAAATATGGATTTTTTCAGAACAAGAACCACCATATAGATACAGTGAACACAGCCACAACTGGAATCAAAGCAATGTCTTTAACTGGTCTATGACATACGACAGTAGTGTTGCGGATATACATTTGCCATACGGTGAAATAAAGGCTACGTCAAAACAGTTAAGTATCGATATTCAATCAGTAATGCAACGGAAAAACAAGACGGCGCTTATTGTTATGTCACATTGTGAAACTCCATCTGAGAGGATGAGGTATATAAATGAACTACAGAGATATATTGATGTGGATGTCTATGGAGATTGTGGAATTAAATGGCATTGTGGCCAAAAATTTAAACACGACGCCTGTTTTGAAATAGTGAGGAATTACAAGTTCTATCTAGCATTCGAAAACTCATTCTGTAATAATTACTTTACAGAAAAGGTATTTGCAAATTTTGACTCTGATACAGTTTTAGTCGTACGTGGAGGTCTTAAAGGTCAAAGCAAACTAATGTTCCCGGAAGGAACATTTGTACCAGCCGACAAATTTGAAAATGCAAAACAGCTCGGAACGCATTTGAAATTGATGTCCGTTAAAATTTACATAAATATTTTGAAACGAAAATCACAATACACTTCTTTGAATAGCTATATATCTGTATTTCACCGTGCTATGTGTGCCATTTGCAAAAGAATGAACAATTTAGACAAGTTCAAACAGAGTATAAGCGACATGAGTAACAGGGTATTTTCTTCTACTCCTTGTATACAACCATATGATTTAGTTTAACACAGTTAGGGAGAAAATATTAAGCTAGTTGTTACACCTAATTTGATTAATTCTCTATGCGAAATCTACGTGATTTTACTAAGTAAGTTTTGCATTTTTGATTCATTTATATTTTACATTTCTAAACACTTTGTTTCTTATGAATTCGACTTCTTTTGATTTACGAGTTGTTTATGGAATTGGATTGGAAGCCTGCCATGCTTCATAAAAACAGATTTTAAATTTGAAAAGAAATAAGCGTGACCAAACTTTGGTTTCTGGTTGGAATTTTAAAACAGAAAAACTAGCAAAGCGGTTCTTATGCATAATTGTAACATTTTTGACTTTTTGTGGATTTTGGGATTAAATACCATGGTTAGTGTGTTTCTTAGTCTCTGTAAAAAAACAGTTTAAGAAATATCGTTAGGAAATATAAACATTATGTAAAGCAGAAGGTTTATGAGATAGCATGGGCGCAGCCATTGTGTACTGAATCATTACATATTATCGATGTTTTCGTGAAAAGTGTAGAACTGGATTAAAACAGGTCACGCCAAATTATTTCAAAAGTACAGTTAACGACAAGAGAAATGGCAGACAAAGACCATCAAACTAAACAAATTAAAAAGGGCGGGGAGATTGGATATTAGTAGCAATAGTGAACTAGATTTAAGCGTAAATACACCTCCAAAAAGAAAAAACAGTAAAAAGAAATCCACAAATGAAGATGATCTTTCCAGTATTCAAAATGAACTGAAACAAATAAACTTAAAATTATCAAATGTCATGGAAAAAGACGATGGAAATCTTAGACAAATGATTAAAGAGATTATCCAGCAAATGAAAGAAGAATTAACAAAATCTACTGAAAAGAAAATCGAAGTCCTAGAAGGCAAATTGTTTGAAAAGGACCAAGAAAACGACAAACTGAAAAATGAAGTAAAACAATTAAACGAGAAAATACAAGCACACGAAGAAGAAAACGATACCCTTAGACACAAGATTGACAGAAAACACAATGAAACAATGGCACTAATTAATGAACAAGAACAATACAGTAGATCAAATAACATCAGAATCAGTGGTTTAGCCGAAAATGAAGTAGAGAATGCAAAAAATGACGCCTACGAAACTACAAAGACAGTAATTAAAGAACTTAATAAATACATACCAAATTTAAAGATAACAGAGTATGACATTGACATTGCACATAGACTAGGAAAGAAACAAAAAGGCAAGCGGAGGCAAGTTATCGTCAAGTTCGTATCAAGATTCACGAAAGTATTCGTGATAAAAAATGTTAGAAAGCTTAAGGGAAGCAAACTATTCATATCAGAGGACCTTACTAGTCTTAATCATCTTGTTCTGAGAAGTGTGAAGCAGAAGTTGCCTGATGAAGTAAACGCCGCCTGGTCTGTGAATGGAAAAATATCTTTCGAGAACAAGGCGGGAAACATCCATCATGTGAAATACAAGGAATTCGATCACTGGATAGAACTACCATGGCCGATAATAGATGAGAACAATCACAATCAACAAGAAAACAATCAGAACAATGTCCAAGTAGATATGCCAAACATGAATTAACTACTGGTACCACCAGATCAAAAAAGTGTGCCGTAACTGTAACATCGACACTTTTATGTCATGTCATATCATAGAAAAGTATAAGATATATCGTGCTTTTGAATGTGTATCGGTCTTTTCTACTTTTAAAGGTGTAAAGGTTGAATTTCATTTTTTGTCCAGGTTTTTGACCTTTTTTTCTCTTTTCCTTTTTGAATGACAACTTCTTGTCTTTTTACCATAAAACTAAGTGCATCGTCCTAGAATTCAAAAAATTAAGATGCAACTTAAATTTACAAAATTTTGACTAGTGTTAAATAAAATAAAAGCTCTAATTTTTAAAATTGCGCATGAATAATTTAAACAAACTGCGATGCTTTCGTCTTTTTGTATGAAATAAGACACAATACATTGTTTTGTAAAAATATTTTCAAGGCTGTTTTAGTATGAAATAATACGTTAATTGTCATTGTTGTAACAGTTTGAAGACTGTTTTCAGTATGAAACAGTACTTAATATCCAAACTCTAATATGTTAAATAAATTTAAAGTATCTAATATTTTTGTAACTGCACATAGAACAATTTAAACAAACTAGCAGAATAAGTAACAGTTTCAATATTGTTTTAGTATGAAATAATACGTTGAATGGCTCTTTGTTTTCATGCATGTGTTATTATGACAATTTCAAGATTGTTTTAGTATGAAATACTACGGTAATAGGCATTGTTGATAACAGCTTCAAGATTGTTTAAGTGTGACATCATACGTAATAAACAAACACTATTGTAAAATACATTTAAAGTACTTGATATCTTAAATATTGCACATAGAATTATTTAAACAAATTAGCAGAACAAGTATAACTAAATATCTACTATGCTTTCACAACAGTAAGATCACTAGTATTAGTCTGAAAACAAAGTGACCATTAGTAAAGCTCTTTTATTATCACACATATACTATTACGATTACAAACAACAATTTTCCCTCACTAAACACAATTATTATATATTATTGTTTTGATGTTGTCTCCCATGTATTTTGTGTTTACATTAGGATGACCTTTTATTATCACACATATACTATTACGATTACAAACAACAATTCTCCCTCACTAAACACAATTATTATATATTATTGTTTTGATGTTGCCTTCCATGTATTTTGTATTTACATTAGGATGACCTCAAGTGCAATGACACTTGTTGAAATATCATAATGCTTGGTTATAAATGTACATTGAATTCACGTATCTCTGTAAATAGTATACAATATATAATGTAAAATCCTTACTGACCACGAAAGCACCATGATGCAAATAGCCCTGATCTCTATCTTTACTAATAATATTTTACATGATGTCAAAAAACAAATTAACAGTTGTTTCTCTGTCTCCATGTCATACATTTTCGAGTCCAATACGCGATTATGGAAAAATTTAATATATGTTCTATCAACGTTCGCGGATTAGGAAATATTAAAAAGAGACAACAAGTCTTTCAGTGGCTCCAAAACAAAAAATGCTCAATATACTTACTTCAAGAAACACATTGTAATACTGATTTAATTGCTAAATGGAAAAGAGATTGGAACGGAGTGTCATTTTTTAGCGGCAATAAAAGCAATAGAGCTGGGATAGCATTCTTATTTGATAAGAGCATCGCCAAGGAAAACGTATTTTTTAAACAAATAATAGTAGGCAGACTTGCATCTGTTCAAATTAAAATAAATGATCGTTTAGTCACGGTTTTTAATATTTACGGACCAAATGAAGATAACACTTCCATGTTTCACCAGTTAGAAAATGAAATACTATCACTTGATGATTCTTATATCATAACAGGAGGCGACTTTAACACTGTATTAGATATAAACTTAGGTAAAAAGAATGGAAGAAGTACTACGCACACAAAAGCTAGAGGAAAAATCAACCAGATGATAAAATCTTGTGATTTGGTCGATATTTGGCGCTTTCAAAATCAAGCCAAGCAACAATATACCTGGCATTCTAATACAAATCCTGTAATATTCTGCAGACTTGACTACTTTTTGATTTCGGACACTTTAAAGACTTTTACAAAAGAAAGTAAAATAATTTCAGGATATAAAACAGATCACTCGGCAATAATAATAAGTATTGATTTTCTAAATACTACCAGAGGCAAAGGATATTTTAAAATAAACAACAGTATACTCACTGACAAAGATTATCACAAAAGCTTAACAAAACAAGTGAAAGAATTAATTGAAATAAATAGATCAGCTAATCCTAATACCTTATGGGAATTGATAAAAGGTACCATACGAAATGAAACAATAAAATATACATCTAATAAGAAAAGAAAAAGTGAAGAAAAAGAAAAATCTCTTATGAATGAAATTGAATCCATGGAAAGGAAAGTATTAGAGAATGCAGACTCGGAAGAAAACAAAATCAATCTAAAGAACAAAAGATATGAACTAGAAGTATTAAATGACTTAAAAATAAATGGACAATTGATAAGAAGTAAAGCAGTAAGCATAGAGGGAAGTGACAAAAACAGTAAATATTTTGCAAATCTCGAAAGGAAAAATGCTGAGAGGAAAACTATATACAAAATCAAGATAGAAAACAAATTAATTACAAATCAAAATGAAATATTAAATGCAGAGAAATGTTTTTATCAACAACTATACTCCAAAAAAGAGGTAAATGAGACAGATTACGATTTTTTTGAAAACTTAACAAGGAAAATTACGGCTGCAGAAAAAAATATTTGTGATGGACCCCTTACTGAGTATGAATGCCTCAAAGCGTTAAATGAAATGAAAAACCAAAAGAGTCCAGGATCAGATGGCTTGTCAAGCGAGTTTTATCAAACCTTTTGGCCATTACTTAAAGATTATTTTATTGCTTCTATAAATCATTCTTATGAAATAAACGAGCTTACAACGTTACAAAAGCAAGGAATAATATCTTTATTACCAAAAGATGGAAAAGATCCACTACTACTTTCTAACTGGAGACCGATCAGTCTTTTAAATGTTGATTATAAAATTGCAACGAAAGCTATAAGTAACCGTCTTAAAAAGGTCATGAATTCAATTATTGATCCAGTACAAACCGGATTTATGAAAAACAGATATATAGGTGAAAATGTCAGATTACTATTTGAGACAATTGAACATATGCAAGTCAGCAATAAACCAGGTTTACTACTGTTTGCAGATTTTGAAAAAGCTTTTGACAGCATAAACCACAATTTCCTTTTCAAATGCTTAGAAAAGTTTAACTTTGGTAACTCCTTTACGAAATGGGTGAAACTATTTTATCACAACATTCAAAGTATTGTTATTAATAACGGTCATTTATCAGAACCATTTGAAATAAAAAGAGGTTTAAGACAAGGATGCCCATTATCTTCTCTCCTTTTTCTCATTGCAGTAGAGCCGCTCAGTAACTATATAAACAAAGATAAGGAAATAAAAGGTGTTAAGATAAATGGAAAGGAAATTAAGGAAACGTTATTCGCAGATGACGCCACATTCATAAATAATGGTGAAAAGAAATCTTTTGAGAAATTAGTAGCCGTAATCAACGACTTTGGAAACATCTCCGGATTAAAATTAAATTTCAATAAGACAACAGCATTACGCATTGGATCACTAGCAAAAACAAATGTAACTTTTGATCTTAATCAAAATTTTATGTGGACTTCTGACTCTGCAAAAACTTTAGGAATGACCTTTACCAACAATAAAGAAAGAAACTTAAAACTTAATTTAGAGCCGAAATTGGACAGTTTCAAATCGTGTTTAAAACAATGGGAACACCGTAAACTTACACTTCTAGGAAAGGTAACAGTAATAAAGACCTTCGCTATCCCAAAACTAATCTATCCACTGACAGTTCTTCAAAACCCACCACAATACATCATAAATGATATAAATAAAACAATGTATACCTTTTTATGGGATAAAAAGCCAGAGAAAATAAAAAGACAGGCTTTAGAATTAGACTATAGTCAGGGAGGAATTAAAATGATAAATATAGGTATGTTTCTTAATTCTTTAAAGACGTGCTGGATAAAACGATTTCTAAACGAAAATAGCAGTCCTTTATGGAATGTTTTTTACGAACCGTTATTAAAATGTTTTGGCGGAAAACTTATATTTGAAACTAACTTAACAAACAAAGATATAAAATTGAAATTACTTCAAGTAAACAGCTTCCTTTGCGATATATTGACGGCATGGAATGACATAAAACAGGATGACTGTAAATTAACTTATAACAAGCAGATATTATGGAATAATTCAAAAATAAAAAGTGAAAATATTTCATTTTTCTACGACACTTGGTATCAGAAGGGAATCAAATATTTGGAGCATATTTTTGATTACAGAACAAAGAATTTCTATTCATTTGATTTCTTTCAGTACTTATATAACATAGGAAATAGTGAATATCTTAGATATATTAAACTTATACATGCAATACCAACATCTTTTAAAGAAGGCTTAAAACAGGAAAACAGAAATCAAGAGGTTGGTGATACTATGCTTGAACTTCTTATGAAATCGAAATCAACAAACAGACTTCTTTATAAAAGACAATTGAAATTAAAAGGTAAACCTGTAATCAAATCTGAAGAAAAATGGAAAAACATATTTGAAAAGGATTTAAACTGGGGGGAAATATACATTCAACCGTTCAAAACCACAATAGATTCGAAACTAAGAAACTTGCAGTACAAATATTTATTACGTATATTACCAACAAATAGATTTTTATTAAAGATAAACTTAGTGAACTCAAGTCTATGCGATTTTTGTAACTCACAAGAGGAAACTTTTGAACACCTTTTCTGGAAGTGTAACTGCGTCCAAATACTATGGAATAATATACTGCTATTTCTTACTGAAAAAGGGTTAGCTATTTCTCTCAATTTTGAAAGTATAAGTTTTGGTATTATGGAAAAAAATAAAAAAATGAACACAATAAATACTATTATACTCTTAGCAAAATATCATATCTTTCAAACAAAATTAAGAAAAGAACCACCAAACTTTTTCTGTTTTATGAATCTTTTAAAATCCAGAATAAGGCTCGAAAAAGAAATTGCTATAATGCAGAACAAAATAGAACAACATAACTTAAAATGGTCGATCCTAGGTTTAGATGTGGATGAAGTGTCATCTGGCCATTATTAAAAAATATTTTAAAATAAAAACAAAATAAAAGAACAGATAGAACAAGAAATGATAAAAAAAGTATTCAAATACATGTACATACGTACATGTATTAATTTTTATCTCCCTTTTTTTGCAAGCATGACATGAAGACACGAGAATCAGCCATTTGTTTCCCTTTTTCTCATATATTTTTTATTCTATATCTTTCTTTTAGTCAGAGCAATTAAGATATTTTATAAAAATATTGCATGAACAAGAACGTGAGATCTTCTCGTCCTCTCCTTTCAATTCTCTTCTTGCTTTCATTGACTAATCTCTATCACTTCTACCTTTCTCTATACTTATATTTTATTTAAAAAAGCATAGCATACGTCATATAATTATACTTTAAAAGATGGTGAATGTTTTGTCATAATGTATATGTATGTCTCAAAAATAAATGATAAAAAAAAAATAATTGTAACATTTTTAGAAATATAAAAACCGGCACATTACTGGTAACTGTACAAATTGTCAATTTATGGTTTATGTCAAATGCGTATCTGTATTCATTAAGGTCGTCTTGATTACAAGTCTTTGCAACTGATACCCGTACATGCAATAAAACAAATTACAATTTTATTACCTTTCCCTAAATTTCGAAGGATTCGGTTCATTTTTATTTCCTTTAATGGCTGAACGTAAGCAGACCTTCAGATGCCCTTATGATACCTCAATATCACTTCTTGACGGCACAAAACAGCATCACAAAGGTTATTGAACTTGCCGTCCTCAATCTTGTTGCGAAAAGCGCAAGACTTTTCTTACGAAAGCAGGTTTGAACTTTAAAATGTGAATAAATCATTTTCATATACATTCCTAAAATAATTTTTTTCTCTTTCTTAAGACTCCATACAAAACCTTATTCTTCTTCTCAATCAATGCTCCGCTGATATCAGTACTAATATTGTTCGTCACCAAAGCCTTTATTGCGTTACCTAAACGTTTCGAACCATTTTAGCATGGGGTACAATGATGGGGCATGCCAAGTGTATTTTACCGTCTTGACCGTTGATATCAATTTCTATTTACGGATCATTAGCAAATCAAACATCTTGAAATTTCCTGGAAGGGTAATAAAATAATATATTGAATCTTCAGGAAGTGTAGAGGAAATACAAAATAACTTGAGGACAAGTAATTCTTATTACAGCTACACCGTATTTCATTTTTAGTCCGGGACCCACGGCCCAAAATTTCACTTTACCCTACTTGGTTTCCTCCCCAAGGTTTGATGTCACTACAGCCTCAAGAAATAGTGCAGTCTATTTAATTTTAAAGACGTTTTTGTGAATATTTTCATAAACATATAATCAAAGATTGGTATGTATATATCCTGTTTTCTCGTATTCTCGTGAGGCTAAGGATGTAAATTTGTTACTTATAAAACAGTACACGTTTTAGCAACTTTATTTTAATGTTATTTACGAGAAAAAATACATATTTCAGTTGTTGTCATCATAAATTGCATTATTTCTTTCCTTATATGAAGTTTGCTACAGACCTTAGGTCATCCTCATAATCAGAAATGGGAAGAAAGTTTCTCGTATTCCCGGGGATTTATGTTTGAGTCTCGGGCATTGCCATAATGTAGCATGCATAAACTTGTAAATGCCAAGGTGCATAGCTTGGCATGATATGTTACAAATGACATAAACATAAAAATAATTACGTTTAAATTAATAGAATGTCATTAATCTGGGTGTAATACATAACTTATGATTCACACATATAAAATTAGCAGAAAGAAGATGTCCCTGAAAAATGAAAAAAAGAATTTGAGAGTCTTGGCTGATTCTAATGCTCAACTACATTTCAACTGGGTGAAATGGCAAATGAGTACCTTGATGTGGTTTTTCGACTCGTTTGTAGGTTTGCCAAATTGGTATTTGATACTTCTCATGAATCACTCATGGTCAGTTTGTAATGTTAAAACCTCACTTTGTAATAAATAAAGCACTGTACGGAACCAGTTTATAGCGAGGTTTGTTAGACAAATACACAGGAATGGACATTCCTGTAAGGCTAAAAAGATTAACTCTGTCAATGAATTTAGTGATCGGAGGATATTTGATCACTGCAGGATATAATGTAACTATCAGAAAATGATATCAGAAATAGTTTTTCAACAAAAAACTGAACTTTTAGAAAATATCATAATTTACGATTTTGTGAATTTATCATTGAGAACTCTATGAGACAATGAAATTGCCATTCATCACATCAACTTTATACCGAGTATAAGGACAATGAATGTTACAAAAAAATATCAATTTCCATGAGCGTATCTTTAAAAATGATTTTGAAATGGCACTTGTTTGAGCTTGTGCATACTTAGAAAAATTGATGAGTGTGTATGCACTTGAGTTACTTTGGTTTATTTATATGGGTAATCACTATATTCAACTATACAGACTGGTCAATCTTATAAGTCAGAGTTGCATTCATTTTATCAAAATATTTTCAAATTAATTGAGCAATATAACAATAAAATCACAACTTTTTCAAACGTAGTATTTATGATTATGCCAGAATGGTGTACCTTAAGCTAAATATTTCATTCAGGATGTAGAAGGTTCTTGTTCAAAATTCTAGTATTGGTGAGATTCGTTCACACTTTCTGTACTTCGAGACTTGGTAATGATACTTTTGGAACTGTCAAAAGAGCAAAAACTGACTTGAAAGTTTTCTCCAAGTATTTTAATACATTATTTAAGAGAAAAGCTAATTTAGTTTTTCCACTTTAAACGTAAAACGGAAAACAATAGCTAGATGATATTTTACAATTTTGCTTGATTTCTGGTACCTATATTATAAACATTCATTTCAAACAGTTACAGGGTTTGATAGCTTTTTAAGCCCGTCCAGCATTACATAAATACTGTGTCCAAATGAGTTTGAGCAGCTTACAAATGGGTAGAATAACTTGTCAAGGCGGCACATGGAGGAGTGATAGCTTTATTATTTTTTTAATAGTTATAGTGCAGTATTTCTGTATGACCTATAGTTGACTGATCTATCAAGCAAATGAATATGGCCAAAACATTCTACCATTAAACATTGCTATAAAGTTTTGTTTTTCTCATGGTCCGAAAAAATATTAAGAAACACTGTCCGTAAGAAAGCATGTTCAACCATTCTCAGTGCTTGTCAATGGCACAAAACATCTGTAAATAGCAAAGCGAAATTCTGTTGACTCTCGAAGTATAAAGTAGAAAATTGTAATCATGAACTCGTCAAAAGTTATCTGTGGTAACTTAATTGTTCGATATCCCCGATTACTATTGCTAAGTTTCAATAACACTAAGGTATGTGCATGGTGGTACTAGTATCTTGCACACAAAACTTTAACTATAGTTTCTAAATTCAACAAGGACCATACTTAATAGTAAATTAAGTCCGGAATTATCAAACTTAATTGTTTGATACGCCTGAACACTATTGGTAAGTTTCAAATAATTCACATATCAAGTGATATCTGAAGTATGCGCATGATAGTTCTTTCACTTGCTAACTTTAACAAAAGTTTCTTACTGCAACAAGGGCCATAATTTGTAGTAAACCAGTCAGGAGTTATCTAACCTGCTTGTTTGATTACCCTGAAGTCTTTATTGAAGTCTCGTATAAATCACATAAATGGCTTACTAAGATGTATGCATGATAGCACCTTGCATACAAAACTTCAATCATTTTTTCTGAGTCAAACAAGAGCTTAAATTCGAATTAAATTCTACAAGAGTCGCCTCACTTGAATGTCAGTCACCCCTGATGACAATAATGAAGTTTCAAGTGATTACTGAAATAAGTGAGTTATAGTTACTTACATGCAAACCTTCAACCAAAATTTCTAATTTCAACAAGGGCTATAATTTGTAACTCATGCTGTCAATAGTAATCTACTTGATTTCTGGAGTCCAGATGTTTCAAAGGTAACTAAGATATATGCCTAATAGTAGCTTTCACATGACACTTGAAAAAAATTTAGCTTGCTTGCAAAATATTTACCAAACATTTTAAGTTCAACAAGGTCCATAATTTGTAATAAACTCAGTCAGTAGTTAAATAAGGTGATTATTTGATACCCCTAAAGACTATACTGAAGATTTCAATAAATCTGATTAGTGGTCAATAAGATAATTATGTGCATAATAGTACCTTGCATGCAAACTTTCTACGTCAAAAAAGGGCCATAATGTGATTAAAATAAATACAAGATTTAATTAGCTCGACAGTCTGACACCCTTGAAAACATCAAGGAAGTTTCTAATCAATCCCATAAGTGGTAAATGAGATATGGCCACGATAGTACCTTCCATGCAAAACTTTAACCAAATTGCCGCAAAATTGACTGTTATAGCCCTCCTAATTCGCGAATAGTCGAGCCACAAAAATGAATAAAGATACATGTTACACTATGATTCCATAGAGGTCTTATTCACTTGTTAATTACTGTGTCGGTAGAATTTTGTATATTATAAACTGGCAGTGGTACCGACTGTAACTGTATTAGCTCTAAAATATGCAAGATAGAGCTTTAAAATGAATTGTTAAAATAAGGTCAATTTCATATGATAAGAAGTAACGTCTCTTAATTCTTATATACTTCACTTTGCAAATGATATTCATGTAAATGTAATCAGTTTTTGAAATGTAATTTGGATAAGTGAGGCCAAATAAATGATGTGTTCTAAAGGCAAAATGAACAGCCAACTTTAATTCTTTCGTTAATATTTTTTGTTTGGGATATCGTAAACTTCTTCCTATCAGTTCTTACTAATACTTGATAAAACATCCGAGGCTAAAGAGAAAGTTGCTATACTTTGTAAATAGCATTTTATTACTGTCCAAGGCTTTATACTTTAATAGGTAGTGTAATCATACTTTATTCAAACTGTATGTGGTAATATCAAAATAGAGACAAGACTGATGCATAATTAATTATTATTTTGTATTATTTACATGCAATATGTTGTTCCTAAGCCAATATAGCTCATACATTTTGTAAGCCCATAGGTCTGAAGTATAGGTATTTATTACGTTTTTTTGTTTTTACGGGTTTGAAGTTTGTAATTAAAACCCGAGTGTAATATATTATATACTTTTTATCCATAATTTATATGACTATAGATTTATATGACTATAAATTGATTATTTATCATTGAATGAATGAATAAATGAAGCATATATATGTTCTAATATGAATAAAGCAATATATGTTGTATAGTAACGCATTACACATTAAAGTATACAATATCAGTGTAAAGTAAAGTACATTAAATATAACACAGCAGTATAATATCTGGTAGCAACTTTACAATTATTCTTTGTTAGTTATCTTGCATAAAAGAATGTGTCACCGACTGCTGAAAATATTAGATTTATAATATCTAAATTCATACTTGAACTTTTACAATTCAGTTCACAGTAACATGTGCATGCAGTATATTTAACATATAAAATGTAGATATACTCCCAATTTCTCAGAAAATGAGTTTCCGTAAAAGAACAGGCATGACCTTATGTCAGTTTGAGTAAATTGAGTGTAGATAATTTGTTTTAAACTAAGTCTGTTTCGAATAATATAAAACTGTAATGAAAAGTAACATATTTTATTTTGTTATGTAAATTACAACGTTGAGATGAAATATCAGGACACATATTGCAAAAAGCAGAGAACTTATTGCAAAATGTCACAGATCTGGTAAATTGTCTCAACAGAAATAGTTGAGGCTATAATTTTTACATTTGAACTATGAATAACAAATTTTTTTTAACACAGATGCAAATTTTCTTATGGTAACGTAGAGTCAGCATCTTATACAAATGCGTGTAATCTTTATTATCAAGCATAGAGCAAACTTAAACTGTTAAATTTCCTGGTTTATAACAGAAATGACCAAAATAGGGTGATTATTACTTTCTGAAAATAACAGTTTGCCGTTTTAATTAGTGAATTGTATAAGTCATACACTTTAATATTGTAACGGATGTTACAGACTTTTTAATAAGTAAAAAAAAAAGAAACATCATCACAATTAAGAGAGCATGCTTATATAACGGGTATACTTATAAAAACAAGTAAAATGTATGAAAGAGGTATTTGAAATGACTTTAAGACATTTAGCTAATAATTAAACATTTAAAAGAAAGTTTAGTGATTTTGGCGGCCATCTTGGATTTCCGCCATTTTGGGGACTTTCGCCGGCCTAAATTTTTCTACATACACTTGATTCTATACAAGCAGACATCCCTCTTTATAAAAATACCATCAGACCTTGGGGAGGAAACCAAGTAGGGTAAATCATTTTTTTGAGGCTTTTGGCTCTTTGGGTCCCGGGCTATTTGTAGGAAAAAGAGATACCTGTTCCTTGAATATATAATATTTATGTATCTGGCAGTAACATACGGATCAAAATAGTTGTTTTCTTTTATATTAGTTCACGTGACTCCTTAAGATTGCAAGGTTGGATGGAGCCATAATAATTCTACCGTTGGTATTATCAAGAATCATGACATGTAGTTCAAATGCAAGAGGTAAATTTATGTTATAGGATGAACGACTGAGCATTTTGCATTTAAATAAATGTCATAAAGGTCAAACCGGCTTTTTATATTTTTTTGTATACACAACAGTGTTGTAATGCAGGTTTAAATTGTAACGGATAATGAGGTATAATTCAATTGCAATGTGTTCTTACGCGATTAGTTCTTTATAGGTAGTCTATTATATCTTGAATTAACTAACTCTGAGAGAAATCTTAAGCATGTTATTATAGTGCTCCAACTACACTACTGTATTGAGAGGGAGACCGGGGCAAAAATGCCATATTGCTATCATATATCACACGGAACGCTAGGGGCTGTATTTTCTGAAACTGATTACTATTGCAGTTGTCAAATCCGTACCGCAACATTTCGATGTAATTTACATTACTAATAAAACTTTAATCAAAAGAAAATTATTTCACACCAAAACATTGCCCTTTCATACACATGATGTATAGATAAATCATCATATTTTGTAATATTATTTTGTGTACATAAATTCTTTGCATACAGATGACTTAATATATTGGTACTGGACAATGTTTATATGAGGCATTATATTAACAAAATATAATACACCAAAACGTATTAGAAAGTGAATAAATCTGACATATCGAGCAGTGTTATATACGTTACTTTACGTTACTAGAAAAATAGAAGTACCCTATACAATAGTCAATATTGAGATGAAATGTGCATATTTCTCATTTGAAGTGGTTTTATAACCTATATACTTGTAATAATAAGAATTGAATTACATTTTATGATATTTTAGCTCAACATAGATCAATATTCTAAATACCTGTCATTCTAGTACAGCAGATATATGATTGCTAACCTGTGTTATCATCATCAATATTAAAATAGTTTATCAATGAGAAAATTGTAAATTCTTCAAACAGGTTCTCAATAACGAAAAAATACCAAATCTATCAGAAACATTAATCAATCAATCACCATGATTTGTTACGCTGTGTACATTATGCAGATATTACATGTACTGTGTTATTAACATGACTCTGCATTACTTTGTCATCAAAGCAGTATTTTACTGCCGCTCATATATTTGAATGTATTTTCATTTAATTATAAAATGCTCATAAAATGCTCATGAAATGCTCACATGTGTTTAACGTTGCTTACACCTAACTTAATTTTGAAAAAGTATGTGTCATCTTGGTGAATAGTGATACGTTACATTGTGAAAAGGTATAATACAAATGTATAGACTTTGTCCGAATGAAGAAACCAAACATGTATTTACATTAAGACTAAAACAACAATTGAAGTAGCTCTGACAAAGAATTACCTATTATTTTGATATAAATTTGGTTGAAATTTATCATATAACAGATCTAATTTTTTAAAAATCCATCTCACATATAAGCATAAAGGTTAATCTAATTCCAAAAGTAGATTTATACTTTGAAACACAAAAACCTTTTTGTTTTGATACATTTTGTACTTCAGACTGCTTTAGTGTGTTGTGTTCTTTTTATAAAACATAAGGGAAGAAATCTTGTTTCAATACTCTTTCACGTCAGCAAGGGGATATCTAGTGATTCTCCTATACATGTTTAAATTACTTTAGTGCGATGGGGGCAAAACTATATAACTATAGTACATAATGGTGTAACTTGATTTCATAGAAGACTACGTTTTAAAATATTTTACATACTCATAGTTGTTATGGTATAGTGTAAATACTTGTCCTAAGCGAAGATATGATCAAATCAATCGAATCAATCACACATCATCTTCCTAATAAATGTAGGATTTAAACATTATATGTTCATGGTATTATATTAATATAATGATTTGTTACTATTAACCTCAAAAAATCATTTGAAAATACAAAAATGCTCATTTAAACCAAAGTTACTCCATTACATTTTCAAAGTCCAAAATATGTTTTACATTGATTTATGATACTTTAAGAATGAAAGGTTACTAAAATGAGGAAAAAATAAATGTTTTCTTATTTATCGTGTTCATGTTGCATGTATACTTGTAGCCAGTGAATCAAATATTATCAAATACATGTACTTATTATTCAAATTCAATTTAGATCTGAATTCAAGTGCCAAGTAATAATTAGTGTTACCACTTATATACATGTATGAAACCTGGTTATGTTATCGTATATGACATTCAAATACAAAGAGATATAAAAACAGCTTTATTTGTAAGACAAGCTGGAAATTGTTTGACATGCTCATTGTATCAGAGACGTTCATACATCATAGTTTACCAACGTGACACTAAATGCTGATTACTGAATACATAAGGTACACAGTATGAGGTACATTTTTTTACTTTATTTTATCTAATCGAAGTTTATTTATACAAAGTTTATTTCTTCTTATTAATATTGTTTAATTTAAACGTAGTGGATACTTTATTCATAGTGTGTGTACATTATGTTACGACTGATAATAAGAACAAACCATTGATACATGCGGTAATCATTAAACTTATATATACAACACTGAATTTTAACAAATTGCAGATGAAATGCATATGTAATGTTAAGCACTTTTTACCACCATCGT
This sequence comes from Saxidomus purpurata, assembly GCA_022818135.1. Lineage (NCBI taxonomy): Eukaryota > Metazoa > Mollusca > Bivalvia > Venerida > Veneridae > Saxidomus > Saxidomus purpurata. The sequence goes on from JAFMSR010000013.1 coordinate 42,986,904, forward strand.
CAATCGTACTTTGCAGTGTATATTATGTAATTAAATGTAGAATTATGAAAACGGTGATAATTTACCAAATGAAACATTGCAAAACATATAACAGATGCACTATATTCAGTATTTGGATGAAATTGATCATTAATAGTGTACTTAGAGTCGAATTTTTATTATATTCGTTTTCTTTTGCAGGCATTAAGATGTTTATTTTTTAACTAAGTCATTTTCTAAGACTATCCTCACAAAGGCTCATTTATCAAGAAAAAGAAATGTCAAAAGATAGACTTTTGAAGATTTAACTTGGTAACTACATTTTAGTATAAACTGTTATGTAGTAAGTATAAAACATAAAAAGGTTATAGATTTATGTAATTCATTGACAAAAATGCCGCAGTGTGGCATACATGTATAACTACCAACAAAGCCAAAATTACAATTAATGTGGACAGTTCAACAGTTAGTTTTTGACCTGCAGCATTCTTTGCTAGTAAATCGAAGTTTGCAAATTCTTACCAGACACTTTGGTATATTATATTGCATGAATATTTATATTTTATAATATAACGTAAAATAAAGTAACTTTCAGTGCTTCAAGACACACTTTATTTCAATGTAAGTAAGGTGTTTGAAACTTTAAACACATGTTAGCATTTTATGATTTCTTATTAACTGAAAATACATTTCAATAATTGAATGGCAGTATAAACCATACTTATATAATTATGCAGAGTCATGTTAATTTCACAGCAATTTTTGACTGATGTACACAGCTTTACAAATCAGTGACAATTACATGTTTTGACCTTTCCGATAAATTTTGTAGTCTTATGTCATTTTGAGCCTGTTTGAACAATTGAAACTTTTATCATTTATATTCTCTTATCTTAGTATTTGTGATGTTTACATAGTTAGCCATCATATATCTGCTGTACTAGCTTTACATGTATTTAGAATTAAGATCAGTGATGAGCTGAAAAATTATGTGAAATAGGTTTTAATTCAATTCTAATTATTACTAGAATAAAGATTACAAAAACATTTTATATGAAAAATATGATAATACATGTATCACTTTGAGGGGCCAAGAATATTACTTCCAGTATTTTCATCATTCGAAAAGTAGTTATTACTCTCTATATACTTAAACTAATCAAAAAGTCTTTCGAATGTCAACAAACGGGACTAAAACTAAATATAACTGCCAAAATTGTATTCTCCTTTTAATTCTTACGTTTGTTGTAACAATGTTACAAAAACAATTTAAGAAGAAAAAAAGAACTGATTTTAGCACAGGCATACAACGCTTTACTGAAACAAATATAATCAATACATTCTCGTAAAAGTTCCTTCACAGAAAGTGGACGGTATTGGAGTTTTGCAGCTGCTCTGTTTTCAAGTAGATCTTAATAAGTAAGGCTTTAATTTTACCGGGAGGTGAATACGAAAATATTTCTGTGTGTATATTTATGGATTAAATAACGCATTATAACAGGTAACCGGGGCATAAAATACATATTTTGTATCATATATCAAAATGACCGTTAGAGACTGAAGTTACCGAAAATGCATGTTGCAGCTTCAAATTCTGTGCCGCAACATGAATATTTGGAAATAAATTTACAAAGCCCCTAAAATCCTCAAACAAACAAAAAGAAGTTAACACTAAATAATTACGTATATTTACACATGGCATATAAATGATGCATCATATTAGGTAATAACAATTTGTGTACATAAATTATATACATTTAAATTCTATGTTTGACAATAGTTGTAGATCGGAGTACCATAAAAATAACTGCTGGTATATCGCAATTGCGAAATGATAAACACCAACACATGTTATAAATTGAATAAAATTATTATATAGATCAGTATATTGTTTTTTCTTGTTTTACTTTACGTTACTGTAAAATAGAAATGCCCTTTACAATAGCCTGTAAAAGGCATATTTTCAAGGAATATCAATAACCGGTTAACCGTTTATTTCTCAGACCTGTTAACCGATAGTGTCCAGATTTGTTATCTTAATCAGGTAGGGACCTTTTTCCGTGGGCATTGCCTACCATGGCACCGTTACTAAGGAACAGTATAATGCGCGAACGACTTTATCATTCTATGTATTTCTTACATTTTCGTTTTAATAGAGAGACAAGGGTTAAAGTCATAGTACTGACATTTTGCTCTTAATGTGAGAATCATTTACAGGGTTTTTGTTTTAACGAGACGACTTCCTTGTGTGTATAAATTTACTGTTTATAGCTGAAATTATCTTAATTGGTTTTATTTTAGTTACATACAGGTTCCTAGACAACAACATAAAACCAACGAATCCTTCGATCTTTAATAATTGTTACTCGAAGTTTGTTGCACACATGTATTTCAGTTAAATGGCTTAATTGCTGACATGCTTCAAACATTCGCACTTTCGTTTCGCATCAAAGATTTACAGCTTTTTTAAAGAGAGTATTATTTTCTCATTTAAAATGGTTTTGTAATCTTTATACTAGTTAAGATAAAGTTTGAATTAAATATATTTCACATAAATTCAGCTCAACGGTGATCTAAATTCTAAATGCCTGTAAATTTAATATAACAGATATGTGATGGTTAACTATATAACATCAGAATTACTAAGCTAGGAGATTATAAATGGTAAAGGTTTCATTTATTCTAACAGGCAAAATATAACAAAAGACTACCAAATTTATTATAAAGGTCAATATATGTCATTCCCATAATTTGTGACGTTGTGTACATCAGTCAGATATTGCTGTGTAATTCACTTAACTCTTCATTACTACACGTATGTCAGTTTGGTTTATACTGTCACTCATTTATTTGAATGTATGTTCATTCAATAAAAACAATCATACAACTGGCAATGATACGAATTTAATTAAATATACGTACATAATCTTTCATTGAAAATGCCTGTAAATTTAGTACAGCAGATATATGATGACTAACTATGTTACCACCATTAATACTAACTTACGAGTATAATTTATAATGATAAAAAAAATAATTATTCAAATGTGCTGAAAATAACAAAAGACTACCAAATTTATCAGAAGGGTCAATGCATAGCATTGCAATATTGAAAAAAAGGATAATTTTGGTCATAGACTTTTCTCTGGGAAACCAATAGAATATATATGCAGTCGAACAAAAATAACAATGATCATTTGGCTGACATTTCCTGTTTTTATTATGAATTAGGATGCATAGGATATAACTAGGGACGGCAACGAGTACCAAATTTGATACTCGAGTACTCGGTCCATCTTTCGATCGGCTACAATAACTATAATTGCAAGTACTTAGCGGGTTACACAATTTTCGCAATCACCTGGCGTGTTTAGATAACGACCACGGATTAAAAAAATGACATATTAGGATTGTTGATGGGGGGATCTAATATCGATAATTTATGACTTTATGTATAAGGTGAAACCAATGTTAGCCTTTTTTTCGAGTACTTGATGTACGTTTTGCCTACTAAATACTCAAATGTCCGATCGAGTAACCGGCTAACCGTTGCCATCCCTACAATTTATTATTAGATGACTAAGTTTATATAGAAATATATAAATGTCAGGAAATTAAAGAAAATAAATAAAAATAAACACTAGGTAAACAAATTTTAATCAATTTTATCCGAATTATTACACTTCTATTTATCAATTTAATTGAGTAACGTAAATTGAATTACTCAGCTGAGGATGTATGCAAAAATATGATACTTAACACTTTTAACATGCATAGTCGTAAATTAAATATGTGAAAATAGAAATATGTGTATTTGAAAGTTTCGGTGTGTACATGTAGCTTCATTTAATCATTATGTTTAAATTTACTTAAATTTAATGTTCCAGTTACGTGACAGTTTCCTTTGTGTCAACATCAAACTACAATTAGCACCTAATTAAAGTGTTCACTAATTTTTTGGGAATATTTTATTAACAACCTTTTATAATACGAAATATATGAATGTTACGGTATGACATTGTAGCAGTATCACTGGATAAAATTTGGTAGAATTATGAATTAAAATGTATTAAACTCTGGGTTATTAAATTTGTCAATGCCTGTATTGTACACATAATTATTATAATGAATTTCTAGAATCTTCTATTTGAATTGAAATTGAAACAAGTGTATTTTGTTGCATGTTCTGCTATCCTTTATTTGATAACTTACTGTCGTTTTCATAACTCTTCATATGGTAACGTAATATACATTGCAAAGTACGATTATAACTGATTGTAAAATAATAAAATGTTAAACATTAAATCTGCATTTAATGAGTTATTTGGATGAATTCAGTTGTTCATGTATTAGTTTAATTTTTACTGTATATATAAATGGTAAATTCTTAAGATTTGTGGAAACGTAATGTACACATACTATAAAATTAAGTTATGTATGCATTAAACTTAAGATTTATGGGATATGTAGTTCTTTTTATTATCACACAAAGTGAAAAAGTAATTTAAATTGCACCATAATTGTAAGAAGAAAAATACTTTGTATCAATATATTTCGATTACTATAGATACAATAAGTTCACAGAAGTTTCCTTTTACTGTGAACCTGATGTTTTAAGTAAACAGCATTTAGTGTAACCGTATATAACGTTGGTAAAATAGAATGTATTATTTTTCGTGATACATTGAGCATTTAAAAAATACAACCTGCTTTTTACGAAAACGATGATATAGCCAGGTACAATATATTACTGGTAACGTAATCATTATTATGTATTTTGAATTTAGATCTACCTTGAGCTTGAAATAAGTATCTGATACAATTCAATTCTCTGACAAGTGGCTACAAATATACAAGCAACATTAACAGTGTAAATATTTTGAAAGATTAATCAAACAAGATTTCTCCGCCAGTGTTTTATATGAAAACACACCACACACTGAATCAGTGTGAGAGAAAAGATGTATTAATATAGCCATCCCCGATCAAAAATAGATTTGATGTTGGTTTATAGTTATCAACTTTTGGTCAGAATGTTGCTATTTTGTGAGATGAATTGTTAAATATTTAATGTGGTTACTATCAAACTACAATCTTGGAACTTCCAAACATATACATGTTAAAGTGTTAGGTAATTCGCTGGCAAAAATGCTGCAATATTTGTTTTTGTTCGAATGTATACATTCGAATTAAGTCTATAGCCGATTTTTCTTAACAATGTTGCATATAACCAAATGAAAACTGCAATCAATGTGGAAAATTTAACAGTATGCCTTTGACCTGCAGCTTTCTTTGCCATTAACTCAAAGTTAATATGCATATTCTTACCAGACACTTTGGTATATTTTATTTCATGAATATTAACCTTTTTATTTATAACAAAACGTAAAAATACATACCTTCAATAAACGAGTGGCAGTATAAACCATACTGATATAGTAATACAAAGTCATGTAAATAACACAGCAATATCTGACTGATGTACATAGCGTAACAAATGATGAGAACTGATATGCATTGCCTTTTCCTATAAATTTGGTAGTCTTTTATTGTGTCAACCTGTTTCAATTATCGATTTTTTTTTCATTATATACTCGTATATTAGTATTAGTTTTAAATTCATTTTAAATGAGATATTATGCAAGTTGCACCTCAAAATATAGGGCTATTGTATAGGGCTCTTCTCGTTACAGTAACGTAACGTAACGTAAATTACACTGCTCCATATGAAAATATTATTCAGTTTATAGAATGTTGTGGTGTAAATCATATTGCAAATACAAAACGTAACTGTTGTCAGTGCTGTAGTTTTCTTTGCTATTATATTATAACAAAAGTAACGTGTTAACATACGGTTGTAGAGTAAATTACATGTAATATAGATTCTTATATGTGTTCATTTGAAAGAAGAAGTATCACTTGTTTGGTTATGACATTGTTCAGTATCAATATTTAAACATAAAAATAATAAATGTGATAATCTACATTAAAATATTTTGTAACGTAAGGTAATGTAAGCTACATGGTCAAACACATAATTTGAATTAGGGGTATATTATGGATTGATGCTTTTTTAAATCATTCTATTATTTTCACGTTGTATAATATCAAATGTATCACTTTAAGGCCTGAGACCAAAAATATTACTTCCAGTATTTCCATCATTCAGAAGGTAGACCTATGTTCCATACAGTTCACTAACCAAAAAGGCTTTTGAATGTAAACAAACGAGAGTAAAACAAAACAAACTACAAACATTGTATTCTTCTATTAATTCTAACATAAAAATAAAGCAAATATAATCAATAATATTCTCTTAAACATTCCTTTACATGAAATTGGATGAAAGTGGACGCTATTGGAGATTTACAGCTCTTAATTTCATAAGTTATGTTTTAGTTTTACCTGGAGGTGAATGCGAAGATGTGTCTGTGTTTACATTTATGGATTAGATAACGCATTTAAATGTTGGACTTATATGATTATATTATTAAATTGCATCTTCACCATTCGACGGTGCATATAATTCCCAACAAAACTTTAAAACATTAAGCTTTGGAATTAAACGGCGCTAGTCACAATGAAGCATACTATGATTTCTTTAAGAACCAGAAAATGCATGTGAATTAGTGTAATGTGTTAAAGCTCACTTAAGCATGCTACTGAAAGTGACATATAGAAACATTCTTGCATTATTTTATTACGCTATATTGTTGTCCTAAAAGTGGATAATTTGTACGTAAAATTATCTTATAATATCTATAAGAACTTTGACAAAATATGTACATGGTACTGTCCATACTAATGCATGTGCAAGTAAACACGAAAGAAAACATGACTTGAAGCATTGGAGATTCATTGCCCTTTCAGACATTCATTGTGTAGAAGTTGTCTTTTGGGAGCTGACAGGCAACCTTTTGAGGCTTACTTTCTCTCGGATTTTCACTGCACAGTTTAATTCCTGGATAAGTTTAAAATATTTCTTACTTTGACAAAAAAATAAGTATAGTATTGGATTTAATCAACTATATTAATGAAGACAAGACGCATGATTAAACAAACTTGGAATGTGCTCTCTAATACTTCTCGTTCGACAGAGTTTGTATGTTTTGTTCTGCGCTTGGAATATATTTCGTTAATCCTAATATATAACTAACCATAATGTATGAAGAATCAATTATTGTTCTGAAATTACTATGAGTTGTTTAAAGTTGATATCATGGATCTGAAATTGCCTTTTGGATATTTTTTGGGTAACGACCTTCATCCTTTTCTTTGCTGATAACAAGCCTTTGTAGCTTCTCTTTGGATCTGAAACTGGTTAAACTGTCATCCATCTTTTATCATGAATTCCTGTAAGGTTTAATTAGAAATCTTATATAAATTGAAAATGTTTTAGAATCTGGTAAGTAATAAAGGGACATTTCTATGCATATTATCGATATGTGCTTATACAAAATACATATCAGCCTACCTTTGTGAAACAGTAGTGCATTTAAGATCATCCATATTCTATCCGTCATGAAAGCTGAAGTATATAAAACGTGTGCTATTTAATTAGGCCAAAATGTTTCATACAAGCGATGTTTGATATGCAAATGTCTCTTTGATCTGTACGAAAATATGAAGGAAAAAGAAATTCAGATATCGCAAAGTCAAAAATATGTTTGTAGACACACTATTAAAAAAGGCAGTTACATTTGCATCACTGTTTAAGTACCTTTTCAGAAATTTATAATGTAGAATTTCTTACTGAATGTGAAAAACGGTTATTATGACGCCATTTGTATATCGGACTTTTATAACAGATTATATTATAACGGTTTAAGTCATACAAAATAGGCCTTTGAATTCAACAGTTAATAATATAATTAAGTTCTGAATCTAATCGAAAAAGGATTATGTTTCACGGAATTGCGGGATCATTTTCGACATGACTCTTTTTTAAATATTTCTTAACGGAGTTGATTAAAATATTTCGTATTTTGTTCGATTACAATTATTGATTCTTAATATTATCCATGTCCTTACAAATGAGTTGAGTTAATGTAGATGCACACTTGGATTTAATCACATTCAGGTACGTATGTTTATAGTGAATCTGTAATATCATCCCGAGTTTTTATGGATTATGCATTGCCTTGTTATGATTAGCTTTTGAGTGTTTTCTTGGACGAATCTTTTACAAGCTGAACCAAAATGTTTTTTTTACAATTTTTCTTCAATGGTGTTTCATTGTTTTGCACTTTTGACTGTAAGACATATGTATTAACATATTGATTTTTTAGACTAAAAAGCTTAAATTAAAATCTATATTTTTACGGATTTTGTATTAGATAAGCTTTTCCAGTCATCCGCTATCTAATTGCATTCGCTAATACGTCTTATAAATACCTCTTGTTATTGTTTTTCAAAATCATATTATTCATAGTTAATTGATTCCTTAAAAGACCCTGAAATTTTGTAAGAAACTTGGCATGCATTTTTCCCAAAATGACATACGTTATATTTTACACACATAGTGAAACACGACTATGCCCCATTATGCCTAAGTGAAACATAACCCCAGTTGATTTTTCCTAAAACTTTCATCTGCAATATATTGAGACACGATGCCAGCAAAATATATTTTATCAATATTGTGCACATATCTTGATGGAGGTATTTCATAAAAGTTTATAAAACTTGTTGTCGATTATATACGTAATTTAGGCTGTTTACAATATTTCTGAAAGAAAACAATGTTATTTCAAGATATAACTAAAACAATCTTTATTCAACATTTTGAATAATGACATGTTAGTTTAATACATATATTTTCAATATATACTCTTGTGTGATGTCAGTTTACTTATAAATAATTCCAAAATGGAAAAGGATAAGGTTATTAAAATGTCCTATAATTATTCCTTTTATCATCCTTAAGAAATTCTTTCGATAAAATTTGAAAATATAAATTGCAAAGAAGTGTTTGAAGGATTTTGCACAGATCTAACAAAATATTCAAGTTGCATTTATTGTATTTTTATTGTAATCAGTTGAGCTACTTCTTTAGATGACAATGCACATTTTGAGCAAATCACTCCAGGTACCGGCTTTATGGAAATTTATAGTGAACTCTGTAATAGTTTTCATCAAGATTTATTTAAAAGGGATTACTACAATTTTTTTCCCATTGATTAGCATAACATACTTTTTTTTTGAACCCAATCCAAAATTTAAAGAAGCTGAACTCTTTACAAGGTATAACGAAATATAAAATGTTTTGGATTAGACTTAATCAGCATTGAGTACATGTAATTATCTTCGTAGAGAACTTGTTACTTCCTTCTGTTACAATTTCCTCATAGATCTATCAAACAGCGGGATATCCTGGATAAATATTTCTTCATGATGTTATTCAGCTTTCATAATGAATTTATATTTATTTCCTTTGAGAAGGTAGAAAAAAAGAAATCTACTTTGTGAGGAAATAAGCGCATATTTGTAAATTTTAGTGATGATACACATTGTAACTATATATACATTTGTTTCAACCCATATGTGCTTTAATGCATGACATTCTATTCTAGAAAAGTATTGTAACGCCTGTTGTATTAGGAATCACTTACTGGTTTACTTACTTAAATTCGTTCATATAGATTTCCCCTGATATCAAATTTACGCTGAAATCTATAAAAACCTTTACATAAAAGAAATAAGGTTACAGTAACGGTCAAAATGATAGGCTTTCTTGGATTCCATTATAATTGTTCAATAAGAAGTGTAGGCAATGTTTTTCTGGATGTTATAATTTCTTATAGGTGACCACGGAATACCGGCAATTTATATTTTTTGTACATTCAGTTCAAATTCAGTTCCGTGTTGTTATTCAAGATCATTTTCAACGGAATATTCGGTACAATTCAACGGCAATGTGTTCTTACGCAAATTGTTTCTTGTATGTGGTCGATTATAGCTTGAATTAACTTTCGGCCTAAAGAGAAGAAATCTATCTCACATATAAGCATAAAAGCATAAAAGCTACACTCAATTACAAACACTCTGGCCAAATGGGTATTTATACTTTAAAACAACATCATATAACTTTTACTGGGGATGGCTATGTAAGTACTACGTAATAATTACGTAACCACTAATATTTTGTACCTATGTTATCGTATTAAACAATATATATATTGAGAAACATACATTTTCAAAACAGTTTTATTTTTCAGACAGGTTGAAAATTGTTTGAAACGCTCTAAATATAATAAACGTTCCTAGTTTCCAACGTTATCTGCGGTTACGCTAAATACTGATTACTTAATATATCAGGTACACAGTATGAGTTAACTCTTGTGACTTTATTTTATCTAATAGAAGTATATTGATACAAAGTTGATTTCTTCTTATTATTATTTTGCAATTTTAGCTAAATTAATACTTAATTTCATAACATTTGTACATTACGTTGCAATTAATAATACGAACCATTGATATATACGGTAAGCGTTCAACTAATATATACGCTACTGAATTAATCCAAATAGCAGACGAAATGCATGCGTAATGTTAAACACCTTTTAACTATCAGCGTCAATTGTACTTTGCAGCGTATATTACATCACTATGTTAAGAATGCTGAAAATGGCAATGATTTACCAAATAAAGGATCGCAGAACTTATAATAAAATACACTTGTTTGAATAGAAGATCAAGGAAGTAATCATTAACAATTGTTTAAATGAGAAAATACGCACTTTGCTCCTCAATATTAAAGGCTTTTGTAAAGAGTAATACTAGTTTTAGCTCACATGAGCACAAAGTGCTCAACGTGAGTTATTGTGATCGCCTGGTATCCGTCGTCTGTCTGTCTGTCTGTCTGTCTGTCTGTCTGCCTGTCGTCTGTCATCTATCTGTCCACACTTAACCTTGTGTATGCAATGGAGGCTGCATTTTGCACTGAATTTTTATGAAATTGTGTCAGAATAACTGCCTTGATAAAATCTAGGTCGAGTTCGAATATGGGTCATCTGGGTTAAAAAAACTAGGTCACAGGGTCAAATTATAAAAACAAATCAGGTATGCAATAGAGGTTGCATTTTTTACTGGTCCTTATGAAATTTGGTAGAATGACTGTCTTGATAAAATCTAGGTTGAGTGTGAAAATGGGTCATTTGAAGATTACAACTTGGTCACCTGGTCAAATCATAGAAAAACCTTGTGTATGCAATAGAAGTTGCATTTTTACTGTATCTTCATGAAACTTAGTCAGTTTGATTTCCTTAATAAAATCTGGGTCTAGTTTGAATATGGGTCATCTAGGGTCAAAAACTAGGTTACTTGGTAGAATCATAGCAAAATCTTCTGTATGCAATAGAGGTTGTATATTTACTGGATCTTCACGAAACTTAGTATGATTTCATTAATTAAATCTGGGTCGAGTCTGGGGTCAATAACTGGGGTCAAAACCTGGTCAAATCAAATAATAACCTTGTGTATGCAATAGAGGTTGCATTTTCACTGGATCTCCATGAGTTTGAATATGGGTCATCTCAGGTCAAAAACTAATCCCTGTTACTTGAGCCATACAGGTGACATTCACAAACCAATCATCATAAAAATTGGTCAAAGTGTTTGTGTGGATCACCTGCGATTAAATCTAGGTCACGAGGTCAATTCTGTGGAAAACCTTGTAGGTACTCTAGCAGTCACATTTCATATAAATTTGTCAGAATGTTTGTCTTGTGAAAGTCAAAGAGAATGTTTGTGTTTATAATATATAGTTTTAGGGTTGAACTTTGATCACATATGGTCATAAGTATGTATCAGGTGAGCGATATAGGGCCATCTTGGCCCTCTTGTTCTAGTGGGGTAAAGTAACGCAAAAACACTGCTCGAAATGTCAGTTGTATTCACTTTATAATACGTTTTTGTGTATGTAATTTCGCAAATGCCATATTTTATCAATTTTTCTAAAAACAAAAATAAGTAAAGCAATTTTTGTCAATGTTGTCATTATTCGTGAGACAATATTAAATCAGGGGTAATGTATTATCACTTGACTACAATAAATTAAATTTAATACGGATTCAAACTGGTATTCATTAGAATGAAGACGTTTGAGTTAGTTGGAAATTTCTTTGTTTGGTACATATATTTAAACTTAATCTGATAAATAAGAATGTCTACATTAAGTAATTGTAACGTATGGTCATGTTAACTGCATGGCTCCCATATGGTCAAACACAGATGTTGAGTGGACATAATTTATGTACACATATTCTCATAATCAAATATGATGAAATTACTTATATATCATGTGTTATAAAGGTAATACTTTGGTGTAAAATACTTTTCTTTTGTTTTAAGTTTTTAGGGGTAATGTAAATTATACCAAAATATTCGTGTTCCGGCACGGAATTGACAACTGCAACAAGCAGTTTTAGAAACTAGTGGTCAGTGCGATATGTAATTCAAAATGTGGTATTTTATGCCCCGGTTACCTCTAGAAATAGGCGTCATTTTCTCATCATGTTGCAGCTCTATAAATATTGATATGGAAAAGTCAAACAACCGAAAGGGGAGCGGTGGTGTAAAGGTTTAGGTGTGCCGCCACCCGGGTTGCGGGCTCTAGCCCAAAGGTAGGCGTACTTCCTCATATGACGCGTATGGTTTGCAGTGAGGGCTCATAAGCTAAAAGTTTTCTTAATGAGCTGGAATAGTTAAACTTAAACAACCGAAAAGCCGAAGAAAGTCGTATGGGAATAAGAGTCAATTTAGTTATTCAGTAAGGTTATGAAGCAGTTGTGGCATTTTCTTTCACATTGTTTCTTGATATTCGCAATAGCATAACCATTGGAAGAATAGTATTGATATATTTAATATTCATACGGATTTTATCAGTTTTAGGTATTTATTCTTATATTTGTATATTTGTGCTGAAATGGATGTTATCTTGTTATTTTGCAGTTGATGCTGTCCGCCACAATTAAATACAAGATTTTGGTGTCTACTGATACAGTCAGCAACACTAAAGACACTGCGTACTCAAACACTTTTGATGAAAATCCTGAGTTTGACATAACTGTGAATTTTTGACATTGCATTTTTATATTTGCATTGAAATGAGACTACATAACGATTAGAAATAAAATAGAACCCAATAAAACGATACAAAATTGAAATCTTGAATATCAGTTCGTGTTACAAAAGTTTTAGAAATTGTTAATTGGTAAAAGAAGAAATTGTTGTGCAGACCATAAGATCTCCCAAGCCATTGTGATGAGGTGTATACGCAAAATTTTTAACTGAGCTTTTAACTAAGATATTGTTAGCGAAAATATATTTTATTAACATAATGATCTGCGGGGATAACGCTAGGACAGAGTGAGGTTGGCATGCTACAAACCGGTTTAACTCCCTGCTCCCTACCAATGTCACCAATATACCGGGTAACAGACCGTTCCAAATTAAACGTATTACTTATATGTGTGTTTGTTCAGTTCTTTGTGTTGTTATGACATTATGTGTCGTTAACTTTCGAAAATGGCAAAAGCATTCATTTACATACTAAAAACAAGTTGTGCACTTATTCTTCTGCTCAGAGTATAATAGTATAAATACGTCTATTGATGAATGCTGCCTTTGATGGATTTAAGGGACTATTCATTTATCTTCTTAACCTGGCTATGATTTTGATAAAAGCTACACATGACATGATATAACATAGCATAAACGTCGAAGTGATCTCAAAACATGTTTGAGACCCTAAATATGATTTACAAACTCGATAAATCTGTCTTCTAAAGGTAGCTGCTAGTTGCTATCATCGAGGACGCACATCTTTTCTCGTATTAAATAGTGGAAGATTATATTAATCAGTTGACGTTTTATCGTTTTATTTATCTTACAGAAATACAACTAACCAAGACTCCAAACCTTTTCTACGGATGTGAAGTATATATATAATAGTACAAAATATATATGAACTTGTTGCATACATGTTAATGACCCCATGACCTTGATACTAATTTATTTTGAATGCAAAGAGTGATGAGCATGGCGTGTGTTTGTTTCATTTTTTATGAAATTTACAAACCTTCGAAATAAGCTGTTTTCTAACGGTAGTTGCTGTCATTCTTATTTCCTGTTTTGTCTTCCCTTTTGATTTTTTTTTTTTATGTTAGAGAGTGGAGGCATTACTTTCCTTCACAAGTACTGGTTTATAACTCTACATGAATGTGTCTCAGCAACTATGACTGTAACCGTAAAAGAAGGTCCCCGAGTGCGACGTATAAAACTATAACACTCCCACGGACACATAACACACCCTTTGGGTATGGGCAACAATTACATAACGATATTTCAAAATCAGTATATGCATGTAGAAATTACAGCCCAGAAGTACTTGCATATCGCGTAGAAGTTACGGCCCGGACACGGACACAGCCAAGCAAACTATATTCCCAAAGGGTCTTTGTTTTGACATGTAATATCTTGATTTATCTAAGAAAAAATATTACTCTATCATTGATCGAATTCTAAACTATGGATTTGAAATATTAGATCTCCATTAAAATATAATGGAAAATATATAAACAAGTGTTGTACAAGTCAATGTCCATGAAACTTGAAACGTTCTTGAAAAAAAACAGGTGCTGAGTAAGACGAGCCATTGTTTCCTGTATAAATTTTAATTTTCGAAAAATGAAAGCTTTATTATAGACTCTGTTATAGACTGAATTGTTTACCATGGAGATGAAGTATGTTTTCCATTTAAATATTACAGAAAATGTATCGGTCAATGGCAAACAAATGTTTGAATGCCACGGGCGAGGCAAGACCTTTTATTAAGACAAGTTTAATTTTGGAAATCATTCAAGAGGATGCCCACAGGCACTTGAATGTTTGCAACTGTTGGGTGGCCTCCCAATCATGTGATGCAACTGAAAAAATTATGTCTCTATGAACTTCATGCTATTAAAGTTATTAGTTATTTTGAAATCTGTCTCAGAAATCATTATATTATTGCCATTGACCCCCCCTGTACCATCTTCCGATACATTTTCTGTAATTTTAAATGGAAACCATACTTCATCTCCATGGTAAAAATTAGTTATAATGAGTCAGTCCATGGCAAATGATTTGTTAAGAAAAGCAAAGAAATCTGTATCACAGTAGGAAGTAAAAGAAAATGATTTTGACGTTTACCGCTTGATACATCTTGAAATATACGCCTCTGTAATGGCTCCAATTCTAAACTATGTGTGTAAACGACATAGTTTCAATTAACATATAACAGGAAATACATGAACCTATTGTGAACCTGTCAGTGGCAACACTACCTGAAAGCAAAAATAGGTGATTGGGAAGACGATCATTTTGACTTTTACAATGTACATGCCTCTGCAAAACTCTGTTTTTTGTAAATGAAATCATTACTTGACGTCTTTCTCACTTGATGTATCTGGGAAAAAAGAATTTACAATGGCTCTATAATTATAGACAATGGATGTGAAGTAGGAGATTAAAATATTTTTTAAAAAATGTATGAAATTGTTCTTTTCATGCTTATTGCTATAATACTTTTAAACACAAATGGAATTAAGCAAGGTTACGCCTTGTTTTCTCTGTTTTGTTTTAATTGAAACTGAAAGCATTTGTTTTACGGAACAAATAGTTTGACGTTTAAATCTATTGATGTATCTGAAACTGTGACTGTAAACTATGGACGTGGAGTATGAGGTGTCCAAAAAATGGAAATTCATAAACAAAGTGTTTCTTTTTACAAAAAAAAATTCCTTCGAGATATTGTCTTCAAATTGATACTGTCATCAGCCAAATAAATCTTTATCACAGCAGATAGTGAAAGCATTACTTTTTATTCCAATTTCAGTAAAGTTTCGTATTTTTAATTTGTTATGAAAAATTCGTTTTTAATATCGAGGGCAATCTAAATATCGGATGGTCTTAATAGCGGAACTTTACTGTATTTAAGGTTTAATCACTTCAGTTTTTAAGTATATTTAGCATGAATATGACATGTGGGGCTTCAATTAACATGTTTCAGAAAACATATAAACATAATGTATACAGGCAATTGCTAACAAAACTTCTTGTGACTTTCTGTTTGTTGAGTATTATGCTCTTTCTTGTGTCACCAAATGCTCAACTGATGGCTTTGATCGCGATGAGGCTTCCTAATCAGCATGTTGTGACTGCCGAACCGACTTACTTTGCTTGAATTCACTACAACCATACATAGCGAACTGACTGACTCTGATATACCCACTGGTTAAGTCAGACTAGCAATCTCAGGATGAATATTTACTCTGAGTCTTTAATTCTGGCAAGCTGAATGTCAGGTGCCACAGAATAAACCACCAGATACGAGTAAGTCTTATCTTTATCGAAATGCTTCCAATATTGACCAAATCTTACCAAAATGTCATGATACGAGAAAAACATAAAAGGCATTTGTATCTTTTATAGATATATAATCCCTGTGCCTGACAGGTTTTCATAAAATATTAATTGCCTCATTGTCTTGTGATGCAACCAGAATTCTGCTATTAACAGAAGTTTATTAGTTTTTTATCTACGACAATCAGATTAATTATGCGAAAATGAAGAGCTAGGCATGATATGTCTGAGCGGTTACACTAAAAATGCCGATTTTTTATTACTAATAGGATGAAATGTGAAAGGAACCTTTTTGCTATATTTTTGTCCGAGAGCTTTCTAACAGTTTTTGGGGAGGCTGCGTTTTTGGTACGTGGCATTCCCTGTTTGATATTATTTTTGTTTTTATACAGAAATTTCCAGAACTGTATTCGAGAAAGTTGTAAAGTGCTAAAAGCGACATATGTGTGATGTCCCCATGAAAAGCGACATCTAATGTAGCATTTTATGATGCATGCAAACAATCGTTATTGCAAAATAAAGAGTGTTGTAATGACTGTTTTTAAGTGAAGAGTAACATAACATAATTGGGGAATATCAAATATTAACCTATGAGGCGGCACTCTTGAATAACTGAAGAAGACTGTACACCAAGTACTAAAAAGGATTTCTATGGCATAGACGAATTATGCAGGCAAAAAGGAACGGTAAATGTCTCGGATATGAAAGTGTGTCTTATATCAGGCCGATATTGTAATCCAGAAACAGTGGTAGAACAGGCTAAGGCACCCACTGAAGAATGTTGAATGATTCAACAGGCCAACATTCAATTGTTGAGTTGCTGTTAACGGAGCAGAAGAAAGTATTTTAACTAGGACATATACAGTCATTGGTGAATTTCGATACTTCCCGTTTGCCATGCTATTCACGTTTTTGTTGTTGAATTCATGGTTTTGATGCGTATTCGTTGGATTACTGAAGTGATATATGTATCTATAGGTAAAAATGGCTGTGTCATACTGAATTATTTTTTGCTAATATTTGTCCTATGTGGTTGATGATTGTAATGACTCATGTATTAACGCTTTTGGAAGAGTATTGAGTTTTAGATGGGAAATGAAATACGGGTGTTTTTCCGAGAAAAGGATCTAAATGTAGCGTAAAGATGGGAGCGTATTTGAGAAAGCGGTCATTCATGAAACCCTTTAGAACTGACAACTGAAAAGCTTCTGAGTCTGTAAAAGAAGTCCATTACAAGACCTTAAAGATATAATTTCAAATGTTTTGTTTATATCCAGTTTATCCAATGTCTATTTTAATTTTTTTGTATAGAAAATTCATCACTAATTTTTCCTTATATCCAGAATATGCTATGTCTATGTAACTTTTATCCAGAGTCGTTATATGCCGAGTTCAGTGTAATGGTACTAACCATTATATAATATGTTGACAGTCATAAGATACTATATAAAATTTAGATTTTTGTTGTTAATTTACACATTGTTGAAAAGTACTCTAAAGTACGTTTGGAAACTTGCCTGAAATAACATGATCATAATTTTGACTGATATCATAATCGACATTAAAGCAATGTTTAAGAGACTAAATTGTTTATGATATTGTTTTATTTACTCATTAAAATCAAACGTATGTGCGACTTCAAGCTTAAAGCCTTAAAATGTCGAAAGTGCTTAGCCGTAGCGACGAAATGCTCGTTAGAAAACAAAGTTTGGTTTGTGACAGCGAGTAAATACAGATGCCTGAAAAGTAAACAAACAATTATTGAACTGGCTTTAAAATTTTTATACCATCACTTTGGTGTGTTTCACTGGTAATTTAGCTCTTGTTAAAGGAATGATTGCGGAGTAAGATCGATATCTTTTCCTTTAACGGCACCATGTGTTTTTGATGGTATAACGAAACATTTGTCACATTGAGACATTTGAAAAAATTGATCATTCTATATCAGAAAGGATGGAGCAACCGAAACAAGATCTAAACGTGATATGTCATGACATCTATGACATTGAATATTGATATTTATTCTGACGTGTTCTAAGTTTTTTAGTCTTTCAAATGAAATTCCGAGTGCTAAATACTCCATTTCTTGTGTAGCAATATGAGGGATTTCCATTAGCTATTTGTCATGTTATGCCCTCGACATAGTAGTTAGAACCTGGACCTTGAGATCAGAGTATCATCCGGAATATAGATATGCTCCGAGAGAAGAAATAAATTGTTTGATTGTTAAGTATTGACCCTCTTATTAAGTATGGGACATCTTTAAACATCCTTTAAGTAAACAAAGTCAATATTTCTACATCAATGCAAGCGATACGGAAGCAATGATAATGTGCTGTGTCATTTATTAGAAGGGTTTGAACGACACACTGTAATGAGAAGGAAGCACTTCTTTCGTTTTAGGTGACAACGGTGCTGCAACATGATGAACAAATGAGGCCCATTTCTAGACGTAAACGGGACATCAAATACCACATTTTGTATTATGTATCAAAATGACCGCTAGGGAGTGTAGTTTCTGAAACTGCTTGTTGCATTTGCCAAAGCCGTGCCAGAACATAAATATTTGGGAATGAATCTACATTACCCCTAAAATCTTAAAACATAAGAAAAGAAGTCAACACATAATTATTAAAATTTGTAACACATGACATATAAATAATGCATCATATTTTGGAATTACAATTTGTGTACATAAATTCAATCCATTCAAATTATGTATTTGACCATAGTTAAACATCGGAGTGACATGTAATCTACATGACCCTACGTTATAAGATATTTTAATGCAGATTTTATCATTGGTTAGGATTAAGTTAAAATATTTGTACTAAACAAACATATTACCAAAACAGTAACACATTTTCTTCCGAATGAACACAGATAGGAATCCATATTACAAGTAGTTTACAATAGAGCCATGCGATAATTCGTTACTGTTCATGACATTATATCAAGAAAAATGACAACATTGACAACAATAACTTAACTTATCAAAAACTGTTTATACATTGCATACGGCGTTTGCAAAATGATTAACACCAAAACATGTTATAAACTGAATTAAATTATCATATGGTTCAGTGTATTTTTTGTTACTTTACGTTACTGTAAAATACAATTATAGCCTTTATTATTGAACTGCAAAGAGCATATTCCCTCATTTAAAATGGTTGTCTTAAAGCACTGAAATTTACGTTACTTTACGTTATATTATAAATGAAATGGTTAATATTAAATAGATACAATATACCAGCCTGGTAAGAATATGCAAAGAAGGGGTATTGGCTCGAAACTGACGGTCTGACTTATCCACACTGATTGTAGCTTACATTTGGTTGCTACCCGTATTCAACATTTAAAGAAATGATTATTTTGGTTATAGACTTTTATCCGGAAAATGAATAGAATATAAAAGCAACACTGATCATTTGGTTGATATTTTCTTTTTTATGATGAATTATGACTCATGAGATATAACTTAGTAGATGACTACATTCAAATAGGAATATTTCAATGACAGGAAATCAAAGAAAATAATACAAAAAAAAACACTTAGTAAACAATTGTTGATCAATATTATCAGGATTTTTTCTGTTTTATTTATCAATTTACATTGCGTAACGTAAATAACATTACTCAGCTGACGTTTTTTTGCAAATCAAGATGCTAAACATTTTGAACATGCCTAGTCGTTATTTAAACCTGTGAATAGAGGTATATTTGTGGTTGAATTGTTTCAGTGTGTCTAATTTCACTTAAATGAAAAGTTCGTTTTACGTGACAGTTTCCTTTGTGTCAACATCCGACTAGAATAATATCTTTCTTAAGGAGTTAACTCATTGTTGAAATATTTCACTTTCCCACAACCTTCTAAAACACGGATTATATGAAGGTTAAGGCACTGTAGCATAACCACGCGATAAAATTTTGAAGATTAATGAATTAAAGGTAGTATTTGTAAATTACTTTACACACAAATAAATAATAAAATGTAAAACACTCTGGATTATCAAATGTGTCAATGCCTGTATTGTTCACATGATTCTTTTGTTTGAATTGAAATTGAAGCAAGTGTATTTTGTTATTTTTTCTGCTATGTTTTATTTGTAAAATGACTGTAGTTTTCATGATTATTCATATAGTAACGTATTATACGTTGCAAAGTATGAATAACACTGATAGTAAAATAAATTAAATGTTCAACATAAAATTTGCATTTAATAAGCTGATTGGTTAATTCGGTGGTGCATGTATTAGTTTAATTCTTACTGTATATACCAATGGTCTGTAATTCTTATTATTAATTGTAACGTAATGTACAAAAACAACATGTATGAAATAAAATATGCATTAAACTATAACGGGAGATGTAGTGAAAAAGTTATTTCAATTGCAAAATGATAATGAGAGGAAATGTACTTTGTACCAATATACTTCGATTACTACAGATAAAATAAATTCACAAAAGTTGCCCGACACTGTGTACCTGGCGTATTAAGTAATCAGCATTTAGTGTAACAGTAAATAACTTTAGTAAAATAGGATGTCTTAACCTTTTTGATACTTTGAGCATTTAGAAATATTTTCAACCTATATTTTAAAAAAAGCTGTTTTTTCTATTTGCATGTATCTTAATGCCATATACAATAATATAGCCCGGTACAATATATTACTGGTAACGTAATTATTATTTAGCACTTTGAATTTGATGCTGGTTTAAAGTTATTTACTTTTGGTCAGAATGTTGCTAATGTGTGAGATGGACTTTTGAAGATTTATAGAAATCTGGTAACTATCAAACTGTAATCTGGTAACTATCAAACATATACATGAACACGTTTTAGGTAATTCGTTGGCAGAAATGCTGCAATATTTGTTTTTGTTCAAATGTATATACATGTATAGTTTATTCATTCGAATATAGTATATAACTTATTTTTCTTTACAATGTTGCATATAACCAAATGAAAACTACAGTCACTGCGGATAATTCAACCAAAGCGGTAAGCTTTTGACCTGCAGATTTTTTGCCAGTAACTCGAATTCTGCATATTCTTACCAGACACTTGTGTATATTTTATTGCATGAAAATTAACCTTTTAATTCATACAAAATAGTATAAAAACGTAGCTTTGAGTGCTTCAAGACACACTTTTTTCTAAATGTAAGTTAGATGTAAGTAACTTCAGACACATGTAAGCTTTTTTATGATTTTTTATTAAATAAACATACATTTCAACAAATCATACTGATTTAGTAATACTGAGTCATGTAAATGACAAAGCAATATCGGACTGATTTACACAGCGTAACAAATCATGGGTTATGACATGTTTGTACGTTTTTGATAAGTTTTGTAGTCTTTTGTTATTTTAAGCCTTTTTGAATAATTGAATCTTTTATCATTTACATATTCGTATCTTGGTATTTGTGATGGTAACATAGTAAGCCACCATACTCTGATGTACTTAATTTACAGACATTCATAATTATGATCACCATTGAGCTTAAGCATTATGTATTCAGTAGATTTAATTCAAATTTTATCAGTACTAGCTTAAAAATTACAAAACAATGTTTGAGAAAGATGCACGCTGCACCTCAATATCAAAGGCTATTGTATAGGGCACTTCTTATTACAGTAACGTAAAGCAACGTGAACTAAACTGCTTGATATGAAAATATTGGTCAGTTTGTAAAGTACGTTGGTGTTAAACATTTCGCCAATGCCTTAAATTAAGAGTGTTTTATAAGTTGAGTAAGTGTCGTCAATATTGTCATTTTCCTTGATATAATAATAACAAACGTTATGTATTATAACATAGTTGTAGAGTAAACATACATGTCATATGGATTCTAATATGTGTTGATGTGTTACTTGTTTGGTTATATCATTGTTCAGTACCAATATATAAAGTTTATCATAATAAATTTGAAAATCTACATTAAACTATTTTGTAACATAGGGTCATGTAAATAACATGACACTCGTATGTATAACTATTGTCAAACACATAATTTGAATGCAAATAATTGAGACAAATTAATATTATCATATATGATGGACATTTTATAATTCATATACATGTGTTACAGAGGGTAATAATTAAGTGTAAAATTCATTCTTTTTAGTTTTAAGGGGTAATGTGAATTACACTTAAAAATTCATGTTGCGGCACGGATGCAACAAGCAATTAAAAAAAAAATTATTGTCCCTAGCGGTCATTTCAATCAACAATACAATTATAATACAACATTTTGTATTCTGTGCTAAGATCAAGTTTTCAATACGGCAAGGAAGTTGCAGCACTACTAGTCAGATTGACGAGTTGAACATTTCACTACTGTATCTTTTACGCATGTAGGCAATGTCTAAGACCTAAGGCCGATAGCTATGTAGTGATAATGCTACATTTCCTAAAATAAATTGAATGTACATATACAATGTTAAGAAGCGGTCAGAAGTTTAACCTGAAACTTTAATTAATTGATTAAGTTGAAATTAGCACAATTAGCGTGAACTCTTGAATACCAGATCTCGATATCTGCAAGTTTTAGCAGTGCTTGAAAATCTAATGATACACCCGCCATGTTATATGACGCTCGTGAATTAATTGTGACGAAACGTTATAAACATTTTGTCGTCACTTCCCCAAGCAAAGCATCTGAATATCGATTGTTTTAATATCACAACGCATTATTTTGATAAGTTTGCATTTAGAAATCTATTTAAAATGCAAATAGGTATGCAAGAAAACGTTTCTATCGTAAGACATTTTGTTCAGATGAAAATATCTGTTACCTCGGGTAACTGTTTTGTGGAACTCGACAGAGCCTCGTTACCGCCAAAACAGTTACCCTCGGTGATGGATGTTTCGATCTGAACCTCGTTATCATGACAGAAACTATCATTTTATGATACAGAAATTAAGTGGTTATTCAATTTAAATAAGTACCAGGGAGGGACATGACCGAAATAGTTACGCGTCTCTTAGATAAATAAATTTCTGGTGAATTTACTCTTTGGACCTCAGGGAGTTTCATTTTAGAAATTCAGTCTTATACTACTTAATCTACGTCTTGATGCCATTTTTACGATAAATATTAGTCTTTTATGATTTCGGGTAACTCACCGTGCTTAGATGGTATAGTCGGATTTAACATGTAATGTATGTGCTGTTCTTATTGACAGACATAAATGAAAATGTAAGTAACAGAAAAATATATATTCAGGTTTGATTAAGATAGTAACGGCTATAGATGTTTAAATCATGCAGTTATAACTACTGCAATCTTCATAATGTTAGGAATATCATTTAGGGATTGGTGTCCTTTTAAAAAAAGATATCATGGTAACTGTGTATGATAATCAGTGTATCACTGTAAGTCCTGAGACCAAAAATATTACATCCAGTACCTCTATCATTCCGAAAGTAGTTATTACATATTCTCTATAAAGTTCAACTAATCAAAAAGGCTTTTGAATGTAAACAAGCAAGAGTAAAGCTAAAAAAAACTGCAAAATGGTATTCTCCTACTAATTCCTACATTTGTTAGAGCAATATTACAAAGGTTTATAAGAAAAAATAAAACAGATTATAGCACAAACATACAACGCTTTACTTAAACAAATATAATAAATACATTCTCTTAAACATTCTTTCATATACATTGGATGATAGTGGATGATATTGGAGTTATGCAGCTGTTAACTTTTCAAGTAGATCTTTAGTATTTTTTTATGTTTGGTTATTGTGACTGTTTGTATATCAGATCTTTATAATTGAACACAGTCTAATTTATTCAAAATAGGCCTTTGGATTCAACAGTTACGTCATCGAGTTCTGAATTTAATCTAACCAGTATTATGTTTTACATAATTGTGGGATCTTTTTTCGACATTATTCATTCTAAAATATCTATTAATGGAGTTAGTGTCAAGAATTTCGTATTGTGTTGGATTACAATTAGTGATTATAAGTAGTATCCATGTCCTTATAAATAAATTGAGTATATTTGAGTACATTTGCACATTTGGATTTAATCAGCTTCAGGTACGTATGTTTATATTGTAGTTTATAATATGTAATATCATCCTTGAATGAGTTTTATTTCTATGGAAAAATTCTGCAGTCTTTTCCTTGCTTATAAATAGTATTACAATGACTGTCCCTGAAAAAAAAACTTTTAAAACTTGAATGAATATGTAATTCTGTAAAGCAAATTTACTATGGGAGAAGATACTCGGTCACACTGTTTACTGTTGGTTATTCTATTAACATAGAGATGTATTCACCTGTTTATATGCTTACATAACATAACAGTTATATGGCTGTATTTGATTAAAGCTAAATACGTTTTAAGCAATCCACTTTCTAGTTGCACTCGCTAGCGATGTATAAGCACTTTTGTACACCTAATTATAAGACTTTACGAAATTTAAGAACATAACTGTTTACGATATTTTATGTTTACAGTGTTATTTCAAAAATATCACTAAAATATCCATTATTCTAGAATTAAAATTGTTTAATATAGTTTTAATAAGACAGCAAACGCAAAGTTGCTTAGAATAATGTGTTTGAAGGCTTTTGCAAAGTCGGACAAAATATTCACTGTTTTGGATTTAATGTACTTTTTACTTAATCAGCGATGAGCAGATTTTTAAGATTGCAATACATTTTAAGCAACGCTGTTACATTGTATTAACCAGGCTATTCGGAATTAAAGACTACAGTATAAGATTTTCTAAAACGATTGCTATTGAAAAGAGATAACAAAAATATATTCACCCCAAGGAAAGAATAACATAATTGTAATAAAAAACAATGTTTTAAAAGGCTTTCACTAAATCGGCGTTGAGTACATGAAATCATCTTCGTAGTGAACTTGTAACTTCCTGCTGTTATCATCCATTTTTTGTAAGGCTCCCATAGGGGTAATCCAGTTTTTATATCCCCTTCATAGGCGTTATAGGGGTCGGGGAACATCTCCTTCCTTCTTACAATTATAGAAACATAATATAAGAGAAATACATGTACACACGTTACCATTAACCCATATCAAACAGCGGGGTCTCCTTCTTAATAAATATTTCTTCTAGATGTTATTCAGCTTTCATAATTAATCTATTTTTTATTTCCTTTGAGAAGGTAAAAGAAAAGAAATCTCCTTTGTCAGATAATAAGCGCGTATTTATAAAATTTAGTGATGATATTACTATACATACATTTGTTTCAATTCAAATATTCTTCTATCCATGAGATTCTAAACAAGCATATTATAACGAATGTTGTATTAGGAATCACTTACGCTATTTTCATACTTAAAAGTGTTTCTTATAGATAGTCTGTGATATCAAATTTACGCTTTAATCTGTAAAACTGTTTTACGCGATGTAGCAGTTTCTTATTGGTGACCCACAGTTTACCGGCTATTAACATCTTGTACAGTCAGTTGCACTAAAGTGTTGTAATAAAAGTTTCATTTGCAAAGGATTATGAGGTATATTTAATTTGAATGTATTCTTACGCAAAGTGTTGCTTATAGGTAATGTTATATAACTTGAAGTAACTTTCGATATAACGATTCAAACATCCATCTCACATATAAGCATAAAGATTACACTAAATTACAAACATTCTGGCATTATAGTGTATTTATACTGTAAAACACATCATACAATGCATAAGTGTATTGTGTTACTTTTTATAATTTTTTGTTTCATACTCTTTCACATTAGTTTTGGGCAATTTAGTTCGGATCCCTAAGAGCTAAAACCAAAAATTAATGATTTACCCTACTTGGTTTCCTCCCCAAGGTTTGATGAAATTTTTGAAGAGAGTTGTAAGCTTGTGACGAATCAAGTCTATGCAGAAAATTTTAAGCCGACGAAAGTCCCAAAATGGCGGAAATCCAAGATGGCCGCCTAAATCACTAAACTCCCTTTTTAATGTTTAGTTATAAACTTAATGCCATACAATCATTTTTCAAATGCCTTTACCATACATTTTGTATGATTTTATTAGTATATTCTTTATATAAGCATGCTCTCTTATTTTTGATGATGTTCTTCTTATTTATCTTTTTTGAAAGTCTGTTACATCCGTTACAATATCAAAATATGAAATACCAATTTTAGCGGCAAATTTTTACCCTCAAAAAATCAAATCACCATATTTGTGTAGTTTCTGTTGCCAACTACGATATCAAACAGTTTTTAGTATGCTCTAGACTTGAAAGTAAAGATGCGCATTTGCATAAGAAACTGAATCCACGCTTCCGTACGTAAATTTTCATCGGTGTTATAGATTAACGTTACTTAAAATTCAGATGTAAAAATAATATTCTTAACTCTTATGTTGAGAAAGACTTACCCGATTTGTGGCACTTTGTAATAAGTTCAATGCTATTTAAACATGTGTCCTGATATGTCCTCTTAATATTGTAAATTACATTACAAAATAAAATATGTAACTATTTATTACAGTTTCATATAATTCGAAACAGACTACGTGTAAACCAAAGTATTCACATTCAATGAACACGAAACATGAATTCACACCTGTTCTTTTTAAGGAAGCTCATTTACTGAGAAATGGGTAGCATACATATACTATTTCATATGTGAAATATACTGCACGCACATTTAATTGTGAACTGACATATTAAATATTTTAATCTCAAGTGTATATTCAGGTATTATACAATTGTGATTTAAAGAAATCGGTGACA
Source organism: Saxidomus purpurata (assembly GCA_022818135.1). Classification (NCBI taxonomy): domain Eukaryota; kingdom Metazoa; phylum Mollusca; class Bivalvia; order Venerida; family Veneridae; genus Saxidomus; species Saxidomus purpurata. Next base: position 43,014,027 of record JAFMSR010000013.1, read on the forward strand.
TATTCTTCAATGCAAGATAACTAACAAAGATGAAAAGTAAAAGGCGTTTTTAAGACTACAACCAGATATTATACTGCAATGCAATATTGGTAACCCTTAATTTGTAATGGTTAAATATAAACCATATATTGCTTCACTAATATTAGAACATGTATAATGTATTCAGTGATAACCAATCAAATAGTCATATAAGTGTTATCAACAAAAAGGTATAACCTTCACTTGGGTTTTATATACAAACTTCAAACCCGTGACAAAAAAAAGGTAATACTATATGACTTGTATTAAATATCAGTTGGTTTATCGATTATCGGTTTATCGATTGAGTTAGTAACCTGACTCAGAGGATACTGTGTATGGTTTGTCGTTCTAGTTCGAATCATGGATGGGATGCACTATTTTGGTTTCTCATGAAAAGGTTTTCTATTCCCCTAAAATACATGGGTAAATATAGTTGAAGCATGATTTTATTGTGCATTTAGTATTTAGTAACCATCTTCAAAAGAGAACCTGGAATCATTATGATAATAGAATCAACAATGAATCCCAGCAACATCAACATATGAAAAAAGAACACTTTTCAATAACAATAACCAATGTCAAATTAAAAAAAGGAAATACCTATACTTCAGACCTAGGGACCTTCAGTAAACAAAAAAGGACTACATGACCCATAAGCTTTATCTGATAAGGAACAACACGTTGTATTCAAATTTCGAAATAACACAATATAAAAACTGAAAATAGTCTATACATTCATCTTGCCTGTACTTGGATATTATCCAAGTTACTATTACACTTCATCTGAGAGAGTAAGCCCTGGACAATAATAAAATGCTATTCACAAACACCCTTTTGATATATTTCAAATTTCCCTTTAGTCTAGCTGAATTTAGTATTAGTAGGAACTGATAGGTATACATTTACGCTACCACCTAGGAAAAAAATTAACAAAAATGTAGTTGAGTGTTAAAACACGCAATGTAGTTAGCCACACTTTTCTAAATAAGATTAAGTGCCAGATATTTTAAAAACTGAATTCATTCACGTGGATAACATTTCTAAATCGAAATCCATTAACATATGCTACCTAATGAAAACTTGACCCAAATTTTACAATTTATATTGTAGAAAATAGAGCAAATACAATAACAACCAGTGCCAGTGCCAGATTAGGACATACAAACCAACATAGTAATAAACAAGCAAATAAGAAAGATGTGGCATCATAATGTATCATACTGCTTTACTTTTAAGCTCGACTTTAGGGCTAATACAGTTACTTTTGCATCGGCATTGCAGCTTGATAAAGTGTTGCATGCATATCTCAGTTACCACTCATCAGATTGATTAAAAACATCAACATATTCTTTGAAGGTATCAAAAATTTGTGTTAGATAACTCATGGCCGCTTGTATTAGAAATCATGACATTGTTTAATGTTTGGTAAAAATTTTGCATGCAAGCTAAGTTTTGTTTTATGTGGAAGGTAGTATCAGGCATATACCTAGGTTGTCATTGCTCAATCACCTTTAAAATGTTAAGCTGTCTCCAACAAGCACTTTTTTGCACTTTATTCTGCAGCCACTTATGGTAGTTATTTGAAACTTATCAAGAGTGTTCAGGGGTACCAATCAATTAAGCTAAGAGATCTCCGGATTGAATATACTACAAAGTGTGGCTCTTGTTGAACTTAGAAAACTTTACTTAAAATTTTGCGTGCAAGGTACTGCCATACTTCGGTAACCATTCGTTTGAGTTATTTGAAATTTAGCAATTGTGTTCAATGGTGTTCAGTGGTTTTCAATGGTATCTGACAATTTAGTTACCATAAATAACGTTTGACCTCTTTAGTGATTACGGACATCACTTATGAATGTTACAAGGACAATAGGAACAAATTTATTGAAACTTTATAACAATTTTCAATGGCAGAAGTTCTTCGTCATATTCATTTACCACTCAGTCAAATATACGTCAGACAAAAGTACTGCACTTTAACTAATAAACATTAAGAAACTACAGCTATCACTAAAGGTGATGAAATCGTCCTCCATGTGCCGCCTTCACACAGTTATTCTACCCCGTTGCTAGCTGATTCAACCCCCTTGGGCATAGAAATGGAATAACAGCACTCACAAACCAGCGATACATGTATACAATTCTGATCTAGCTTTACTCTACTATTAGGAATGAAAATCACGTGAATGCTTTAAATATGGATACCACAAACAGGCTATCCAGCACCTTCTGACAAACAATTAGGGTTGTTTTAGGTAGCATTTAAGAATTCTTAGGGCTAAAGTTAGAACTTTAAGTACTACAATATAGCCCTCGAAGACCATGCAGTTGACTGACCTTTGCATAATTATTTGACACAAAAGTAACTCGAAATTATTCAGTTATAGCAAAGATATTTAAAAGTGTTCCATACTGGTCAGCTGCCTTAAAATGCATGATCTGAATACGAATAACTGTAAAACTACAATAAGACATAATTTAGTATGAACACATGTTTTAAGTTGTAAATATGTATATGAGAATGGATACAAAAATAGACATTTACGTGAGAAATATTTTATTTTAGCAATATCCTTTGACCTTTTCATGTTGTTTAGTAATTTAAAAAAAAATAAGGTTGTTTTAGAAATTTTAAGGATGCTGGACAGCCAGCAGACGTCTAAGGAAATCTGTATATTTCAGCTAGTTATAGCATGTATTTTCTATTTTACGTTTAAAGTGGGTAAACTTGGTCAGCTCACTTTTTTTCCGAAACAATATATTACACACATAGATATATATTACATTTGCAAATATATGTCAATTGTAGTATAAGTTAATACCACTTACATATTTCTACTTCCAATATGGACCTTACCCAGCATTTAAAAAGATACAATTTCGGTACTATATTAACATAACTCGAATCGTACAAACAAAATAAAACTGATATTCCCAATTACTGGATTAAGGATACAGCATCAGCATTTGTGTCGCTCAGAAATAGTTAAGAAGGTAAAAGTCAATAATTGCTGAATCAATGTTTGGATATCAGAATTATGACATTTTCTTTTTAAATGCACAGTTGCCTTTAGCAGAATCTTATTCATCAGTTTAAGTTCTACAGTTATGCTATAGGACTATAAGATTACCTGTAAAAGTGTTATTTATTTTTAATTTTTACATGTATATGCATTTCTTGAAATGAGACTACCGAGTTGAAACTTACAAACATATTACATATAAAGTATTTCATTAAACCTCTGTTTAGTCGAAATTCTGCAATTGTATATTAGTAATTCTACTATAGATTCAGAAAAAAACTTGGAGAATACTATTCACTGACTGCTTGCTTTTTTGACAGCTCCACTGGTATCATTATCAAGTATAGAAGTACATTTAGTGTGAACGAATCTCACCAATGCTTAAAATGTTAACAAGAACGTTCTACGGTATGTATGAAATAGTTGGCTTTACATACGATATTCTAACATAATGTGTAAAAGACTAAGTTTGATTTAGTTGTAATTTTAGTGTTGTATTGCACAATTCTGATTTGATTAAACGAATGCAACTTTGACTTAAAAGATTGATCAGTGTGTATAGTTACACATATTGATCAACCATATATAAATGAGTCTAGTTTAAGTAATTAAAGTATATGTAGTTTTGCTTCAACTTTATCAGTATCTTACTTGTAATATGGTTACAGTTTTAATAACAATATTTAAAGTAATATTACTTATACTTCATTATAATGAGTGAACAAAGATGTATATATCAAGTGTGTGTTTAATTATTACTTGTAATGAACATTTTACTTTACAAGTACATAAACTAACTTTATACAAACGGAACGTAATGGCTAAATGGTACTTACAAACGAAATCCGTGTTTAAACAGTCACGGAATCTCTTATTCATAATACAAGTTATATAATGTGTTACGTTATATTTATAAAACAAAACCTTTCCAGAGAATATTTCATATCAAGTAGTCATTTTCCTAATTAGTGATGTAAATAAAAAGATTATGCAATTCTATGAAGTCCACAATTAGAACTTAAAGTAACGTTATTTTTATTTGAAAACAAAATGTAACGTACATTTCATGCCTTTTCTGTATAATGCGAGACATTATCTATATATAAAACGTCTACTAAGCCATAATTTAACTTTTATAGTCAGTAGCACATTATTTTATGAGCCATTCACACAATTAATATCTACAATAGCATAATAAACATGGCTATATTATGGTAACGTACAAGTACACAAAATCCTCTTTATAAAGATAAACTGTGGTTTACATATGTTTAATTCATATCTAAATGTTTTTCTACAAGAATCTTTCGATCAAATTTTTTATAATAGTCATTTAAGTCAACTTGTTTATTAGGTCAATAGAATAGTATAATATCAATAATGAGAACTAAATATTTAAAGCAATAATCAAAATAACTTACTCGTAACGTAAAATACGTGGATATAAAAGTAAAAATACAGATCAGAATTAAGTCAAACATAATTTCTTACATGTATAAAATATGATTTTATAAGTAAATTAGCACTAGTGATAGTTTGTATGCATATGTGATACACATACATGTCTGCCCATTTTAAGAATGTCTTGCCATCTTGGATTTTCGCCATTTTGAAGACTTTCGCCGGCCTAAATTTTTCTACATACACTTGTTTCCGAACAGGCAGACAGTCTTCTGTTAAAAATAACATCAAACATTGGGGGAAACCAAGTAGGGTAAATCATTTTTTTTTTAGTTTTCGGCTCTTTGAGTCCCGCACTAAATTGCCCAAAACTAATGTAAAAGAGTATTGAAACAATAATTTTCCCCAAATAATTTATATAAAGTACCACAATACACTAATGCAGTGTATGATGTTGTTTTAAAGTATAAATACACTCTTGACCAGAATGTTTGTACTTTAAAGCTAAATTTCGGGCCGTGGGTGAAATGTCATTTTTTTTATTATTTCCTGGCATTAATTATGATATTCATATTTTAATTGAGTTGTTAAAAGTTATATCCTAACAAATGTTCAATTATCAAAAGAAAAGAAATATCAACGAAATGATGACTGTTGTTGAAATGTGTTATTGATTTTGTCGGATAAAGGTATCCTTTTTCAATATTGCATATGGCTAGCAACACGTCTACAATCAGTGTGAAAATGTCCAACCGTAAGTTTAAAAAAACATACATTCTTTCTTTTTAAGTAATTATAAGTTACCAGACACACTTTGCTATATATTATCTGATAAATATTTACTTTTTAACTTATAACGTAGAGTAACGTAAATTTCAATGTTCCAATACTCTCCCTTTTCTCCAAGTAAGTTAGGTGTATGCAACTTTAAACACATGTAAGAAATTTAAGATATTTTATAATGTGAACATTTATTCAAATTCAAGAACGGAAGTATAAAATACCACTTTATTCATATAGTAATGCAGAGTCATGCTAATTACACAAACAATAGTTGAATGATTTAGCCTTTTTGGTATATTTGGAAGTCTTTTGTTAATCTAAACCTGTTTGAAGCATTGGAACTTTATCATTCACATACTTATCTAAACATTGGTGATGGTAACATAGTAAGCCATCATATATCTGTTTTATCAAATTCAAAGGTATTTAGAATTTAGATGTCTGTTGAACTACAAGAACATGTGAAATATATTAAATTCAGTTGTTATCATTAGATGTCTAGATAATATATGATATATGATCAAATGAACTCAAAACACGTTTAAGACCCTAAATATGACTTACAAACTTGATAAAACTGTCTTCTAACGGTGGCTGCTAGTTGCTATCATCGAGCACATATCTTTTTTCGTATTACGTAGTGGTAGATTATATTATTCAGTTGACGTTTTATCGTTTAATGTATCTTACAAAAATACGAATAACAAAGACTCCAACCCTTTTTTACGGATATGAAGTATGGAGTTTCCATTTAAATTTAACATAAAATATCAATTAACTTGATTTATACATGTCAATGACCCAATATATCAATTTTGAATACAAATGGTGAAGAGCATTGCGTGTTATTAATTCATTTTTATGGAAATTTACAAATTGTTGAAATAAGCTGTTTCCTAACGGTAGTTGCTATCATTCCTATCTTAGAGATAACTGGTTTATAATTTTACATGAATGCGTCTCAGGTAACTATCACAATAACCGTAAAAGTAGTTCATCGAGTGCAACGTTTAACACTACAAAACTCCCAGGGACACATAACATAACCTTTAGGTATGGGAAACAATACCACAAAGATATTTCAAAATCAGAATATGCATGTAGAAATTACACCCCGGGAGTACTTGCATGCCGCTTAGAAGTAACGACCCGGACACGGACAAAACCAAAGAAACTTTATTCTAAAAGGGTATTTGATTTGTCGAGTAATAAATTGATTTATCTTCACAAAAATATGACTCCTTCATTGACCGAATTCTAAACAATCGTTTTGAAATATGAGATCTCCATTAAAATATTATGGAAAATATATAAACAAGTTTTGTACAAGTCAATGTTCATAAAACCTAAAAACTTCTTGAATAAAAACAGTTGCTTGGGAAGACGAGCTATTTTTACCTGTATAAATTTTAATTTGCGAAAAATGAAAGTGAAAGATAGCTTTTATTAACAAATCATTTGCCACTTCATCATTTGATGCAACTGAAAGAAGTATGACTCTATTATAGACTTTATTTTATTTTTAACCATGGATATTAAATATTACAGAAAATTTATCGATATCATATGTACAGGTCAATGGCCATAATAATCAAAATAGTTTGATTTGACGTTTACAGCTTGACACATCTTGAAATATATGCCTCGGTAATGGCTCCGATGCTAAACTATGTGTGTAAAAGAAGTTTCAATTAAAAGAAAACAGGAAAAACATGAACATGGTGTGAACCTGTCAGTGCCAACACTACCTGAAAATCAAAAGACGTGATTGAAAAGACGATCATTGTGACCTGTACAATGTACATGCCTCCGCAAAACTCAGTTTTCTAAAAATGAAAGCATTACTTGACGTCTTTCTCACTTGATGTATGTGGAAAAACAATCGAGAGCGGTCTAAATATCGGGGGGTCCTTATAGCGGAACTTTACTGTATTTAAATATCAGAAGTATGAATGTAAAATATGGTGCTTCCATTACCATGTTTCAGAAAACATATAAAGATAATGTGTACAGGTCAATGGCTAAAATAAATGTCAATGGCAATGAGCAATGCAAATTTTTCTTACATCTATTAACAAAACTACATTCCTTCAAGAAACTTTGCCTTTTCATGTATATATCAGGCCAGGAAACCTTTTCCAGGGCAGAAAGTGAACACGTTACTTACGTATCAATGAATTCGTCGTTCAATAAGGCAAGTCACAGTCATCTCTATCATTTCTAATTGTCCTATATTAAACTGAAACTATTTTTGTCTTTGATCATTTTAAAAATATATGACTCACTGCTATTCGAAAATATTAATGTGAAGTATGAGATCTTGAAACAAACATGACGTATATTATGTTAACGTTTGGTTTGTGACAGCGAATGAAGAAATTAGACTGAAAAGTATCAGACAATAACTAAAAGGCTTTACAAATGTTAAACCTTAACGTTGGTGGGTCCAACTGATAATTTAGCTGTTATTAAAGGAACGACTGGGGAGTAAGATCGATATCTCTTTCTTTTACGGCACCATGTGTTTGAAATGGTATAACGAAACATTTGTCGCATTTGAAAAATTCTATATCAGAAAGGTTGGCACAATCCAATCAAGATGTTAGCGTGATATGTCTTGACATCGGTGACATTCAATATTGATATTTATTATAACGTTTTATTAATAGGTTTTTGAAGTCTTATAAATGCAATTTTCATTATAAAATAGTCACCGTCTTGTTAAATATGGGACAACAATAAACAAACACCTTTCTATTTCGTTTATGTAAACAAAGACAATATTTGTACATCAAATCAAGCGATACGCAAGCAATGTTAATGTGCTGTGTCATTTAACGGTTTGAACGACTAACAGCAATGAGGGGGGAAAACTTCGTTTGTTTTAGGTGACAACGGTGCTGCAACATGATGAACAAATGAGGCCCATTTCTAGAGGTAAACGGGGCATCAAATTCCACATTTTGTATATAATATCAAAATAACTGTAGCGTAGTTTCTGAAATTGCTTGTTGCAGTTGCCAAAGCTGCGCCACAACATGAATATTTGGAAATAAATCTACATTACCCCTCAAATCTAGAAAAAAACAAACGAAAGAAGTTAAACTATTACACTTTGTAACACATGACATCATATTTAGGAATTGCCATTTTTGTACATAAATTAAATAAATTCAAAATCTGTGTTTGACCATAGTTAATCAACGGAGTGCCATGTAGTTTACATGACCCTACGTTATAAAGTATTTTAATGTAGATTTTATCATTGGTTACGATTACGTTAAAGTATCATTTTATAAACTAAATGAAATTATCATATGGATAAGCCTAATTTGTGTTACTTTACGTTACTGTAAAATAGAAGTGTCCTATACTGTAACAGTTATACTCTTTATTATTGAGCTACAAACAACATATTTTCTCATTTAAAATGTTTGACTTAAAGCACTGAAATTAACTTAATTGATTGTATCAGATAATATATACAAGCCTAGGAAGAATATGCAAAAAAATTGGTTTCGAACGAAGCTGACTTATCAACACTGCTTTTAGTTTACATTTGGTTGTTACGTATGCAACATTGAAAAAAGGATTATTTTGGTGATATACTTTTATCCGGGAAATCAATAGAAATAAAAACAACACTAATCATTTGGTTGACATTTCTTTTTTATGACGAATGAGTATCTTCTGGGTATAACTTAGTAGATGACTAAGTGTGAAAAGAAATATCTTAATGCCAGAAAATAGAAGAAATTAATCAAGATAAGCGCTTAATAAACACTTGTTGATCAATCTTATCAATGTTTTGTCTGTTTTATATATCAAATTTACATTGAGTAACGTATATTACATTACTCACCTAAAGCATTTGCAAATCAAAATGCTTAATATTTTGAACATGCATATTCCTTATCTAAACCTATAAATAGAGACATATTCGTGGTTGTAATGTTTCAATGTGTACCTGAAGCTTCTTTATGTCTAAATTTTCTTAAACTAAAGTTTCGTTTTATGTGACAGTTTTTCTTGTGTCATTATCTGACTAGAAATAGAACTTTATTATGAAGTACATTCATTGTTGAAAAATATTATATATTAAAAGTTAAAGCATTGAAGCATTACCACTCGATAAAATTTGGAAGATGCGTGAATTAAAGGTTGTATTTGTAAGTTACTTTACACACAAATGAATAATAAAATGTATAAAACTCTGGCTTTATTGAATTTTTCAATGCATGTATTGTTCATATATCATGAATTCCTAGATTCTTTCATTTAAATTGAAATTGAAACATGTGTGGTTTGTTGCATGTTCTGCTTAGCTTTAATTGTTAAATGACTGTAGTTTTCATACTTATTCATATAGTAACGTAGTATACATTGCAAAGTATGATGACTTACACTGATAGTAAAATACATGAAATGTTCATTATAAAATATGCATTAAATAAGCTGTTTGGATAAATTCGGTAGTGCATGTTTTACTTTAAATCTTACTTTATATGCAAATGATTAATTGTTATCATTAGTTCCAACGTAATGTACAAATACTACATGCATGAAATAAAGTATTTAAGAATAATGGGAGATGTAGTGAAAATGTTGTTTCAACTGCACCATGATAATGAGAGGAAATGTGTTTGTAATAATGTACTTCGATTACTATATATCAAATGAATTTACAAGAGTTGCCCCGTACTGTGGATAAGATGTATTAAGTAATCAGCATTTAGCATACTAGTAAATAACTTTGGTAAAATAGGATGTACTAACCTTTTTGATACTTTGAGCATTTAAAAACATTATTTAGATTGAAAGACATATAGGCTTGGATTTTTTCTATGTGCATGTATCTTACTGTCATGTACGATACTATAGCTAGGTACGATATATAACTGGTAAAGTTATTATTATTTGGCACTTTAAAGTTATAGCTATCTTGAGTGGGAACTTAAGGTATCTGGTTAATGTTAATTCGCTGACGAGTGGCTACAAATATACAGGCAACATGAACATGGAAATATTTTAGAGTGATTAGTGAAACACGATTTCTCCCCAAATGATTTTATATGAATAAACAGAACACACTGAATCAATGTATTTACATAGTCATCCCCAATCAAAATAGATCTGATGTTGGTTTAAAATTATTTACTTTGCTAATGTGTTACATGGACGTTTAAGATGGTAACTATAAAACTGTTATTTGGTAACTATCAAACATATACAAGGTTAAATTTCAGGTAATTCACTTACAGAAATGCTGCCATTTTTGCATTTATTGGAATGTATATACATTTGAATAAGGTCTATAACTGAAATTTCTTAAAATGGTGCATATAACTAATAAATGTCACTTGTTTTTTTATATCTTTGTTCAATACCAATATTTAAACTAAATCATGATAAATGTAAAAATCTGCATTAAACGATTTTGTAACGTAAGGTCATGTAAACTAAATGAAACTCGTATGTATATCTATGGCCAAACAAATAATTTGACTCAGATGTATTTTAGGTTTTGATGTTCTTTTGAAAAAATATTTTCGATTTGTATGATATTAAATGTATCATTGAAGGCCTGAGATGAAGAATACTACTTCCAGCATTTCTTTCATTCCGAAAGTAGTTATTTCTTATATTTTACCAAAAGTTCAACTAATCAAAAAGACTTTTGAATGTAAACAGCGAGATTTATACTAGAAACGTTTAATTACTGTATTCTTCTATTAATTCTTTTATGTGTTGCAACAATATAACACAAGTTTTTTAAGAAAAACAAATAGATTATAGCACAAACATATAACGCTTTACTAAAACAAATGTAATCAATACATTCCCTTACACATTCCTTCATGAAATTTGATGAAAGTGGACGATATTGGAATTTTGCAGCTGTTTCAAATAGATCTTTAGCTGCAGTAAAGTTTTAGTTTTACAGGAAGGTGAATGTGAAAATGTTTCTGTGTGTACATTAACGGATTAAATAAGCATTCAAATGTTGGACTTATAGTTATATACGATTAAGATATAAAATTGTATCTTTTCAATTGACGGTATATATTATTCCAAATCAAAGCTTTAAAAACATTAAACTTCGTAATTAAACAGAGCTAGTTACAATTAAGCAAATCATGACAACTTAAGACACAGACAATGCTTTTGATTTCTTTGTGTTCAATCAATCATATGAGTTTGAACTTTTAACTAACTCCATCTCATTAGAAAATATTTTTAACATAATTCATACTCTATTCACAGATATGATTATTAGAGAAACATAATAAAAATGCTGTTTCGCACGCACAAAGCTGTTAATTGAAGTAATTCATATGCATCTGTATACAAAATATAATCGTCACTTTCGCGCACAATTGTGCTATTATTTCGAATGTCAAAAAATCATTTTTTTTAAAGTACTCGCGCAGTAGCTTGTTCTTATCATAGATCATTTATCATAGACATGTATTTGAAAATTTATTTTTTCATTAGTGTGAAGTATTTAAGCTCACTTAAGGATGCTGCTGAAAGTGACATACAGAAAATATACGCTAATATGTTGTCCAAAGGTGGATAATTAGTTTTATGATATTACAGAGACATTAGACGATAACGAAATATGGATATGTTAATGTTTTTATTAATAAATGTGCAAATATACACCAAAAGCTGACTGACAAGCGTTGAAGATTCATTGCCCTTTCAGATATACATTTTGTAGAAGTTGCCTTTTGGAGCTGACAGGCAACTATTAGAGGCTTACATTCTATAGGATTTTCCTCGAACAGTTGAATTCAAATATATTAATGCAGACAAGACTTCTGATTAAAAAAACTCGGAACATTGTTATAACTGTTGTAGTACCTTTTCAGATTTTTTAATATATAATGTTTCTACTTGATGTGGAAGAAATAGTAGTTGTGAACATGTGTTTATCGGATCTTAATAATTGAACACGGTGTAAGTAATTCAAAACAGGATTTTGGATTCAACAGTAAGTTCATCGAGATCTGAATTTACTCTGATTAGGATTATTTTTCACGGAATTATGGGATGATTTTCGACATTACTCATTTTAAATCTCTATTTATGGAGTTTGTATAAAGTGTTTCGTATTTTGTTGGATTACAATTAGTGATATTAAGTATTATTCATGTCCTTACAAGTGAGTTGAGTTAATGTAATGCACATTTGAATTTATTCACCTTCAGGTACGTATGTTATTATTATTGAATCTTATATATCCTCTTAAAATGAGTTTATTTTTATGGAAACATTCTGCAGTCTTTTACTTGCATATAACTAACATTGAAGTGACTATCCCTGGACGAAAACTTTTGAATGAATGTGTTATCTATACAGTAGATATACAATGAGAGATGATACACAATCATACTGTTGATTGTTGGTTATTTTAATAACATGGATATATATTTACCAGTATACATAAAATGACGTATTGTTATACGACTGTATTTGATAATAGATAAGTACTTTGTAAATCTTCTACTTTCTTATTGCATTTACTAATAATGTATGCACACTTTTGATATCTTTCTATACAATTTTGTTAGTCATAGTTATTTGATTCCATTTAAAATAGCTTTTAATTCTGTGAGAAAACTTGGTGGTGAATTTGGTTTTAAATACACATACGTTGAAGTATACACACATGGCTTGGACCCACTCAAAGTTATCTACACTGTCAACCCACACCTTTGTATATATATGTAAGATCCCTGATAGTATGCAGGCCATATTCACAGAAAAATATAATGCAATAGTTAATGTCCGACCAAACAGTGTACAAATGGGAGTTTCTTCACATTTATATCTACAAGCATGTACATATAGTAATCGTTCAACAAAAGAAAAGAGTCATTCTTAAATAGGCTTTTAAATTCAACAGTAAAATAATCGAGTTCTGAATTTAATCTCAACCTTTTCATATGCAACAAATTGAAATACGTTATTCCCGCAGATTTTATATTTTATCAAAAAAGGCACATGTCTCTGAAAAATCTTACACTTAAGCAATAGCACCTAGTTATCAGACTTTACGGAATTTGAAAACACAACGGTTTACAATTTTCTAAAAGACAATGTTATTTCAAAGATATAACTAGAATAACTGTAATCATAGAATTAGTAAATATTATATAGTTTCGATAAGATAACAAACGCAAAATTGCTCAGAAGAATGTTTTTGAAGGCTTTTGCAAGGTCGAACAGACTATTTAAAGTTCTTAATGTAAAGTACATTTTATTTAAAAAACCTTTACATAAAATAAATAAGGATAAAGTAACGGTCAAAATGTGAGGTTTTTTATTCGATTATAATTTTCCGACAAGGTGTAGACAATGTTTCATGTAGGTGATCACGGAATACATTCAGTTCAAATTACACAACAGTGTTGTAATTCTAGTTTCATTTGCAACGCAATAGTAGGTATAATTCCAACTGCAATGTTTTCTTACGCAACTTGTTCCTTATATATGGTCTATTAAATCTTGAATAAACTTTCGGTCTAAAGATTAAAAAATCTTTCTCACATTAAGCATAAAGGCTACACTAAATTACAAACATTCTTGCCAAAAGTGTATTTATACTTTAAAACAACATCATATAACTTTTATTGGGGTTGGCCATATAAATACTTGCTCCAGGCAAAGATGTAATCAAATAAGTCGAATAAGTCACTCATTATCTTTCTAATCAACATGGGATTTTAACATTTTTATATGTTCATTGTATTATATATACTTAATGATTGGTTACTATGAACCACAAAACGTGAATGGCAAACAAAAATTGCTTTGTTTAAAAAAAGGATTGTTACATTACATTTGATAAATCCGGAACCTGTTTGTAAAATGAGTGCGACATATATATGATTTACATTACTTCGGGATACTTTAAGAATGAAGGCGTACTTTGAATTTCTTTCAAGTAATACGGAACAAAAGCAATAATTTCTTATTTTCCGTGTTCACATTGCTTGTAAACTTTACAAATTTAAAGTGCCAAGTAATTACGTTACCACTAATATTTTGGACCTGCTTATGTTGTCGTATATAACCATATATCTATTAAGATACATACAAATACAAAACAGAATTATTTTTCAGACAGGTTGAAAATTGCGTGAAATGCTCTATGTGTAATAAACGTTCCTATTTTACCAACGCTATATACGCTTACGCTAAATGCTGATTACTTAATATATAAGGTACACATTATGAATATACTTTTGTGACTTTATTTTATTTCATAAAAATATATTGATACAATGTCGATTTCTTCTTGTCATTATTGTGCAATTTTATCTAAATGAATACTTAATTTCATAATATGTTTTACATTACGTAACAACTGATTATAAGAACTCACCATTGATATATGGTAAGCGTTAAACGAATATATGCACCACTGAATTTATCCAAATAGCAGATGAAATGTATGCATACTGTTAACGCTTTTTAACCATCAGCGTCAATCGTACTTTGCAGTGTTTATTACCTTACTATGTGAAGAATTTTGAGAACGGCAATAATGGACTAAATAAAGCGTCGCAGAACAACGTGGATGGAATATAAACGTTTATTTTAATGATAAAATGCGTTCTTTGCTTTTCAATATTAAAGGCTATTGTAAAGAGTACTTCTATTTCAACCTCACCTTAGCACGAAGTGCTCAACGTTAATTATTGTGATCATCTGGTGTCCGTCATCTCTCTTTCTGTCCGTCGTATATCTGTCCACACTTAACCTTGTTTATGCAATAGAGTCTGTATTTTTTACTGGATTTTAATGAAACTGTGTCAGAATAACTGCCTTGATAGAATCTAGGTCGAGTTTGAATATGGGTCATCTTGCTTAAAAACCTAGGTTACAGGATGAAATTATTCAAATAAACTTGTGTATGAAATCAATGTTGCATTTTTCACTGGATCTCCATGAAATTTTGTCAGAATGACTGTCTTGATAAAATAAAGGTCAAGTACGAAAATGTGTCATTTTGTGTTAAAGCTTGTTCACCTGGTCCAATCATGGAAAACCTTGTGCAATAGAGGTGGCATTTTTACTGAATCTTCATGAAACTTAATCAGTTTGATAACCTTAATAAAATGTAGGTCGAGTTTGAATATTGGTCATCTGTGGTCAAAAACTAGGTCACATTGTCAAATTAAAGAATACTCTTGTGCATGCAATACATGTTTAGTTGTCTGTGTCAGACTACGACTAACTATAATCAGGTAGCGTACTTTGCTTTAATTCACCGAAACCATGTATAGAAAACTTACTACCTAAAATTAAGCGACTGGTTAAGACTCGACAGACTGTCAGTCTCAGAATGAATATCTACTCTGACTCCTTAACTCTGGCAGGCTGAATGTCAGGTGCCACAGAACTGACGACAGAGAACGGCCTAGCTGACCTTAATTACTGTAATAAACCAGATACAATTAATTTTTTTTTTTATAAAAATTTTTCCAAAATTAAAAAAATTTAACCAAAATTTTTTTTTTATAAAAAAAAAAAAAAAAAAACCCTTATAGCTATATAATCCAAGTTCCAGACAGGTTTTTATAAAAGAGTATTTGCCTCATTCTCTTGTGAATCAACCAGAATTCTGCTGTAAACAAAATTTATAAGTTTTTTTCATCAACGACAATAATATCAATTATGCGAAAATAGGTGCTAAGCACAATATATCTAAGCGGTTACACTTAACATTGCGATTTTTCATTACTTTATTATTTTAGGACCAAATGTTAAAGGAACCATTTTGCATCATAGACTTTTATCCGAAAGTTTTTTAACAATTTTTACAGAAAATTTCCAAAACCTGTACCCAAGAAAGACATGAAGTGCTGAAAGCGACATTTGGCGTGATGTCTCCATGAACAGCGACGTCTTATTCAATTTAGCATTTTATGACGCATGCAAATAATCGTTACTGCAAAAGAAAGAGTGTTGTGATGACTGTGTTAAAGTAAAGAAAAACAATATTCGGTAATATCAGATATTAACAAATGAGACGGCGCTCTTGAACTGTGATAAAAAATTGCTCATGAAAAACTAAAGAACATTGTACACAAGGGGCCATTAATCAACTTTCTACGAAACTTTTACCAACGATCGTGCCAGGATGAGTACATTTCGTAAAATAATCTTCAAATAGTCAATCTACTAAGGAAGAGAAAACATCCAAAGTCTCACAAGGCCTTTTAGTTTCAGGATGGTGTATTCAATAGTGTGAATTAAATCAACATTGATTAAACTCAATAATGTTATTCTCACAAGAACACGGTTAAATTCACTTGTAAAATTCAGCACAAAAAATTGTAATCATGATAAATTACAGCTAAATGGTATCAGTGCAGTGTGAGCAAAACAATTGAGTAAATACTAAAAAATAGAAATGAAATATGTCCTTAAAGCATTCATGTACCTATCAAGCTTGTTGTACTCCTACTATTACATTTATACAAAATGTACAAGGTAACACTGTATAACACTACTTGCGGAGCAAATGTCAGATAGCTCAGTTGGACAGAGCAACCCATGCTAAGTGCCATGGTAAAAGCTATGGGGAGACTTGGGTTCAAATCCCAATCTGACTTTCTTTTGTTATACAGTCATGTAGTTTATATAGTATTGCTTGTGAATTAAAATTTAGTTTAACTCTTACCTGTGACACTGGAGTGCACAAAATTGATATCAAAATACTCTAACCTATAACACTGGAATAAAAAAGGTTCATGTCAAAAGACTCTAACCTATGAAACGGGAGTGCATAAAATTGATATCAAAATAAGTGTTTGTTTCTATTGTCAAGCTAATTACATTACTGTATAATAAGCTGTATTTCTTTTTATGAAAGTGTGTAAGCTTAAGCTCTCAATACCTAGACAAACTTTTTAATTCCAGCATCAAACCAAACTAAATAGCAACTAAATTTAATAAAAGTCATATCTACATATTTGCGTGTACACAATGATACAATGTAATTGAAATTTCTAACATGCGTTGCACCTATAGTTTTGCTAGAAAAGGTCAATACCTTTTCTTGTCCTTATATTTCTTGAAAATGTCTATGCAAATACTGTGTTGACTGCACTTCCTGCTGTCTTACATGGAAATATTTGCACTACAGTAGTAAGTACAATGAACATACATGTTCTTAAAGCCGAAAGTAAACAAAAGGAAGGTGTTACATGTCAATAAACAAGCATGTCCAAGTCAATTTCATTTATGAAATAACATCCGTTCATCATTTAATAAACAATGATTTGGTGTACTGATACGCAGTAATTAGACACGAATGCCGGAAGCCTGATTGGTTAATAACTGCGCATCAGTAAGACAAATAAATGTTTATTAGACGATAACAACGCTGAAAAGGATATTATTTCGATTCTAACAGTACCAGATATTACAAAATGTGAATAAATGTAAAGCCTTATGATCCACTCGAACGCTAATTTAACGTTATGGGGCGCAATATGGCGTCGTGTTTACAGCATATCGGTTCCCGCGTTGTTTATGGTTTAATATAACATAATTGATCTATTTTTTGTACATGTATGTAGAGACACAATCGTGAGTCATTTTAGAATCTAGTTAATATGCAGCGAAAACTCCCCAAGACGACCGTTTGAATACACAATTATTAACACAATTATTATTAATAATTCATTGTATATTTTCAACAAATACAGTACAGAAAATTAATAGTTTTGGTCAAAGTTGTTTATCTGATTTATAAAAAATGCTATAATTAAAGGTCTTGAAAAAATTGATGACGTTTAAGTAGATTTCTATAAAAAGCTTGTTGTTGGCACCCTTTACACTATTTTGAAGCTTTCAATTCACTTACTCACTAGGTTTCAGTCAAGATCATGTACACATAGGCAACTAGTCACATAGGCAAAATCACAACCTTCTGGCAGGTTAACAGTCAGTATAGTTTACACTACTTTATTCAAACTATATCGTAAAGAAAGCTTAGAGATTATCGAGTAAATCCCAAGTCCGCTTCATGGAAAAACCGGCACTGGTGTCATGGAGGTACGGTCTTGGCCCTGGTTACGCTCGAACGCACAACCACTAGGATGATCGGCAGACACCTTAACCTCTACATCATTGCTCATCATTAATAGGAAAAAAGTCATGCACATTCTGGTCTGATATACTATATAATCTAAACTCATTAAGGTCATGATGCCATATATAATATTGTACTGAAGATAAAAACAAAAATAATATCAAACAGGGAATGCCACGTTTCCTTTGACATGTGTAAGTAGTGGTTCTTCTAAAAGTATGAATAAATCAGTTGTGGACATCCATCAATCCTTGAAAACAAAAAAACAAAAATAATATCAAACAGGGAATGCCACGTACCAAAAACGCAGCCTCCCCAAAACGAGCCCCACAGCACCCAGAAGTGCACAGAAGTGCCCACCACCAACACACACACACACATACACACACACACACACACTCGTCAAGTGAAAATGTTAAGCGATAATTAAACACAACCTGGTTAATCGCGCTGGAGGTCGCACATACAATAGGACGGGATAACTAGCATGGACCCGAATGCCAGTGAACACAGAACCTTCAACACGGTATAAAATACTCCTCATCTTGACAGAGGCCGAGGGTTTAGAACGAATAACAATCCCTGAAGGATGAAAATATAAAAGTTCACTTCGCAACTTTGTCAATGCTTGGAATGTTTCACTCTTTTTTTCCTACCAGGAATGACAAAATGGTGATTCGGCATACTCTGAATTTCAATTCTGTTTTTGACATTTTTGGATCCACATTTTGCAGGAGTTTTTGTGCAGAGAGTATAGGAGTCAGCTATGTCCTGTAATAATTATGAAATATTCCTTATTGAATCCTGTAGAGTACTTACTTTGTGCAGAAACTACTATGTGTATTGTGCTTATAACTTGCAGAAAACAGGTCAGTCTTTTGAACAGTCAATACTAATACTATTTACAACAGGATAATGTAAAAAGTGGACATACCTTCATTATATTGCTGTGGTATGATACAAAAAATGAATTTTAGTATGGCATTTTACGGCCTTGCTCACCAGATAGCTTCTGTGGTGATGTGGTCCTACTCCTTGGTCGAGTTGTTAGAGTCGCTGACTTGAAATTAATAATACTTACATGGAGTCAAGATTATGGGTAAGAGCCCCACTACCAATCACGTCTCTTGATGTGAGAAAGTTGGCAGTTTCCTTTGGAGAATAATAGTCTAGTACTGGTTCCTCCAAGGTGTGATGGTTATCGAGGGCTCAACGCGAAACTGGCCTATCTAACATTTTTTTCAAAAATGCTTTTTTTCTTTATTCTGAAATATCTAGTCAGTACCCACATACTGTGTGAAAATCTTCCTTGTACTGAAGTTAATAAAAGAAAAAAAAACTAATTTGTCCTTATATTCCATCTGACACTTGCCAACTTTTGTTAATGCGAAACTAGTCTATGTGCACTATTGCACATAGACTAGTTTCGCATCAAAACATTGAGTCAAACAGATGCTAAAATAGTCTATATGAAAAGTAAAACTATTTAATTTTGTGAATATACTTCAATGTTATGCTCAAACTAAGGGAAAGGTACATCATTAATAATAAACTGCTTAAAAATATTCAGAAAAGAAATTGTAATCCTTGGTTCTTTTCATATAGGATAGTTTCGCACTGAAACTTGATTTGAGTGTGCAATGTGAAACTAATCTATGTGCCTATTAAATTACTTCTGTTCTTCTAATTTTTACATTCTATGATATCATTTATTGAAGATACTTTATTTTAATATATTAATTGATACTTTTGTACTGATTCAATTAGAGGAGTTTAGGTGTACTTGATAACGCAAAGCAGTTAGTGGGGTGTAGGTGTGCCCAGTAATGAAAAGCAATTAGAGGGGTGTAGGTAAATCCCGATAATGAAAGGCAATATTAGAGGGGTGTGCCCAGTAATGAAAGTCATAGATATCAAGGTCCTGTGAAGTTGGTACCAGGTGTTGCCCCAGGGTTAAAGGATCTGAGAAGGGAATGCCCCAAGAAGCCAAATCCGTTTAGCCTGAAACTCTCCTGCTACTGTATCAGGAATGAAATTCAGTAAGACATGGCTTTTTAGAAAAAAAATTACACACATCATGGGATTATTCTGCATTCAAACTAATCTCTAATATCATAAGTGCATAAAGATAGAAAAAGTGTCTATTACTGCATTTAAGACAAAATACACGTAAATTTCTGTATTTGCCTGAATTAATTGGTAGCTTTCTTACAATTCATATTACTGGTAAATATATCTCCTTAGTAACATCTTTGTTCTTTCCATCTTGTGTATCATCACTATAACATCAATTAAGTTTTATGGTGCGCACCATAAACCGGTTTAAGC
Organism: Saxidomus purpurata; assembly: GCA_022818135.1. Lineage (NCBI taxonomy): Eukaryota > Metazoa > Mollusca > Bivalvia > Venerida > Veneridae > Saxidomus > Saxidomus purpurata. Next base: position 43,034,697 of record JAFMSR010000013.1, read on the forward strand.
TCCCCAGTGGTGTTTTTGCCACTGACCGTTCCAAGGCGGTGCCCCACTGTGTTCCTTTAATTGTTCGTTTTGTCCTCGTGTGTTTGCTTTGTATGCTAGTGTGTGTTGGTAGTGTATATGTGTGTTTGTACATGATGGTGTGTGTATGTCGTGTGTGTGTGTGTGTGTGTGTGTGTGTTGGTGGTGTGCACTTCTGGGTGCTGTGGGGCTCGTTTTGGGGAGGCTGCGTTTTTGGTACGTGGCATTCCCTGTTTGATATTATTTTTGTTTTTATGTGTATTATGGAAGCTGAGAATTTTGGGAACAAGGCTAGAACTGACCCTTCTTTCTTTGAGCAATTTTACCATGCAACACTTTTTATGCAGCAAACAGAATGCCCAATTATATCTTTTGCAAGCAAATTAAATTTTTTTTGTTGATTTTGTCATCTAAGTACTGGTTGGAATACTGGTATATATACCATTGTATACCTTAATTACCAAATGATTTTGTTGTGGAAAAATATTTTATTGTCTCTATATTTCCTTAGAAACTTTCGTCCGAGTGTTAATAGAACTCTATGAAGTAGCACTAAAGAGTACTTCATACAATAAAAAGATATTAATACTAAATATAGAGGTAAGATGAGTCAGACAGATAAATTCAAAAAGTAAAAGTTTGGAAGGGAAAAGAAGGCAAGAAGGGTCAGTTAGTTCTACACACATACAGTAAGTGATTGGACAAGGGAGGAGGCAACATGGATCAGAAAGATTGGTTGGGAAAAGAGAGGTGAGATGGCCCAGTAATTGGAGACTAAATTGATCAGAAAGTTAGACAATTGGTAATATGGGCAGGGAGAAAAATGGACAGCTATTAGTAGGGTGACAATCAGTCCAAAAGGGCTCTATTTTTTAAGTAACCTGGACCCCCCGTATAACAAGCCGAGTCATATATCAGAATGTTCGTAATAGATTGTAGTTTATGAAACTGCCGGCATAAATTGGCATAAATGGTGGCGTTCCGAAAAATCCAAGATGGCGTCCAAGATGGCCGCCAAATCTGAAAAATCCAGTTTTTGTAGTAGTGGTGGTCCAGATTTTTTTTTTTAAAGATTGTGGTTTGGTTTAAAACATTGAAATGTGTAAATGTACACTAAATATACAATTTTAGGATGTTTTTCTCATGAATTTAGGGAAATTTATGAACAAAATGACAATTTTACCCGTAAGTGTGATCAATTTTTCGGTTTTGAGAGGTATTTTTTTAACAGCAGTTCATTTTTTTACCAATTTGATACACTTATGTGACAAGAAATAAAATATGACTCATGGCTTATCAAAATAATTATTAAAGCAGTAAAAAGAGAACAAAATTTGAATGCACATGCATTTAAAAGTGGGTGGGGTAATTTCACATGTATTTTCGCTCTAAGTTTACATTGTTTATTTGAGCATTTTACTTATTTTACCTTCAATATTTTGTACTTCAAACAGATAGTTTCCAGCTAATATGTATTATTTAGCAAATTTTGATGTGCAGATCATTTAGTAGAATCCAAGATGGCTTCCAAAATGGCCGCCATGTAGACTCAAATATGGTCAAATGTAAGGGTACTTGGCATTTGGAGTGTACTTTTCTTATATTGATATATTCTTTACCAGCTTATATGCACAACTGTTTTTAACAAGACACATTCATTCATTTGACCTCAAATATGAATAATACTTTTGACTGAAAGATACAGTTTTTAACCACACGGTCGGGTTTTGGAAAGCAAACACCGTTATTGCCTTGTTACACAGAGAATAGCTGAGCAGTTGAAACGGTGAAAACTGTTACTAATTTCAGCTTCATTTTTCATACTGTTTCATCATATAATTTTTTTAGCTACATTTTCTGATTGCTTTATAAAATGTGGAAATTAATAAAGAAATAGATAGGACAAAATTGATGAGTAACATTTAACAATATCACCTGTTCAGTAAAATTTATGGAAAAAAAGACAATTTACCCTTTAAAGTGGACACTTTTCGGTTTTGGAAAGAAATTTTTGTAACAGCAGTTCATTTGTTTTACCAATTTGATACATTTTATGTGACAAGAAATAAAATTTGACACAAGCTTCTCAAAATAGTTACATAACAGTATAAAGAAAAATAAAATAATAAATGCACAAGCATTTAAAAGTGGGTGGAGTAATTTCACACACATTTGCAACGTAGATGCTTAAGCTTTATTTCAACTTTTAATTTACTATGACTGTTATTTTGAGTTTAATTTTATGCATATTCTTTTGCAGGAATGTTGCATTTTAGCAGATACATTGTAATCTTTTATTTACAAAATCAATGATGGCTTCAAAATGGCCGGCTGTCCAACACACTGATATTTGTTGAATTCAAGTGTAAATCGCATAAATTGTTAGTGTATGCAAATGAAACATATTTTAATTATAGATAATTTTGAGTAGAAATAAGGTGTAAAAATAGTTTGATTTAATTCAATCCCTATTAAATATCAATTTGGTATTTGATATTAATACACTTTATTTTATGTTTTCCAGTGAATTATATAGAGTTTTCTCAGTGAAATAAAAGTGAGAATCCACAGTTCTGAAACAGTGGATTACCATTTTTATTTTCACTGTTCTTGCTGATTGAGTATTACTCCGCGATTCATGGCGTGACAAAGTGCAGACTTCTTTATTTAACAATTGCTTCAAATTATATCTTATAGATTCATGCTTCAGTTTCATTGGATGATAGAGATAGATATGACATTTTAAATACTTTTATCTGAAATAAACTTTAGAACTACTTTTGTTTCTCTATCAGTAATGATGGAAGTAATGCGGTTCTTATTATTATGGGGTTCTCCATTGGGAATGAAAATACTATGATTCCAAATTGTCCTGACTATTTTGTCAAGAAAACATGAAATAAAAAGAAAATTTGTTTGTTTCACTTGTGAACACCAAAAACACTGACATTGTCACTCGTGGCTACGCAACTCGTGAAAATATCAGTTTTTGGGGTTCACTTGTGACATAAATTTGATATTTCACTGAATCAAACAAACATCCTCTAGATAGTTTTCTAGCTTTGACAATTGGGTGGGGTAGGTTAATGTGCAATTTACAGGAGAAAGTGTTACACATCATACAGCTGCAAACCATCTTCCATAAGTGTTAAACAATTATGTGATGTTAAGCAGGCAGCAAATTCCTTTAAAGAAAAAAACCCAACTGCATTATCCTCTTCAACAAAATGCAGACTAAAACAGTTATAATCTTAAAGTAGTGACCCAAGTCTGAAATAAAACTCAAATACACGAGTTACCTAATATTACACGTGTTTTCCACTCCCATAGTGGAAGGTATGTGTATAACTTCGTTTGTTGCTTATTCTTTACAGACACAAAGGCTCATTAACATAATGCATCACATTATCAACATGTAGAACTCATCACATAATCATATAGTATGTAACAAATAACCCAAGGAAGCCATGTATTAATTGAAATTTTCAGCTAATTGTTAGTTACAGCAAAACTCATTCAGAGACTTAAAAATCTGCAATAGCGGCATTATGATCTGTTCTTTTGCACAGTAAAGTACATATTCATTTAATTATGTTAAACAGAGTAAATTATATCAAAACGCAAACAGGGCAAACTTCAAGGAAATGTAAGACATAAGTCTAGCAGTCCTCCATTCCAGTAAAAGCTAACATCATAAACACGTTTTGACTCGTGCCTTTACACACACAGACTTGTGTACAAGGTTGTTGATTTCTTGTGCAGATGCATTCATCACAGCACAACAAAGACGAACCAGGTTACTTAAAAGTTCTGGTGCTGCGACGGGTTGTGACATCTTTATCCTAAAGCCAAATGTATTTTTGTCAACCTCATAACAAAAACTTAATGGATTAGGCAGAATTTCTCAATATTACTAAGTGATAAGTACAACGAAGTAAATGCAACATAAAACTGTCATCAGTTGGAGGAAGTTTTCATGGTTTAACACGTTTCTCTTCAAGAACAATACTTCTACGCAAAGAATTAAGGGAATCACAGTTAGGCACCCACCAAAAGCAGTGGCCGCAGACCTAGATGCAGAAGACAAACTCGGATTACTGCCAAAGCCGGATAGTTAACCAAGTTTCTCTGCATATTTCAAAAGTACCTGGACTGCTTTCTTTTTACCTATTAATATGCCATACATGGATGAAACATGTATCATACCTAAGATAATAAACAGACAACAAGATTTCTAGCTAGGCAGGCAACAAATTTGCAACTCTCATAATGGATTGGTATATACGTGTACCTTTTAAGGTCATATAATGTATAGATTTTCGACCAGTTTTGAGAAAGAGTGTGTCAATACCAAGACTATTATAGTAATGAATCAACAGAACCAAACAATCTCTGTCTTGACTAACAGAAACGGCTTTCTTGATCCCACAGAGAAAATTATTATGCCAATTGCATAATTATTCTACCATCAGCTTCTTCCTGACTGGACTATATTTCGTCATTAAAAAATAACAGCATTACAGCGAATATAAAAGGCTTTTCAACCATACCACCAAAGACGAAAACGATTTCTTCCCTCTCAAGTAGACCCTGGCAATTTTCAATTTTGCTTTTACTACTGACCAAGACTCTCTCCAAGTCTGGTATCAGCATGTTAATTTACATATATTACAGCAGTGGCAGTGGAAGAACTATTACCACGTTTCTGGCGTGTCTGGAGTTTTAAACTATTTGTAAAATACTGCCCAAAAATAACATGTACTTTTGTACACTGTTCGATTTGCAGCAAACAAGAAACATCCTACAATCCATGCCTTGATGGCGCAAGGTACAGTATGAGAGGAAGAGAGAACTACTGTACGTAGTCGTCAAGAAATCTAAACAAGTTAGAGGTAGATCTTCATGCAGATCTGAGTTCAGCAATGATAGGGAGAAACGAACTTTCAATTTCTTCTACCATTTCTTACACAACTTCCTCCTGAACATCAGAGGTGAGATTCATAGCTTTGTATTCCTCAAGTTAGAGAGCAGGCAAAGATTTTAAATTGCAACAGATGATTTCTGAAACTGAAAAAAGAGCCTGTGATTGAGTACCTCATTAATAATCAAAATTGAACGCATGGCTCTATCAAAATCTCCTCCACACAAAATATGTTCTGCTGTCAATCTTGCAAAAAATACCAGAATCCATCATGAAGTCTTTAAAGCCAGCATCACCATACAACTGACCAATGCAAGCAAAAACTGACATCATAAACTGGATACCTCCTGTGGAAAATAAAACTCCTTCAAATTCAGTAGGTCTGGCCCATACAATTTCAAGGGCTTTGGTTAACAACACCATGTCAGATACAATTGGGCAGGCAGACTGACCTAATGCATTCATTTGCTATTAGTGCACTTTCAAAACATTTTGTTACGCTTACTGACTTCTGAAATACATGTAGGTTAAATGATGTTTAATATACATTGTATCATATACTAAGTTCGGTCATTTTAAGTTTACTGCCCGTATTTCAACAGTATTTCAGTCAGAAGCAGGCAGGCAATCTACCTAACCATCGTTCCTTGGAAGGACCAGTACTAGACCCCTTTCCTCCGTAAGAAACTGCCAACTTTCTCAAATAAAGAGTCATGGTTGGTAGCGGGGTTACAACCCATGACTTTCAATCAGTGAGAAGTTTTATGATTACAAGTCAGCAATCTTAACCACTTAGCCATGGTGGCAGATACTAAGTACAAATGTATACTAAATTTTACTTAGAGTGTACCTTGCATTCATGATTTATATGTATACAATTATCTGTGTTTTACATTGTTTACATGTTTCATATTTGAATTTTCCCACTTCTAAACTTGAAGAGGTGATATTGTTAAATGTTACTCATCAATTTTGTCCTATCTATATTTTTATTTATTTCCACATTTTATAAAGCAATCAGAAAATGTTGTTAAAACAATTATATTCGAAGAATTGAACGACAAACTATAATGAGAGGGAAAGACTTTTTTTGTTTTAGGTGACAACGGTTCTGCAACATAATGAACAAATGTTATAAAATGAATAAAATTATGATATGGATCAATGTATTTTCTGTTACTTTAAGTTACTGTTAAAGTGCTTTATGCACTAACAATTATAGCTTTTATTATTGAGCTGCAAACAGCAAATTTTCTCATTTGAAATATTTGACTTAATACCCTGAAATTAACGTCCTTCGCGTTAAAACAGATAAAAATGTTATCAGATAATACATACAAGCTTAGTAATGTCTTCTAAAAAAAACTTCGACTAACTGGCAAAAAGGGGTATCGGATCGTAACTGACGGTCCGACTTATCCACACCGCTTGTAGTTTACATTTGTTTGCTACGTATGCAACATTAAAAGAAAGGATTATTTTGGTCATAGGACATTACTTAGAAAATGAAAGTTTATTTAGAAATATTGCATCATAATAGTGAGAGGAAATGTACTTTGTATCAAAATACTTCGATTACTATAGATAAAATGAAGTTACAAAAGAAAAATACAGATTATAGCACAAAAATATAACGCTTTGATAAAACAAATGTAATCAAGACCTTCTCGTAAACATTCTTTCACATAAATTGGATGGAAATGGACGATATTTGCGTTTTGCAGCTGTTAACTTTTGAAGTAGACCTTAGAAAAATAAGGTTTTAGTTTTATCGTTAGGTGAATGTGAAAATGTTTCTGTATGTATATTTTTGGATTCTGTTTATGGATTAAATAAAGCATTCAAATGTTGGACTAATTAAAAATGCTGTTTCGCACGTCCAGACGAAGCTGTTACCTAAAGTATTCCATATATACACGATATTATCGTTAGTTTCGAGAACAATTGTGTTTTGGTTTTGGACGTCAAGAAGTAATTTCTTATTTTTGGTACTCGCTCAGTTTAACTTGTTTAAGCATATATAACATATATATTCAAATATATTTCTTTCAGATGTATACATTCGTGTGATGTGTTTAAACTCACTTAAGAATGCTGCTGAAAGTGACATATAGAAATTCTCTAACATTATTTTATAACGCTACTATGTTGTCCTTATAGTGGATAATGGTTTCCTTAAACTGTCTTACGATATTATCGAGAATTTTGACGATAACGAAATATTTGCATGTTAATGTCCAAACTAATGAATGTGCAAATATACAAAAGAAAACTGGTGTTGAAGATCCATTGCCCTTTTAGGTATGTATTGTGTAGAAGTTGTCTTTTTTGAGTTGAAAGGCAACCACTGCAGTCTTACATTCTCTCGGATTTTCATTGCACAGTTTAATTCCTGGACACATTTAAACTTTTTCTTACCTTTCGAGAAATGTATTTACAAGAGTAATGGATCTAGTCGCATGTATTCTTGAAAACCAACTTGAAACTTGTCCTCTGATCCTTTTTCATGATGATGAATACAAAATCTACTCATTGTTCTGATATAAATATACATTCGGAATGAATTAGTTGAAGTTGATATCATCTTTATAGTGGATTTGTAATTCGGTGTTTGGATATTCATCATGTAACGATCTTCATCTTTCACTTTACTGATATCAAGCTTTTGTAAGTTCTCTTGGGTATGAAACTTGTTAAAATGTCATTCATCTTTCACTATGAATTTCTATGTTTTCATCCTTTCAGAAAAAAACTAAATGCGTAAAATCTAGTATGGCAGGCAAATTGTTATAACTCTTTCCGCACGAAAAAACAAGGTTTAGTTATTGTTATATTGAAATCATTTTTGAATCTGGTGAGTCATCGTAAGCCTTGATATGAGGGGACAATGCTACGCCTACTTTCGATATTTGCTTATACAACACGAACATCAGCCTATTTTTTGTGAAAGATAAGTGCATTAATATAACCCATACTCATGTCATGAATGCTGAAGTATATAAAACAAGTGCTATTTTCTTAGGCCAAAATGTTTCATACATGTGATTTTTGAAACGCAAATGTCTCTTTGATCTGTAAAATAATATAAACGAAAAAGAAGCAGATATCGCAAAGTCAAAAATAGGTTTGTTGACAAACTATCCAAAAGCTAGACAAATTGGAATTCCTCTTTTAGTACCTCTTCAGAAATTTATATTGTAGAAGTTTTACTGCATGTGAAAAACGGTTATTGTGAATGTTTGTATATCGAACGTCTATAATTGAACACGGTTTAAGTCATTTAAAACAGGCTTTCCATTTCAACAGTAAGATCATCGAGTTTTGCATTCAACCTGATCAGGATTGTGTTTCACATAATTGCGGGATCTTTTTCGACATAACTCTTTTTTAAGATCTCTATTAATGAAGTTAGTATAAAGTTTGGTTTTTTGTTGGATAATAAGTGATTCTAAGTATTATCCATGTCCTTACAAAAAAGTTGAGTATATGCACATTTGGATTCAATCAGCTTCAGGTACGTATGTTTATATTGAAACTGTTATATCATCCTTGAATGAGTTTTATTTTTAGGGAAGAATTCTGCAGTATCGTAGTTGTTATGGTTTATTCTTAATACTTGCACGTGGCAAATAAATAGTCATATTAGTCGAATAAGACACATATTATCTTCCTAATGCACATGGGATTTAAACATTATTATCTGTTCATCGTATTACATTAATATAATGATTTGTTACTTTTAACCACAACAAGTCATAGGAAATCACAAATCAGTTCAAAAAACAATTTGTTCCATTACATTTGATCAAATCTAAACATATGTTGTTAAATGTGTGCGAGACATATATGATTTGCATTATTTAGCGATACTTTAAGAATGAAGGCGTACTTTAAATTACAATGTACTTTCAAGTTATGAGGACAAAATTAGTATTTTCTGATTTTCCGTGTTCATGTTGCCTGTATACTTGTAGCTAGTGAATTGAATATTATCAAATGCTTAATATTCAAGATCAATATGGATCTAATTCGAAGTGCCAAGCAATTACTACGTTACTATTAATTTATTGTACCTGGTTATGTTATTGTATATGACAATATGTTATATTATATTTAATTATATTTAGATACATACATATACCAACAAAAAAACAAAAATAATATCAAACAGGGAAAGCCACGTACCAAAAACGCAGCCTCCCCAAAACGAGCCCCACAGCACCCAGAAGTGCACACCACCAACACACACACACACACAACACACACATACACACAATCTGTACACACACACCGTACACTACCAATACACACTAGCATACAAAGCACGAGGACAAAACGAACAATTAAAGGAACACAGTGGGGCACCGCCTTGGAACGGTCAGTGGCAAAAACACCACTGGGGAGCTTAAACCGGTTTATGGTGCGCACCCAACCTCACTCTTACCCCCACCATGTTCCAAAGTCACAGGACAGTGTAAATAAAAGTAATCCCTGCTAGGTGAATCTCTAACACACGCAATGGAAACAAACGGCTGGTATGTAAAACACAAAAATACTCGTGTATAAATATATAAAAGCAAACCTTGAGAACCAAAAAACGTATGTACTCAATGCCTTTTGCAGAAGGCAGAGCACCAAGAGAAACACCCTTAAGGGCCCGACGAAACGGCCAGGACGAAATCAAACAGTTTCGTCCCAGTGGGATTTAAAAACTGCCCATCACAGAGTCCTCCCCCTCTTAACCGTTTTTTGTCGGACAAGTTGAACATTGTTTGAAAAGCTCAATTTTCTGAAATGTTTATACATCATATTATACCAACTTTTATATACGGTTTCGCAAAATACTGATTACTTAATACATCAGGTACACAGTATGAAGTAACTTTTGTGACTTTATTTTATCTTATAGAGGTACATGTATATTGATACACAGTTTATTTCTTCTTGTTATTACTGTGCAATTCTAACTTCATGAATATTTAATTACATAGTATATGTACATTACGTTACAACTAATAATAAGAATGTATCATTTGTTTATACGGTAAACGTTTAACTAATATATACACCACTGAATTTATAAAAAAAGCAGATGAAATGTATGCGCAATTTCAAACACTTTTAAACAATATGCGTCAATCGTACTTTGCAGTGTATATTACGTTACCATATGAATAATTATGAAAGCGGCAATGATTTACCAAATAAAGTATCACAGAATATGTAACACAATACATTTGTTTGAACTTCAATTCAAATAGAAGATCACGGAAGCAACCATAAATAAACAAAACAGGTATAGATACATTAAATAATCCTGAGTTAAATACATTTATCATATATTAGTGTGTAATGTAATTTACAAATCACTACCTTTGATTCTAAACTTTTCCAAACTTATCCTGTAGTACAAGTAATACTACATTTTTATACCTTAACCGTAATAAATAAGCCGTTAGTAAGGTTTTTTTTCAAAGGGTGCACTCCTTCATATTGTACTAATTATAGTCAGAATAGGAAAACAAACGAAAAACTCACTCATTAATAAGATCCTTTCATTTAAGCGAATTTAAACACAATTGTTAAATGAAGATACTGGTACAAACTCAAACATTTCCACCACACTGATTTTTTTATTCACAGGTTGTAAAGAAATGTTGAATAACGTACTAGTAATTTACGTTACTCAGTGTTAATTTATCAATAAAATAGACAGTATTTGGATGATACTGATTGACTATTGTGTACATGTTGTACTTAGATGAGAATTGTCATTATGTTCTTTTATTTCCTGGCATTAATTGAGATATTCATTGTTTAATTGAGTTGTTTACAAGTTATATCCTAACAAATGTTCAGTTATGAAAAAAATACAAATATCAATAAAATGATCATTGTTGTTTGTATTTCTTATGTCGAATAAAATTATTCTTTTTAATGTTGCATACGGTTAGCATCACGTCTACAATCAGTGTGAAAATTTCCAACCGTAAGTTTCAAAACTTATATTCTTTCTTTGTTATTAATTATAATTTTCCATACTCTTACCAGACACTTCGCTATATCTAATTTTATAAATATTTACGTTTTAACTTATTACGTAGAGTAACGTAAATTTCAATGCTCCAATACTCTCCTTTTCCTCGAAGTAAGTTAGGTGTATGCAGTTTTAAACAAATGTAAGAATTTTATCATATTTTATAATATAAAATATATTTAAATTTTAAAACGGCAGTATAAAATACCTCTTTATTGATATAGTAATGCAGAGTCATGCTAATTACACAAACAATATCTGAATGACTTAGCAAATACGGAATGACATGTTATGGCCTTTCTGACAAATTTGATAGTCTTTTGTAAATTTAAACCTGTTTGAATTATTGAAATTTTATCATTCACATACTTATCTTAACATTAGTGATGGTACATTGTAACATAGTAAGCCATCATATATCTGCTGTACTTAATTCACAAGTATTTTGAATTTAGATGTATGTTGAACTTAAAGAACATATGAAATATGTTAAAATTAGTTGTTATCATTAATAGCATGAAAAATTCAAAACCATTTTAAATGAGAAAATACGCACTTTGCACCTCAACATTGAAGGCTTTTGTAAAGAGAACTGTTTTTCTTGTAAGGTAAAGTAACGTAAATAACACTGCATTAACATCATTTTTCATAAGTTAAGAAATTGCTGTCAATATTGTCATTTTTCTGAATATAACGCTGTCAGGGATAATGTATTATCACTTGACTGTACGGTTAACTAAATTTAATACGAATTCAAATTTATGTTCATTAGAATGAAAACGTTTGACTTAGTTGGCTATTTCTTTGTCTGGTACCAAATTTAAACTTAATCATAATAAATGAGAATGTCTACATTAGAATAATTGTAACGTATGGTCATGTAAACTGCATCGCTCTGGTTTGGTGAAACACAGAATTTGAGTGGACTCAATGTGTGTACACAAATTGTCATGATCAAATAAATTATGATGAAATTACTAATATATCATGTGATATAAGGCAATAACTTGGTGCAAAATTATTTTCATTTATTTTCTTTTAAGTGTTTAGGAGTATTGTAAATTATACCCAAATATTCGTGCTGTGGTGCGGATCTGACAACTTTAACAAGAATTTTTAAAAACTACAGACCCTAGTGGTCACTTGGATATGTAATACAAAATAGTCAAACAATCCTAAAGCTGAACAAAATCGTGCCAATTTAGTTATTCAGTAAGGTTACGTTTCAGTTACGGCATTTTCTTTCACATGATATTCATAATAGCATAACAATTGGAAAAATCGTTTTGCTATTTTTAAAATTCAAACGAATTTTATCAGTTTCATGTATTCCTATAATAATTTGTAAATTTGTGCTAATGTTAACCTGTTATTTTGGCAGTTGATGCTTTCCGCACATTACAATTAAGTACAACATACAAGATTTGGATGTTTACAGATACAGTCACCAAAACTGAAGACACTTGTTACTCATACACATCCTGTAATGTTTGACATTACTGTTTTGACATTGAAGCTCTATATTTGCATTAAAAGGAAACTGTATTACGGATAGAAATAAAATGGAATTCAATAAATCGATACAAAATTGATGTCTTGAATATAAGCTTGTGTTACAAAAGTTTAAGAAATGGTTAAAATGATAAATGGAGAAAGTGTTGTGCAGACCATAAGATCTCCACATACATTGTGATGAGCTGTATACGCAGTATTTTTGACTGAGAAATAGGATAATGTCAGTGGAAATATATTTTATTTACATAATGTTCTGCGGGATAATTCCAGGACGAGTGCGATTTGCATGCTACAAACCGGTTAAAGTCCATGCTTCCAACTCACGTTACCAATATATCGGGTAACAAACCGTTCAAAATTAAACGTATTACCTATATGTGTGTTTGTTCAGCTCTTAATGTTGTGTTGAAATTATGTAAATGTGTCTTTAACGTTCGAAAATGGCAAGAGCGTTTATATACAAATACTAAATATAGAAGCTGTGCACCTACTCTGCTATCCAGAGTATAAGAGTATAAATACGTCTATTGGTGAGTGCTGTCTTTGGTGGATTTATGCATTTATCTTCTTAACTTGGTTATGTAATCGATTAACATAACTCATATTAAACTTAACGTCGAAGTGATCTCAAAACACGTTTAAGACCCTAAATATGACTAACAAACTTGATAAAATTGTCTTCTAACGGTGGCTGCTAGTTGCTATCATCGAGCATTTTCGTATTACGTAGTGGTAGATTGTATTAATCAGTTGAGGTTTTATCGTTTTAATTTGAAATACGACTAACTAAGAGTCCAAACCTTTTCTATGGATATGAAGTACGGATATCTATTGAAATTTAACATAAAATATATATGAACCTATTGTATACATGTCAATGACCCAATTACTATGATATCAATTTCTTTTGAATGCAAAGGGTGAAGAGCATTGCGTGTGTTTAATACATTTTTATCAAAATTTACAAATAGTGGAAAAAAGTTGTTTTCTAACGGTAGTTGCTATCATTCTTATCATAGAGAGAACTGGTTTATAACTTTACACGAATGCGTCTCAGGTAACTATGACTAACCGTAAAAGTAGTTAAACGAATGCGACGTATTACGCTTTAAAACTCCCACGGATACATAACATACTCTTTTGGTACGGGCAACAATACAATAAAGATATTTCAAAATCAGAATATGCATGTAGAAATTACACCCCGGTAGTACATGGACATATCGCTTAGAAGTTACTACCCGCACACGGACAAAACCAAAGAAACTTTATTCCAAAAGGGTGTTTGATTTGACGGGTAGTATCTTGATTTACCTACACAAATATATAATCCTATCATTTATCGAATTCTAAACAATGGAATTGAAATATGAGATCTCCATTAAGATATTATGGAAAATATATAAACAAGTTTTGTACAAGTCATTGTCCATAATACTGTAAAAGTTCTGGAATAAAAACAGTTGTTGTGGAAGACGAGCTATTTTTTCCTGTATAAATTTCCATTTCAGGAAATGAAAGTGAAAGGACAGCTTCCGTAACAAATCGTGTGCCGCTTTGTCATTTGATGCAATTGATAAAACTATGACTCTATTACAGACTTTACTTTTAACCATTGATATGAAGTATAGGGTTTCGATCTAAATATTACAGAAAATGTATCGACAGCATATGTACAGGTCAATGGCAATACTAATCTAAATAGTTTGAATGCCATGGGCGCTGATCATGGGAAGCCTTTGTTACCTTTATTAACATAATGTTTATGCTTTGGAGACACTCCAAGTGGATGTCATCATCAAGCACTTGAATGTTTGCCACTGTTGGAAATGAAAGCTTTTTTTCCCATATCACTTGATGTATCTGAAAAGATATGTCTCTATGATAACTTCATGTTTTCTTTTACACGTTGCTTACGTAGATAAAAACGTGTCTTCAAATGAAAATCAGCAAACATAGAAAATTGTATCACAGTGGGAAGTAAAAGCCAATGATTGGACGTTTACCGCTTGATACATCTTGAATTATATGCCTCTGTAATGGCTCCGATGCTAAAAAATGTGTGTAAGAGATAGAGTTTCTATTAAAAGAATACAGAAAAAACATGAACATATTGTGTACCTATCAGTGGCAACACTACCTGAAAGCCAAAAGACGTGATTGGGAAGACGATCATTTTAACATGTACAATGTACATGCCTCTGCAAAACTTTTTTTTAATGAAACCATTACTTGACGTACTTGACGTCTTTCTGACTTGATGTATCTGGAAAAACAATTTAGAGCGGTCTAAATACCAGATGATCTTAATAGCGGAACTTTACTTTATTTAAATATCAGAAGTATATCTCTCATGAATGTGAAATATGGTGCTTCCATTACCATGTTTCATTAAACACGTAAAGATAATATGTACAGGTCAATGGCTAAAAGAAATGATTAAATGTCAACGGCAATGAGCATGTAAATGACTTCGATGTTCAATAAGGCAAGTCACAGTTACCTCTATCATTTCTAATTTTCGTATATTAAAATGAAACTATTTTTGTCTTTGATCTTTCTAAGAATATATAACTCAATACTATTTGAAAATATTAATGTGAAGTATGAGGTTTTTCAGCAAAATTGACAGAAATTATGTGAACGTTTGCTTTTCGGCAGCGAATGAAGAAATGTGACTGAAAAGTAATCAAACAAATAACTAACTGGCTTTAACAATTTTAAACCTCACGTTAGTGGGTCCAACTGATAATTTAACTGTTATAAAAGGAATGATTGTGGAGTAAGATCGATATCTTTTTCTTTTATGGCACCATGTGTTTTGATGGTATAACAAAACATTTGTCGCATTGAAACATATCTATATCGCAAAGGATGGGACAATCCAATCAAGATCTTAGCGAGATATGTAATGACATCGGTGACATTCAATATTGATATTACTTTTATTATGACGTGTTCTAAGTTTTTGAAGTCTTTCAAATGCAATTACTAGTGAGAAATACTCTATTTCTTGTTAATATTATGGGTCTCCATTAACCATACCTCATGTTATGCCCTCGACAAAGTAGTTAGTACTTGGACTTTGAGATCAAAGAGTATCATTCGGGAGATAAATGTGCTCCTAGTGAACAAAGGATTTTTTTATTATTATTAAGAATTGACCGTCTACGTAAGCAATGTTAATGTGCTGTGTCTTTTATTCGAACGGTTTGAACGACTAACTGTAATGAGAGGGAAAAACTTCTTTAGTTTTATGTGACAACGGTGCTGCAACATGATGAACAAATGATGCCCATTTCTAGAGGTACATGTAAATGGGGCATCAAATACCACATTTTGTATAAAATATCAAAATAACTTCTAGTGAGTGCAGTTTCTGAAACTGCTTGATGCAGTTGCCAAAGCCATGCCACAACATGAACATTAGAGAATAAATCTACATTACCCCACATATCTAAACACAAACAAAAAGAAGTTAACATGAAATTATTACCCTTTGTAACACATAACATATTAATGACGCATCATATATGTGAATTACAATTTGTGTACAAAAATTCAATCCATTCAAAATCTGTCGTTGACCATAGTTAAACATCGGAGTGCCATGTAATTTACATGACCCTACGTTATAAGATATTTAAATGTAGCTTTTATCAGTGGTTTCAATTAAGTTAAAACAGTTGTATTGAACAAATATATAACCAAAAAAGTAACATATTTTCTTTCGATTGAACACAAATAGGAATCCATGTTACATGTAGTTTACAAAAGAGCCACGTGATAATTCGTTTCTGTTGATGACATAATATTCAGAATAATGACAACATTGACAACCATAACTTAACTTATGAAAAACTGTTGATACATTGCATATGGCATTTGCGAAATGATTAACACTATAACATGTTATAAAATGAAAAATAATATCATATGGATCAGTGTAATTTTGGTTACTTTACGTTACTGTAAAATAGATGTGCCCTATACAGTAACAGTTAGTGCCTTTTTTATTGAGCTGCAAACATCATATTTTCTCATTTAAAATGTTTGACTTAAAGCACTGAAATTAACGTACTTTACGTTATATTATAAATAAACAGGTAAAATATTAATGAGATAATATATACAAGCCTGGTAAGAATATGCAAAAAAGGGTATCGGATCGAAACTGACGGTCCGACTTATCTACAACGCTTGGAGTTTACACTTAGTTGCTTCGTATGCATCATTGTAAGAAAGGATTATATTGGTAATAGACTTTTATCCGAGATATATATAAAATATAAAAACAACAATGATCCTTTGGTTGACAATTCTTTTTTATGATGAATGAGTTTTCATTTGATATAACTTAGTAGATAGCTCAGTTTGAGTAGGAATAGCTTAATGCCAGGAAATAGAAGAAAATAATAACGATAAGCACTTATTTAACAATTGTTGATCAATCTTATCAAAATTCTTTCTGTTTTATATATCACATGTACATGGAGTAACGTACATTACATTACTCACTTGAAGCATTTGCAAATAAAGATGCTAAATATTTTGAACATGCATAGTCGTTATCTAAATCTGTGAATAGAGACATATTCGTGTTTGAAATGTTTTCAATGTGTACCTGAAGCTTCATGGTGTCTAAATTCGAAACTGATGGTCCGACTTATCTACAACGCTTGGAGTTTACACTTAGTTGCTTGGTATGCATCATTGTAAGAAAGGATTATATTGGTAATAGACTTTTATCCGGGATATATATAAAATATAAAAACAACAATGATCCTTTGGTTGACATTTCTTTTTTATGATGAATGAGTTTTCATTTGATATAACTTAGTAGATAGCTCAGTTTGAGTAGGATAGCTTAATGCCAGGAAATAGAAGAAAATAATAACGATAAGCACTTATTAAACAATCGTTGATCAATCTTATCAAAATTCTTTCTGTTTTATATCCTCACATATACATGGAGTAACGTACATTACATTACTCACTTGAAGCATTTGCAAATAAAGATGCTAAATATTTTGAACATACATAGTCGTTATCTAAATATGTGAATAGAGACATATTCGTATTTGAAATGTTTTCAATGTGTACCTGAAGCTTCATGGTGTCTGAATTCACTCAAATGAAAGGTTCGTTTTATGTGAGAGTGTCTGTTATGTCAACATCCGATTAGAATTAGAACTTAAGGAGTACGTTCATTGTTGAAATATTTTACTATTCCACAACCTTCTTAAATACTGATTATATGAATGTTAAGGCATTGTAGCATTACAATTAGATAAAATTTGAAAGATTTGTGAATTAAAGGTAGTACTGGTAAATTACTCTACACACAAATAAATAATAAAATGTATATAATCTGGATTATTAAATTTGTTAATGCCTGTATTGTTTATATGTAATGAGTTCCTAGATTCTTTTATTTGAATTTAAATGGAAACATGTGTATTTTGTTGCATGTTCTGCTAAGCTATAGTTGTTGACTGTAGTTTTCATATAGTAACGTAGTATACTTTGCAAAGTATGATGACTAACACTGATAGTAAAATAGATGAAATGATCAACATAAAATTTGCATTAAAATGTTGTTTGAATAAATTTGGTAGTTCATCTATTACTTTAAATCTTACTGTATATGCAAATAGTTAATTCTAACTATTAGTTTTAACGTTATGTTTAAATACTACATGTAGAAGATAAGGTATGCATTAAACTAAAGAATAATGGGAGATGTAGTGAAAAAGTTATTTCAATTGAACTATAATAATGAGAGGAAATGTACATGTTTTTTGAATCAATATACTTCGATGAGATTTCCAAGAGTAGGTTAAATCATAGCCTTATATCAAGGTCACTTGTAATGTTACACCTACTAATTCTGCTTTAGGTGTCAACTATCTAGATGCTACCTTGGATCAACCCCAAAAGGCTAATTCAAGATTAAAGTTCTGAAATCGCACGGAGGAATACCTTGGCATCGACAATCTTGAATGGGAACATTATGTACATGACATTTTTTTCTACAAATATACAGGCAACGAGAATATTGAAATTATTAAGAGTGATTAGTGAAACAAGTTTTCTCAGCAAATGTTTTTTTATGAAGAAAGACAAGACACTGAATCAGTGTGAAAGAACAAATGTATTTATACAGCCATCCCCCATCAAAATAAATTTGATGTTGGTTTAAAGTTATGTAATTTTGGCCAGAATGTTGCTTATGTGTGAGATGGACTTTTGAAGATGTACAAGTAATCTGGTAGCTATTCAACTGTATTTGGTAAATATCAAGCGTATACATGTAAACATTTCAGGTAATTCGAATAAAGTCTATAGCTGATTTTTCTTACCAATGGTGTATATAACGAATAAATGTCACTTGTTTGGTATATCCTTGTTAAGTACCAATATTTAATCATGATTAATATGAAGATTTACATTAACTTTTTTGTAACGTAAGGTCATGTAAACTACATGGTACTCGTATGTACAACTATGGTCAGACGCAGTACTGTGAATTAGGGATATATATGGAACTGATGTTCTTTTTAAACAATATGTTCCCTTTGTATGATAATAAATGTATCACTTGAAGGCCTGATACCAAGAATATTACTTTCAGTATTTCTATCATTCCGAAAGTAGTTATTACTTATTCTCCATACAGATCAACTGATCAAAATGCTTTTGAATGTAAACAAGCATGAGTAAACGAAATAAACTGCAATCATTGTTTTCTTCAATTTTGTCTTATATGTGTGGCAACATAATAACACAAGTTCTTTTAGAAAAAAACAAATTATTGCACAAACATATAACGCTTTAATAAAACAAATGTAATCAATACATTCTCTTAAACATTCGTTCACATGAAATTGGATAAAAGTGGAAGATAATGGTGTTTTACATCTGTTAACTTTATAAGTAGATCTTTAGAAATAAGGCTTTAGTTGACTTTGGAGGTGAATTTGAAAATGTTTCTGTGTGTACATTTATGGATTAAATAAAGCATTCAAATGCTGGATTAATTAAAAATGCTGTTTCGCACATCCAGACGAAGCTGTTAATTAGAGTATTCCATATTATCGTTAGTTTCGAGAACAATTGTGTTTTGATTTTGGACATAAAGTCAATTCCTTTTTTGGGTACTCGCTCAGTAGCTTGTTTTAGCATATATAACATATATATTCGAATACCTTTCTTTGAGATGTATTCATTTTCATTCGTGTGAAGTGTTGAAGCTCACTTAAGCATGTTGCTGAAAGTGACATATAGAAAAGTCTCTTATATTATTTTACGCTACTATGTTGTCCTTATAGTGGATAATTTGTTCCTAGAATTGTCTTATGATCTTAAAGAGAACTTTGACGATAACGAAATATTGACATGTTAATGTCCAAACTAATGAATGTGCAAATATGAAAACAGACTGGGAAGTGTTGAAGATCCATTGCCCTTTCAGATATGCATTGTGCAGAAATTGTCTTATGGGAGTTGAAAGGCAGCCATTGGAGGCTTACATTCTCTCGGATTATCATTGCACAATTTAAATCCTAGACAAGTTTAAACCATTTCTTACTTTTGGAAAAATATTTCAACAAGCGTATTGGATTTATTCACATTTATTCATAAAAACTAAAAATTTCACAATCATGGAACGTGCTCTCTGAGCGTTTTCTGTCAACTGAGGTGTGTTTTTTGTTCTGTGCTTAGTATATTTCACTAATCGTAATATACAACTAATCATAATGAAGACTGAAGAATCTTCTCCTGATATAACTTTATATTCGAAACGAATTGTTTTAAGTTGATGTCATTTTCATAGTTGATTTGTAATTCCGTTTTTGGATATTTATAATATAACGATCTTCATCCTTTTCTTTGCTGATAGCAAGTCTTTATTACTTTTATTGGGTCTGAAACTGATTTAACGTCATCAACCTTTCACAATAAATTGTTATTGTTTAACCCTTTCAGCAAAGAGAACTAAATGTGTTTAATTTACTACGACAGATGATATGCATGTAAAATGAAATACATGTAGCTGTTTCGCAAAATAGGTCTAGTTATATTTATATTAAAAATGTTTTAAAATCTTGTGAATAATCGTATCGTGAGCCTTGATATAAGGGAACCATTCTTCGCCTATTTTCAATATATGCTTATACAATATATATATCAGCTTTTTCTTTTAAAGATAAGTGCATTCAAATAATCCATATTCTATCCGCCATGAATACCAAAGTATATAAAAAGTTTGATATTTTCTTTGGCCAAAGTATTTCGTACAAGTGTTATTTGATATGCAAATGTCTTTTTGATCTGTAAGAAAATACAAACGAAAAAAATGCAGATATTAGACAAACTATCAAAAAGCCAGGCACATTGGCATCCCTCTTTTTATAACTCTTTAGAACTTTATAATGTAGATGTTTTACTGGATGTGGAAAAACAGTTCTTGTGACTGTTTGTGTATAGGACCTTTATAATTGAATACGGTTTAAGTAATTGAAAACATATTTTTTTATTCATCAGTAAGATCATCGAGTTCTGAATTTACTCTAATAAGGATTATGTTTCACATAATTTAGGTGACTTTTTTTACATTACTCGTTTTAAATTCTCTATGAATGGAGTTGGTATCAAGTCTTTCTTATTTCGTTGGATTACAATAAGATATCTAAGTAGTATCCATGTCAAATAAGTTGATTTAATGCACTTTCGGATTTAATCAGCTTCAGGTATGTATGTTTATATTCAATCTGTGATATCATCCTTGAATGAGTAATATTTCTAAGGAAAAATTCTGTAGAATTGTATTTGCTTATAATAAGCATTGGAGTGACTTTCTCTGGGCTGAAACTTTTCAAAGTTGAATAAATACGTAATTCTGTAGAGCAAATAATTTAAAGGAACTAATACACGGTCTTTCTGTTGCATGTAAGTGATTTTATCAACATAATGATATATTTTCTCGTTTATACGCTTAATGAAATAACGTATAGTCATACGGCTGTATTTGATAATACATAAGTAATTTTGATGTCATCCACTTTCTTATTGCATTCGCTAATGAGGTATAAACACTTTTGTAATATTGTTATTCATAGTTAATTTTAAACCTTTCATCCGCAACTATAAGAACATACGTTATTCTAGCAAAAATTATAATTTATCAAAGAGGCACACATTTACAAAGGTTTTACATTTAAGCAAATAAACCTAGGTATTAGACTGTACGGAATCTAAGAACACAACGTTTACGATTGTGTAAAAGACAATGTTATTTGAAAGATAAAACTAAAATAACTGTTTGAATGTGTTTGAAGGCTTTTGCAAGGTCGGACAGTTAATGTTTTGGATTTAATGTACATTTTATTTATTCAGCGTTGATCAGATGTCAAAGATGATAATACATTTTAAACAAATACTCCTACGAACCAGGTTTTACGGAGTTTAAGATCACAGTTAACGATTTTCTAAAAAGATTGCTGTTCAAAATACATGTATATAACTAAAATATATTTATCACAAGGAAAGAATTACATAGTTTTAACAAGAAAAAACCAAAATGTGCAAAGCACGATGTGTGTTGAAAACATTTACAATGTTTAACAAGATATAACATATTTTGAATTTGACTAAATAAGCGTTGAGTACATTTAATTATCCTCTTAGTGAACTTGTAACTTCCTTCTGAAGGATCGCAACATATCTGCAACACCTATTTATCGTCTGTCAATGCGTACTTCACATTTCTGACAAACAAAAATAGAACTTGCACTGTAGATTGAGTTCCTTTGCCAGCGTCATATATGTTTAAGTTCTATCGTGAATTCACTGAACAGTTTGTATGTGGATTTTCTGTCGGTATATATACAATGTCTCACCCGTTTTTTCTGCATCTAAATTGCATGGGTGCTGCCTCCAGTATTGACTGATTGCTCACCTCCGCTTATCAATTTGGTACAGCTTAGTCCTGTAACATAAATATTACGAAAAACACTATAAAGGTTCACAACAGAATAAACAGAACAAAGGTACATTAAATTTCTTCTTAATCAATTGGACAATTTAATATACTGTTAACATGAATACACTAATCCTACTTTATTTGAAGATTCATACAAATTTGGTTACTATAGAATCACAACAATACATCTTATAAACTGTTTCATTAGACATTGTAACATGATGACACTTTCATCTGAAACACACTTGTACATGACTTGTGTACTCATGAAACACTGTTTTATGACATGACTGAACAGCATAGGGGTGAAGCGGGCGGGTAAATAACTTGACTTGTACTTTCTGTGTAGTAAGCAACAAAGAGACATGCACGAGATTTTCAGCGTTTATATAGGTTTTCAAACGGAATAGACACGGAGCAAGTGATATCAAAACGGGAACCAACCGGAGAACTCGGATATAACAATATAAACAAAATACGTGTGTATATCGGAAAGGGTAGCGCAGACGACAATTTCTTGAAAATATAAAATAAATTATTTTCATTCTGAAAATATTTTCCATTAAATACATTTTAAGTAATTTACAAAATACTACCTTGAATGTATAAGTCGTGACCTTGGTAAGATTTTTCAGCAAAGGATGCACTCCTTAATATTGTACTAACTCTAGTTGGAACAGGAAAAAAAAGAAACAGTCACTCACCAAAAGGATCCTTTCATTTAAGTGAATTTAAACACATTCATTAAATGTAGCAACAAGTACAAACTCAAATATTTTTTATCTATACATGTTTTATTTACAGGTTGAAATTGCGTGGTTATCTGCTGTACACAATTGATAGGTTTTAAGAATTTTGATCTATCTTTGCGAAGTATATTTAATTCAGTTCGTAAAACCAGTTTGATTGAGAAAATACGCACTTCGCTCCTCAATATAAAAGGCTATTGTAAAGAGTACTTTTAATTTAGCTGACCTGAGCACAAAGTGCTTAAGGTAAGTTATTGTGATTGCGTGGTGTCCGTTTTCGTTCTGTCTGTCGTCTGTCTGTCCTCATTTTACCTTGTGTATGCAATAGAGGTTGCATTTTTCACTGGATCTTTATGAAACCTTTGTCAAAATGACTGCCTGGATAAAATGTAGGTCGAGCTTGATTAAAGGTCATCTGTGGTCAAAAGCTAGGTCACCGGGTCAAATCATACACAATCATACGCATGTAATATATGTTGCATTTTTCACTGGATCGTCATGAAACTTGGTAAGTATGATTGCTTTAATGAAGTTTAGGTCGAGTTAAAATATGGTTTGTCTGAGGTAAAAAATTAGGTGACCTGCTGCCATGCAGGTAACATTTACAAACCAATTATCATGAAAATTGCTTGGAATATTCGTGTTGATCACTTGGGATTAAAACTAGGCTACAAGGTCATTTCCGAGGAAAATCTTGTTTGTACACTACAAGTGACATTTTATAGCCAATCATCATGTAAATCGGTCAAAAGGTTTGTCTTGTCAAGGTCAAAGAGAATGTTTGAGTTTATTATACATGTATGTAGTTTTTGGGTTGAAGTTTGGTCACGCATGGTCATAGGTAGATCTATGGTAATCGTTAAAGGGCCATTTTTCCCTCTTGCTTTAGTCCGATTTATTCACTTTATAAACGTTTGTGTGTTCAGCAATTCGCAAATGCCATGTTCTATTTAAACTAATTCTTAATACTTAGAATGTCTACATTAAAATTTTGGAACGTATGGTCATGTAAACTGCATCGCTCTCGAATGGTCAAAGACAGAAGATGCGTGGACAGAATATATGTACACATATTCTCATAATCAAATATGATGAAATTGCTTATAATATCACGTGTAATAACGGTAATACTTTTGTGTAAAATTATTTTCTTTTATTCTCCTAAGTTTTTTAGGAGTAGTGTAAATTATACCCAAATATCAATGTTGCAGCAAGGATTTGACAACTGCAACAAGTAGTTTTAGAAACTACAGACCCAAACGGTCAGTAAGATATGTAATACAAAATGTGGTATTTTATGCCCAGGCTACCTCTAGAAATAGGCATCATTTTCTCATCATGTTTTAGCTTGACATATAATGGAAATTAATTTTAGAATTATAATGATTGATTTCATTCTTTAAAGAAATTGTCGTCTGCGCTACCCCTACCGATACACACACGTATATTCCAAGCAATTTTCATGATAATTGGTTTGTAAATGTTACCTGCATGGCAGCAGGTCACCTAATTTTTTACCTCAGACAAACCATATTTTAACTCGACCTAAACTTCATTAAAGCAATCATACTTACCAGGTTTCATGACGATCCAGTGAAAAATGCAACATATATTACATGCGTATGATTGTGTATGATTTGACCCGGTGACCTAGCTTTTGACCACAGATGACCTTTAATCAAGCTCGACCTACATTTTATCCAGGCAGTCATTTTGACAAAGGTTTCATAAAGATCCAGTGAAAATGCAACCTCTATTGCATACACAAGGTAAAATGAGGACAGACAGACGACAGACAGAACGAAAACGGACACCAGGCAATCACAATAACTTACCTTAAGCACTTTGTGCTCAGGTCAGCTAAATTAAAAGTACTCTTTACAATAGCCTTTTTATATTGAGGAGCGAAGTGCGTATTTTCTCAATCAAACTGGTTTTACGAACTGAATTAAATATACTTCGCAAAGATAGATCAAAATTCTTAAAACCTATCAATTGTGTACAGCAGATAACCACGCAATTTCAACCTGTAAATAAAACATGTATAGATAAAAAATATTTGAGTTTGTACTTGTTGCTACATTTAATGAATGTGTTTAAATTCACTTAAATGAAAGGATCCTTTTGGTGAGTGACTGTTTCTTTTTTTTCCTGTTCCAACTAGAGTTAGTACAATATTAAGGAGTGCATCCTTTGCTGAAAAATCTTACCAAGGTCACGACTTATACATTCAAGGTAGTATTTTGTAAATTACTTAAAATGTATTTAATGGAAAATATTTTCAGAATGAAAATAATTTATTTTATATTTTCAAGAAATTGTCGTCTGCGCTACCCTTTCCGATATACACACGTATTTTGTTTATATTGTTATACCTAAATTCTCCAGTTGGCTCCCGTTTTAATATCACTAGTACCAAGTCTATTCCGTTTGACAGCCTATATAAACGCCGTAGATCAAGTGCAGTTCTCTTAGTTGCTTACTACACAGGAAGATAATGTTATAATGTTTAATCGATGCAGTTTGTAATATGTATTGTTGTGATTCTACAGTAACCAAATTTGTATGAACTTTCGAATAAAGTAGGATTTGTTTATACATGTTTACAACGTTTTAGAATAAATTAAATATATATTTGTTATGTTTATTATCGTGTGATAATACTGGAGAAAGCACCCACGCGATTCAGATACAGAAATAACGGGTGATTAATCGTTTATATACCGACAGACAATTCAAATGCAACATGTTCTTGCTCGTGTATACGGTGAACTAGACGATATAATTTACGCATTTGTGAACGCAGGCAAAGGAACCCTATCTATAGTGCAAGTTATATTTTTCTTTGTCAGAAATGTATTGTACGCCTTGACAGACAATTAATAGGTGTTGCAGTTGTGTTGAACAATAATTTCATTGGTTTGTGTGAACTTTCGGCTACGTTACGTGTATCAAGTCTGTTCTCCTTCGGTCGAAGGGATTTTACACTTAAAGACTTTCATTGAGTGACCCTGCTTAGTTTTGAGCGACAAAGTATATCCACTTTCAAATATTGAATATTTTGTGTATTACATTTGTACTGGCAACACATATATTGTTGTTCTAAGCATAGTTGAATGTGTTACACTGCATTTAAATGCTACAGAAATAAAAAAATATACTGCACGAGATGTATCTGTGTTTTTTTTCGAGTAATAAAATAATGATATGGAATAGTCAAACATTCAAAAAGCCGTGTGGGAGTACAAGTGACAATTTAGTTATTCAGTACGTTTATGAAGCAGTTGTTGCATTTTATTTCACATTGTTCCATGATATTCCCAATAGCATAACCATAGGAAAAATCGTATTGGTTAATTTTATATTCATGCGCATTTGATCAGTTTCAGGTTTTTTATCATTTGGTTGGAGATTTGTGCTGAAATTGATGTTATCTTGTTATTTGCAGTTGATGATATCAGCCACAATTGACTACAAGATTTTGGTGTCTAGCAAACTGAAGACACTTCGTACTCAAAAACGTCTGATGAAAATCCTGTAAAGTTTGATATTACTGTGAAGTTTTGACATTGCATCGGTATATTTGCTTTAAAATGAGACCACATAACGATTAGATTTCAAATTAAATACAACTCAATAAAACAATATAAAATTGAGATCTTGAATATAAATTTGCGTTACAAAAGTTAAAGAAATGGTAAACTGGCAAAAGTGTTGTGCAGACCATAAGAACTCCCACACATTGTGGTAAGCTATATACGCAGTTCTTTTTGACTGAGCAATAGGAAGTCTGCCAATTTTGTATTCAATCAACTAAGACTTAAAATCGTAATTTCCCTACCAAACAACCTCATTTGAATCGTTTAAAGTAAATATAGCAAATAGGGAAAGCACATATGATATAAATGTAGACCACGTTACGTCTTAAGTCAGCGGAAATATATTTTAGTTAACTAATGGTCTGCTGGGATAGAGCCAGGACAGAATGAGGTTTGCGTGCTATAAACCGGTTTAACTCCCCGCTCCCCATGCCTGTACCAATATATTGGGTAACAGACCGTTCAAATCAAATGTTTTACTTGTATGTCATTTGTTCATTTTTCTTTGAAGTGTTTACTTTCTTTAAATGTGACCTTAACTTTCGAAAATGGCAAAAGCGTTTATATACATATACTCAATATAAAAGTTGTTTACCTACTCTGCTGCCCTGAGTATAAGAGTAAAAATACGTCTATTGGTGAGTGCTGCCTTTGACGGATTTTAGGGACTAATCATTTATCTTCTTAACCTGGCTATGCTATTGTTTAAAGCTACACATGACACGACATAAAACAAGAATGACACTAAACGTCGAAGTGACCTCAAAAACAAAAATAATATCAAACAGGGAATGCCACGTACCAAAAACGCAGCATCTCCAAAACGAGCCCCACAGCACCCAGAAGTGCACAGAAGTGCACTACACCAACACACACACACACACACACACACACACACACACACACACACACACACACACACACACACACACACACACACACACACACACACACACACACACACCAAAAACACACAAAACTAGCATACAAAACAAACACACGAGGACAAAACGAACAATTAAAGGAACACGTTTAAGACCCTACATATGACTTATAAACTTTTACATATTTTGTATTTATTGTGTTTTCGAATTGATACTGTCGTCAGCCAAAGAAATCTATAGCACAGCAGATAATGGAAGCATATTTTTTTATTACAAATTCAGTACATTTTCTCATTTTTTATTTGTTATGAAGTTGGTTTTTGATATCGAGGTCGGATTCCATTACCATGTTTCAGAAAATATATAAACATGTTGTGTACATGTCACTCGCTAAAAGAACTTGCTTTAATGTCTATGGCTACATTCCTTGAAGAAACTTTGCTTTTTCATGTACGCTTATATCAGGCCAGTAAACCTTTTCCAGAACAGAAATGGAACTCACAACTTTCTGTATCAATTGAATCGATGATCAGTAAAGCAACTCACAGTTATTTCTTTTATATCTATTTTTCGAATATAAAACTGAAAAAATTATTGTCTTTTACAAATATCGTGTTATCACTTGATCTATCTAAAAATATCACTCAATGCTATTTTAAATATGAATGTGAAGTATTAGGATTTCATACTAAAATAACTGAAATTATGTAAACAAGTTGTGTACATGTCACTTGACTGGACAAAAATGTTTTGAATGACAGGCGGGGGAAAAATTTACATTCCTAAAAAAAGGTTCTTCTTAACTTGTGCTATTGGCAGGCACAATTATGTTTACCACAACAGAAAATGAAAGCATTATCATCCATAAAAATAATGTGTTGTATCTATTGATTAAACTAAAAGCCGATGACTCTGTGCTGAGATTAAGTACGTTCATCCGTCCGTCTGTAATATTCATGTTCGCTCAGTATCGCATTAAGCCCTTAATGCATTTCATGAAACTTCATATGCACATTCCCTTCGCCAATATAAAGTGCATGCACAATTTATTGTACATCTGCGCTACCGCAATGTCTAGATCAGATATAAAAGTGAAATGTTGGACCCCTTATGGTTTATGTCGGTTTCCGAACAAATACTTGTGAATACATAGGGCTATGATTCATAAACTTTATAAGCAATTTACTTATAACCATAAGGTAAGACTTTTGCTTTTGATTTCAGTGCATAAAAGATCAAGGTCACAGTAACGATACCAGATTAATAATTACAGTAAGTATTTGATCCAGTCCAAAAGTCTAGTTGATTGGCTGGCTGGGACACTCTCTGATTTGCGTGTGTGATTTAATGACTCTTTTAGGCTGACTGATCAACCAAATGACTCAACTGAACGATCTGAATGGAATGATCAAATATGACTGATTTTCAGTGTCAGATCATGACTGACTTCCTATCATCAGCTTGGTGTGACTGCCCAACTGACTTACTTTGATTGAATTCACTACAACCAAACATCGCTGACTGAGTCTGATTTACCGACTGGCTATTATTGACTAGCAGTCTCAGGAACAATGCTTACTTTGACTCCTTAACAGTGGCAAGCTGAATGTCAGGTGCCACAGAATTGACGACAGAGAGCTGCCTAGCTGACTTAATCTGCTGTGATAAACCATAGACGAGTAAATTTTATCTTTATCGAAACGCTTCACAATAATACCAACTCTGACCAAAGTGTCATGACATGAGAATATCATTAAAGACAATTGTATGTTTTATAGATATATAATCTCTGTGCCTGACAGGTTCTTAAAAACGATTGTTTGCTTCATTATCTTGTGATGCAACCGGAATTCTGCAATAAACAGAATTTTAAAGTTTTTTCATCAACAACAACCAGATCAATAATGTATAAATAAAGTGCTAGGCACGATATATCTAAGCGGTTTGACTTAAAATGACCAATTTGAACACTGGCAATTGTTTATTTCTAATAGGATTTGTAAAGGGAACCATTTTGCCAGATATCTCTTTATCCGAGAGCTTTTAAACTTATTTTACAGATCATTCACAAAAATGTACTCTACAAATATATAAAGTGCTGAAAGGGACATCAGTGTGATTATTCGAGGACACGCGACGTCTGATTCAATTAGCATTTCATGACGATTGTAAATAATCATTACTGCAAAAGAACGAGTGTTGTAATGACTGTGTTTTACGTGAAGTGTAACAATGAACTGTAATCGAGAATTTTTGTTACAAACTGACGAAGACTGTTCAACAAATACATAAAAGGTTTTTCTATGGGATGGACTAACTATGCAGGCAAAAAGAAACAGTTAACGTCTCGGATATGAAAGTGTGTCTTATATAAGGCCGATATTGTCATCCTAAAACAGTGGAATAACAGGCTAAGGAACCCACTGAAGAATGTTGAATGATTCAACAGGCCGACATTCAATTGTTGAGTTGCTTGTTCACGGGACAGATGAAAGGGAGCAGTTCTTGTTAATGGCCATATTATTTCAAGATGTTGTAAGCTCACAAATGTGTTGTGTAACCTATCAAATAGTGGAAAAGCAATTCCAGGCCGACATTCAATTGTTGAGTTGCATGTTCATGGGACAGATGAAAGGGAACAGGTTTTGTTTATGGCCATATTATTTCATTTGAAGATGTTGTTAGCTTACAAATGTGTTGTGCGACCTATCAAATAGTGGAAAAGCAATTCCATGATGACTGCTTTCTATGGTTTTGCAACGGCATGGACTAACTATGCAGGCAAAAAGAAACAGTTAACGTCTCGGATATGAAAGTGTGTCTTATATAAGGCCGATATTGTCATCCTAAAACAGTGGAATAACAGGCTAAGGAACCCACTGAAGAATGTTGAATGATTCAACAGGCCGACATTCAATTGTTGAGTTGCTTATTCACGGGACAGATGAAAGGAAGCAGTTCTTTTTTATGGCCATATTATTTCATTTGAAGATATCGTAAGCTTACAAATGTGTAGTGCGACCTATCAAATAGTGGAAAAGCAATTCCAGGATGGCTGCTTTTTTTTATTGACTGTCATTTGAAATTAATATTTCTCTGATGAGTTTGTTCTAATATTAGTGCTGCAACTTCCGTGCAGTATTGAGAGGGACCGGGGCACAAAATACAACATTTTGTATTATATATCAAAATGACCGCTTGGGTCTGTAGTTTCTGAAACTGCATGTTACAGTTGCCAAATCCGTGCTGCAACATGAATATCTGGGTGTAACTTACGTTACCCATAAAAACTAAAAACAACAGAATAGAAGTTCACACTAAATTATTACTCTTCAAACGCATGATATATAAGTAATTACATCATATTTGATAAGACCAATTTGTGTACATAAATTCTATCTATTCAAATTCTGTGTTTGACCATAGTAATACATACGAGTGCCATGTACTTAACATTACCCTACGTTACTAAATATTGTTATGTTGTTTTTATCATTATGTAAAAAAGTTTAAATATTGGTACTGAACAATAAAATAATCAACTAAGTCACACATTTTCTTTCGCATGAACACAGATTAGAACCCATATTACATGTACTTAACGCTATATCCATGTAATAATACGTTACTTTTGATAACATAATATTCAGAAAAAAACGACAACATTGACGACAACTGCTTAACTTATAAAAGACTGTTGATATATGACATCTAGAAATGATTAACTCCAACACATGTTATGAAGTGAATAAATCTAACATATGGAACAGTGTAATTTACGTTACTTTACGTTATTATAAGATAGAAGTGCACTATACAATAGCCTTAAGTATTACGTGCATATTTTCTCATTTAAAATATTTTTTGTAATCTTAATAGTAGTAAAGATGGTGGTGTGGTGGCCGAGTTGTTAACGCTCTGGACTACCAATCCGGAGGTCCCCGGTTCGATTCTCGGCCGGGGCACTGGATATTTCAGAAACGCTTTTCAGTGGTTTCCACCTATCTGACATGAACTGGTTAGAAACCCAGAGGTAGTCTCGCGTTTATCGGTGCTATACACCGGGCACGTAGAAAAGATACCAAGGGGTCTATTCGTAAAAGAGCTAGGGTCTGGTACCCGGATTTCCTTGTATCTGCTTCTGTCTCTGAAATAAAGGACCACAATGGAAATAAGAGCTTGCTCTTTATTGTCTTATCCTTGGTACTAAAAAATTTAAGACTCACACAATTAGCACAAAGGTCAATACATGTCATTTCCCATGGTTTGTTACGCTGTCTACATCAGTCAGATCTTGCTGCGTAATTTACATGACAGAGTCAATAAATTAGATAGTTTATACTACCGCTCATTTATTGGAATGTATGTTCAATTAATGACAAATCATAAAATGCTTACATGTGTTTGAAGTTGCTTACACCCAACTTACTTAGAGAAAAGGACCTAACACGAAGCAATGAAATTTACGTTACTTTACATTATATAATTAATAAAAGGTAAATATTTATGAAATAAAATGTAAGTGTCTGGAAAGAATATGCGAATTTTGAGTTACTGCTAAAGCAAGAGTATCGGTTCGAAACTGACAGTTGGATTTTTCCACATTGATTGTAGTTTACATTTCGTTGCTAGCAATGTGCAATATTGAAAAAAAATATTTTGGTAATAGACGTTTATTTGGCAAATAAATAGAGCGTTTATACAATTAAAAAAAAAACAATGATCATTTGGTTCACATGTTGTATTCTTATAATTTCGCATTCGTGGAATATAACCTAGAAGATAACTAGGTTATAATGTGAATATGTTAATGCCAGCAAACAAAAGAAAATAATCAAAATTCAACACTAATACACAATCTTTGATTAATACTATCCTATAGATTGAGTAACGTAAATTACATAACTCTACTGAAGCTTTTTGCAGAACAAGATGCTTACCATTTTTAATGTGCATGGCCCTAATTTAAACCTGTGAATAAAGACATGTGTGGTTAAAATGTTATATTGTGTACCTGTTGCTTCATTTTATCAGTGTTTAAGTTCACTGAAATGAAAGGTTCCCTTTAAGTGACTTTTTCCTTTGTGTTCTTGTTCCGCCTAGAATTAGTACCTTGTTTAAGGAGCACATTAATTGTGGAAGAATTTTACTATCCCACAACCTTTTATACCACGGATTATATGATATTAAGGTGAATGTATGACATTGTAGCTTTACTACTGCATGAAATTTGGAAGAGTTATGAATTAAAACACGGACCTATATACGTGTATTTAGGTCAGTGATTAAAAGTTCTATTTTGTAGATTACTTTACACAAACATGTATGATAAACTGTATAATCAGGATTATGAAATTTATCAATGCCTGTATAAATTACAGATAATGAATTCAACGGATTTTGTTATTGAATTGAAATTGAAACGAGTGCATTTTGTTATATGTTTTGCTACGATTAATTTGTTAAACTACTGTCGCTTTCATAAGTCTTAATAAAGTAACGTAGTATACAATGCAAAGTACGACTGACGCTGACGATAAAATAAATGAAGTGTTTAATATTATATGTGCATTTAATGAGCTGCTTGGATATGCATTAGTTTAATGCTTACTGTTTATATCAATGTTAAATTCTTATCACTACTTGTAACGTAATGTAAACATACCATGAAATTAAGTATGCAGTAAGCTTAAAACAATCTTTTTATTATCACACAACGTGAAGAAGTCACTTTAAATTGTACCAAAATAATGAGAAGAAATGTACTTTGTATACATATACTTCGATTAGATGACATAAACTCACAAACGTTATCTATCCTGTCTACCTGATGTATTAAGTAATCAGCATTTAGCGTAACAGTATATCACTACGGTAAAATATGATGTATAGTATCGTACAGTGATGTAAAGTATATGTATTTCACACTCAAATAATAAAATATGTTTAGCATTTGTCAAATTTAATGGATCAATTGTTATTACATAGAAAGCTACGTTAAAAATATTTGACATACTCATAAATATTATGGTATAACGTCAATATTTGCACTAAAAAAAGATGTAATCAAATTAGTCACACATAATCTTCCTAATGAACATGGGTTTTATTCCTTATTGTCTGTACATTGTATTATATCAATAATAAGGATGCATGTGTTACTTTTTACGTAAAAAAGTCATGGGAAATTACAAAGTGTTCAGTTCAAAGAAAATGTTGGTCCATTAAATTCAACAAATCCTAAACACATTTATTAATTGAGTGTGCAATTATATGATTTAAATTACTTTACGATACTTTAAGATTGATTGTATACTTTACTTTTTAATAATAAGGAATACATAAGTTGTTTATTATTTTCTATGTTCATGTTGCTTGCATATTTGTAGCCGCTAACCAGTGAATTAAATTGTATCAAATACGTTACCACTTATATATGATACCCGGCTATATTTTCGTATATGACATTGAGATACATAAAAATACAAAACCATCTTAATATTATTTGTAATGTTTCATGTAACCCTACCGACTGTCCTTTTTTTATCCCCGACCAAAACGTTTTTATGACCCTAAAAAATCTAGCATCAAGAAAATTTCTATTTTTATGGAATTTGGTGTTGCCTCTGATCAAAAAGCATTTTTTATTGGTTTCTTCCATAAAAAGTACATCAAAGACCTTGTAATAGCTGAATACTGTACCCATCAAATTACAAAATCACATTAAAAATAAGAATTTTAAGAAATCAGTGTGGAAACATCCGACCGTCAGTTTCGAATGGATACTCTTTCTTATGCAATAACTCGAAATTCGCATTTTCTTTCCAGACACTTACATTTTATTTTATAAATACAGTCGAGTCTCGATTATTCCAAGTCGGCACTGGAAACGAGACTCCTGTATTTATAAGATAAAATTTTGTGGAAAAAAAAATTACTTCGAATGATCCATGGATTCGAATAATCCAAGTCCCTAAAGATTAGATGAAAAGAAAAGGAAAACAAAAATAAATCATATCGTTTAATGTTTTTTTCCTTTTTAAACCCTTTCCACTCGTTGCTGATCTAGGTATCCCCCAGGGCCGGGTCATTTGCCAGATTGCTCAGTACGAATGGAAAGGAAGATGTCAGCTAATCTGGGATCCCCCCGTTACCGGGTCCTTCGCCAGATTGCTCAACCCAAATTACTTCTGCACAAGTAGAAGTCATTTTTCTTCTGACAGTTAAATTAAAAGTCATGTTTTAAATAGGCATGGTAGTTTGGTAGTCACGAGTTTGTTATTCGAAACTAAATCAATTATTGGTTTGATTGGAATGCATTTCGAATAATGGGTGTGAAATTCCTTACAAACATTGTCAATTGGACTGAAAAAACACTTCGAATAACACAAGGTATTCGTAAAATCCATTTCGAATAACCCGTATATTTTTATATACATTTATATATAAAACATTTCGGGACCGAATATTGTCTTCGGATTACACCAGGTATACGAATAATAGGTTGTTGAATAATCGGGGTCGAACTGTATTTCCTTTTTATTAATTATATAATGTAAAGTAACGTAAATTTAGGTGCTTCTCAAAGTAAGTTTGGTGTAAAAAACTTCAGACTCATGTAAGCATTTTATGATTAATCATTAAATGAACATATATTTCAATGAATGAGCGACAGTATAAACTATCTAATTTATTGACTCAGTAATGCAGAGTCATGTTAATTACACAGCAAGATCTGACAGATGTAGACAGCGTAACAAACCATGAGAAATAACATGTATTGACCTTTGTGCTAATTGTGTGAGTCTTAAATCTTTTAAAGCCTGTTTGGATAATTTATATACAATGTACTTGTATCTTAATAATGTGATGTCATATATCTGCTGTACTAAATGTATATGTAAGATGTATTTAGAATTTAGATCTATGTTGAGCTGAAAGATAATGTGAAATGCGTTTGTTTCAATTCTGATCTTTTCTGCTATTAAGATTACAAAAACCATTTTAAATAAGAAAATATGCACGTAACCTTAATACTTAAGGCTATTGTATAGTGCACTTCTATCTTATAGTAACGTAAAGTAACGTAAAGTAACATAAATTACACTGCTCCATATATCAGATTTATTCACTTCATAACATGTGTTGGTGTTTATCATTTCGTAAATGTCATATATCAACAGTCTTTCATAAGTTAAGCAGTTGTCGTCTATGTTGTCATTTTTTTAATATTATGTTATCAAAAGTAACGTATTGTTTCATGGATATAGCGTAACCAAAATATAAAATGGATTCTAATCTGTGTTCATGCGAAAGAAAATGTGTGACTTAGTTGATTATTTCATTGTTCAGTACCAATATTTAAACTTTTTAACAATAAATGATAAAAACACTACATAACAATATTTAGTAACGTAGGGTTATGTAAAGTACATGACACTTGTATGTATTACTACGGTCAAACACAGAATTTGAATAGATAGAATTTATGTACACAAATTGTTCTTATCAAATATGATGTAATTACTTATATATTATGTGTTACAAGGGTAATAATTTAGTGTGAACTTCTTTTCTTTTGTTTGCAGATTTTAGGTGCAACGTAAATTACACCCAGATATTCATGTTGCGGCACGGATTTGGCAACTGCAACAAGCAGTTTCAAAAACTACACACCCAAGCGGTCATTTTGATATATAATACAGAATGTGGTATTTGATGCCCCGGTTACCTATAGATATAGGCCTCATTTGATCATCATGTGCAGCACTATATGTCGCTAAATGCATACTAAACATGTTTATACGAGTATTATAGTAAAAATGTTTATCGTTGATGTATTTCAATATATCCCATTTGGATAGTCAGTTTGTTGTTGTTGAATCCATGGTTTTGATGTGTATTTTTTGTATTACTGTGATGATATATGTAGTATCTTCATGTAATAATAACCGTGACATTCTGAAATATTTTTTGCTAATGCTTGTCCTATGTGGTTGATGATTGTAATGACCCATATACATGTATTAATGCTCTTGGTAGAAAATTGAGTTTTAGGTGGGAAATGAAATACGGATGTTTTTTTCCGAGAAAAGGGTCTAAATGTAGCTTAATGATGGGATTGTATTTGAGTATACGGCAATTCATCAAGCCCTTTAGTGCTGACCACTGAAAAGCTACTGGATATGTAAAAGAGTTGCATTACAAAAACATAAAGATATAATTTCAAATGTTTTGGTATCATTTTATTTATTTTCTTATATCCAGAATATGTTATGTCTATGTAACATTTTGATGTTCATAAACAACAACAAAGTTGGGCCCTGACAATTTGATCCGGAGTTTTACTGTATCCAGAATCGCTATATTCCGAGATTAGTGTAATGGTGCTAACCATTATCTAATATGTTGGAAGTCATAAGACACTATATAAAATTTAGATTTTTGTTGTTCATTTACACGTAATGGAAAAATACTCTAAGGTACTTTTAGAAACTTGCCTTAAATAACATAATAACAGTTTTGACTGATATCATAATCAACATTAAAACAATGGTTTAGGGCCTACATTTTTAATATAAAACTGTTTTATTTACTCATTAAACTCAAAATTATGCCCGGCTTTGAGGTTAAACCCTTCAAATTTTAAAAGTGCCTTGCGGTAGAGAAGAAACGCTTGTCAGAAAACAAAGTTTCTTTTGTGACAGCGAATGAATAGATATGACTGAAAAGTAATCGAACAATTATCGAACGGGCTTTAAAATCTTAACGACATTTATAACTTCACGTTGGTGGTACCAACTGATAATTTAACCCTTGCTGAAGGAATGATTTTGGAGTAAGATCGTCAACTTTTCCTTAAATGGCACCATGTGTTTTTAATGGTATAATGAAACATTTTTGTGGCATTCAAAAATTGATCATTCTATATTATGAAAGGATTGAGCAATTCAAACAAGATGTTAGCGTAATATGTCATGACATGGAAGACATTCGGTGTTTCTTTTCAATACTGTTATTCATTATGACATGTTCTAAGTTTTTAAGTCTTACAAATGGAATTCCAAGTCAGAAATGCTCCATTTTGTGTTAAGCAAAATGAGCGTTCTTCATTGACCACTGCTCATGTTATGCCCTCGACAAAGAAGTTAGTACTTGGACCTTGATATCATAGAGTATAATCCGGGAGATAAATATGCTCCGAGAGAAGAAAATAATTTTCTCATTATAAGAATTGACACTGTTTTACTGTCTCTTCAAGCTCTTTTATTGGATTCATATTCTTAATAAATGTTTGATCAATCGTTAAATATATACAGACTTAGCTTCGTATTAGAAAGGCAAACAATTCAAGAACTGTTACAGTAATAAGGTAACGACAAAGCGACGAATTCTAGAAAAGTTGGTTATTTGTACATGTGTATATGTTTGTATAAAATAATGATGGTTTAATTCTAATCGGAACGATCTTCTAGTAAAAACAATAAAATTTGTTTTAAAAACGATTTCCTTTTTAATCTGACCATGATTATATACTGATGATAGTAGCTCTTGACAGACCTCACTACCGATTATGAGTGTTTAGGTGCTCCTATAAAGTGTTACACCTAAAAGACGTAGAATATACTTGTCAGGTACGATTGTTTTTTTCTAATAAAGGGCTGAACGAATTAAGTAATAAATAAATATAGTACATGTACATAAAATAAAGAGAATTGGCATCTGTCATAGAAAACAATCTAACGAAAATAGACATAAAAAACGAATTTTTTAAATGGAGACTACTTGTTACTTGAAGCAAGAGTTTCACGACAGAAACTAAATCTAACGGTACACAGTTTCAAAATCGGTTTCTATCAATGCAATACCAAACACTTATGTCGTAGTTTACACGTCTCAAAAACTGAATGCCTTACAAAATAATATGACAACATAGATTGATTAAAAGAACGGCCACCAAACCTCAAAGCTTCGGCTTATAGTTACAATAACTACAGTAAATAACCAATTAGCAAAATAGAACAGTGCAGCAACTCAGCAAAATCAATATGCTATTGATAATGGTTCAAAAGCTAAAATAAATAAAAGCATACCACACTGAATGGCTTGATTCGCTCTCAAATAATTCAAACTGATGTGTCGGCGATGCAAAAAAACTGTGTGAAATACCAAACACTTATGTCGTAGTTTACACGTCTCAAAAACTGAATGCCTTACAAAATAATATGACAACATAGATTGATTAAAAGAACGGCCACCAAACCTCAAAGCTTCGGCTTATAGTTACAATAACTACAGTAAATAACCAATTAGCAAAATAGAACAGTGCAGCAACTCAGCAAAATCAATATGCTATTGATAATGGTTCAAAAGCTAAAATAAATAAAAGCATACCACACTGAATGGCTTGATTCGCTCTCAAATAATTCAAACTGATGTGTCGGCGATGCAAAAAACTGTGTGAGAACTGCACGAAAATTTCTTTTTATACTCGGACAAATGTATGAAACTCTGAATCGGTAATGGTAAACGGGAACCAGCTTTTGGATAATACACAATTCGATTACAGACCGTACCGCGCCATGTAACAACAGACAAATTATATTGATCCTGAAAGTAATTTCAATTAACTAACAATCCAATATTTATGTATCGAGAATTACGCGATAGTAGATGATCGGGCTAACCCTAGATCTGTAGCTTGTTTCCATAACTTTTATACAAACAACATGCACATCAAATGTAAAGTTAAATAGGATATCTGTATTTCAATACTCCATACCTTAATATCGTCGGGGAAGAAACGTTAATGATCAATCACATTATCGTGTCAAACTGACATAGATACTCATGCCATTGAAAGTTATAATCTATTTTAGTTTTCATAAATACAAAGTTAATACGCTGTCTCTTGGGTTATTAATCGCTGGTGGAAACCGGCGACTATATTTGATACGCTTTAGGATTCTTCAGCCGGTAGGAGAAGTTATTAAAATGTATGAACTTGTTACAATTTTGTTCTGACATCTTACATTGATTGTTTGAAACAAAAATAAAACCTATTTTAAAAATCGCGAAGGAAGTTGAAGTTCGCGCTAAAATTGGCCCTTTTAATTAAAGGGGAATAACTGTTTAAAATGTGAAAAATAATGACGCTCCCCAGACCGGTGTTTACATATCTTATACCAAGAGAAAAGATCCGCCTTGACCAGACCAAATCGACTTTTTAAAGGTTGGCGTGGCGTTGTAACAGCCTCGCAGGAAAATAACAACAACGATGAACATGAACACTCTTTCAGAAACGAAGTAGGTATGCATAAGTTTATATTTCCATAGCCAAAATAAATATCGAATTCAGTTTGTTTCGTTGGATTTAGCAATAATTTCGGATTATCGTTTGTTCGGATACTTCACTCACGTGTCAATGCACTGGGAAAAAAATTAAATGGTACCTTTGAGTGGTCAAGTAGTAAACAGATGGACTGCATCCCACCACTAGGGTCTGGTTAATTAAACAGTTTAACAGGCCTGTTTAATGGGTCACAATACACCTGTACTATAACATTATTGATTTTTGACCAATGATAATGTATATATTTTACATATAGTATGTGTATTATATATAGTGTAAGTGTAGTTACCCGTGAGCCGGATATTCTCATCTGTATGTGCAGCCAGTGATAGATTATTTTTCTTGCATACCATATTCGATTAATAGTAGCCGAAATAAAATAAAAGTAATGACTTATATTTACGGTCTATTTTCTTGTAGTAATGTATAAATTTACACATTCATTCATAAAAGTAGTTCTTTCTGACATCATCAAGTCATCTTATACCAGGGGGTGTAAGATGAGATTTTCCAGCACTGGTAAAAACTGCAGATATCCCGATCTGGTATGCATGAATAACTTATCCGACAGCTAGTACTGCAGTATCAACATCTAGCAGTAGTCACATTTGAAAATAAATTGTACCTTATTGACCACTGTGGTTACATTTCCAACATTTCCTGTAATTCAACAGGCATAATTTTAAGAAATGGTTGCATTTGACATCACTACTTACAGTCTGTAAATAAATTAGCTTCACACTCCTGCAGCATATAGCAAAAATAACAGTTTGACTTAACATAAGATGTTTTGTTTGTATAAAATCTTTGGGATTGAACACCAGCATCCATTTATATTTTCAGCTCTGAAGAACAGCTGTGATGTATAAAAGACCTCTGCAGGCAGAAGATACAGTATGTTGTTCAGAGTATAGAGAATGGACGCACTCTAAACATTACCACAGAACTACAAGATGTTCTAACTTTTTTATTACAGTTATCAAGATTTGTTTGTATTCACAATTTGATAGTTGTATAGGATTTGTTAATGAAGCACTTGAGATACTGGATAATTTATATTCTGAGCTCAGCATTTCAGAAATAGAAATATTGTCAAGACAAGGAAGAAAATATGATATGCCTGTTAAAACTCTACAGTGTCTTATTGATTCGGGACTTAAGGTTAGAGACATTTCAGAGTTGCTTGATGTTAGTTAGAGAACAGTTGAAAAATAGAAGAATTAAATCTATCTGTCCGTCAGGCTTATAGCAACTTGTTCCCTCATGTGGTGCACGATTTCAAATGGTCAAGGTCTATTTTGACTGATAAAATATTTGAAACCAGTCTACGGAAAGTGAATCATAATTTATTTTTAGAACTCACTGTTGTAACGCAAGGTCGCACGACTTTACAGTTTCAAACGGGGCTATTTCCCGTCTATTTTTATTGATTTTTATCGAGTAAATGTTACCGACTGTAATTTCTATGTAAAATTCCTGATATATGGTCAGGTTTAACAACTGACTAAATGTTTGTGGTTAAAAAAATATAATAAGAAAGCTAAGATCGTAAGCTTTTCAATGATGCATACATGTATATTGTGACAATATCACAAGAAACCATGTCAGACAGACATATTACAAATAGCTTATTTTCTATTGATTATAAGCGTAATACAGTCAGTTTACCCGAAATTCAAGGGAGATAACTCTCAACTTCACTCAATACGCTTCAGATATCTAGGCTGTACAGTCTCAAATTATTAACTTGTAGCACTCTTCTGAAACTGTTATTCGAAAAGTCTTCTTACAACGGTCCGATCTGTGTATGTTATACTCGCGATATTTTCACAAAACTTTGATTCAGCTGGGTCATTTTCAAGAAAACAGAAACAGAAAATACAAACTAAACTATTAGTTGTCTGTGTAATACTTAAGGATATATATTTCTTTTAAATATTACGCAACTGTATTTTACAAAGCTTGAAATGAATCACGTCTTGAGGTGGTCATATTTTGATGGGTGAACATATTTATTATAATTTTATATTCTTTATTACAATCTATGTAACATGTTAATGCTCAAACACAATTAAACAGTATTATTATTTTTGTATTCCTATTGCAAATAAAAAAAATCTACATTTCCTTTGCTCTTGTTCAATTCTTTAGCGGCGACCATTGATGCTCTGCATCAATGGTTTTCTTGTATGTTTTGTTTTAATCAGTTGACAGTTTTGTATTTAGAATGTCCTTAAGGTACATTTGAGAGACGGTCTTGAGTTCAGTTAGTATTTCTTTTGCTCCAGCAAATATGGTATTGTCATTTCCTTGTCTCGAGTATATTTGAATTTTCAATGCCCAAACCAAATCTGCGTTTAATTTCACCAATGTCGCATTTTCACTGATTCCTTCACGATCTGGAATAGACATACAAGAAACATATCATGCTTTAGTAATTTCTTAATTCTAATAATTGTATACTGTCGCTTCTACTTGAAAGTTTATATGATAAAGTAAATCCAATATATCCCAACACATCGGATGCAAAGGACATTTTGACGAAAACGTTTAGTTTTCTACTCTCTAATGTCCGTCATTCTGATATTTTGATTAAGTTTAATCTTTATTTTTATAGGGTAAATATTTCATGTAGACTTCTCTAAAGAGTAGTTCTCAGTCGACTTGCTGTATGCTCTTTAAATGTTTAAAACAGTTACTGTAAATCTCCAAGACAAAATACCAAATCCAAAATTCTTACTTCATGCCAACAATTTCATTATAAACGACATTTTAGTGTAATAACCTGATAATAAATTAATAAAAATGACAAACCTGGAAAAAACAGGACGATTGCTGACATTAAAGCTATTTCAATGCTTGTTAACTTTAGTTTCTCTAATTTCAATGAAACGTCATGCATACATCGCACCACATTACCAAGAAGTCCCATTACGTTTAACTTATCAAGTGATATAAATATCTTAAGTTCCGAGTGAAAGATACCGTTACAATGGAGCTTCATTCGCAATTGTTCTATAAGTGTAGCCATCTCAAAAAGTACGTCCTTTACTAAATGTATTTGCACATGCTTATGAAAATAATTGAAAACAGGAATTTCTGTAGCAAATGTGGTCACGAATCGAATTACTCCAGGAACGTAGCGGTAGTACAAACGGTTGATATCTGTATTGTTTTCGATTCCAATCTGTGTAACAAAAAAGTATTTCTCACTAGTAAATCATTACACAACCACATTTGTATAACACCTTTAACAAACTTAAGTGTTAATTAATTCATATGCTTAGCGCAATAAAGGCAATCATTAATCATAACTTGCACATTTGTTTTGAAATATGTGATTGCACATGTTCAGATTCAAAGGATGCATACAAATATGTGATTTAAATAGCACTTTTTCTGGCTTCAGATCGCTTACTTTACTCAGATTTCTTGAACATTATAAACAAAACCCATATTTTGAATTGTACAATAAAACCAAAACCATGCATGGTTTGATTGATTGATATACAAGGATGTATTTGTTTGGGGTTGACTGTAAACTATCACAAGGTAGATCGTCTACCATGCAATAGATGCAATATAAATACGTGTACCAGTATTTTATTCATAATGAACAATATTGTTAATAAATAAGATAATAATATATTCAAACGCTAACACATGTCCCGTGTTATATGAATTTCGAACAATAATTTTTTAGGATAAAAGAGACCAGATAAAAGTCTTAGTTTAAAAGAATTATAAGTAGACAATGCTGGGAAGATGAAATCGTCATTGCAGTCAGTACTAGGAAATGAAAGTTGGTTTTGATAGCAATAAACTTACTATTATGTTAAGTATTTATGAACCCAAAAACATTCAATTTTCCTTTTCTTTTTCTTGTTATGATTTATACTAAGGAATGCAATTATATTTAGTAATTTATTCGATGTAAAGAGCAATAATGAACCATAAAATCTTTTCAAAAGCACTCATAAAATGTCTGTTGTTAGTCTGTTGCTGGCTTTTAATTCGAATCATAGAAATCTGTTGGACTTTATTTTGGTTAAAACAATTTTTGAAACGATGATTCTATCTCTAGAAAACATTAAATAAAACTTAAAAATTGAAAATGTGATTTTGATAAAAACATTGTTCGGCAGGTACTATATTTAACATACCTGCTTTGTCTTCGAACTGAATTCACAAGATTACCTTTTGTCGAGAATATAGCGCAGCAAAATTGTCCAAGCTTTCAGAAGCTTTCCGAAATGCCTCTAGAACAGTATAGGTAATATTGGTCTGTTCACCCTTTGAAATGTCTGTTACGTTTGAAACCATATATGGAATAGTATCCACAGTCTCTCGAACTCTTATGACTGAAAACAATACTTTAAAGTCTATATTAATGATAACTATCCCGGTATGCGCAGCTCGACATATCAAATTATTATCCATACTGACACGTCACACGAACATGGTGCCACTTGCCGTTGCGTTAAACATCTTTGGTGTAAGCGCTATTAACTGTACCTTCTTTGAACAATATTCAATATAAGTTGATAATTCCCAGAATAGTTCCGAAATAGTCTGGACAAGTAAAAAAATTGTTTTCTACTATTTTGCCTTGGACACAGTT
Source organism: Saxidomus purpurata (assembly GCA_022818135.1). Classification (NCBI taxonomy): domain Eukaryota; kingdom Metazoa; phylum Mollusca; class Bivalvia; order Venerida; family Veneridae; genus Saxidomus; species Saxidomus purpurata. The sequence continues at coordinate 43,079,378 of JAFMSR010000013.1, forward strand.
TCGAACGTCATTTTACACGACCTATACGTAAATTATGTCTACATGTAATAACAACTTAAAGGTTTTTGTCACGAGTTCTTGGAATGCACAATTTCTGCTCTTATGAAACGAGGTGTAAAGTGCACAAATTATCTGCACTTGTAGCTTATTGTATTTTAACTTTTTGTTGAAAACGATTATAATGTAGCCGGAGCCGCCGTGGCGCAATGGTAGCGTTTGCCTCAGGATCGAAGTGATCAGGGTTCGATCCCTACCATCGCCATGCCGGCGGTGTCTTTAAGCAAGAGACAAATGATTGCACGTTGTCTCTCTCTCTCTCTCTCTCTCTCTCTCTCTCTCTCTCTCTCTCTCTCTCTCTCTCTTCGAGGTTGATTCCATCTGGAATGAGTCTCGAGAGCGTTTAATCTAAGTTGCAAGAACTTGTTTCGCAATCGAGAAAACAGAATGCGGCTTAAATTTTAAAGGTTTTGGCCGTAAAGTATAGCAGAAGGGGTTGCGTCAAATGCATGACTAAGATTTCGCTAAATTTCATATCATGAGGGTCTTTAAATACCACATTTAGTAGAAGAAACAACACCAAAAAGCCAGAAAAGCCTCGTGACATGAGTAAACAAACGATCCGCCAAAGGTTATGTTTCAATAACTTTTTTATTCAGATCCTTTGCGCACCTGGCCAATCTTTACAGCAATTGCCTGTAACGTATTGAAACGGGTAAAAATTACGTTGCCTTAAAACCTGGCCAATTTTTACAGCGATTGCCTGCAACGTTATGAGACGGGTGCCTTTTTTTGCAGGTTTAAAACCGGACGCAAGATTCGACGTATTTTCAAAAAAAGTACGTTTAACAACGTTGAAATGAACCGAAGTACGCATTTTTCGGTTGTCGTTGTTTTTCAGCACTTATCAATTGAATGAATCCCGTTACAGATTTTTCATCAAACGAAATATTTAAGCCGCATAAATGCGTAAAAAATACGGTATCTACCGTTACAGTGTATTAAAATTTTGTCCGAGTGGGGCTTATATACGTTACAGGGTTTACACAGCGAATGATGCAACATGTTTGACAGTTGACAGTTTTCCATATACATGCAATACTGTAACACGCAATTTATGTTTTTCAACGTTTACATTCGTTGCAGACTGCCACTGGTGATTTCAATAATCTGCCTCAATTTGTGGACACAGTTTCACTACTGCAGCGTATAAAAACATATGTTTAAGCTAAAATACACCTAACAGAAAACTTACGAATGTTTAATATGTAGCTGTAGAATAAAACGAGATTAACGTTGACAATGTTCCTATATACGCTTTTTAACGTTACAGTTTTATATTTTAAATCAATGTCGGACTTTATGGTCTACCTCAGAAAACAGAAAAAAAGTTGGATTGACACAAAATGTGGTTGAGACACTTGCAGAACCAATAACGGACAGAAATCATGTCATCTTCATTGACAAATTTTATACGTCAATTCCACTGGCGTTGTCGCTGATTGTAAAAGGAACATAAATTTCTGGGTCAATCAATCAAGGCCGCAGATTTTGGCCACCCGATCTGAAGGTATCAAAGACAAAGAAAAATAAAGATGACAAAGTCAGAAACCTAAAACGTGGTGATCCATGGAGAGACAGACGAGAGATGGAAAATTAGTAGCAACTGTATGGAAAGACAAGAAGCACGTATACAATTCAAACACTTACTACGACCCACTTTACAACAGGAGAGAGTGTACCGTTGAACAAAAAGAACGCTGAGGGGAAATTGAGGCGGTCGGAATTCACATGTCCCAAAGCAATAGTAGAATTTAATAAACATATGGGAGGAGTGGATCGGCATGATCATCTACGGAGCAACTATTCATTACAACGATCGTGTACGCGCTGGTGGACCTACTTTGCATGGTTTGCAGTTGATTTGGCGCTCATAAATGCCTTCCTGCTGTACAAACAGGTGCACCCAAAAGCTAAGCACAAAAAGTTTCATCTTAAGGTAAACCAATTTTTTTACATATTTTCTACAAATTACAATGTCTACTTTTATTTTTCTATGTCTATTTAAAATTAATAAAACACCTCGTGTAAGTGGGGAAATATAATTGTGTATTTATGTCAATACCTTCACTAATTCTGTCATTGTAAACACTTCATCCCTATCAAAGAAACATTACTTCATATTAAATATTATAGGTTGCTGAACAACTGATTGGAGGATTCAGTGATCGGAAACGTGTGTCAAGACAGTTTGACACTGACGAAGTGTTTCTGGACACAACTGGCCACGAACAGGATATTATGCAAGGTCGCGCAAGGGCGTACAGACTTTGTCTTCAGTTAGGCAAACGGACACCAAGCGGAAGACCAAAAGAGACGAACCATGGGTGTGTTGACTGTAAAGTCAATCTCCATAGGTACATTATTGTAATAAAACACATCAATGATTAGTTTATTTTTATTCATTAAAAATCAAACCTGCAGGCAATAAGAAAGTACATTTTTATAAACATACTGTCATATATAAAAAGGACAACTTCAAAAATTTTCGCATCTATCGTAAATATGAAATTTACGACCTTAAACTTATTAAAATGATAAAGGCAAATAAAAGGCAATATGTTGCGACATCAGTATTTTAATGATTTATTCAGAGTTTGAACTTATGTAAAGACACACTTGTAAGACTAAGTAATTCAGTAGTAGTTTGAATAGAACAAATCATATGTGCAAAATACAATTTCTTATTTTTCTGTATTGTCCAGAGATTGCTTTGCCGCATATTATGATAATAGAAAAAGGAAATTTTTTACACTAGACGACTACACACAGACATTAGAGGTTTTCCTTACACCTACTAAAGGTCGGCAAACTAGAACCATGATTGGTATGTGTAATGAAATATACATGCATGCAGTTAAAGAAACACCAGTGAATAGCAAACAAACAAATATTGCTTTCATTAAGGTATATTGCACTCACTTATTAGTTTATTCCTCATGTAGTGTACCAGCATTCTGGTTAAAGTGGAATTATGATCATTTTTTAAACGTAAAGAATAACCTGAAAAATTATATTGTAAAATTAAACAAGTTAAATTGTCATAAAAACCGGCTTAATTTCAATTGTATTTGTACCAATTTTAAAAAAGATGACCTTCTGAAAAAAAAATTCTGATATGACTGCCCCAGTCAAAATAAGGAAATTTAAATATAGTATAGAACAGAAAGTGAATTATAATAGTAAAACTACACTTTACTTAATTTCAGTTTATTTTTAATAATAGTATTGTTTACAAATCTTCAACAATGGTAATTTATTGAACCTGATACAAAATGTTAGAAATTTGTACATGTTTTTGCGATGTGATGACGTGCCATAAAACCAAAATGTTTTGTAGTTTTTGTTTCTGTTTTAAAGGCTAAGTATTGATGTCAAGTAGTTTCATATAGACTTACTGTGGTTTAAACATGTTTACTGTGAAACGTGTTTTCAACTAATATGGACCAAATGTCACTTTAAAATAAAATTGGACAAGTCTGTGGAAATAGTTTAGTGCATAAAGAGGAATAATCACGAGTGCAGTGAGAGGTTCACAATTACCAATCATTTACATGTGCCGGTAATTACATTCCTTTTACACATTGAGGAAATCCAGGAGGACGCTACTCTGTTGCTTTTTAAGGGGCGTCACTATGTTATTATTAAAGCGTAATTTTGCATTTAGTTCTGTATCATAGGTGTTAATAAATAACGTTTCTTTTCTCCTTCGTTTGAATCTGTCCGTGTCTTGTAATTTATAAATAGGCATTATTTTTAATTTTTGAATTAAATCTTTTGAACATTCCGCAATATGGCGACTAACAGGTAGAAGAGCGTTTTCCTGATTCCTGATATGTTGGTTATGAAGAGTTACCAGATTTTTTGGATATAATAATATATATGATTAAATATATATGAAATCAAAATATATTTGAGCGATGAAATGCTGTTATGTTGATTTTACAGGTACAAGCATGCAATATGCTGATGGTGAAAAGGTCAAGACGGTCCGTGATGCAAAACCATCTGCAAAACCGTCTAGGGATCAGTCAGTACAAAGAACTAGACGATCTTCTAAAACAGACAAGAAAGCCAAAAAAATAAATTAAGAACATATTGTTTTGTAATTGATCATTACGAATGTTTTAAGAGTAAAATGGTGTGTATTGGCAGTATTTTATGATAGTGAAACTATACTAGTCTGTGTGGAATGAAAACTCGTGGGTACTGTAGACATTGTTACAACTTAACGTCCACTGCGTTTGGCAATGCATGTGTCTGACTTTGGTAATATGGTAATGGAAGTTGTGATGTATTGTTTTATATTTCCTAATTATTTTGTGTTTCGTGGTTTTGTACTTTTGTGCCCACTATCTTATAATATACGTTTTTATGATGTGTGGCTAGCATGCTGGTCTAAAGTCTTAGGTCTAAGGCAAGTTGAAATGTTTGTTAAGTAGTTCCGTAATCAGCTGGTCATATTTGCCATACAACTAGCTTGCACTTTTTTTTGCTTTTATCTTTAATGGCCAGTATTTGTAATGCCTTACACTTTCTATGTACTCATACAAATACTTTTATTCTATCATATAACCACTTGTATCTTTAGTTTAATGTAAGATAAAAAGTTTAAAACTCTATTTTCTTTTCAGCATTTACACATGTTTGCCATAAGATGCACAACACAACAACCGGATAGTTTGTTATTACAACTGAAGTAGTCTGTACAGTGCTAGTTAGTATTATGTGACGGTAAGGCATGTTGACAACGCACATATGCTCAAACGTGATGCACACGCTTAAAGAACGCTACATGGAACTATACACATGTTGAATTCTAAAAGAAAGAATACATTTTTGAACAAATGATGTGTTAGCTGTTGTATATTTTGTACAACAAATACGTTGCCGAATCAACTGACTTTATTAAATAAAACAAGTAGACAGCGCATGTTTATGTCAACACATGTACTAATTTGTACGGATCCAAACGTTGTGGAAGGATCTTTTATATCGCATTATAACGTGATTTATTCCAATTTTCCCCGTTACAGAAAACGGGGTACACATATATTTTAATCATTTCTGTTTGCAATACTACAATAATAAAAACGTTTCAACACCCGTCTAATTTACGTTCCAGTATTTATGGACCCTTGGTTAAAAGTGTAGTTCTGTTAAGCACTGTAACGAATATTTACGTGGTTTGGCTTAATATTGAAACGCCTGTAACGTAAAAATGCGTAAAATGAAAAAATCAATAAAGATCAATAACTCTAAGGAAAATCAATATTATTAATTAGTTTTAATATTTTATACTGATGTTCTAGATATGGGCTTTCGAAAGGAATCGCGAAAAGAAACATTTAAATTTGCTAAAAGTGATCAAACTCAATTTTGAAATTTCAAGTAATTCTTATTTTTGCAAAAAAATAGCAAATTTACGTTTGTATTGATTTTATTGATTTAAATTCAATACATCTAAGGTCTCCTGAAAATTGAATTTTTAAAAAATATAAATAGAAATGCCTATGTATCACGGAAATCGATTCGACTGTAAAGTAACTTAAATAAAACTATTAAAATTAAATGCTTCGATTTGGCGATTTGTTTTCTAAAAAAAAATGTTTCAGGGTTCCTACGCTAAAATGGGGTCAGGTTTTGAGGAGAGAAAATTTTACCCCGTTCAAATGCGTCATAGGCGTTCACTGTAAAGATTGGCCAGGTTTGAGGACTCAATTTTTTTACCCGTTTCATTACGTTACCGGTGCGCAAAGGATAAATATCTTACGAACATGAAATAAAGTCGAATGAAGCATGTAAGCCGTACAGCCTAAACCATTTGTTAGAAATATTCAAGCACTACTTGTCAGGTGTTAAACAGACACGGATATCAAAATTCAACTGTTAGTCCGCCATGCATTTTCCCTGACTAACACAATGATATTTTCTGAATATCTATATCCACTTTAAATTGAACATTATTATCTAAATTTATATCAATTAACGGCTAATAATATAAATCTGTATATGCAATAAAGAAGATGGATCTTGTTGCAAATTGTATTTGTTTTACAGCTGTAGGATAAGATTAAGAGGGCATGTATGTGTCACTTACCATTATATGACATCCCGACGTCAATGCATCGGCGAAATCGACAGTACTGGCATAGGTTCCGGTTTGTCTTTATAATGAAACATCCATATCTTTTTTTACATACGTGATACTTTTTCTTCTGTAGTATACTTCGACGAAAGAACGCCCATGAAAATGATAAAACTAACAATGCAGTACTATTCAAATATAAATATAAACTTTTCCAAATGTTTAAAGATCTGATACCATATAGCAATACATTTTAAGAAAATATAAATATTTTGATTCATTTAAGTAGACTGATAACATTCGCTGAATAGAAAATTGGTCTTTGAGCAGATTTTGTCTTAAATGTGATCCCATGACCAAGTATGGTCTGACCATATTTGTATGGTGTTTTGATTTATAATTTATCATTTAGAATAGCAATAGTATTTTTCAGCGATTTAACATAGAACCTAGTTATATATTTAGATATTTCATTTTTTACATATGAATCATCAAACCTTTTATCAAACATTTCCCATAAATGTCCTAACTAAGTTGTTTTAGATTAAGTTCTCATCAATTAGAAATTGAATACGGCAGACCTGATCGGATCTGCAAATTGTGTACATGCGGTCAGGTAGAATCTGAGTATCATGTTTTACTGTGTTGTCAAGCTTACACTAATGTACGAAAGAAATATTTTGGTAACATTACATGGCCGAATTTACATATGTTTGCTAATATATTATCATCAAATAGTAAGGGCAGGTTGCTTAAAACTGCAAAATATCTAAGAGAAGCATTTAAATTACGCAGTGAATATTTAGAACAAATAGATGTACACTGATATAACACTTTCTATACTATGTGTACTATGTGGAGGCAGTGAATATGTCTATGTATATGTGAACGAGTGAGTGTATGTGTATATATTTTGTATATATTGTCCTTGCCATATTTGTCATTATGTATTGTATTGGCCAAAAGATTTGTTGTGCTGAATTTGCCAAATAAATGAATTGAAAAAATTGATGATTAAGTGCATTGTGTGGCTTATGAATGTAAGCTATGTTTTTGCAAACGTTTGGTTATTAACGATTCAAAAGAGTTGACATGGTTGTACATGATGTAAGCCTAAGGTATCTTTGTTACAAACACTCTAATCAACTGTCTTACTAACCGAAGTCTGTTCCGTGTGACAGCCTATATTAAGCTAACAAGTCTTCTCTCCTTTCGGGAATGCGTTTCATAGAGTAACCCTGTTTAATTTTTGCGTCCGATTATATCGACTTTCAAATATCGAATATTTTGTGTATTACTGGCAATAATTATACTGCGTTTTTTGTTGGGGGGAACAAGGGATGGCAACAACTACCAAAATTGAAATTCGAGTACTCGGTCCTTCTTCCGATCGAGTACTCGAGTACTGGAAAAAAAGTCATTCACGTGTTCAAAATATAGCGGTACATACCAGAGTATGTAAGTTCTATACTACAGAGAGTGCATTTCACGGTTTCGTCATCACTACACCGTTTAAAATAGTTTCAAGAAGACGATTTCGTCGGAGGCATATTTCAAATTTGACTTTTAAGTTGACAGGCAAGTGTACAGATTACTGAGATATTCAGAAAAGAGACTTTGAAAGACTGCTATATTCTATATATACGATTTAGGAAAAGTCAGTTACATTTCACGATTTTTTTCTGGTGACCCATAATAATTATCTTTCCTCCGCACACTTCTGCTTACAAGACCTGCATTTACAGTTTATCGAACAAACGCAAAGGCGACATAGTGTAATTGCTATTATGCACTTAAATTTAATTTCTAAACAAACTGCGAAAACTACAACCCAATAGCTTACGTCTATATTGTTTTGTTAAGCGGCACAGAATCATAACAATACCTGCATGTCAAACTGTCAATAGAATTTTCGCATATCACCTAGCGTGTTTTGATAACGATTCCGAATTAGAATAATGACAAGTTAAGGCTGTTAGTTGGAGGAACCAAAAAGCGATAATTTATGATTTTAAATCATTTTATGTATGATGCGATTTTTGCCAAACAGACGTTCGAGCGAGTGCTCGAATACTCGAGTATTCGTTGCCATCCCTATTGGGCACATACATAGGAGGACCTGCTACACTGCATCTAAATGCAATTAAAAGTACACTGCACGAGATGTGTCTATTTTGAGTAATAGAATAAACTAATACAAATGTGAGAAATACTTGTAAAGTGTGTGTATTTTGTTTGCTTCCAGGTCCTTCAGTTTCTGATGAGTATACTAAATCTGGTATTCAGTGCTTAAAAAGTAAATTTATTAACGCTGACACTGACAGAGACATATTAAAACATGACTGATGTGCTCTTGGCGTAGGTCGAAATCTGCTTGAAATGTACAAAGCAGATATTTTTTAAAGTGTTTATTGTTTACGGGCGATTAGACATATTATCCACAAAATTATATTTACTTTTATGATTCTGCAATATTCAGTGCTTTTTAAATTAAGCTTCAATCATTTATCAAAGATTGTTACCTTTATATTAACACTACCTTAACATTTAATCATATGCCTTTAAACCGTTCGATAACCCAACGGTTAATTGGCAATATCTTAACAAAAATGACAAAGCCCTAAAACTGTATATGAATACAGCAGAGAAAATAGTCTCTGAAATAGTGTTAGATTAAAACAATGCTACAGTTGTGCTCATATGTAATTTTCCACATCGAACGAATGAAACACGAACGAAACACGCAAACGGAATGCGCGATATACGTACGATTGAACAGAACGATACAACACACAATTATTCGATGACCTCGGATATTTTCGTTCGCTTAACAACAATATCATTAATAGATGTACATGAAGTAGTTAAGATAGTTGTTATTAATCATAAAAAAGCTACGAACTTTCTTGTGTCATTTATTGCCCTAGTTGTTTAGTGTGTAGAATGAAACATTTCACAAATTACTGAAATTCCGTATCCTTTGCGTCGGTAGAATTACATGTATATATTATTATACAAATCTAATGTAAAATCTTGCACAATAGGCAGACCGTTTTGTTTCGGTTTCAACGGAAATCAAAACCTCATGTTGTCAGAAATAGAAATACTGAAAGATGCTTCGGGTAATAAAAAGAGGAATTCTCACATATTTATCAATAATTATCAATATCATAACAAGTTTATCCGATCTATGAATATTATATAAACACGTTTAAGCTTAGGCTACATGTAACAGTAACTGTACGGTACAAACGTTTTACACAATTGGTCGTTCAGCACTATCTCGGACCATTTTTATATCGTTCCTATCGTGCAATAATCACACGCGTTACACGATAGACGATATAAATGTTGCATAAAGAATGCACAAACAAAAACGAACAATGAATGCAAACGGAGTGCAGGATACACGAACGTTAAACGAAATGAGTTACACGTGATTACCACTGTATTAAAACTAGAGTAAATATATGGCTGAATAATTTCATTTTTTAACATCAATCCGTGATGACCGGGCTGGTCAAATATGGACAAATGAAAGAAACCATCTTCTTAGAAAATAATTGAGAACAAAAGTGAAAGGGAAATAATCATGACGGATAATTTAAGTATAAAGCTATTATTATTATTATTATTATTATTATTATTATTATTATTATTATTATTATTATTATTATTATTATTATTATTATTATTATTATATTCTTTATATACCTTACATCCTTCACAAGAGAACGCACCATAGTGCAACCCCGATGATTTGTCTCCACACACTCTACATAGTATACCAGTGCAAGTGTACCTTCGTCGTTTGAAATGTTCTTCAAGAAAAATATACAAAATATTCAGTTTCGACAACCGTTCTTACAAACAATAGATATTTATGCTTATTCACTTAGAAACCTGATGACAACACAATCTCTTTCTTTCATTATTACACAAAATAAAACTAGCCGTTTAACAGTAATCTTTCAGCATTACCTATGCATTGTAACAAATAAATAAGATACAATTCAAATAATTATGGCATTCAACTAAATGTGGCCGTCTGGCCAAAACAGCTCTTTTTCAGTATTCACTTGCTCAATAACATTGATACATGGAAAATAAAACAATGAAACAGGACCTAAGATACACACTACACTATAAACTATCTTGGCATATTTTGAAAACCAATGTGGCAGCTAGCCCTAATTGTTTCAATTAGTAGTCTAAATTAGTTTAAAGCTATAGTAGATGAATAGCCAAATGCTTACATAAGCATCAAATTGCAAATAAATAATAGTGCACTTATTATAACTTACCATTCATCTTTAGATAGTAAAGCCATACAAATATCCAGATCTAGATAATTAAGAATTGAAATAGTGATATACTTGAAAACTGAACCATAAGTTTTCTTATGTTTTCGATAATGTTTTTGCGCTGACACTCGCTCGATTCATCTATCAGGTACTACATTGTGTATTTTTCAAAACTAGCGACAAATTCTTGATTCACTTAGATATGCGAGAAGCACTTGAAATATTAGAAACGCAGAGAGATGTGAAAATACAGGCAGCCTACACCTTTATTGGGAATTTCATCTGTGCATTTACATATTTAAAAGTAGCGATTATATTTCCCATAATAAGTCTTCAAAACCGACTACATGTCACCTCATTGAGAATAATCTCATCTAAAGAAAATTATCAAAACATTATTTCAAGGCTAAGAAATTTGAAGAATTGCGTTTTTACTGGTTATGTGTGCTAAACAATTTGACATAGATAATTTAAATGACTTATAGAATATATATTTTTAAACTCGAATCTGTGCAGAGAAAAAAGAATTCAATTTATGTACAGCATCTATGACATTTTCAGAATAATTTCTTACTCAGAATCTTGTAAATACCCCGAAGGAACTTCGGGTGGCTTAAAGAAATCGACTTGTACATTCATCCGTCCCTCTGTCCGTATGTTTGTCCGCTGTTCTTAGGTGGTATTTTCCATTGTATTGTTCTGACCACTTAGGTAACCCGGTTTACACTTAGCCTTAAAGCAAAACAGAGTAAATGACCATCGTGGAGACCCTAACTCTAACCATAGGTGGAACAAACGACCGCCTAAATCCCGAACGTTAGCGCGTCCGTCCGTCCGTCCCCACTTTTTTGTCTGGAGCATAACTCCAAAAGTACTGAAGGGAATTACTTGAAACTTCATGCAATGATGAAGCACAATGAGGGAAAGTGCCCAACTCTATCAATCCTAAGTATTTAATTATACCCTTGTTAAATATTCTTTATTTTTCTTGTCCGGAGAATAACTCCAAAAGTACTGGAGTTAATTATTTGAAACTTAATAAGGTGATAGAGCACAATTACGGAAAATGCAGTGTCCAGAAATCATAACTCAGTTATGCCAATTTATTTAATTATTTCCCTTTGTTACATTATATTGATTTTTCTTGTCTGGGGCAAAACTCCAAAAGTACTGAATTGAATTACTTGAAATTTGATACATTCATAGAGCACAATTAGAAAGAGTACAGTACCTAAGCATCATAATTATACCTTGTCAATTTTTCATATATTACGCCCGAAACGAAGTCAAGGGGGGATATAGGAGTCACCCGATGGTTGGGCGGTCGGTTGGTCGGGCGGTCGAACGGTCGGTCAATTGCATTTTCCTTGTCCAGAGCATAACTTGAAAACTACTGGTTGGAATTCAATACAACTTCAGACAATGGTCAAGCATAATCAGAGAAAGTGCAGTGTACAAGAACCATAACTCTATCCGGAGTAATTATTGCCCTTTATTTCCTTTCCTTGTCTGGAGCATAACTTAAAAACTACTGGTTGGAATTCAATAGAACTTCATATAATTGTCAAGCATAATGAAAGAAAGTGCTGTGCACAAGAACTATAACTCTATCTTAATCCCCAGTCTGATGTAGTTACTACATGAAAACGAAGGAGGGGCTTATCAGATATTAATTATTCCTGACCGGTCAGCTATGGGGTCAGTGCTACTGATTGTAAACATTGATAACTCAAAAGCTGATCAGTGAAATACCAATGCATTGAACAGAACAAAGTAATTTATGTGTGCAACCAGAGTTTATTCCCAAAATATTCTACTTCTTATTGGAAACAATGGGAATGACAACAATGGGGAAAATAACAACAGTGAATCTGCAGATGGAGATAATCATAATATGTGCGGATTTTGCTTTTGTTTTCCCTGTGTCACAACAGTTCAACATTTATGGTTATCTGATCCTATCCCCAACATGCAAGAAATTCAGGTTTGAGAAAGAAAAAATATTTTAAAAATCTGGAAAATGATGGACAGACGAGGTGCTTCGTGTCATCCTAGGTATATAGAAAAAAAGGAACAACTTTTGTGTGTGTCTGGAGATGACAACAATGTCTGGACACTTAGAGAAGTCATGCCTGGTTGTATTCTAAATCAAGTTAGGTCAATATATCCGAATCCTGTTGGCCAACCATACATGGGACATAAATGGTGGTAAATTTCAAACTGATTTGATTAGGTTTAATTAATAAACAGGAAATAATTGCAGAAGATTCTGCCTCAGTGACTTCAACAGAAGGGCCAGGATATAATGGGAATGAAAACAATGAGTAAACTTAGGGCTAAAAAGCTTTGAAAACAATAAACTGGTGATTTCTGTCTGACTATAGATACATGTAAGTGTATATAATAATGCAATTACTGTGATGAATGTGTACAAAATTCACTTTGCTTGTTTCTAGTTCAGTTGGATAATATATATTATACAAATTGGTGAGTTTACTGCATGTTTTATCACTTCCAGTAGTAAATTACCTGTGCCCTGATGACCCCAGATGTTGTGGTGTTTACACCCTGTTCATACTGCTATGTTTACATCACATGACTGAGTTCAGAGTACATTTTGAAATTGTAACTGTCATTTCTGTTGATTTGAATGAATTTGCTTACTTTTTGGCATCAAATATCTAAAAGACAGAATGAGCTAGGAAAGTTAGATTTGTACCATGCATAGGACAGATAAAACAATTTTAGGATGTTCAATTATGTGTAAAGATTACTTTATGAAATTCATGTAATATTTAAAAATGTTGTTCAATTTGAGGTTTGTCTAAACAGCATTTGAATTTGCCACCATTGAATTTTTTTGGGCGGAGCCTGTCCTTTTATGCTGTGGCCCGGGGTTTAAGTAATTACATAGTTATTGCTCTCTGTTACTTGTCCTTGTCCAGAGCATAACTTAAAAAAAATACATGTTTAAATAATAAACAAAATGATACTAACCAGTACATCTTGGAGATTATCAACTTCTTTTATTGGCTAATTATAGCTTTCAATGGACTATATGCAAACAACTGATGGTCTGTTTAACAAATACAAACCACACATTATATAACAATTGAGAAGCTGAATAGATTTTAAATCTTGTATCTGCAGTCAATTGACATGAAGTACTCAATTATTATAGATGCCACTACAGTATTGTTTTTGAATTGTATATGTAGCTCCACCTTCTTAATTTTTGAAGGAGTAAATGACAAGATAATAATAGTCATGATGTGGCACACAATGCCCAAATCCTTCGATGGCCAATTAGGTGTGATAAACAGTTTTGATTGATCGGTGGTTGATTATACTATGAACATTGAAGGATTTTAAAATACATTGGCACATATGTTCAGGACATGGAGATAAAGGTCAAGGTCATATACTGTGAGACACAACTTCGGAGGCATTTGTCTTTTGCAAGTGACAGCTCTTTTTATTATGTTTAATTAGTTATAATGAACTCTTTTTCTGCTGTTTGACAGTTGCCATCATTTCATCAATTCTTGTTACTGCGTTATAAAAGAATTTCTGTCAGTACCTATATGTTCAAAACAAAAATTCGAAATGTTGTCTCTATCTCTTCCCAAACAATAGACAGATAAAAGGTGAAATTATATAATCGCCATGTACCCTAATAGAGGCCAGGATTCGACCCTGCACCGTTTATCGCAAAATAAGAACGCATTAAACCACTCGGCCTTCTTAATCTATATCTTAATCTATATCTTATCTTATTGGTGTTTTTGCCACTGACCGTTCCAAGGCGGTGCCCCACTGTGTTCCTTTAATTGTTCGTTTTGTCCTCGTGTGTTTGCTTTGTATGCTAGTGTGTGTTGGTAGTGTATATGTGTGTGTGTACATGATTGTGTGTGTGTGTCGTGTGTGTGTGCGTGTGCGTGTGTGTGTGTGTGTTGGTGGTGTGCACTTTTGGGTGCTGTGGGGTTCGTTTTGGGGAGGCTGCGTTTTTGGTACGTGGCATTCCCTGTTTGATATTATTTTTGTTTTTTTAAACAAATTCATAATTTAGCGTTGGGAGTGTTATTTTATCATAAAACATAATGATTGTACCGAATGTAAAATTTCACTTAACATTAGTTCTCTTAGAGAATTTGTAATCATTGTTATATCAAGGTCAAATTCAAGGTCAAAGGTCAAATTGTGCGAAAATTGGATATTTTCTCTGTTCCAATCCTAATGTGAAACATATTAGCATTACTTGTCAAACTTTACGAGAAGGTATATTCTTCAAATAATCAGCACTGTTAGGCTTTGATTTTCCTCAGGATGGAAGTATCTGGAATGAGTCTCGAGAACATAATACCGTATTTAAGTCAAACAGGGATTTTGACTTATACACTTCGTTCGACTTGCAGCCGGTAACTTATTTTAGTAAAATACGGCCTTTCGTATATCATTTGTCCGTATTTTCAAGTTTACAGACTTCCGTTTTTTCAATTATACGGACTTCCGTTTTTTTAGTGCTATACGAACTTGCTTGACCAGTTCCATATTTTAGTAGAATACGGGCTTTCGTATATCAAGATTCCCGTTTTTTTAATATCTAATATTAGTAATATACGGATTAGCAGTATACTAGACCCCGTACACCGCCGAAGTCATAGTCTTCCGTATATTTTCCCTATTTTTATAATAAACGGAGTCCCATACTATCCCGTATATTAACCCATTTTCCGCCGGGTGCTTCGGTTACAGCATCTACCTTGCAAGATAGTTGTATAAATGCTTTGAGCTACTTCTGTTACAAGCATGCAACATGATAATATACAATTTTAAAGAACAACATATATCGAAAAATGCCTCATTGTAGCACAAATGATCAACAGAGAGACATGCTATAATAAATCGTTATTCACTCATTAATCGTACACCAAAGGCAGATGATCATAAATAATTGAATGGTTCACGATTCTGTAACTTAATTTAAAGCGCTGATTTTACCGATACTGATCAGAATGTATAGCTTACACTTTTATATCTAGTAAAATTGCATACATTCTATAATTTATACTTTAAAGTAGTTTAATTTAACAACACTGTAATGAAGTGTCTTTTAAAAAACAGTTTTTAAAGGTGCAAAATATTGATCTCGTAAAGCTAAAACCCTCAAAATTAATATTGGGAGATTGGCTAAGGGATTCATTGACGTGCGTTTTTGTTAAGAAGCCATGTTACCTCAATGGATAAGAGAATTTAAAGAACAGGCTGTAAGTTTTGGTTTAGGGTTCTACAACGCGTTAATGTTTTTAATTAAATTTCTGAAAACCATTATCAACCAAACCAATATCTAGGTTATTGCAAAGCCACGAACATTTCTAAAGATATGGTACCTCAGCCGCACATGCATTATACACGTATTTAGCCTAATTCATTCGACTGTTTGGTTGATCCGTTTTACGATCTAATATCTTATTACAAGCGACCATCAAAATAATATTCCCGGTCGAGTTGATAACACTTTTATATCATTCTGGCATTTGATGAAGAAGCATGTTGAAGATTATTTTCGTATTGAATATATCCCTATTCAGTATTTGTCTGTTTCTCAACATATGTTTAAAATAATGTTTTGGCTTACCCCTCTTTAAGTCCACTTACAAAATACTTTAAATGTTAGTCAAAATCTATAACTGATTACAAGGTTTGCGATTATTTATGAAAAAGGTAAAATGATGATTGCTAAGGTTTTGAAAAACAAAAAATAATAATTTAACTTGGTTCAGATGGTGGCATTCCTCCTCAATACCAAGTATGTTTATGTGTCTTTCTCTAGGTTGTTGATGTTTATAATATTTCAAAATTGTAGACAAGAAATCAATTAAAAAATTAGTATGAACAAGCATAAACAGAAAAATACTAAGCATATTGGAAAACAAGTAAGCACGGGTTCACTCTAATCTTGTAAACTTCGTCATGTGTCGGTGTCAAAGAAAGTACTGGTAAATCAAGTTCAAAACAACAAAACAACAAAATTGAATGCAATTTATATTAAACTTTGTGACTGAATTGTAGATTAACAATTGATTTCGGATGAAAAGGAGTTTGCATGTCTATTTAAAATAATGTGTACACCTTTGATGTCTCATTTCGGAATGTTTAATTCGTTTTAAAAATGTCTTTTAAGTTCATCAAGATACTTGTTTCATTATGGTAAAGAAAGATTATAATTATTGTTTCATAGCCATCGTTTTCAAACAACAATCAACAATTCTTAACCCATAGATAAATAAGCGATGGCTAACTAAGAATTTTACAACCACGCGTAACTAACTAGACCAGCGTCACTTTCATTCGATATATACCGTGAGGCGTATACACTATATAAGGAATGGCGAAAAAACGTGCGTATTTAATTGTATATGCGATTGTTGCATTTTATATTTACAAATTTTTAAATGGATGCGTTCAGTCCAAGGTAAGAAAAGGTTCACTATATCTTCACAACTTAACTAAAGTGCACTTTATCAGGTTATTAATGACAGTTGTGTCAAGTGGCAGATTTTTATTATTCTTAAACTATTCATCATATAAAATCATGCAACGTTAATCTACTTAGTACCAATATTGAAAAATGAGTAAAGTGTCAACATAAAGTTCAACTCGGATGCAGTAATTACTACTTTACTTCCAGACGTGCTTATTGCATGAAGACAAATCTTTCTTCTCTGCAATAGCAGAACCTAAGTAGATTACTGAACAGATTTTTCTGCAGTCTGGTTATACATGAATGTGCGCAGATCATCATCGTCTGCTCAAACCTTTATAATATATTGCCCTTAAATGATCAAGCAATTTGCCTTGCATCTGTTTTCCTTTGTTTCAACCATACATGCAACGCTGCCAAGCTTGGACAAAGTGTTTTTCCAGAAAGATAGAATTAAATCTTATTATTAACCAAATGATCCTTGTCATTTTGAATGACCACATTGAACGCAATTCCTTGATAAATTAAAAGTTTTGTTAACAATGAATTCACTCAGTGAGTAGTTTGTGATAGTTAGTTAGATAAACTCTCGCCTTGCTTGTGCACTGGCACTCAGCACTCTCATCTCGTAACAATGTAATTTACTGAATGGTGAGAAAAACAGTCTCCGTTCGCTATTCTGTACGTACGATAAGAGTTCATCATACCAACAAAAATGGAATCGTAACTAAAAACTCTGAGTCTCAGAGCCTCATATAACTTTGCAATCAGCAGACTTAGAGGTAAATTCATAATTTGTGAACTGTAATGAGTTTAGGACACAGCTAGTTTAGTTTGCTACATGATGCATGTCTTAAGTGCTCCTTTCTATTTCAGTCAAATAACAAAAGCAGTGGAATAGCAAGTCGGTTATTAAGAGTGCAAAATAGTCCTGTTTACATTTATTCCGCTGTAGCAGTATTCTTCGAACATACATTTGAAGCTGCAGAAAATGCAAAACAGAACAACAAATTTAATGCTATTGCTATTAGCGCCTTTGAAATTGGAAATGGCAATTTATTGACCTTCAAATGTTGTTTTATGTTGGTTGACGGAACAGTGACGTCTTTATTATCATCTTTGAAACAGGGTTTTCCTCCAAGGGCAATTCGTAATGGAGTCCAATTTGTTTGTCCACTAATATATGATATTTCATATATTCGAAATATATATCTAACGTTTAGAAATGCCACATGTCCAGTTCATGAAGAGTACTACAAGGAGGTAATGATTCCAAAGAAACCCGTGAAGAAAAGCAAGAGTGAAAAAACAATTGCTGTATGTGCTAAACTATCGTACGGCAATTTAGATGCTGGTAGACTAGTTGAATGGATTGAAGCCCTCAAGATATTCGGGGTTGACATAATTTTCTCTCATTTATATATGTTGAATTCTCCAGCAAGGAAGGTTTTTCAGTATTATGAAAGAGAAGGTTTTGTTGAAGTAATGGAATTTGATTTTCCCAACAAAGGTATATTAACGGTTTCATGTTAACAAAACTCAATCTTTCAAAATCTTTATATAATTCTAATGTAGTATTATGGGATGTTATATTATTGCAACCGATAATGTCGTAATATATATGTCGCATAAACAGTTGTCAAAATTTAAGAAGAAATTCAACTCAATTAATTTTGTATTGGTTAAAACCTGGAAGTTTTAAAATGTTATCTCTCTATTGGAGGCAAAGAACCTTTTGGTCCCATTGTCACTTAAAATGTTCATATATAGAATTAAGAATTTACGGAAAGAATAATGATAAAACTGTCTTCCACTTACTCTAAAAATGTTGACGTATCCTTTAGACGTAAACGTAAACGTTAGAATGTTATCAGTGAAAATAACGGTTAACTTTACCGGTATGACACATTGCTTGGTCATTAAGAGCTACAGATAATTTTCATCAGAGTGCTCCGTAAGACTTTAAATACATTTTCTGAACACAAACTAGAACTTTAAGACAAATTTGCAGTAATTTTTGCCATCACTTAGCATTCTTGCATGCAACCAAAACAAAACTCCAGGTGCACTACTTAACATCTTGATCAGCATCTCTGTATGTTTCTTGACTGTAGGTCAAATATTTAGAATGTTGTGTGTAACGCATCTGGAAAAAATGCCTATTTACACTAATTCATTGACTGTCACTCAACCGTTTATAGGAACAGTTTCCTTCACGACCATTTGGACTTAAGGAATTTCATCTGTAACAATTTGAATAAAAAGATCTCAATAGCATACTCCGGATCTGATTATGCTTAAAGTAACCATTGGCCATAGTGCAACCATAGTTAACTTCACATACATTTTTGCTAATGCTCCCACTTTATTTTATGAAGTAAAATATTCTGACAAAATATATCGACGATAAGTTTAAACTGTGTAAAACAAAGGAAACTGATCCTGGGTCTGTTCTATGTGGTACGTTAAGTCCTGACATTTACAATATTAGAGAGGAAGTTCTAACTTGAAATAGTGATAGATATTTGCACTGTATAGGTTTGACATTTCAGTAACTTAAAGATTAATTGTCGAAAGTTTGTGTTACAAACATACATACATGTAAGTATTACTGCAATTATAACTAACTTATGCAACGAGAATACGAGAAGCCATTGCGAAAACTAGCAAAGGGTATATTCTTGACGACTACCTGCAATCTCTTGCATGCAATCTGTAATCAATGTCTATCTTAAATAGATTCTTAACAGAATTATTTTATTTAAACAAAAAAGAAATTTATATTTCTATTATTTCAGTATGTTACAGTATGTCTCATTTTTCAATTACCAGAAATACCATCTGTGATCAATACAAACAGTCGGCAAGTTTGGAATGATGAGCAGGTTGCACTTTTTAATTGTGAGGCACGGCTTGTTATGTATGACTATGTGTTAGTAGTTGACGTAGATGAATTCCTTGTACCAAAAGGAAATGTATTCAAGAACAGATGGCAAAATTTATTTGTAAGTATTATTTAATAAAGAATATTACTTATCCGTTATTAGCTTTTATTTTGGGATACCGGATTTGAAATGAAATCTAGATATTAATTTCAGAAGTTTTCATGTTGCCTTTTCTCGATCTTTCGTGTGCCCAGACGACATTCAAACCCATTTCAATATGTCATCCATTTGATTTCTTCAAATGGGTTCATAAACATCATCCTTCTTTATGAAGGAAGATTAACGATCCAAATAAGTACTATAGGTCGGAAAATCTTAGGTTGGGCCAGACCGGTAGTTCGTATGTAAATGTCATTGCTGTCTTTTACCGTGCTTACATTTAGTTTTTCTTTAACCTGTAATGACAACTAAACTGACAGAATAATAATACTGGTCATGTGTTAGCCGTTTAAGTGTGAATTTCAGTCTTTTTCGGAAGTATACAAGTTTTACATTGTGCATTATTTACGAGTTATTATATGTAAGTTTTTAAAATGCACCGCTTGTATCTTTATCCCACTCCAAATTGATATAGATAGACTTACATGTACCTCTCTGCTGCTTTCAGTAAATTCATTGTTTTTGAACAGTTTATATTGTTTTTCTGTTGGCTCTTTTGAAAACTTGTTTCTTCGTTTTATAGTTTCATCAGTAATTCATTCAAACTTTGAATCACATTTTGTACACCCGCCGCGAAACGAGGGGATCTAGGAATGGTCTCCGTCGTCCGTATGTGCCCAAAAAGTTGTTTAAGTGGCTATTGCAAAATAAGGTAACCGTTAGTGCTATGCTGTTGCTTATGTGGCTAAAAAGAACAAACAAATAACTACCCAACTGCAAAATTTAGTATGTCCGTCCTTCCGTTCGTCCGTAACATTTCCTGTCCGCTCCATATGTTCTTTACCTCTTGAAGCGCACGTCATATATTTACCTCATCAAGAAAATGTGCGCAACTCATGAGCCGGTCACCCTTGTTCAAGGTCAGTATCACAACGTGAGGTCAAAGTATGAGTCTAACATTTCCTATCCACTCCATATTTTCTTAACCCCTTAAAGGATTTTGATGAAAAGAAACTCAGGTATTATGTTCACCTCATCAATACCATGTGAAAACCCATGAGCCTGTCACTAGAGGGAATTCAACGAAACTCCATAGCAACATTAAGTACTAACGGAAAATGAGCATATTGTCGGCACTTGCGTTTGTGATTACATTTTACTGAGTTATGGCCCTTTATTGTTTGTTGCTGTAAATAATTAATTTATTTGTCAGTAGTCAATTGCTTTATTTAATTGAAATAAAAATCACGGGAACCTTTACCACTGAATGAAGATATGCCCTTATCAGCATGTTCCGACATGATAACGAAAAACCTCTCTTTATGTTTTTATATGTTTTTATTCTTTGAAAGATATCAAAAAGATTGGATCACATCAAACGTCGAACAACTATATTCCTTTACACAAGTTTTACAATTAGAAGATTTTAGTTTCATTTCATACCTTTGAACTTTGCAGATACTTAATACCAAAACTTCTTGAGTAAAGGTTTATAGCTAAATACTACTTGATTGCTTGGTTTTCTGGACAATTGATCTCCAAAGGAAGTACTGACATCATGTGAGGGGCTGAGAAACATATTGTTTTCCTCAGTCTCTCCGTTTCTCCAACTGTCAACTTTGCCTTGTCCGCTCTTCATCTTCAAAACCTCTTGTTGGATTTTCATAATACTTGGTTGGAAGCAAAAGTATTAAGTGCATTTGCGTATGTTACAACTTGAAAACTGAAAATGTTGCCGCTTTTCATCTCGTAAACCCCTAGTTGAATTTTCACCAAACTTAGTGGGGCGCATCAGTATAAAGTGCAGCTGTGACTAATACAATTTGGGATCGTACAATGAAGTTTAAGCTCACAAGAAACATATTGTCCGCTCTTCGCCTTCAAAATCCGTGTTTGAATGTTTATCAAAGATTTTAGGAAGCATCAATATAAAGTCTTCTTGTACATGTCACAATTTCGGATCATATGGTGACAGGTCAAGATCGCAGGAACTGAAAATTGAAAATCATGTCCGCTGTTAATGTCAAAAACAGTAAGTTTCATTTTCATCACACTTTGAGAAAAGCATCAGTATGAAGCTTAGACTTCCAAACTGTAATTTGAAGTCATACGGCTAAAGGTCAAGATCATGGATGCGTCAATTGTGATAAAACTATTGTCCGCTCTACATTTCCGAACCCGCTCTTTGGATTTTCATCTTCAAACTTAGTGGAAAGCATTAGTATGAAGTATAGTCCATTATTATACAATTTGGCTCATGTATAGTCAAAGGTCAAGGTCAGCGGAACCTGAAATGAGAATGAATCTTAATTTCGAAGCTCCTTGTTGGGTTTTCATCAATATTTGTGCTGTGTATATTCTAATAATGGATTATGTAGTTAAAGATCAAGGACAGATGTGCTTAAAATTGAAAATCTTGTCTTCTCTTCATTTCTGAAGCCTCTTGTTTCATTTTCATCAAACTTAGTATGAATTATCTGTATGAGGTGCAGTCGTGCATATTATAATTGGATATAATTGGATATAAAACTTTTAAATTAAAGGTCACAAAGGCTTGCATGTTGAAAATCGTGTCCACTCTTTATTTCCTAAAACCATAGTTGGCCTTTTTCCGATTTATAGGGAAACATCAGTATGAATTTGTGCATATTGTAGTTTGTGATCGGATATACAAATATCAAGGCCACAGGTGCATGAAATTTGAAAATCTTGTCCGCTTTTCAATCAAAATAACGTGAAGCATCTATGTGAAGTATTGTAACGTATGTTTTGATTTTGGATCATCATATTGTCATAGGTCAAATTCACAGGAGATAAAACATTTTGTGTCTTTTGTTTTTCAGTTCTTATTTCAATTAAGTACATATAATTTAGAATACTATATAAGTAACATATTATTGTTCATGTATATTGCAAATCATGGTACATGTACTGTTTATTTTCATATGCACTTAAAGGGTTTTTGAACGTTTAGGAAAGTGAAGAAAAAAGGGTAAAACAGGTTAGATAGGTAGAAAGAAGAAAACAAAATTTAAAAAAGTGAAAAGTGAGCTTTCAATGCTGATTACTTACTGTTTGAAAGCGATATGAAGCGGTGCAACAGTGTCTCTCAAGCTGTATTAAATCCTTGCGATATTGTATAAAACGTATTAAGTTTGTTTTTCATTGTGGCTATGACCTTTTCAATCGCGATTTTCTTTTGTAAAAATGGTTAAAATGAATGAATATTTGGTACTGTAGAGGTATATTTGCATTCGATATGAAGAACTTTACCAATATAATGATAAATTAATAATATTTTTATTTTTTGTGTCATTTTCTGTTTGTGTACCTAGGGATATTGACTTAAATCATTTATGAACATGTTTTTGTTTCCAAGATACAGTTGCAAATCGACGCAAAATGTTTAAATTGACTGACATTCCCAGAAAAGGTGTTTGACTGCTTCTTAACAATCGAACAGAAGTCACAAAGTTAGTTCAGAGTTTACCAATTTGCATTTATAGAGATAGCTGTTCCTGGGAACTTATTTCATTAGATATTTGTATTGATATTCTCTAAGTTTAGTTAAGTTTACGATTTGTAAAACAGCATATTTCCATTTTTCAATTTTATATTTGAGTTGTTCCAAAGTATTTCTTTTGAGATATTTTCTATTTTGTGTCTGTAATTGATCGCGGATAAAGATGTAACAATATCCGTGAGAAAAGAAAACCTAAAAATGAGGTGTTTGCATCTATTTTATTTATATTACATTTAAATAATTCGGTACCTCCATACTTTTTCAGTTCTTCATGGTATACTATATTCCACTTGGCCCTATTTTCATTTATGATTCGTTTGACCCAACTAGCTTTTATTGTATTAATAAAACTATGTACATCAATCATTTTTAAACCACCTTGATCATATGACTGAATAATTGTACTTTTCGCTGTTTTGTCAGGCTTAGATTTTACATTTTGTGTCTGCATGCTCAAAACACCTCGGATTTCCAAGTGCAGATATGCATATTGTAATTACGGATTACTTTTTATTTCAAGCCCCAGTAAGTAAAACTTTTTGGAGGGACAGTCCTTCACCGGAGAGGGTGAAACATGTGGTTTTTTTTAATAAACTAGTGTTGTTGAACACATCGTCTTCCTATATATTGATCTAAAACCTTGATTCGTATTTCCTCTTAACTAATACATACACGTATGCTATCCAAATTGAGTTTGTGTTTCATTTGCTCAACTTGTTATACGGTCCGCTACGTGTTTTATTTTCAGGAAATTTAAGAACTAATCATTTGTTTAGAAGATAACAATCCATGACTTGCTCTGGTGGAATACCACTATATTTAAGAAAGCTTACATTGATATTACTTTTGATTAATTTCAAACCAACACACATTTAGGGGAAGTACTATTCTAGTGTTTTAAAATCATTAATTGATATGTTTTGGGTACTGTCCCCCATCTCCCCGATGGGATCATGATAAGTATCCATGTGCTTAACAAAAACATTGTTTGTGAAAGAAAGTAAGGGAAAGAAGTTATAAATTGTGGCCTCATTTTTATCTCTTTTTTTCCAGGATGAAATTTTCCTGAATCCTGAAGTAGCGTCGGCTTATTTTTGGACTGCTCTTCATATTACAACGTGGGGACCAACATACCCTGAACATCCGCTCTTTATCGGAAAATACAATAACTGTACAGTGCCGATGGTTGACAGAGAAAAATTCGTGTATATTCCCACCAAAAATGAACTTGGATCTCATTTCACTCACTTTAACACTCCTTTCAAAGGATACAAAAGGTATTTGAGTTAGCTACTTAAAACATCGTAAAGTAAATTCTGAGTTCTATAGTCATAAGCTGTTTATAAAAGTAGATCGATATACGGCTGAAACTTTCCTAGGTTTAATATTCGTGAAACACTGTGCTTTCCAGCACGTGATATACTAGTATGATACTATGTCTTGAACATTAACTTAAAGTGCATAACCGAAGCAGGTTTTATAACACTATTTAATTCCTTGAATTCATACCAGTAATACCTGGCAGAGTAAATTAAATTAACGAAACATGCAAAATCGATCTCATACAAATTAGAATAACATTACGAACAGTCAGCGGAAACACACACCGTTAAACAAACAAACGTTGACGATAAAGATAGAATTGAAAGCTGTGTCGCTGTTAACCAGTCGGCTATAAGAACTTACAATTATGCTAACTGAGGATTTAAATAATTATGTATATAATTATCAGCTGTATAAAAAAAATGGTCACATCAGTTTCTGGATTTTTTTCAACAGTGGGAATGCTTATGTGTGGTACTGTCGTTCTTACAGGAAGTACATACCCCACATTTGACAAAACAAAACTAATGAAATTAAAATGAGCCGCCCCTTCTTAAAAATGCGTTTGACCTCGTCACTGCGGTATGTTATGGCCACAGACATTTCTGTGGTTAATGTGAAGGTGTGCGTTAAGTGGATTCTATTATTGGTAGGAAACGACTGCAGGTAGTAATTGGTACTGTTACGGCAACTTATTTTCTTTGATTGAAATATAACTGAGACATGCATGTTTCATTTTTTGCAAATGTATATACTAATACGGTATATGCTTGTATTTAAGACAGGGTGTACATCCGAAGAAGGCTTTAGTTCATCATTACAGAGCATGCAGAGGTGAATGGTTAAAACCAAAGGCTACAAAACATTCTAACAGAAGAGACTGGATTGAGAAACGTATCAAGAAGCTGATGGATAAAGTTAATGACACGTACTTTTTTAACATGGAAACGGAAACATATTGTTTAGACTTCCGTCGATTTTATTCAGAGGAAATGCAGAAAGTTACTGACGTAATTAAAAGTATTGTACGCAAGGTTTTGAATAGTCTTCGTAAAGAATAGAATCAATTATCACTACCCTTTATGTGAAGCAGACAGTAAATGTTGCCGAACGTAAATAGAAAATATCTGACACTTTTAATGAACCACCAAAGGTATTTCTTCGTTGCAGATACGTTGACAAAAAACTGCTAGGAAACTGTCAAAACGATAGTTGCCCTTCGAAATAGATTGTAAATATATGAACTTCAGATTAGCAAAAGTTAAAATATGCTATGTACTTCTACTATTGAATAAAATTTGAAAGATTTGTTTTAATTTCTATCTGCTTGATGTAAGAAAACAATGATATTCCTTACAAAGGAAGTGTTCGCTTAAGAACAATAGTCGCAGTATAAATAAGTGTCCAATGAAAAAGAATAACTGAAACCGAACCGAGTTTTGATCAAATGAATGTCCGTTAAAACGATCGCTTCACATGAGCGTAAGTATGTTCCGTGAATGATACATTTGTATTCCAAAGACTCCCATATTATTTCTATCTATACTGATAATTGCAAGTTTTTCTTATGTTTATGTATGTTTATCTTCTTACTTTATCCCCTTAGATTATGTACGTAGATTAAAAACTAAGGTTTACATAAACTATTTCCTCCTATGTCTCTACATATTGTTTAGTGTACATCTAACAATTTGAACTGTATGTAAATAAATATTGCTCAAACCAATAATCAACGTTAAGTTGTGCTTTGCATTTTGACATCACTGCAGTTCAATATACTGCCGGCATTCGTGTGTTTAAACCATGTCATTTTATTTACCATCACTGCTTCTCCCAATGAGGACACAGTAACTGGACAAAGTATGTGTAGCTTGTCCATACGTTTCGATACCTGTTTTAACGGATTATGTAGAACAATTCAACTTTCTCAAAAGTGGAGTTAGTCTGTTATTGTCCAAATAAAGGGAGATTCAAATTTGCCAGAGAACAACCGTATAAACGAGCGGACAACTTTTATCAAACCGTTTTCATTAAAATAAATAAAACATAGTCTAGGTCTAGTAGTAACTATTTAAGAATTAATTATTTCTAAGATTTATTTTCAAATTGTTGTAAACTATATGTTGCATGTATAGACTTCAAAACTGCATTTTCCACTTTCAGAAGAGAACCTATGACAAATACAATAAATATCGGAATTGGCTTTATCATATAATAATCTTTACAACCGTAAAAGCGGGTGTGCATCAAAATGGTGTCTATTTGAATTTGTAGCTGCCCTATATACCTGGAACAGGGCTTCATGACATCACCAATCATGTTCACATTTTCACATAAGACGGAAATCCTTATCATATAGTTCATATAAGAAAAAAATCAAATATTCATAGAGAATATGAGACTTAAAAAATACAAAATTTAATATAAGAAGAGACTGAAACAAATGCAAGTATTGAGAAACTTGAACAATTAATCTGAAAGGAAATTCAAGATAATAAGTTGCAAGGCTATTTGTTAAGATCGAAAGTAGATTCGATAATTGATGGGGAAAAGCCAAGTAAACTTTTCTGCAATTTGGAAAACAAACAATTATATGTAAATGACACAATTTGCAAGATTTGTAACGACGATAGAAGTCAAGTTAAGGTTCATAAAGAGATATTCTGTGAAACTGCTAGATTTTTTTATGAAACGTTGTACACATCATCCAATAAAGATATTGACGATAACGATCTCTACACTCACGAGCATTGAACCAGAATCCATTGAAGGTAAAATAAAAATCGAAGATGCATCTATAGTTTTAAAGAACATGACCAATAATAAAAGTCCAGGATCATCGAGCAAAACTGGTGCGTTGTTTACAGAGCTCTGAACCATGCGTTTACTTCAGGGGAATTATAGATAACTCAAACACACGGTATTATAGGTCCAATTCGATAATGCTACTATTATCGGAAAATTCCATTTCAACGTTTCAGGTAAGGAAATATTATTATGATTAATACCTTTATATATATATATTGGATGGTAAATGGTCCACATTTGTAAAGCCGCCATGGCATAGGGGACAAGGTGTCTGAATTTGAACCAATATATGAATTGTCGCAGGAATACACGTGTAGCCGGAAGGCATTTTTTTAAGTTTCGCAATGTTCTTTTTAAATTCCCGTTCAATTTTTCGGGCTGTTACCTCACCGTTCTACTTTTTATTTATCATTATAACTTAATTAAATATAATTTGACAGCCATACTGTAATCTTGATCTACACGGTTTTTCTTTTTCGGACTTCTTTTCTACCAACATGTATGTAAATAGAATTCTGAGATCATTTTACATTTACTTCTAGTAAAAACCCGTGCATTTCATGAACAGTTAAAAGACTAACGTGGATGAAAAATCTGAAAAAAACAAATTCCGTAGCCAGGACTCGAACTCGTCATACACAGTTTCAATGGCCGCCGATATATCCACTGCGCTACAAGTCTGTGGTGAAACATGACGGCTATACTTGTGTACATATACCTTTTCAAACAAAGTAAAAAGGGATAATTTACACCTGACTACCCCTTATACCTTGTTTATGTAAACATGATAATAATAGAAATATTGAATTTTACCTATATAGCATGTATCCCAAAGGGAGTAAAAACCAAAACAATTCTTAACTAACTGGCGTTCAATAACGTTACCTGATACTGTCTACAAGATAGGGACAGGCTGTATTGCAAACAGAATTAAAAGATATTCATACACATTGATAAACCAAAGAGGATTTGAAAGGGAATATTTACTTGAGAAAAAACAAGACTTGTTTAAGATTTAATGCAATATACTGAAGAAAAATAGATATGTGTTCAGTAGAACACCTGTGTCGCCCTCTAATCTGAGTACAAAAAGGGGCATGACTCTGTCAACTATGACCTTGACCTACACAATTTGGCAGCATCATGACCCTTTTATCATAAGCAATGCAATTTGAAAGTTTGGTGAAAAAATCTTAAGAAATGGCAACGTTATAGCCAACGTTAAGTTTTCTTGACAAAAGCTAAGTAATAGGCTAGACATTATTTTACGATGATAAAATACATCACGTTTCCCACAGGTAACACATGCGGTAATTAGGGCACGCATCCTTTTGCATTCCGTGCTTGTAAATTACAATGGAATGTTGCTACGCATAGAACATAATTCCGGGTATATTTCAAAAACAATTCTGTGTAGTAGAATCGAAATAATAAATGCCTCCCTGTATCTTAGTGTCGAACAAAATACAGCCAGTCGTTTTGATGCGAAAACTTAAATCACTTGAGCTACGCACTCGTATTTAATTACTACACATCCGAATTCCTGACTGTTTGTTATGAAACGATAAAATACACGGACACATTTATTATTTCTTAATTAATGATGTGTCAACTGTGCAACATTATACTTTATGGTTCTGCAAATAATTTTCTGATGTACAAGAAATGAAATGTGACTTTTTAACTCCAGTCTTTGAATTTAAAGAAATGAAAAAAATATGTACTTTTCATTAATTTAGTTAATGTAAAGTACTGCATTGATTAATAGGAAATCTCTAAATGAAAAACATTGCAATGGTAAGGAAACACAAAAATGTAATAAAGTATTTGAATTAAAATACTTCATTTAAAATGTTTTTTTAAGTTCATATGAACTACTGGCTCATGGTGAGCTTAAGGATCTATGAATGAATGTCTGTCATACATTCACAATTAATTCAATCTACATTAATGAAGCAATCAATTCAGTCCTAGATAAATGCATGTGACCACAAGATCTCGAAGCTGATTATCAGATAGATCTGACCAAAAGGTCTAGAGTTACTGCCCCTGATAGAGAAAATATATTGTTTTTGCGCATTCGGATTGTTCTGTGTGGCTGAGCTAACAAATGAAATCTGCATATAAGGGTAATCTAAAAAAGTAATCTCTAATAAAATTATTAAAATCATAAGCCTAGAATCAAAATTGGCAATGTTCCATGTGTCATTATTTTAGAAAGACGTATTTAGGAAAATTTATTGGTCACTTCATAATTGCAAAATCCAAAGAGAAGTAATGATAGATATTTAGTTCAAGCGTTTTTTTTTCTATTAAATAGTCTTAAAATCTGATGAGTTGTAAAGAGTTACGACTTTTGTCCGCAAACAAAAACTCGTGAAAAATACACACATTCAGCGCAACAAGGTCGTAATTCAAACTGTTAACAAAATATCATTTCTTATAAATATTTTAACGTTTACTAAGTAATAGGTTTATTTCTTTTCTAGTTGCAAAATGAATTCCAAAATGTTTCTTAATAAGTCTTATTCTTCTTCAAAATATGATATGTTTTGCCTGTACTGAAAAAATTCAAAAACTGAGTTACGACTTTGTTGTGTTGTGATGACGACCTGTTCTCACAGCTAAGGGCAAATGAGCTTTATTATAAATACTTTCATTATCCTTAAAATGTTGATTTATACCAACGTCAGAATATTTTAAATTTTTCGACACTTAAGTATTATCAAAACTATTATGTGATAAGGAACTTGTGCAAAGGTTAGCTTTTAAGAAAGCTTGGTAAGAACTGAAACAATGTGTTATGTCATATAGATGAAGCAACACCAACTTTGGTTTCATATCAATATTTCATGCAAAACGTCTGAACAAATGCTACAGTAACGATAACGGTTTCTCCATTTACTTTCTGTACCGGTTGAAATTGTACTAGAAAACATTGTTATTATTTTTTATTATTATTAAATGTAGATCCCTTGGTCAAACTGATATTGAATTTCCATGGAATGGATATGCATCTGTCAATCCATTGCAGCCTGTTTGGGAACATGTTATCATAAAAAACGTTCTTTTTACAA
The DNA here is from genome assembly GCA_022818135.1 of Saxidomus purpurata. Lineage (NCBI taxonomy): Eukaryota > Metazoa > Mollusca > Bivalvia > Venerida > Veneridae > Saxidomus > Saxidomus purpurata. The sequence goes on from JAFMSR010000013.1 coordinate 43,110,086, forward strand.
TAAAACTGTTTGACATACAACCTTAGAACCAACATGCAAACTCTTGATTCCGTTGAAAAACACTAAGCATCCATATCCCTCAACACTCATTTTTATTTATGTTCAACATATGCCATTGGGTTGCTCACATTCAAAAGTAATGTAACAACAATGCTACCGACTATCAAATTCAATAAGCCATAGGACTGTCTCTTTTAAAGAGGTAAATAGTAATTCCGGGGCTGCAACAACTTTTGTTTCTAGAGTGTACTAAGAATAGAGCTACACATAGTTAAACCCGTCTTATCATCCGCTCTACCCCAATTTGAACGACGAATTGATAGGCATAAGAACAATAAATAGAATTGAAATTGCCACATGCAAAATATTTCAGTCCAGTCTTTCAGTTAAAGTGTTGAATCAAACATAAAAGACTTCTCTTTCAACATTTCCAAAAAGTGTAAGGGGACCCTGCTGGCAATAAATGTAACAAACTGTAATAAAAGCACCAGAAAGTTAACTAACTACATAAAAGTGTTAACATCGCACAAAAGACCATCTGATACGTCTCGGCACTGTAACCTGTTTCAAATCTAACTAGTTGAAACTTATTAGCATGTGAAAGTCCTCTTCAAATTTTCCAATAAATAAAGACGCATAGGAAAGTGCCATAGAACTACCCATTGCCGTGCCAATTTTCTAAAGATAATTTTCGCAATTGAATTTAAAATGATTATTTTCTAATACTTGTTTTATTAAAACCCTAATTTTTACATTTTAGTCAGCCCTGACAATCTTTTTATAAGATATACTAACACGAATTAACGCTGTTGTCGTGGGTTGTATTTGTGTATAGAAGCGTCCGGTGTCACTGAATACGTGTCTTTATTACCGAATTGATTTATTCATAAAATGAGCAGTGTCTTTTATGTATGAGGACTGAGCGGTTATGTATTCCAGAAGAACGTGGTCTATATATTTTGAAATGTTCTTCGCCCGGGATATTATATAGATAGATCTTTGTCAGATTTGTCTTAAACATATTTTAGGTAATACATTGAAAACAGGCATTCGAACCTTTCCTGGAACCATATCAAATTTGTCCGTGATACTGTAAAACGGCTTTGTCCAAGCGCAATATAAACACTTTGAGTTCGATTTCATATTCCTATATGCAAAGGTGTAAAGACTGCAATTTATCAAACCACTTCAAACTGTAACACAGTTTACACACATACTTCATTCACATTTACCACATTTAATGGTAATACTAATAACCTTCTAGCATAGATATTAAACAACTCATCATAGCATATCAAACTGTGAACACATCATAACTAAGAACACATCATTACATAAATCATCGTCATATCACATCATTACAGAAACCATCGTCGCATCACATCTGAACATAAACCATCGTCTCTTTAAATAGGCTCTGCAATTATACAAAACAGAACAAAATCTATTAGGACCGAGTTACGGTGCTCCCTCAAAATGATATACCGTGACTCTTCCATTTATAACATGGTTTTAACTAGCCAGTCTCTACTTACTTTATTTACACATTAGTCTCTTTACTTACGTGAATTATATCAAATATCACATTAATTATTATGTAAACATATAATGGAATAAAACACATAGTAATTAGTCAGCATGGTGGTCATAATCAACAGGTTTAACTGTAACAAAGGCTTTCAATTTTACAAAACAAGAATACCATTGATGCAAAGCATCAAAGGGCGCCGAAAATAGTTTTGTACATGTGTGGCGTTAAATAGCTAAAATTAGCTTTTTGATAAGCAATCATTATTAGTTTGATTTGAATGAAAAATTTTATGAATATTTGCAGAAAACAATTAAAATCATGGTGGTTTTAAAGCTGAAAAAAAAACGGAAGAAAAATTGTTTTAAAAAATTGGGTTTGAACGGAATTTGAACTCCACTCGTAAAATTAGGCGGTCATCAGCTTACCCACTACATCGGAGACTGACTTTAAAGCACGTGGTAAAAAATAAGCTGATATTATAATTTTGCAAAACCGATAAGGGAGAAGTTGTTTTACGTTTTCGTATTTTTTCTAAAAGATATGAAAAGGAACATTACAATTAAACAATTACGTTTTAATGAAGGAAATGTGTATAATCAATATTTTAATGTCTATTTCGTATTATTTTAGCATACAGTTAAAACCATTTTTCTTCGCATTCTAATAACCGCTCCTACCATGTACTTCCGGAAAAACTATTCCATAATAGGCCGTCGCCGTCATCGGCGGCGCCAACAATAGAAGATGTCAACACTTACAGATCTATGGGTTCTCCGCCCTAAACACCAAGGTATCACCAAAACTGTACCTTACATGGCTCCACACTGGCTAACTCCACACTGGCTCACTGTGATGTTAAATGTTATAAACAATGCAATGATTCTTGCAAAGTGTCAAATTATAAACAACGAACGATTAGTTTTCCTCGGATACACAACTTGTTGAATATCTTTAATTTTAAGAAAGTTACGGCCACTGAAAAACACCACTAACAGAAATACCTACTAACTGCTTGTGTCAACCCATCGAATTGTCTTATCAGTAAAAAATATTGCGTAATACTGCGTTCTATTTGCATACACGATCTTTCCTATAAGTGTATGTAATGAAATTTTGAATGAGACAAGTAAGCATGATTTAGCGGTGTTTCGTTTTTTCTTTCTCTTTTATATTGGTTAACATACATGTACATTTGTATATGTTAATCGGGCCCCGTTCGAGCAGCAATGATTCTTTCATTCGCAATCAAAATGAAGTTTGCAATACTGTGATTTCTCGGGCGAAAGTAACGAGCATAACATTGTTGTTTCACTAAATTCTAATAATTGTATAGTGTGCAATTTTAGACGATAAAGATTTTATTTAACTCGTACATCTGTCACGCTCGCATTTGGTTATTTCATAATAAATGGACGAAAACAATTAATAATTTAATTTAGTCTATCAGACTATAATTTTTTGTCTACCACATTTTAATGTCAAAATATAGATCTGCTTTTTTAAACATTGAGTAGATTTACTACGCCGGAAATAAAGGTTATAATCAGACTGAATTTCGAACTAAGCAAGAAAATAGACCAGCTGAAAACCTGAATAATAAAACCTGTTTTTTAAATCGTTCATATTTTTCTAACGTTCATATTATAACTTTTAAAAGACAATATCTATTGTTAATAAATTCAAAAGAAACGTAACTGGATTGTTTATAACGTATAGCTTCTATGTAAGGCGCAAATTTTGAAATATTGAAAAATATCATTATGTTTGAATTTCCACGCATAACTGAAGTTAGCGGTATGCTCTACGCTATCGTTATAAATTCACCGGTCAGTTTGAAAACAACTAGCAATCATGTTGAATCAAAACTTTATAGATTTGCTGATGGAGAAATATCCTAACACATGTCAGGAATTACAAGAAGAAATACAATCTCTAAAAAGGAAATTAAAAATTGAGGGGGGAAATAATAACAAAAAGTTAAAAACAGCCTTTCAATGTGACATTTGTTCAAAAACATTTAGTGAAAAAAGAACTTTGAAACGACATATTTATCACATTACACTTTTTTTGAGTGCACTGAGTGTGCTACAAAGTTTAGAAGGAGGGATGTACTACAGAAACATATCAAATCTATACATCAATAAAAAGGTGAAAGAGATAATACAATAAACTGAGAAGATTTACCGGAACTTCACCAAGATACACCGAATTGATCACAGGAGCATTACTACATACTTACACATACCTTCTTCATCCAGTTACGCTACATGGTTACCATCTAATCATGACTATGCAAGACCATCCGTGGAGCCCTCATAGTGGTGTATTAGGGCTTAACGCGAATACTGAAGAAAGACACTTCAACGGAAAAGACCCTCAACCAGAAAATCGGCAGTCACGTGTTGAGCATTAGAGGTATTGACAACAGTATCGCACCATCTGTCGCTTGAATAACCATACGAACGAAAACTGCAAACGAAAGGATCGAACCCCATTCTGGCCATTAGCATCTTTGGCACGAAGTATACAACAACAATACAGACTTTTTTACTATAATTATGGTCGCTATCATTGTGAATATTATCCACCTATACAGAAGAGAGACAGTGGACAACAACAGATGGACATATACCGGTACTTATTGTAGACCGTGAGAGAAATATAGTCAGGCATACAGACGACACGGGTTTGAATACAGACAATCGGGTTTAAGTGAAAAGTGTAGGACTTTTTCCGGCAAACACTCACCAATGTATAAAAAATGTTTTGAAGATGAATAGTTAAACTACAATACATTTGATAAATTCAGTAAGTTATGCTCTGATTATAATAAAAAGATTTAGGTTGGTACTATTGCAGATCAGTCTTTGTTTTTCAAACGCGTTTTCTTGATCTACTGTTGATCATTTAGAACTACAAGTAAGCAACTGTAATTAGAAAATCACCTCCGGAGACTTCTGTCCTATGTTTAACTAAAACTAATTATATTATTTACCATCATTGTATTTTGTTAATTAACTGAATGTAGATTTCAATTGAATATGCTTAAAATCATAACTCTCGCTTAGTAAATACCAATACAGTTCCAGTATGACTATTACAAGTAGCTCTTATTTTACCAAGAAAGATGTCTCATCGGCGGAAATCATCTTTATTTGTACAAAAATTATTCCTAACTTTACTATTAAAATGAATAAACATGTTTAAAAAATTCTATCATATTGCAAAAAATAAGAAAAGTTTTCTGGTAACTTTTTTAATGAAGAAATGACTTGAATACGAGAGAAAGGCATATGTAAACAGAGTGAAAAGAACATTATATGTATGATATATGAATATATTTATTCATTTATTGTACTATTAAAATTGCCAGTTGAACGGCGTTTATTCAAATACCCCGAATTAGAAACTAATTTGTTTATTCTTATCTCAAATTTGGAGGAATTTTCACCGTGTCCAACCTCTTAAATGCTTTAGTAATTAGCTCTCCGACATGCTACGGCTGTGACTCCACGCTACTGTGTCTTTTACCAAGCTGCTTTTATTCATTTTCAAAACGTTTAATCTGCAGCAGTATTTCAAATTTCAGTCCCAATATTTTGTTCAACTTCCAAACGTTTGTTTTCATGCTGTTTCCAACGTGTCCTTACCAAAACAGGCAACAGAAGATGAAAACACTTTACCAGATCAACACAAATAAACATTCCCATGTATTTTTCAGAACATTTTTTACACTATAATATTTTGATATATTCTAATAAATCAAATCAATTTATTTCGTTAAAGATCAATGTAAAACGTGTGTCAACCCAATAAAAAATTAATCATTCTTTGGTCAAAACTTTGTTAAAAACACCAATTAAAGGTTTATTTTTGCTTGAAGATACTACTCCACCATTAAACTTTTAAAGAAAGTTATTTTCAAGCATCATTATTTTGCAACTCAATACCCATTTATGTTAAATTATTTGATGTAATTTTCTACGAGTGAAGAGTAGCTGTCTTCTCTTTGTATTTTAAAACTATCAGAAAAAGCGTCTGATATGATTTGTTGTTTTTACCACTTTTTGCGTGATAAATGTTAACTTGAGATATTGTTAATTGATCTATTTTTGTATGAAATATTTAAAATACTAAAACATTGTTTGGCCTTTTGTCATTATTTACTTAACCTCATACATTTGAAGAGTTTACAAGAAACATTTTGTTATATATATTGTAAATATGAATTAGTGAATTCATATGGAAACATTCTGTTAAGAATCTTTGAAAAATACATTGTTTATATCATTTGGTCATTTTGGCTTTACTGTTCATAAAGTATTACAAATGATATGTATGTGTTGGCATAAAGGTCAATGCATTATGTCGTTTTTAAATTTGAGGATTTTCAAATCCTAACATTTATTGTACCCGGTTTCTGAGAAGAGCAGTTTCTACCTTTAAAACCGAATTACCTCTCAATTCTAAATAATCCTTCGGATTTATCACATCTCATATTTATAAAAAGTAACATAAGTTACAGTTTTGGTGTTGGTTTTTGCAAAGTTTAGTTGTTTCAAAGATAAGAAATTGCGACATTTATCATAAAGATTTGTCCTTTTCTAAGATAATGTACATAGGTTAAACATAACATAACAAACAAACAAACAACAAAAAAAATAACATAACATAACATAACATAACATAACATATACTTTATTTGGCATAAAATGACATATACATTTATAGCCAATACAATTTCAACAATCATGTAATGTAAGGACATATGACTCACGAGTAGTAATGTTTTACAGAGAAAGTATCTATGTATTCACCGCTAACAAAGGGATAATGTTCTACAGATAAAGTATTGACGTAAAAGGGTGTAAAAGATGTTATTACTCATTGTTATTTCGTTCTTTAAATGCAAAATACAAAAATTTAGATAAATTGTTCAATATCTGGTAATTTGAAGCAGACATTACATTTTCAAACTTATGTACTGTTGGCTAACGACAATAATATGGTTTTAAATATTTGCGACGTAGATTGTAAGACTTCGGGCAAACAAGCAAAAAGTGGAATTCGTTTTCTACTACATTTAGATTGCATTTTTTACAAAGTCTATTTTCTCGTATAACATTTTCATATCGTCCGGTTTCTATTGCTAAATTATGTGACGATAATCTAAATTTTGTAAGTGAAATTCGAAATTTGTTAATGTTTACTTTTTTGAGATATTCTTCTGTTTCCAAAGAATGTTAATAAATACTGTATGACGATAGTCTACTAGAATTATTAACGCTTCCATGCCACTCTTGCTTATAAATGTCGAGTATTCTACTTTTCATTTACTGAAAATTTGCTGTTAAATGCTTTTGATTCATCCACAGATTTGACATTCCAATTTAATTTATATAATAAATTAAATTTTATTTGAAATGCCCAGTTATTACCACCATAAGAAAGACCATTTTCTGCATCAAGTTTTAGAACGTTATACATGGATTTCAGCAAGCAGTCATTACCTAAAGAAAGTATTTTCAACCAGTATTTTATCTTAATTAATTTTCGTTGTATTCGCATAGGATGTCTCCCCGTTTCACCATAAAGTGCATCGAAATTGGTTGTCTTTTTTACACATAAGATTTTTCTAAGAAATTTACAATGTATCATTTCTATATTTTTTCCTTCATGGTATCCAAAAATTTCAGCACCGTAGTTTAAAACTGAACCAACAATGCTATCAAAAAGTTTAAATTTATCATTTATAGATAATTCTAACTGGTTAAATACGGTAAATAAACTGGAAATGTTGGTCTAACTTTCTAATGTTGGTACCACTGACCATTTTTTAACAAATTTATTCCAAGATATTTAAATATTTTCACATTTTCCAGCGCTATATTATCATATATAAAATTGTGTTGAGTGTGTCTGCCTTTTTCAAAAATCATAATTTTTGTTTTATTAGTATTTACTTTAAGTCCCCATCTTTGGCAATATGCGTGTAGATCATTCAACATAGACGGAAGTGCTGTAGGCGTGTGCGCAATCAAAACTGCGTCATCAGCGAAAAGTAAAATAAATATTCTGACGTCATTAATTGTAGAAAGACCGTCTACATTGGAGTTTAGGTTATGTAAAATGTCATTTACGAAGTATAAAAATAGTAACGTGGAACTGGGATCGCCTTGTTTTGCCCCAATATTTGAATCAAAGAACGGTGAAATTGTGCTGTTATATCTTACAGCTGCTTTAACTGATGCGTACATGCATCGTAGCGCTATTACAAATTTTGAACTAACGTTTTCGGTTAACAACTTTGGAAAAATAAAAGATCGATCTAGTTTGTCGAAACATTTTTCGAGATCGAGGAAACAGCATAAAACGTTTTGACCCTGTGACAGTGACTTAGCAATTATTGAATGTAGCAAAAATATGCAATCTATCGTAGATTTTCTTTTCTGGAAGCCAAATTGTCAATAATTCTCCTATGTTTAACAGACCATTTAGTCAAACGATTAAGCAATATTTGGGAATAAATTTTTGCAATAATGTTTATCAGAGTGATTCCTCTATAGTTCTTAGAATCTTCAACGTTCCCTCCTTTCAAAATCGGGACATCCTGCTCCCCACCGTTCTTTGGGTACCCATTTTAAAAAAAGCCAATAAAAAGGGCGAAATAACATCAAAAGAGTGCTTATATATTTCCGGAATAATAATATCGATACCTGCGCTTTTATTATTGTTTTGTGAGAAAACTCATCTTTAATTTCTGCAATATTTATAGCGCCATCTAAATCATCATCGGTTATCAGAGGTTGAGTAGGTACTTGTTCCCTGTCGTTCGTTTCAGAGCTATATAAATTTTTTAAATGGGTAAATAACTCAGAATTGTTTAATTCATTAACTTTTACGGGATTTTTTGCATATTGCTTTTTAACTTTTTTCCAGAACTTACGTGCTTGCGATTTGCTTAATTTTGTTAGGGTTTTAGCTTATTTTTTTTTTGAAATTTTTGAATCCCGAAACAACAACAAGAACAAAACACCAAAAATAATGTTTCTATAAGACAGAATAAAAAGTTTGACAATTATCTTGTTTCTCTACTGTTAAAATGTCATAGTGGCTGATAAGTAAACCAAGAAGCACTTACTAACACAACAACAACAACCACTATAAAATACGAAAATTTTTGTTATCTAGTTGTCTGTTTTCTTTCTTCAACATTTCTGAGAAATATTAAAATTAAAAATTAAAAGTAGATAGCAAAGCTTTTCGTATCTTATAGTGGTTGCTATTGATACTTAATGTAATGCTACTATACTGACGCATGAGCCAATGTAACATTTGAACAGCAGAGAAGCATGGTCTCTCCGATTATTTTTATGTTCTTCTGTATCTTATAGAAATTTATTTTCGAAAACAAAAAAGTGTTTTCATCGCTGTTGGTGTTGTTTCAGTTCATGGTACTGTTAATTCATAAATTTTGCATTATGAATTTGTCAAATAGATAATAAGAAAAGAGAGCAAACTAGCAACGGATTTTCATACTTTCTCTCTTACTAAGTTTATTTTTTGTTGTTGTTTCGATTCATGCTACTATTGATTCGTATAGTTCGCATTATAAATTAATCAAACAGATAATAAGAAAAGAGACAAAACCATCATATATGTTTCATGTTTTCTCTCTCACTATGATCATTTGTGTTGTTGATTTCGGTTCGTGCTACTGTTGACTCATAACTTTATGTTTCATCAACTAGCTATAGGTTTTGTTCATGCTTTGTCTGTTATTGCAAAAGACATGTAACATATACACATCATTTTCAAAGAAAACAAAAGATACAAGATAAACTATGTTACAATTAGATAATCATTAAACATTCATTCTAACAGATGTTACAAAATCAGTGACTTTTTTTCAACATTCGAATAACAAAAACACTAACAGAAAGTAAAAGTTGACCGCTATCTTGAAATACGACATAATGCGTTGACCTTTATGCCAACACATAAATATATAATAAACAATGTATTTTTATTAAAGATTTTTAACAGAACGTTTCCATATGAATTTACTTATTTATATTTACAATATATTAAACAACATGATTCTTGTTAACTCTTCAAATGTATGAGGTTAAGTAAACAATGAAAAAAGGCAGAACAATTTTTTAATTTTTTAAATATTTCATACATAAATAGAACAACTAATATCTCCAGTTCACATTGATCACGCAAAAGAGGTTGAAGATAACAAAATCATATCAAAATACAAAGAGAAGACAACTTCTCCTCACCCCTAGAAACATATATGAAATAATTCAATATAAATGGGTATTGTGCTGCAAAATAATCATGCTCGAATATAACTTTCTGTAAAAGTTTAATGGTATTTCTGTTTTGGAAAGATATTATCTTACAAATCAAAACGTGTTTACAAAACTTAGAAATATAATGAGTGTTTTAACCAAAGTTTTGACCAAATAATAATAAATTTTAATGGGGTTGACACACATTTTACATTGATTTTAAAGGAAATAAATTGATGTGATTTATTAGAATATATCAAAATATTACATTGTACAAAGGTGTATGAAGAATACATGGGAATGTTCATTTGTGTTGATCTGGTATTTTTTATACCTAAGCTTCACTTGGAAGAAAGGTGTTTTATCTTCTGCTGCTAGTACTGGAAAAGAAACATTGGAAACAGCAGAAAAACAAGCGTTTGAAAGTTGAACAAAAAGCATCGGGACTGAAAATTGAAATTTAGCTGCAGATTAAACGTTGAAACCTGAATATAAGCAGCCTGGTAAAAGGCATAGTAGCGTGGTGTCACAGCCAAAACATGTCGGAGGGCTAATTACTCAAGAATTAAAGAGGTTAGACAGTGGTAATTCGTCGAAATTTAAGATAAGAATAAACAAATTTGTGTCTGGTTCGGGTTGTTTGACTAAACTCGGCTCAACTCACAATTCTAATACATGTAGTAAAATAAATACACTAATTTATGAATATGTCATACAATATTAAGATAAAAAAGTATCGAGAAAGGTATGAAATGACACCTATTCAATTACACAGAACACCTTCATGATCAGGCAACACATAATTCAATATCACCTTAGCACCACTGCGAACTAGCTAAGCAGCGTCATTATTCATACAGTGTGGAATATACACTATAAAGGAATGGCAGAAAACGTGCGTATTTATTGTTTATGCGATTGTTGTAGTTTCTAAATAAATTCTTTAATGGACGTATTAGGTCCCAGGTAAGAATATATTTAAGATATCTTTACAATTTAATTAGTATCGTGAAAGGTATGAAATGACACCTATTCAATTACACAGAACACCTTCATGATCAGGCAACACATAATTCAATATCATCTTAGCACCACTGCGTAACTAGCTAAAGCAGCGTCATTTTCATTCAATTCATACAGTGTGGAATATACATTATACAAGGAATGGACAGAAGACGTGCGTATTTAATTGTTTATGCGATTGTTGTAGTTTCTATTTATAAATTCTTTAATGGACGTGTTAGGTCCCAGGTAAGAATATATTTAAGATATTTTTACAATTTAATTAAAATATACCTTACATGTTATTAATGACAGTTGTGTCAAATTGCAGACATTATGAATACTTTTAAACTATTCATCATATCATACCATAGAACGTTTTACATTGAATTTAAAGGAATGGTTCTATGGTATCATTGATTAGTTGAAAAAAGACCACATACTCCCTGATTGGCTGCAAAAAGGCACGCTAGTCCACATGCAGCACATGTGTGATATGTGCACCAATGTACAGTTTAATCCAGTTTATTCCGGGTTAGTTACATTTCTTTTATATTGTTTTTGTAGGTCGTCAGGAATCATTGTTATGTTTTGATTTTACTATTCATTTGCAATAAATCTATATCTATTTCACCCTAAACAAATTTAACTGTGTATGCTGAATATCTTGCTCCTACCTCAAAGCAGTATTTTACAAAGTTCTTAGTTCATAAATACACTTTTCAGATCACTTCAAGCTATATAACCTTATACATGTATAACACGTTCTGTATGTTGAGTTGATAAAAGTATCATCTCGATTGTTTGAGTCTACCAGTGCATGAACCTAACTTTCCGACCCTTCTATATGTACAAAGATGACATACTTCTGTGTAACATGAATGCCTGTGCATAAAATGATTGAGTAATTCATTCAATCATGCTTTTTTCATTGCTGCTCTTAATGTCTCCTTTTCAGAAAGAAAAGCACTAAATTGATTTTGGACAATCATATAAGATTATGACTGGATGCATGTATACGTTTCCTTTTAGTGCTATAGATACTTTCTGGACCTTATAAAGTGCACCGGGATCCAACGTACTGTAGGCAAAAAATCATGAAACACTTATACGAAACACTGGTACCTGGAACTAAGTTTATATTTCTGTACATGAAAAAGTTGACCTATGCGGACACTAACGTTCTGTAAACTTTTAGCTGCAGATTCGGGCATTTTAATTTTAGTGCATGTATTCTGCTCATTTCAAGTTTCAAGAATCTGAAGAAAAAACTCAGCAGTCTCAGGAGAATAAATTAGACTTAGCATATTGAATAATTAATAATGAATAAGTAGCGGCTTTATCTTATTCCATTGAAATCTAGACGTAAAAGGTTTCCTTTGATGATGTAATATCTCGTAATAATAATGTGCAGTATTGTCTTAAGTAAAGCTGCTCTGATGTTTTAAGCCTAAAGTCAAAAGATCAGCTTTGATTACTTTGAAAGTTGTGCAATGCATTATGAAAGTTCGAGTAACTATATTTTATTCATTTGTTTAAAAAACGAATAAATAACACACATGTCACATATTTTCTAACAATACACAAAATACCTTTTATTTACAATCATTTGTCTTCAAAAATCTAATTATTTAAAGATAATCAACGTTATCGTTGAACTCACCTGTCTTACAGAAATGCAGATTACCTTGAAATGTCAAAGATATAGATCAATTCGCATTTAAACATTTTTATATGCAGTTTGCAGCGCGAAATATACTAATCTATTTTTCATTTGCATTGGCTCTGTTAGAAAATCTTACCTAAAGGAGTCAAAATTAGGCACGTCATTGCGGATTTTTTGTTACTTATTAAATACTTTCTGCATATACTTTGGCTTCAACTTTAGATATATTAAGTAAAAAAACTTTAGCTTTTCAATGACTCGCATTTAAATTCTGATATAAGCATAAATATGTAATGCCGTATTTGATTACTATACGGACGTGCAAGCACGCTTCTATATTTCAGTTATATACGGGGTATTATTACATGTAGATTAAGTCAACGATTGATAGGTAAAAAAAAAATGCGTCACCAGGGGACACAAATAAATCACATGGTGAAATAAAAAATCAAACTGAACGCACTCAAAGCCACATTTATGAACTAAACGACATGAAAACTATTCATAGTGCGTGTCTCAAAGCATCTTAAGATCAAGTCACACGATCAACTTAAATTAAAAACCTTGTAAACACTCTAGAGGTCACATTAAATTGCTTAAAATGATTGTCAGGTACGAAACTGGGTCACAAAGTCGATTCTAAAAATAAATATTGTTAAAGGTCCAATACTAACGAAATCAAAAATTCAAATATACTTTAAAAAACACAAAAATAAGTTATTTTTAATATAAAATGAAAGTTGGTGTGTAGAAATTCTAATTAAATCACAGTACATGTACAATTATTTTTCTATGCATTATGAAGAAAGTTAAAAAGACCTGGGTAGTCCTTTTGTCGAATCACTGAGATTTCAACATAATACACATACTTTTCTTCGTGTTCCAAACACTTTCTGTAAATTTTAACCTGACAATCTTCATTATTTAGTGTCTTGCATAAGGTAATGTACTTGCCATTGAAATAACTGTCACTTAATTTTCGCTTAGTAGTGGACCATTAATATTCTACAGGCCACATTTATTAACCAATAAAACATTTGTGAGATTGTTTGCCTCGATGATTTGTAGACCAATTTCTTGATAATCTGGAGCCAAACAACGAGATCACTTAGTAGAATAAATGAATAACATTGTCGACATTTAATAGGCCACATTTATTAACCGTTCATCATAAACATTTGTCTTGATGTTTGTTTCAATGATTTATAGAATTACCAGTAAATTTGATCACAACTTAACTGCTATTGTGTATTGGCCATGTCTATATAACCAATCAGAAACCTTTAAACTAATGGACTGCCAGGTTATCATGTTGCCACGTACAAACAACCTGTTCTAGACTGCTCAAACGTTTAAGAGATATTTCCTTTGAATGATTGAGAAATTTGCCATACTCGGGTAGGCGCACTTAGTTTCATTGTATTTAAACTAAACCTGGTCTAAATGGCTTATTTACAATACATAATTCCAATATACTTTAAAGTATCGACGCAAATAATTTATCATAGTAGCATTGCTTTAATCCTGACTTCTATATGTTGCATAACGCAACTGTGGCTTTTAATCGTGAAAAAAGTGTCCGTTTTCCTTCGTTTCAAACAATACATGCAACGCTACAAAGCTTAGACTCAATGTTTGCTGGTAGATCTAAAGAGCTAAATCTTAGAGTAAAGCAAATTATCCTTTTCATTTCGAATGACCACGCTGAAGCCAATTTCTTGGTAAATAAAGATTTTTAACCTATTAATTCACTCATTGAGTATTTTGTGATAGTTAGTTAGACAAACTCTCGCCATATTTGCGTACTTGCACATTACACTTTCGTCTCATGACAATACTTTTTACTAAATGGTGAGACAAATAGTCTCGTTTCGCTAATTCTTACATCAGACAACAGCTCATCATACCAACAAAAATGGAAACCTTAACTAATACTCTGTTTAAGCCTCGGAGCCTCCTATCACATTGCAAGCAGCACACTCAGAGGTGTTCGCATTCTCTACTTAAGAAATAATAAATGCCTCCCTATAAAATATAGGAAACAATTTATTATTTCGATTCTAACACTTATTTTCGTTGGAAACAATCCCGAACTTTATTTAAGGCGTAGTAGTACATCATTGTAACCTTTGCACGCGAGATACGATTGGACGCGCTTGTTAACATACGTCATGTTGTTACGTTATTTAAGCCATGTCGCCATGGAAAAAGTGCTGTATTTTATGTTTATATAGGAAAAGCAGCCGCTCGTGTTAGAATATATAATATTTATTCTTCGACTGCAATCGAACATGTACATAAGTATTAAATTAAAAATGTAAAATTGATTTGAGTCACAGGAAGGAATTACTGCTCTCATCAAAGCAATGGAAACATTACTCTTATCTTATTTGATGCATGTTTCAGTTTTAGTTTGCTTGAACATTTTACTTTCAAATATTATACATGTAATCTTAAACAAAATATCTTTTATTATCCAAACCCTTTGTTTACCGTTTGCAAAAACAGATAGTTGTTATTTGTAAACTGTTATGAGTTTAGGACACAGCTAGTTCGCTTCTTGATGTATGTCGTAAATGCTCCTTTCTATTTTCAGTCAAATGACAAAAGCAGAGGAATAGCAAGTCGGCTAGTAAGAGTGCAAAATAGTCCTATTTACATTTATTCCGCTGTAGCAGTATTCTTCGAGCATACATTTGAAGCTGCAGAAAATGCAAAGCAGAACGACAAATTGAATGCTATTGCTATTAGCGCCTTTGAAATTGGAAATGACAATTTATTGACCTTCAGATGTTGTTTTATGTTGGTTAACGGAACAGTTGCTTTTATATCATCATCTTTGAAAAACGCTTTTCATGAAAGAGCAATTCGTAATGGAGTTCAATTTCTTTGTCCACTGATATGTCATATATCATATATCCGAAAAATATCTCTAACGTTTAGGAACGTTACGTGTCCAGTTGATGAGGAGTACTACAAGGAAGTTATGATACCCGCGAAGAAAAGCAAGAGTGAAAAAACAATTGCTGTATGTGCTAAACTATCGTACGGTGATTTAGATGCTGGAAGGCTAGTTGAATGGATGGAAGCCCTCAAGATATTTGGGGCTGACATAATTTTCTCTCATTTATATATGTTGAATTCTCCAGCAAGGAAGGTTTTTCAGTTTTATCAAAGAGAAGGTTTTGCTGAAGTAATGGAATTTGATCTTCCCAACAAAGGTAAAGTAATGGTTTTATTGCATTACTGAGTGTAACATTAATCAAACCCAGCTGATGTAGTGATTTGTATGTCGCATTAAAAAGTAGTCAAAATTAAAAAGTATTCAATTCAAGTAAGTACATACTTACGTATATACTTTTGTTCATTGCATCGTCGATGGTCGTCTTGTTTTTTTATTGCTCTGTCGTCTGAAATTTGATTTAAAGTACAAAACTGAAATTTAACTTTTCTATTCCAAGAGGTGTAGCTACGGTCCTAATCAGTGTCTCGAAATAGACCAATATCTAGTGTGAGATCACTAGCATTAAAAATAAATCTTTCTTGTCTACTATTTGCTAGTCGATAAAAAGAAAATTTGAGGATAGGAAAAGGAACTTCAATATCTATACTAACTTAAAAATCTATGTTGGGGCAATGACCGTAGACAGACTTATAAGGTAAAAAAGCTGAATACCTCTTAACATTTTCGCAGAAGTCATCTTCTTTTTAATCTTAGACAACAGGCTCAGTTGTAGTATAACATACTAAATATTATTTTTGTATCGATTAAAGCCAGAAAGTTAAATTTCGTTTGTCTCTCTGCCTTACGCCCAATGGTCACATTTCTTAAAGTTTGAAAGCAATCCTCACACTAGTATTTGAGGAGTTGGATACTCTGTACGTATTATCTTATCTTATACATTGTAATTATGTTGATAACTTAATTCGATTCGTCTCATTCACATTTTATTCATAATGTTTATGTGACATCTTGTTACAATGTATTGATCATTTCTGACTAACATACTTTAACAATGATTAGGAATCAGTCCGTCAGAAAAAAGATGGACTCTATTGTGATATATTTACTTGGACCTTTGTCGCTTTCTGGATCTGTTCCACGTATAATATTGTCGTTGTGATCATTGTTCCATAGAACCATAGGTATTGAAACATTAATGAGTATACTGCACGTTTCTTATTACTTATTGAAAGGGACACCACCACAAACATAAGTGAATAAACATGTAGGTATTACTGCAATTAAAACTTTTGCCACGACAATACAAGCAAAGAGTAAAATCTTAACACCTACCTGCAGTTTCTCTCATGTAACCTGTATTCGATGTGTAGATTAGTAGAAATTTAAAGAACTCTTTTTGTTTCAACATGAAGGAAATATATATATATTGTCATTTCATGATATTTCAGTATGTTTCATTTTTCAATTGCAAGATATACAATCTGTGATCGATACAAGCAATCAGCAAGGTTGGAATGATGAGCAGGTTGCACTTTTTAATTGTGAGGCACGGCTTGTTATGTATGACTATGTGTTAGTACTTGACACAGATGAATTTCTTGTACCAAAAGGAAATGTATTCGAGCACGGATGGCAAAATTTATTTGTAAGTATTATTCAAACATGAATTTCACCCATCCTGATAAGCAAACAGAAAATCTATCAGCTGCCTTTTTCGGATTTGAAATGAAATCTAGATATTTATGTCTCAGAACTGTACCTGTTGCCTTTGCTCTATCTTTCGGGCGTCCAGACAACATTCAAACCATTACGAATTAGTGTTGTTCTTAATATCCTCTAACTTCATTTAATCAATCTGTCTTCACTTTGATTTCATACTTTGGTTCACAAACACCTTATTTATGAAGAAAGAAATCTTTGATAGAAAAGTACAAGAAATCGGAAAATTTTAGTTGGACCAAGCTGGTCTTTCGTATGTTAATATCATTTACTTAACAAAGTTGCTGTCTTTTACCTGGCTTACACTAAGTTTAGTTTTTTTCTTTGAACTGCAAGTAAAATGATAACTACAGTACATCACAGGCGGATTCCATTTTTGCCGTGCTATAGCGCTTGAGGTTTTACAACGCGGGAGCAATAAATCCACGCGGCATCATTCGGCATATGATTGTAGATGCGGCATTTATATGCCGCGTGTCATTTGCAAGATGCGACAAATACCATGCCGCCTAACGCGGCGTAAAGGATTAATTTTTCCTTTAAAATTGATACATTTTGTAATGTACATGTAATTTTATAAAAGGTTTTATAAGATATAGTTTTATAGGATTTTTGCATGAGTTACTGCAGTTTACTATTCTCCGAGTATGTTTTATAATTTTGATTATTGTATATTACTATTTTAATTAATTGAATTGAATATAATTACAAGTTGTAACATTTTCATAACTTTGTTCTTTATTACAGATATCGTTGTTTGTCACAAGAATTATAATATTATTGCTTGTCAATGATTTGTTCTCGTTTTGATGTATTTATTCAAACAAAATTGATTCCGACGCTTGCCTTGAAGTTGACGATAATTATTGTCACATTTTATTTCAGTAGGCACTTATTATTAATGTGAACAAAGGGTGATGATTGCCACTGTCTACAGTACATGTATTGAACCATACAGTAACATAATCGGCTAAAATACATATCATTAGCAATTTACTCTCGAAGTATATAGTTAAGATTATTTCAGTGTCAAGTATTTAATACTATTTTATTTTGTGGAACTTTGCATACTTGTATTCATATACTATCAATTGTTGCTTTTATCTTTCAGTGTTATTACATAACACATGCAATTTTTCAATCAGCAACATTTAAAGTGATCGCGATGCTTTAGTATCATTTTCAAGCTTTGTCTTCTTGGTAGTACACTGTTATTCGATGTAGTATATGTCGATCTCAGCATTAAGATCATAACATAAAGTTATATACAATTTTCACTATGGAAAAATTACAGACGGGTAATATAACACATCTTTGATAATGATTAAACTCATGTTACTAGCCTAATTATACGATTACCAAGGTAAAAATTTAAATGTTAAAAATGTAAAAATACACATTTCACGAAGTTGAACGATTTCAAACAGTTAGAAAAACATTGATATGGAAAATAATCGAATTGTAGTAATACTTTATATCAAATAGTCTTATGGGGTGAGGTATTACTTTTTCATCTCACATTTCTAAAACACGTTTCTACATACATGTTTTTATGGTTACTAAATCTTACTGGTATAATTACTAAATACATTTAAGACTGAAAATTTATTGGTTACAATATGGAATACATTGTACATTTGTATATCATTACTGTAAAACACAGTTTTATACATGTGTACAATAGCACATTTTATTTTAATTTCATCGCTCTTACCTGTATAGAAATTTACACGCCGCATAACTTCGCGGGACTCGTTGTCGCGCTTGATTGCTATTTTGTCTTTCAGATGCGGCAATTTAATGCCGAATACAATTTGCGATGCCGCGTCACGCGTTTGATATCCCGCCGCATCTCCATGCTTTCAGACTCTTATTTACATGCCACATGGACGCATATGCCCGGGGTTTCGCCTGTGCTGTACTGTAAATTGACATAAAAATACTACCGGTCAGGTGTTAGCCGTTAGAATTTGGATATCCGTCTTGTTTGTAAGTTAAGTATACAAGTTTTACATAGTTCATAATTGACAAATTAGTATATGTAAGTTTTAAAATGCATCGTTTGTCTCTTTATTGTAAATTCGGTAATTTTATTCAAAACAGTTTATGTTATGTATTATTTTTCACGAATCGAGGGGATCTAGGAGTGATCTCCGTCCGTCCGTCCGTCCCTCCGTACATGCCCAGTAGACATTACGGGGTTAGGGTTTGAGTACAACTTAGCATTGTGAGGTTCTTTGAGTTCTTTCCGTCATTATGGGGTTAAAATGGCATTGTGGGGTTAAATACTTTCATTGTGGGGTTAAAAAAGATCAAAGAAAGATCAAAGGGATAACCTCACAAAGTCCGTCTTGTAAGAACGTCCGTCCGTCCGTCTGTGCCAAATAGTTGTTTGAGTGGCGTTGGGTTAAATAGGTAACAGCAAATTCTCTTTGATACTATTCATTCAACTTTAGTTATATGGCTATGTTGTGGCTTATTTGGCTAAATATAACAATAGAGATAACAAAAGAATAACTACACAACTGCTAATTTTAGTACATCCGTCCTTTCGTCCGTCCGTAGCTTTTCCTGTCCGCTCCATATTTCCTTTACCCCTTGAAGTTTTTTTATGAAACCTACTTCATCAAGACAATGTGCAGAACACATGACCCGCTTATGGTCAAGATGACAATTGAAGTCAAAGTTTCAGTTTAAAATTTCCTATCCGCTTCATAATTCCATAACCACTTTAAGGATTTTGACGAAGCTCAGGTAATATATTCACCTATTCAAGACCATGTGCAAACACCCACGAGCTGGTCACTATGGCTTACAAATTAGGGTCAAATGTTTAAGTCTTTATATCAACTCCATAATTTTAACCCTGTAAACTACTTTGATGAAACTCAGGTCAAATGCTCACGATTTCGAGGCGATGAGCAAAAAACATGATCGCTTTTGTTGGGTAAATGTCAAGGTCACAACTTAAGGTCAAACTATTAAGTCTTCAAACTCATGTCCGTTCCTTATTTTTAACCCTTTAAATATTTTGATGAAACTCAGGTAACATGTCCATCAACACCATGGGCAGACACCATGAGCCGGTCACGATGTCTCAAGGTCAAGGTCACAATTTAAGGTCAATTGTCTTGAAACTCATTTCGACTCCATATTTTTAATACTTTAAAGGATTTTGATGAAACGGTGGTCAACTGTTTACCTCATCAAATTGAGTATAAACAAAATGATCTGGCAAAGCAAACAGAAGGTCAAGGCCACAAGTTACGGTCATAGATTGAAACTTTCAACTCACAAAATATAACCTATTTTACAGAGGCATTTTCTTTGACCACTTGACCAGATCAATACATTTATTTGCCTATTAGAAATTCACGCTATGTACACCTTTTCCAGGGAGAAATTTTTCATAATCCTGAAGTAGCGTCTGCTAATTTTTGGACTGTTCTTCATATTACAATGTGGGGACCAACATATCCTGAACATCCGCTCTTTATTGGAAAATACAATAACTGTACAGTCCCACTGGTTGACAGAGCAAAATTCGTGTATATTCCCACAAAAAATGAACTTGGATCTCATGTCACTCATTATAACGTGCCTTTCAAAGGATACAAAAGGTATTTGAGTTAATTACTTACTTAACATCGTACAATAAATTTTGAATTCTATAGACATTAGCTGCATATAAAAGTAGATTGATATACGGCTGGAACTTAATATATTCATATACGTCTTGAAGATTAATAACTCAAAGTGCATAAACAAAGCAGGTTTTAAAACAATACTTAATTCCATGAATTAAGACCAGTATTGCCTTGCAGAGAAAACAAAAATAAACAAAAATGCAAAAGAAGAACAAATCGATCTCTTGCAAATAAGAAAAGTATTACGGACAACCAGCAGTAACACACACCATATTACAAACAAACCTTGACGATAAAGATAGCATTGAAAGCTTTGTCGCTGTTCACTAATCCGTTATACGTATTTATTTTGGTGTTAAATGAGCATTTAAATATTTATATAATTATTTGCTGTATAGCAAAATTGACATATGAGTTCCTGGTATTTTTTCAATAATGTGAGCACTTATGTGTTGCACTTAGGTTCTCACATGGAAGTACTTATCCCAATTTTGACACAAAGAATACGATTTAAAATGAGCCTACCATCGTTATCATGCGTTCGACTTCGTCACCTTGTTTTGTTATGGCCATTGACATTTCTGTAGTTGATTCGAAGGTGTGTATGAATGAGATTATATTAACGGTAAGAAATATTTACAGGTAATAAGTAGTTGGCAACTTCTTTTCTTTGCTTGAAATATAACTGCGATAAGCATGTTTCATTTTTTTGCAAATTATACTAAAACAATGAATATTTGTATTCAAGACAGGGTGTGGATCCGAGCAAGGCTTTAGTTCATCATTACAGAGCATGCAGAGGTGACTGGTTAAAATCAAGGTCTACAAAATATTCTAACAGAACAGACTGGCTTGAGACAAGTGTCAAGAGTCTGATGGATAAATTTAACGACACGTACTTTTTTAATATGGAAACGGAAAAATATTGTTTTGATTTCCGTCGATTCTATTCAGAGGAAATACAGAAAGTTACTGGCGCAATTAAATATAATGTAAGCAGGGTTTTGAATAGCCTTTATAAAGAATAAAATCAATTTCAACTTACCTTTTTGTAAAACTACTTTTAACGACAGTAAATGTTGCCGAACGTAAAAAAATAGTTTTATTCTTCGTTGCAGATACTATGACAAAAATAACTGCTAGCTAAGCTTACTCGTTATGAAAAATGTTGTATCGTTCATTATATCTTTAAATTGAAAACTGTAAAAACGAAACAGATTGTAAAGACATGTACTTCGATGAAAAAAGTTAAGCTACGCTATGCGCTTCTACTATTGATATATTTGTTTTAATCTCTATTCGTTTGATATTAAAATAATATGAAAATCATTGAAAGGGAGGTGTTCGCTTAAAACAATAGTCGCAGTATAAATTGGTGTCCAGTGAAAAAGAATGACTGAAACCAAACCGAGCTGTCTCTTAAAACGATTGTTTGGCATGAGCATTAGTATGTTTCGGAACTTAGACTATTGTATTCCAAATACTCCCGTATTCGTTCTATCCATATTGATAATTGCAAGCTTTTCTTATGTTTTTCTATACACTTTATCCCTTAGACTGGTATTAACCTGCATTACACATTGATGTGATCCTTTACTATGTGTACCAAATTTTACTATGAAAATGACATAAAATAAATTTTTCAAACAAAAGACGGAGAGATGTCCAAAGCTTAACAATAAAAGACATTCATCGTTTTTTGTGCACAACGCATAATTTGATAAATAAATCTTGCGTTTTCCCCTTTAAATCTGCCTTTCACAAATCTAGATTGTTCTATTTGTTCTGTACTTATTAAATGTTTTAAAACTGTTTTATTCTACCTGACATTGTGCCCGAAACAAAGTTTAAAAGAAAGATAGGACTGTAGTTTTGTTTTAAGAATTGCCTCTTCTTGTCTGCAATTGAAATTAGGAACGCTGGTAAACAGAAATTCAAAGGGTATTAATTGGCGTGTCCGGATATACAGTGACAGAGTAGCTGAGTAATAGCCCAGTAATAGCTTAGTAAACTGTGTAAGAGTACCGTAGAGTACCATGTGAAAAAACTATTCCATGACAGTAAGCGCACAAAGGGAAAACGAGAAAGTAATAATTGAAATACATGTGAAAACAGGTGAAAAGTGAAAATCACAGTAGAAAAAGAATATACAGCACTCTTCGGCGAAGAGTACGTGAGAACGGATAGCCAATGACTAGCGCGGTCGGAGGTTGCAGAGAGAGAGGGCGGAAAAAGGAGATAAGACAGACCAAAGAACTCGTCCATATTTCCACAACACATGAACTTGAATCTCATTTCACTCATCATAACATCTCTTTTAAAGGATACAAAGGGTGTTTTTGTTATCTACTCAAAACATAATACTATAAGTCGGCGGTAGTGTTCTATAGTCATTAGCACCAAATACAATCGATTGGGATATGGTTTATTCAGATGAATGTGAAACTTTTCTAGTATAAATGTTCATGAATAACTGGGACGACTAGATAGTCAAAAGTAATTTGTTAACAATAGTGACATAAAGTGCATAACCAAAGCAAGTATATAACCTTATCTTACTTTATTAATACCATTAATAATTAATACCATTAATGCATCGTAAAGAATACTGAGCGAAAATGCAACAGAATAACACCCTAGAGACCCATGCAAATACAATTCAACGGAACACTCAATATCACTGAACATCGACATGTAAAATGTGACGATAAAGGTAAGATTGAAATCTGTGTCGCTGTTGACCATCCAATTTCAAAAGTATAATGTAGTAAGAATACTTACGCAAAACTGCGTGGATTGTCCATAATTTCACGATATTAGAGCTAAATTTGCAGTTCGTAGTCGGTATTGGTTTTCAGGAATGTTCAGTACCGTCATGGTAAAGTGGTCACTTGACCGGAAATATTGCGGCGATTAATTTATCGATTATTGAATTGACTATAGCAGCAGAACGTTCAACAGATGCGTTTCAAGTAAAGGCAAACAATTAGGTAATAATTTCGTCCATTTTTTCGCTTGATCACGACTTTCTGGATTGGTGAACACTGTGTCCTAACCTGCACGTATTGCACGTGTTCCATGTGTTGAACTCAAAATGACACTATAAATGGAAATTGCACGGCCAGTCAATAGATATGACTGAAAAGCATAAAATTGACCGAATGTCAAATCAAGACACGGCGTGGGCGATTTCTAGTTGAGAAGGCGGTGCGCTTCAACAAGAAGTGGTTACATCTATTTTCCCGTTGTTTACGCATTCTTTTTTAATTAAGAAATAATAAATGGCTCCTAGTTTTTTATCGTTGCATAAAATATAGTCAGGAGTGCGGGTGATTTAATTGTTCGTATCCAAACGACTGACGTTTTTTATTCAATGATGATATATAGGGCACAATTATTTCGATTCTTTCACATCAGTATCTTTGAAAACTATTACGAACTTAAATGAACGCATAGTAGACATCATGGAATCTTTAAAATGCGAAATGCAATCGGACACACTTTTTTACATACTTCGCAACATCTGCAGCACATCCTCCTAGGGTTATCATAAAATAAAATACAGACCGCTTTACATTTGCAACTCATAAATAGGTTATGAAAAGAACTTGTATTTTCAATTTCAGGTTATGGAACTGTGGAGCTCACTCGGAGTCGGATAGAATAGGCCTTTCAGAAATAGTACACCAAGAAAATTGATTGTGAACAACTTTTGAGAGATTTTAAGATGATTAAGACATTTCCAAGAAGTGTACATATTTATGAACTCTTGATCAGTTGAAATAAAATTATCTGTAAAATTTGGCAATAAAGCTCTGGTCATTTATCAAGTGATAATGCTCTTCCGTGAATCTTATCCTGAAATGCATAATGAATTTCAACCATATGTTGATTGATAATAGCCAGTGGTGACCCAAGACCAGCTGGCAGGTTTGTCGATTCTTCAACCGTTATTGTTTGTGCAGTGTTGTTTTACTTTTTAGATTTCTTGAGTATTGTTTTGCTAATATTTACATGTCTTATTGCTATTGATTGTTTTAGTTTTCAAACGAAATGATTAATATATTAGAAAATGTGAAAAACAAACAAACGAAATTGAGAAAAAATTGAGGATAAGTTTGCACAAAAATAGGGAAATCTTGGAAATTATAGCTTGAAAATTATCGGCTTACAACTTTATAATTTCAAAAGGACTGACAGTACAATAATTTTAATGAATTTTATTAGTTTAAATAATTAAATTTATAGTAAATAAATACGTTGACTTGTAATTACCGCTTTAGTCTTGTTAGTAATTCTTTGTTTTGAACTCTAAGCATTAGTCATTTGTAGATATTGAATGTACAAATACCAACTGTCAAGATAATTGGGTTGTAGTGTAGCTTCTAAAGTGTTATCAAGGTTTTTCTTTGATTTGACCCGGTAACATAGTTTGTTTACCCCATGCTACCGTGTTTCTAACTTGACCTAGAGTTCATAAAGACAAACAGTGTAACAAACTTTCATGATGATTGTGTGCAAAAAATGTGGCTTCTAAAGTGTTGACTATTGTTTACCTAAAATTATCCCTTTTCAAACTCGACCAATATTTTATCAAGATATGCATTCCGCCTTATTTTTATGATGAATGGGTAGATGTGGCTTCTAGAGTGTTAAATAAGTTTTCTATTATTTTACTTCGTGACCTAGTTTTTAAGCCCCCATGACCCAATTGTGACCAATTTTTTAGTATGGCCTCCGGAATGTTAACAAGACTGGTCATACATCTTTGGTGCACGTTTGTTTAAGATAGAAGGGGGAAAGTGACCGCTAGAGTGTTAACGAACCTAAGTGTTGGCGACAGACGAATAGAGGGCTTAGCTATACTAATAGCTGATGCTTAGCTGTGTTTAGGTGAGCTAATTTCTAAATACTTTATTTCTTCGTGCTCTTATTTTGTAACCAAACTAGCTAAATCAATTCAAAGAGATCACTACATCTTTGCTTAGCCTGTAAAAATAACATTTTATGTTGGAATAAATAACTTAATAATAAGTTAGATATTCTTTTATAATACCTCAGATAAATTTAATAGATTCAGATTGGTCAAGAGCCCCTGCACATGAGCCCAGATAAACCGTGAGCAATCCGGTATATACCGTCTCCCATTTGGAGATTCATCGTTTCTGCCTTTTCTGATTGGCTAGAGAAGCTCTGTAAACTTTGTTTACATCCAAAGCAAAATGGCCACCGTGCCACCGATTCAATTTTTTCAGCAACGTTCGTACGCACTCCACAAGTCATTTGCAAAAATAAATCAAATTTATAGACATTAAAACATACACTGATGCTATCTTTACTTTCGTTTCTCCCAAGTCAAAACTGGTTACGACTCACGGACATCAGATCTTATTTCCTGTCGATCAAGTTCCTTTTCCATGAATCCCAGTGGAATGTTGTTTTTTTTAATGAAAAACACAGTCATTGACACTAATAAGTACTCTTCAAATTAATGGCATTCCTTCCTGCAACTAATAGCTGCTGACAGGACATTCTTGTACAAATTAAACCTCTGGAATGACGAAATAAAATGCCACCAGATCAGAGGAAAGTCTGAAAACAAATGTCCTTTTCTATCCTGTTTATGTACCACTGTAATCCTATTTAAATTGGCTTTACTGAAATAAAATGAAGTCCGACTTCAATAAAACGCTGTTTGTCCTTATTTAGTGTCACATCAATAAGCCGAAGTAATGAATTGAAAAGAAATCTCTGTGTTTATCAAGTCCACAGTCCACACGCTACAAAAAGGGCTACCAAAACATCGCTGTCCCGGTGGTGTGGACTTGAACTGATGACGTAATAAAATCGACATGAGATCAGTTTAACGGAAATTATTTATTATGTGACTGCAAATAATACATGATTACATATAACTATGCTTTCGGGTCGAAACACCGTAAGCCACAGGATTGTTTTGTTTCAAATGAAATACTGCGACAAAACTAAGATCGGCTGATTACGAGAGCAGTACGGAATCATACGAAGGTAAAAGGTTTAGAGTCTCCCATGGGTATCGTCTTTTTGTCATTTATAAATATAGCAGCAATATTTCGACAACAATTCA
Organism: Saxidomus purpurata; assembly: GCA_022818135.1. NCBI lineage: Eukaryota > Metazoa > Mollusca > Bivalvia > Venerida > Veneridae > Saxidomus > Saxidomus purpurata. Next base: position 43,137,022 of record JAFMSR010000013.1, read on the forward strand.
TGTCGTTTTCTTGTCTACAAAATGAATCTGCGGTATTATAATTTCATTATATAGATTATTGATTGGGAACAGGGCTTCGTATAGCATGTTTTAATTGATGTAAACCCTTGCCTAACAGCTCAGGTAATATCAATGCAAACAGGCTATACGAGGCCGTAGTATACTCCACCAAGAATCTATATAACTAAACATATATAATTCACATAGATAATTCCACATGGTCTCTTTTCACTATAGCTTACACTTATTTTCATTTCCAGAAAAATACCTGGTTATTGTCACTTATCCTAGTACTACTAAACTTGAGAAATTGAGAAAAAAACAAAATAGGGAAGTTTCTCAGATATGTTTACTACTAAAACAGTCAACTATAATTTTCTCAAAGTCTACACTTTTCAGTGCTTAAAGTACTTCCAACTATTACAGCAATGGCTTTTAAATCTATCTTGACAATTTTCATATGTAAAATATATAATATCATCTTTCTTATTCAATACTGTAATAAATATTGAAATGTCTCATACTGCGATGTTTTCTTTAAACAACCTCTCAAGGTTCTTGGACTAAATGTCCAGTCTAAAGACACCTAATCAGGCAGTGTTTTATCTAGTAAAGGGTCATAAAATAATTAAGGAATTAGACTTCCTGTGGTTTGGGGGGTCATTTATGAAGGTTTTAATTGTCTTTAAGAGATATCTCCAAAAGGCTGATTTTACTGTTTCTGATTGCAAAGTCATTTAAATTTCTTTCAGTTCCTGGTGTTAAACTTGATATAAAGCTCTTCGTAGTGATTAAACTTACCTTTTCATCTTTTTATAATGCATTCTTCTATCCATGAAGAAAATGACTCCATAAATTCAAACGCTCTTATTTCAACAAACAGCAAAGTTGTCGGAGGTTAACTGTGGTTATAGATTTTTGATTGGCCATTCGAACGCTTTGATTGGCAGTCGGCGTCATGTTAATTGAGATGCAGTGGAGCGTTTTAAAAAAATACCTAGGATTAATATACGGAATCCCATTAGTAACAAAACCTTTTGCAGGACTTTAAGTTAATTTTGCCGAGAAAACTTTAGAATGAAATTACTCTCATAATTTACGTAATATATTTGACAATGAATTTTTCCCGAAAGAAAGTAAGCGTCACAAGCTATAGACAATAAATCCTGACCGGCAAAGTAATCTTATTTTTACTACAGTGAAGTTAAAAATTATGCGCTTTATCAGACAGAGGCAGATAGTAAGAGATTGCCATTACAGCACAATTTACAAGTGAATGAATTAGTTCATGGATATTGTATGTAGATCTAGCCTTATTTGGAACTTTACAATCTGCATAATTTCATGAGAAAAAATGTTGGTTAACTTTTTCTATGAAATAAGAATAAATTGAAACAGTAGCGTTTCTGTTGCTTTTTAGTATATGTTTATAGCCAAAAGGTAAATTTGAACACATTATACCGGAACCATAGGCATGATTCTCGGTGACGTTATTTAAGGAATCTCTTCTTTGTATTTTTACGGATATGTACAATAATGGAACCATGGACGGATGTACGAGCGGAATTCAAGGACATTATTTCTTACACAATCTCTCATTTTTTGTATTTCAAACAAAAACAAATTCTTTCTTTATATTCAGTTACCATAACGATGTTGTTCATGTGAAAGTTTTCATGTGTGTAGACGATGACTTTCACAATGACATATCTCAAGTTCAACTGATAAGAAGTTCACCGATCACTTTAATTTAAGCAACCCGTTAGCTTTACTAGAGTGCAATGGTTGCAACCCACTTAGTGGTAATTCGATCTTGCAGCTTTTTCAAATTGCGGAATAAACATCACCAGCCTAAGATGTTTCAGTCGAAGCTAGGATTCTCTTACATGAATAGCATAAAAGTCTTGAAAGAGCAAAATTAATAAAAATCAATATTTGCATTTACATTTTGATCCTGTTATTTTTCGAAAAGATTATAAAAGCAATATGTTAATAATTTAGGTCACCTAAGAAAAATTACTTAACAGTAATAATGTCATACCAAAATAAAGATGGATTTTTAAAATTGCCGAAAATCGTAAAAAATCTGGTATGTCTCTTCATTTGTAATTGTGTTAAAACTTGGCTACATTCCCCCTGTTTTGTTAATGAAACCATTACTTTAAGCATCAAATGTATAAAACGAACCAATTTTTCTTACAAATTTTGAATGACTTAAGCGGTACATGTAGTCCGTGAATATGGCTTTTTTCATTTAAAAATATACACCAAACAAATATTTTTCATTGGTGCAAAACCTATCGCAACATGTTATTTCAGACATAAACGATACTTCGGAATTAACAATATTCACGAATTATTCCCCATTTTCTTTAATTGAAACATTCAATATTGATAACTAAATACAAACCGGTGCTTTTTTTTTCGCACAGTATACATCTGAAAATCAATTCTTTGTTAATGTGAATACAGAAATTTTTATTTTCTAAAAGAATAGTCTAGTACTGGTTCTTCCCAGGAACGATTGTTTAGTAAACTGTCACTGTTAAAATGACACAAAACAAGGTTGGAACGGGCGTTAAAATTCTACAACACAAAATGTTAGTTTTGAGTTTTTAAATAAGGACCCGAGTAGACTTAGGTCTTGGTATGTTTGGAATTCTGTTTTAATGGCAACACAAACATCATTTTTCTAATAAGTTTTTCACAATAACTTGGCTAATGATTACGAGCGAAATGCAGACAGACAAACTATATTGATAAAAAACTCTTCTTTTTTGTCATGTTAACTCATTTGGTACAAAAATAATTACAATATAACGCTAACAGTGGAGCTTTGCATGTAAATACACTATTAATTTATAATATACATCGATTTTGTTATGCTTACCAACAAAATAGAAACTCAGAACTACAATCTTCACTGAAAAGATGAACCGACATAAAAGCAACTTCCACTTAATTATTCTAAATCATTGGGCTGTTTGCAGGGTTCAAATGAAAATGCCCATTTATTCATGTCATTTATAGTCTTTTTAAATTTGTCTAAATTGTTCATTCTGTAGCATATTTCACAAACAGCGTTGTGGAACATAGAAACATAGCTATTCATCGACGTGAACTGTCTTTTGTGCCTTAAAATATTTATATAGGTCTCATGTGACATTGATTTTAGATAGTTTCCAAGTTCTTTAGGATTGCTAAAATCCTCTGCTGGTATAAATGTTCCTTTTGGTAAGATTTGTCTGCTCTGACCCTTTAGGCCCCCGCCACGAGATACCAACACTGTATCGTAATCAAAATTATCAAACACTTTCTCAGTAAAGTAATTGTTACAGAAGGAATTTTCAAAAGCTAAGTAAAATTTATAGCTGTTAATTAATTGAAAACAGTCATCGTGTACAATCCTTTTGCCACACATCCACTTAGTGCCACATTCTCCAAGAATATCTACATCAATATATTTCCTGAGTTCTTCTACATACCTGACTCTCTCAGCTGGAGTATTGCAATGAGACATTATAATTAACGCCGTTTTGGTTTTCTGTTGCATAATGTTTTTAAAATCAGTATTGTTTAATCCTGCTACAGCTTTTATCTCACCATATGGTAAATGAATGTCAGCAATATTTTTGTCATATGTCATAGTCCAGTTAAACACATTGCTTTGATTCCACACGGTACTAAGTTCATTATATCGGTAAGGTGGTTCATGTTCAGAAAATATCCAAACTTGATGTTCTGGTCGAGTAAATGGCATTTTTTCTGGAATAAAGTGACCAGTAAAAATTACTACATCACTTTGTCTAGCATCAGTACTAATGTATGACATTTTGCAATTATCAAACATACATCCTCCAAATCCACTTCTCATTGCATCACGTCTGTATGTTACAAATACGGGAGGATTAAACCATGTTATTTTAAATGTTTTAGCCACATTCTGTCCGGCCATCATTCGGGTTATATTTTCGGGAAAATAATTCTGCAAAATGTCAACCAACAACACATCACAAAAATAGTATATATTATCTTGGAGAAATAAAGAAAACGTTTCAGTGTATTATATACATCGAGTGAAATACGTTTTCAGTTGCTTATGCAAGCAATACATTTATCAGTCAGAGGATGTACTTACTAAAATTGCTTATTATATACCTATTTTAAATGATTTTATAATAATGTATGTGAAATATTATTGTTACTAGGTACTTCATATACTTACACTGGAACTTAAAACATTTGGAAAATAATACATCATTAATGACACTTTATATCCAATAAGCAAAACTGCAAATGAGAAGAACATTTTTCGAAGATAGTTGTAAATCCTCATACTTAAGAGAACAAAAATGAATGTGTGCTAATATTTGTATCGCGTTTCCTTACAGGCGAAGGATGAACATTAGATATATAAAGTTTTAAGAAATATTGAGATTGCATCATATCATTTAATGTAGATAAGTTTAAAGTTGTACTTTTCCTTATGAAAAAATTCTTAAGCACGAACAAGTGTCTCTTTAAACACTTAACCTTTTCTCTTCTTTAACAATATTGGTGAAAATTTTACAGTTAACACATATTTGACTTAGCTCAAATGCGTTTTACTTCATTTAGTATAACGAACACGTGTTAATGTGTACCACAACTTTGATCGCACCTTAATATCTTTGTGCCTTTTAAAGGGTAACAATAAATGCTTTTTCACATATTTTCTAAAAAAGAAATTGTTATTTTTAATTTACATGGCTTGTTGGATATTCATTTTATATTCGTATTTACAACGTTTATCTAACCCTATACCCAGTTGGAGTTTTCAGTATCATTTTTAATGATGATGTTATTTAAAGGTTATCAATGCTTTGTACATTTTATTCTGTCTTGAAGTGTGACTCCTTTTTTATAAAACTTTGTATAGCTCATGTTATAGTTAATTAACGAAATAACCTTAATGCTATTTTATGTACTATGTACGTGTATGCCTTAGCATGAAATGACTGAGCAAATCCATCCCATCATACTTTTTGAACTACATTGCTTTTGGCATACATATTAGATTATGACTTGGTGCTTTTTTAGAAATGTGCAAGTTTTTTTTAAGAACTATAAATAAGGACAAGACCATGACTAATAGTAACATTATGCAGTTTGTGTATTCCAGGAAAAATAAAATTAGAATATTGTTATACTTCTAGTATTATTGAAACACTTTAAAGACGAAGTGTCATATTTGTGATGTAATTTGAATTAACATTTTTCTTGTCATGTTTGACAGTCCGGCTGCAAAAAACATTAAAATATTTAAAGGTCCCATTGATTGACAATTTTCCGTTTTTAACATTTGAAAATTATTTTACAAATTTGAAAATTGTTGACGGAAAATACCGAGGCCGATTCCGTAAGGCCATAAAGTTCTCAGAATAACACACCTGTACGGAAAGTGATGATAATAATTCCGGAAACCTACGAGCGGCAGTTTCGGAATCGCGAGCCTCGAGTAACGTCATACCCAGTACAATCGTGGCCGATAACAGGTACTCTTTCAATAGCGAAAGCGATTTTTTCATCCAATTATGCATCTTCAGAGAGGGAAAATGAGGATATTAAGACGTTACCTTATCAGTTTGATCCCTTAACGTATAGAGCGAAGTCCGTGCAATGTTAAAAAAATATTTGATTGTAGTATAAAAATTAAACAGTTTGATCTATGTCGAGTTTTTATATGCAATTGACACCAGTTTCTGTTTCTGTCTGATTCTATCAAAAGAGAAGATATGTTTCATTCTTGAATGTATAAGAAATGTACCATGCAAATGTATCGAAACGATCTAGATCTACAAATGCACATGTGTTACAAACTATTCAATTATGGACGATATTATTTCCATTGACGATAAAACTTGCCTCTGAAAATGAGAACACAAATGCTCGATGTAATTACAATATCTAAAATGAAGATTTCTTGTGAGTAGTTTTAAGAATTAGATCTATAATTATTTTAAGAACATAAATGAAAATAGTTTTCACAATTTTATTGGTTGAAAACAAATTTTTTACGCAAATCCATTAAAAATATCATTATAGGCCTACTTAAAAACATCTATCTAAATACGTATCCAATTTCACTCATAGAAAACATTTCATCAGAGTACATAAAATTTGTCACCAACAGCCAAAAAGATGTTTTTTCTGAACATTTATAGGGTTGCTGGAAACTTTCATTTGCTGATTCACTTCTTATCAAGTTGTATAAATGTAATATGACTAAATAATATTTTCATGCAGACTTTACCATACATTATAAATGGTAACTCGAAGGTTAGTGACAAATAATGTATATGTATAAACGTTATATAGGCTTATCATTCATTTAATATATGCTTCGTTTTTATCACAGTGATAAATAAATTCATGTTACCTAGATCGTTTACATAAAAAGGTAGCATAATTTGAATTGGGCACTCTGCATATTGTTATGTAATTATCAAATGCACATGACCAATTGCCAATTGACAACAAATCATATCGCATCCTTTGTTGTGAATTATGCTCTTGGGCTAGATCAACTGAAATTCCTTCAATGGTTAGATCTACGCTAATTATTTACCATGGCAACGTTGTCAAAATGAGACATTGTTTGTGTAATTTAATTTATTGAAAGCTAAAATGTTTGAGGATTTTGGATGACTGAAGTGTTCCGCAACATGTCAGTTAAAACTTCAGGTACATTGTACTACATAATTGTTTGAAATTATTTGAATATAAATGCCAGCCCTTATACAGCCTATATCTTAAAAACGAATATGTGTCTTTAATAATATCATATTGTCCTTCATGAAAAACATTTTGTGACAAAAGTTTCAACCTAACATGCTCGTGATATGTTTTGGCATGATTTAAGTTAGGCGAGAAAAGTTGCACTTGGGAAATCTAGATGTAGATTGGATAAGTGTGTAACAAATAAATTCGTAATACATCATTCTGCCTAAAGAAAATAATTAAAGTATCATACATCGGCTTCTACAAAGGCCGAATTTAAAATACATTTTCTGTCTTTTCTTGTCGTGCATGAGCGGACTTTGAATCGCTAGGATCGTACCACGCAGTCGCTACACTTTAAACGTTCGTCTCACAGGCACATGCAGTTTGGACCCCTAAAACTCATTTTTATTAAACATCCCGGACCGACTAAAAAGATGTATAATACGTATTATATATGCTTGATAGTCGGTCCGGGATGTTCTATAAAAATACTTTTAGGGGTCAAAACGTAATCTGACTGTGGTCCCTCTATTGTCTTAACCACAAACATTTCATATTAGAGTCCCTAGGGAGCTGATGCAAGCTTATACTTTCACTCCGCTTGTTGCTGCATCCACCCACAACACACATAGAGCCTCCCATTTCACAGAAATAATATAAATAGATAGTTAATCTTGTTTTTACACTGAGTTTTGTATGCTTGGTAACTATAATCAATGTCGCGGATCTTTATCAAGTACTTGGGGTGACGTCACACGGGAACTTTTCCAATATTTTACGGAAGTCGCCGAGGATCATAATATTTGCGTTTCGGTGAAATACCCGCCAATTCGTATCGGTGATTTATGTCCCGATAAACACGTTTTTTGTCGGAAAATTCCGCCCAACTGGGTTCAGTGCACTTTATTTATAAATGGCTTAGAAAATATCAACCGGGAAAATTTTCAATCAATGGGACCTTTAACACCTCCAAAGATAACAAGAGCGGGCACTGTCAACGTCACTTATGTACATTTAACTTGACGATGACTTATAATAATTAATTTTCATAAAATTGTATGATGATATTTTTTCTAATAAAAAATAAGCAGAGAGAAAGGTAGAAGTGATAGAGATTAGTCGATGAAAGCAAGAAGAGAATTGGAAGGAGAAGACGAAAAGATCTCACATTCTTGTTCATGCAATATTTTTATGAAATATCTTAATTGCTCTGACAAAAAGAAAGTAGATATAGAGTAGAAAAAGATGAGAAAAAGGAAACAAATGGATGATTATCATGTCTTCATGTCATGCTTAACAAAATTACAAAATTAATACGTATTTACATGTACATGTACTTTAATATTTTTTATCATTTCTTGTTCTATCTCTTCTTTTATTTTGTTTTTATTTCAATGTATTTTTTTAATAATGGCCGGATGCTACTTCATCCACATCTAAACCTAGAATCGACCATTTTAAGTTATGATGTTCTATTTTGTTCTGCATTATAGCAATTTCTTGTTCGAGCCTTATTCTGGATTTTAAAAGATTAATAAAAGAGGTAAAGTTTGGTGGTTCTTTTCTTAATTTTGTTTGAAAGATTTGATATTTTGCTAAGAGTAAAGGTGAAAAAGGTAAATTTTTCCCCAGTTTAAATCCTTTTCAAATATATTTTTCCATTTTTCTTCAGATTTGATTTCAGATTTACCTTTTAATTTCAGTTGTCTTTTATAAAGAAGTGTTTTTGTTGATTTCGATTTCATAAGAAGTTCAAGCATAGTGTCACATACCTCTTGATTTCTGTTTTTCTGTTTTAAGCCTTCTTTAAAAGATATCGGTATTGAATGTATAAGTTTAATATATCTAAAATATTTACTATTTCCTATATTATATAAGTACTGAAAGAAATCAAATGAATAGAATTTCTTTGTTCTGTAATCGAAAATGTGCCCCAAATATTTTATTCCCTTCTGAAACCAATTGTCGTAGAAAAATGAAGTATTTTCACTTTTAATTTTTGAATTATTCCACAATATCTGCTTGTTATCCGTTAATTTACAATCATCCAATTTTATGTCATTCCATGCCGTCAATATGTCGCAAAGGAAACACTTGAAGTCGTTTCAGTTTAATATCTTTATTTGTTAAGTTACTTTCAAATATCAGTTTTCCGCCAAAACATTTTAATAAGGGTTCGAAAAAAACATTCCATGAGGGACTGCTATTTTCGTTTAGAAATCGTTTTATCCAGCACGTCTTTAAAGAATTAAGAAACATACCTATATTTATCATTTTAATTCCCCCCTAACTATAGTCTAATTCTAAGGCCTGTCTTCTTTTTATCCCATAAAAAGTTATACATTGTTTTATTTATATCATTTATGATGTATTGTGGTGGGTTTTGAAGAACTGTCAGTGGATATATTAATTTTGGAAAAGCGAAGGTCTTTATTACTGTTGCCTTTTCTTAAAAGTGTAAGTTTACGGTGTTCCCATTGTTTTTAACAAGATTTGAAACTGTCTAATTTAGGCTATAAATTAGGTTTTAAGTTTCTTTCTTTATTGTTGGTAAAGGTCATTCCTAAAGTTTTTGCAGAGTCAGAAGTCCACATAAAATTTTGATTTGTTTTTGCTAGTGATCCAATGCGTAATACTGTTGTTTTGTTGAAATTCAATTTTAATCCGGAGATGTTACCAAAGTCTTTGATTTATCTTTACTCCTATTATTTCCTTATCTTTGTTTATATAGTTACTGAGCGGCTCTACTGCAATGAGAAAAGGCGAGAAGGTAATGGGCATCCTTGTATTAAACCTCTTTTTATTTCAAATGATATATGACCGTTATTAATAACAATACTTTGAATGTTGTGATAAAATAGTTTCACCCATTTCGTAAAGGAATTACCAAAGTTAAACTTTTCTAAGCATTTAAAAAGGAAATTGTAGTTTATGCTATCAAAAGCCTTTTCAAAATCTGCAAAAAGTAATAAACCTGGTTTATTTCTGACTTGCATATGTTCAATTGTCTCAAATCTGACATTTTCACCTATATATCTGTTTTTCATAAATCTGGTTTGTACTGGATCAATAATTGAATTCATGACCTTTTTAAGACGATTAATGATAGCTTTCGTTGCAATTTTATAATCAACATTTAAAAGACTGATCGGTCTCCAGTTAGAAAGTAGTAGTGAATCTTTTCCATCTTTTGATCTTAAAGATATTATTCCTTGCTTTTGTAACGTTGTAAGCTCGTTTATTTCATACGAATGATTTATAGAAGCAATAAAATAATCTTTAAGTAATGCCCTTAAGGTTTGATAAAACTCGCTTGACAAGCCATCTGATCCTGGACTCTTTTGGTTTTCATTTCATTTAACGCTTTTAGACATACTCAGTAAAGGGCCAATCACAAATATGTTTTTCTGCAGCCGTAATTTTCCTTGTTAAGTTTTCTGGAGTACAGTTGTTGATAAAAACATTTCTCTGCACTTAATATTTCATTTTGATTTGTAATTATTTTGTTTTCTATCTTGATTTTGTATATAGTTTTCCTCTCAGCATTTTTCCTTTCGAGATTTGCAAAATATGTACTGTTTTTGTCATTTTCCTCTATGCTTACTGCTTTACTTTTTATCAATTGTTCATTTATTTTTAAGTCATTTAATACTTCTAGTTCATATCTTTTGTTGTTTAGATTTAATTTGTTTTCTTCTGAGTCTACATTCTCTAATATTTTCCTTTCCATGGATTCATTGTCATTCATAAGAGATTGTTCTTTTTCTTCAGTTTTCTTTTTCTTGTTAGATATATATTTTATTGTTTCATTTCATATAGTACCTATTATCAATTCCCATAAGGTATAAGAATCAGCTGATCTATTTATTTCAAAAACCGTGACTAAACGATCATTTATTTTAATTTGAACAGATGCAAGTCTGCCTACTATTATTTCTTTAAAAATTAATTTTTCCTCGGTGATGCTCTTATCGAATAAGAATGCTATCCCAGCTCTATTGCTTTTATTGCCGCTAAAAAGTGACGCCCCGTTCCAATCTCTTTTCCATTTAGCAATTAAATCAGTAGAACAATGTGTTTCTTGAAATAATTTTATTGAGCATTTTTTGTTTTGGAGCCACTGAAATACTTGTTGTCTCTTTTTGATATTTCCTAATCCGAGAACGTTGATAGAACATATATCAAATGTTTCCATAATCGCGTATTGACTCGAAAATATATGACATTTTATATTTTTATATTTTATGTTTCTTGGCCTTATAAAAAGCAGCAGGATCCAAACTATTGTAAGCCAAAAATGATATTCATGAAATATGTTTACAAACACCGGTTCCTGTGACTAAGCATGAAAAGGTTGACCTATGCGGACACTAACGTTCTGTATACTTTTAGGTGCAGAATCGTGCATTTTAATTCTAGTACATGTATTCTGCCGATTTCAAGTTTTACAAATCTCAAAAAGTTGAGCAGTCTCAGTAGAATAAATTAGACTACACATATTGAATAATTAAAAAGGAATAATTATCAATTTTTAATGGGCGGCTTTATCATTCAATGAAATCTAGGCGTGAACGGTTTCCTTTGTTGGTGTAATTATGATGTGCAGTATTGTCTTAAGTAAAGCCGCTTGAACTAACAGCAGGGAGAGTCAAACATGATAACAGCAATATTTAAACCGACGCCTGTTATACAGTTACATGTCTCGTGCTCTAATTACACTGGATTTGGGCGCCGCCTTTGACACGGTTGACCACGATATTTTAGTACAAGTGTTAAACTCTCAGTACGGACTATGTGCAGACTCAACAGGATTGACTCTTACCTTAGGCCACGCAGTTGTAGTGTAAGTGTTGAAACCGCTGAAACAGGCTATTCAAGAACTAGAAACTTTGATGAAATAGAACAAACTTAAAATGAACACGTCAAAAACTGAATTTATCTTGTTTAGTAGTAGGCAGCAACTAGTCAAATGTACAATGACAGAAATTGACATTGCTGACAAAGTTAAGTCAGTACACTGTATAAGGTATTTAGGGGCATTCTTAGATGAAAATCTTATTTTCAAGCATCATGACAAGAGAAAATGTTGGACTGCAATGAATAATTATCTTAGAATAAAAAATATCAGAAAATATCTAACCAGTGAGGCTACTAATTCTCGTACTATCACTTGTCATTTCACATATAGACTATTGCAATGCAATTTTGTACGGTATATCTCAGTGTGAAATTCAAAAAATGCAGAAGATACAAAACATGTGTGTCAAACTTGTTTTGATACTCAGAAAGTATGACAGTTCAATACAAGCTCTTCTCCAACTACATTGGCTTCCTATAAAAGCTAGAATAGAATTTAAGATTTTAACCATCATATTGATCTGTTCAATTGGCCGAGCTCCATCGTACCTTTCTGAATTATTATCAGAACGAGTTCCAAGACGAAGGATAAGGTCTTCAGACTCCGTTACAGTTTGTTACGATGTACCATATAACAAGCGTATAACATTTGCTGATAGAAGCTTTCAAACTGTAGGACCAAAACTATGAAACAAATTACCAGTCGACGTAAAATATCTGATTCAATAGACATATTTAAGAATAAACTCAAAACACTGTTTTTCAGAAATTTTGAATCATGGTTTTAATTACATTTGCATATCTGTGTAGACGGACTAAATAAGGAAAGGTGCTGAAGTCTGTAGTTGCGATTGATTGATTTATGTTTTTTATGTATTGTTGTTTTCTGTAACTTTTTACATGTATGATTTGCTTATTTGTTCTTTTATCTAATCATAGTAATTTTAACTTTATGTACAACGCCATTGGATAAACTTTGTGTAAAATTACGCGTTTAATTAAATAAACTAGTTTTAGTTTCAGTTTCAGTTTCGCGTCTTTTCACCTATAATTATTTACATTGTATCTATTATTATGTCTTGAAGGAAAGCACTTTCCGAATATTTTCTAAAGAATGAATATATATGTTTTTCTTATATGCACATCGCGTATATGCAAGTCATGAATGCAAACCGTAACTTTCCGTAGACTTTGAAAAACAGAAGTCAAATCATCAACTTTGATTAAATTAAAAGTTTAAATGTGCAATTCATTATGAAAGCTCGACTTACGTGCTTGTTTTATTTTATTCATTTGTTTTGCAAATTCAATGAATAACATACATGCCACTTATTAATTATATTCTAACACATATACTTTGCGTTCAACTTTCAATAACGCACATCTAGATTCTGATATTAACATGAATATGTCATGCCGTATTTTATGACTTTACGAACTTGCAAGTACGTTTACATATTTCAGTTATATACGGGGTAGTATTACCCACCAAATGAGATCATTGATACTACCGAAATTCACCGTGTCGTTCATTCTCTTTCAGTACGCACGTGCATTATCTGGTTACATGTCGTTTCGCTGGAGTCGTTGGCGAATATATTATAATTACACCTACAAATTCAAGTTAATTGGAAAACATAATTGTTGAAGATAAGCATGCCAAGATGCCCAATCCTCTTCCGATGAGCACCTATATGTGCCTGTCTTCGCAAGAAAGTGTTCAAGTTTGACTTAATATAATCACATAAATTCAGAAGTTATTCAGAAAACGTGAATGTAAATTTCAGTCATATACGTGATAGTATATCTAGTTTCCAGTATCTGTAAGTATACACAATACCGTTTTTAGCAGTATACGGACTCTCGTATTTCAGAATATATAATAATTATGGTTATATCATCACCTAGATTCACGTATTTTCAAGTGTACGGACTGCCATTTTTTTCGGAATATACGGATTTATGTGCACACTTCCTAGTTTCCCATATTTGTAAGAATACACAATACCGCATTTTAGCAATGTAATGACTCAAGTATTTCAGAATACACAAGCAAACCTGTGTTAAAGACCACCTTTAAATAAAAACCACCATCCGAAAAAAGAGCAGCATGGAAAACATTGTGCGCCATTCAATTATTTAGCTTCTTTCTAAAAGAGTGGTCATTGTTCACATGTTCGTATATGGTCGTATATCTAGATTCCTGTAGTTTTAAGAGTACGGACTGTCGTGATTTCGGAATATACAGACTTGTGTGCACATTCCCGTATTTCAGTCATATACGGAATATTATATCTAGTTTCCAGTATTTGTAGGTATACACAATATCGTATCTTAGCAGTATACAGACTCTCGTTTCAGTTATGTTTGTTTGTAAAAAGAATAAATTGCAAGCAAACATAATAATTTGTCTTATTTACATATTTGTTGTTACTGAAAATGAGTTCATAAATGTAATAATCAGGAAAGAGATTCATATAAGCTGTAAAGCTTTCTTTCAATCCTCGATGCTGTTTATAAATGTATTGTATTTGTTCATGCTTTGATAAACGAATAAATAATGTTAAAACTAAACCGTATCTTAATAAAATTGGGATTTGCAAGCACATTTCCGTATTTCAGTTTTGGTCTTGTAGCCGATACCGGAATCTAGCAAAATGATAAGCGCCTTCGAGTATAAATATATCTGTGTTTTCAAGTAAACAGTCCCGTAATTTAAGAGAATACGGGATTTCTTTTATCAGGATTAACGTATACTAAAGTATACTGAATACATTATATCAGTAATATACGTACTTGAAGCATATACGACCCCGTACACCTCCGTATTCTACGTTTTTCTTATTTTCCCGTATATTGATAAAATACGCAGTCTCGTACCCTCCCGTATATTAAGACCATTTTCCGCAGTGTAAATACATTGAACGTGCTGAAGGAAATTCAAACTGCAAACAGTGAGTGATTAATATTCAATAGAAGTGTACTGCCAAAGAACCATAAACGTGTATTGCCATATTTTTAAATAAGCTCTATTTTGCTTATGTCCATTTTCTGACAGATTACCTTGCTCCAATAAGCAACAAGAAATATGTGATACAAGATTATCACAGCGGGCCGTAGAACAGTGTCTTAACTTGATAAGTGTTTACCAACTTTAAGTCCTTTTTAAGCAGCCAACTTGTTTAAAATCAATGACTTTGATTGATGATACCAACACTCAACTTTCTTGTTGAAAAACATAATAAAGCAGATGTGATACGTCATGATGTTGATTGGTTTAATTGTTAATAAATGCATGTTTAGGAAAGCTATATGCAGCTATTCACGCTACGCTTAGCAATCGAGTTAATATATTGTTTATTGTTCAGTGGCTCTACAATGATTTACTATTACTAACATACTGTAGTGTGATTGCGTATAGAAGTTTTCATAACTGGAGTCGTGGTAACATAATGGATCCACTTTATCGGAAGATAACGGCCTGTTTGACCGATACCGGTGTTTTATACATGCCGAAAAATAAAAAAAAAACTGTTCACTACTTTCTAAACGTTTTAAAGAGAGGTATTAAATAGTCTGACGTTTAGATGAAATAAAAATAAAATAATAAAACTTTTGATATTTTAAGGCTACACATTGAACAGTGATGTTAACCTATTTCTAATAATTTTTTAAGGCGATTTTCATGTATTTCATAATATGTGTGCAAAGAACTATCAACTACCTCACTTACATACCCGTTTTACCGAAACCGATGTTGTATAATGGCCGAACAATAAAAATTACCACTTCTATTTCAACATTTAAAGAGACGTATTATTGATATGAAGTTTACACTGGATATAATATCAAAGAATCAACCTTGACGTTCTTAAAGCTAGATATTGAACAGTGATGATAACCCGTTCTTAATTTTACCTGCTTAGACAATTTTCATTTATTTCATAACATTTGTGCGAAGAACTATTCACTACTTGTCAAATACGGTCCGCAATGTCCTTAATATCAGTTATAATTAATATTATAGTTTTTATATTTATATAATAATTTATATATTTTATTATATGTGAAATTGTTCATTAATGAATTTTGCACGTGATATAAGGTCTAAGATGACACCTGACAAGCAGGTTTAACAGCAAAATGTTTAAAAAATTAAAATAAAAACCTGCATCGTTCGTGCAGAAACAAGGTTGGGTGAACCTTTGCATTTACTGACTGGCAGTGTAATCGAATTAGATGTATCGATTTATTAAAGATTTGTAAACAAATGCTAACGTCACTTTCTAACTTATGCGGTAGGACAGTAGGATGTAATCTGGTGCTATATATGCACATTCATTATTATACTTTGGTGTGTCATGATTTATCGTTTTGGCTTTTACTTTGAAAATTTGCCATTGATTGACTTTAAAATATTATCATTTTGTAAAATTTTAGTGTTCCTAATATATTCATACATTATTTCGAAAAGTAGTCGATAAACCATTTTTATATTCACAAATTATTGTCATATGCACCATTTGAAAACACGGGCAAAGTTTCATATGGGGTTGTACTGGAAATAAGCAGACCTTTGAATGAACTTAATCCATGCCGTCTGAATTTATGTTAAGTTTAACTGGATACCACAGGAAATATAGCATATGAAGATAGAGCACAATCTTTTTAGTGGTTGGAGTGCATCTTTTATTATTTTTGATATCTTCCTTTTACATCAAATATTTTTATCCTAATTTAGTTTAAACAATATTTATTTTCAATCGATCGTGCACAGTACAATACATGTATGTAGTAAGACAATGACAAACGTACAAACAGACAAACAGTTATTCTATAGAAAAGGATTTGAAAACAAGTCTTTTTAAAGACTTATATCTATTTCCCCTAGTTTAGATGTCATAATGTTGTAGTATACTTACACTAGTAGTTCACGTAAAGAACATTTGGAATTAGTGACTTATAATGAAGAACGGATATATTTTGACATATTAGCTTGCTCACTGTGAGACAGATTCAGTGGAAATAAACTAAAACATAGTTAACGCCACTGTGAAAAAACTATTGTTTCATATTTCTGTATCAAATATGTACTTTGAAAAATATCTGTAAAATCATAAAATCAAGAGGGGTGTCTTGTAGTAAATTCCTAGTTTTTTATTTCTTTTAAATGGCTTAGTAAACAGACACTTCTAAAACAATAGTATGTTGATAATGGTGTAAACTATGTTTTAGTTTCTTTATTTCCACTTATTCTGTCATACAGTCTTTGTTCGTCAACGAGTAAGAAAATGTTTCAAAATGCATCAGTTCCTCATAATAATTCACTATTTTATGGTTTACTTTACATGAATTATTAGTGTCAGTATACTTCAATAGTATTGCATCCCAACCAAATACTATTTTATACTAGGGGCTGACCCAAGATTTCAGTTTGTTGGTGGGGGGTATTTGTGTTAAATTTCGTTTCTAAGCCTAATAAAATGGTTGCGGTGGTGCAGTAATGGGTTAAAAAATGTCCGCTTACAGATAAAAGGATTTACAACGAGTTAATTAAACCACTCATTAGCGAAGTGCTCTAGGATTTCTAGCTCACAACTTGTATCTCGAAACGCACTTTTTCAGACTCGAAACTCGCTTTTTCCAGCTCGAACCACACTTTTGCTAACTCGAAACTCACTTCTTCTATCTCGAATCTCACTTTAAACTATTAAAGATAAAACAATTTACACGGACGAATTATTACATTTTGATGTGTAAATGTGTTCAGAAAACATGTCGAAAAAACATCATTTCTTAGCGGATCTTTGACAAACAAACTTTGAGCTCGTAGGGATAGTTAACAAATAGGTTTCTACGAACGTTTTGTTGTGTAGTTTTCTGCTGATAAAGCGTTTGAACGCTGGTATAGGGAACATAGAAATGTGTGAAATCTTTTTATTGGTTAGTGTGTAAATGTTTCTTAATGACACATAGTGGAAGGGTTATTTTAACTAAGATGCAGTGTGTGGGTGTAAGGTAGTACCTTCTACAAGTGATCTTTCACTAACGGGAAGTAACGTAGGAGCTAAGATACATAGTGATAATACCGTTTACCAAATGAAACTTAATTCTCACCTTTTTTACAATCTATTACTTATTAGGTAAAACGTTTAATAGAAGTGTACCATGAATTATAACATATTATCATAAAACACCATCACGCTTATTATGATAGTTATTAAGGCATGATTCACAACGACAAGTTATGATATCGCTTTTTAATATTTTATTTGAATTAACAACAAATTCATATTAAAGCTTTAATACGAGATAAAGGTTTACAATTTTTAAAAGCATACCTTCAACACATTAAGGAACAAACATTACTCCAAAATACTTTAAATACATATGTTAATTGTATCTCGTAATGTTACTCACGGCCCACGCACTTACTACTTATTATTCATTCAAGAGCTCTTCCATTCGTTTCTGAATGTCAATGGAGTATTTCTTAGTGATATTATTTTGAATCCATTCAGCTTTAACATCTTTGACACTATTTTCTCTATAGTGATGCACCAATCCAATCTTAGGACTGACAGTATGATCAGTCCCATTTAGTTTCCAGGAAAAATGAATGCCTAAAATATCCGTTTTGTCAGTTACGGCAAAATATTTTGATCTTTTGTGCTTTTTGTAGATACGATCTTCTCTGAAAAACCATGACTGTGTTATAAGTCCTGGGATGGTATTCGTATCACTATTATTTTTAAAGAAAAAAACACTCCGAAAATTGTAAGTAGAAGCCTTTGGAAGTCTCATCAGCATATCGTACCATGTTCTATCTTGTTGTTCTTGGGGAATAATAAACTCATCAACATCAAGAACTACTACGTATGAACTGTATCCCTTTGTTCGGTAAAGACAGTCATTCAGGGCTGCCAATTGTCCGCAATAGTGCAATTCCTTTTCAGTGTAGTTGGAGTAACAGAGATATGACGGCAATGTCCAGTTCATGATGACAACATAGCCCTTATTTTGGTAAGTTTGCAAAAGTTGCGAAACATTCTTCGTACAGCTGCGAACATACACATAGAATCTCTCAACTCCTAATAAGATATTCATTTCAAGCCACTCCATAATGCGCTGTTTTTCTTTGTACATATAGTGAAGCGGAGACAAGCATACGGTGAAGTTACGTCTGATGGTCTTTGTTGGAATCTTTTTAACATTCAGCATATTACTAGTTGTGTCAATGTTTGTCTCTTTCGAGATAGATACTTTATACGGCACTTGAGGCGATTTAAGACCACACAATATAAATACTGCTTTATTTCTGAAAGTAAAAAAAGAACTTACTGCGATCTATAACAGTTATCATGATATACACACTATCCAAAATTCCTCACAAAGCCTCGTTTATGAGAACGTACATGTACAACATCTTAAGTCTTTTCTTTTGAGCGATACATCTAATTATGGAAACTTTGATACATATCATCCAATGCAACCAATACAGTTTGCCAATTGCAACTACAATGGTTACAAACTATAGGCATGATATACGCGATGCTCTAGTTTGTCTATCGGATAACCTTAATTTACGTAATGGTTATATTGTACTCAAGTCTAAATTGATGTTTTTTCTAAACCTGGGGGAACTAAGTGCACATTGCTGATTTACTGTTACACTGTTATGAAGAGACTTGTATTATAAGTCAGTCGATTGAAACACAAAGTGATATAATTGATGCAGTTATCAATAAATCCAGATACTCGGATGACATTACCAACATTATAATAATATCTACTTTTCTGATATGAAAAAAACGACATATCAGTCCATGATACCATTTTCAGACATGCATCTAAGCAATGCTTACCGTGTGTGAAATATCTTCTAATATGTATGACAACAGAGGCGGTTTTAATTTCAATATAGAAAATTGTCCACATTTTGGTGGAGATGTTCCCCTTGCTACAATGTACGGAGTAAACGGATCACAGCTTTTTTCATTTCGTTAGGACATCTTCCATTTAAGAATATGTAAATACGAGAAACATTTAAAACGACCCAGAGTGTTAAAACAACAATTCTATGGCTAACATAAATTGTGGAAAACATTTATCACATTTTGCACTAAATCAGTATAAATGACCTTTACCAAAATTAAACGTTAGTTAAGTCTGGTACCAAGCATGTGGATAAAGTAGTATCCAGATGGTGCAGATATCCATATAAAGGAAGTCAATGCCTTAGGCCGGAAAAAGAGGAAATGTTTTTCAATAAATGATGCCAGTATGATGTGTTTGTCGGAAAAGTAGTTTAAGATAAAGTTACTTAGGCGCCCGTTTGAGCAGTTTCTCATCTTTTTTGAAAAAATTGTTCAGAATGGATACTGGCCTGAAGACAACCCAGCATGTACTGAATAGTAATATTAATAAAGGGTACATGTATATGACAAATTACGATCATAAAAATAGAATTACATGTAGTAGAATACGTACGGTTTACTATGATGTCCAGGAATTATTAATACCTCTGCCTTTATATATTTCGATTGTGTTCCGAAATATCGGAGAAGGCAATACAATGTAGGAGATATTAACTTTGTTATGCCAATAACACGAACTGTATGATTCCTGAAACAGAGAACAATATTAAATTCAAATTTGTGTTGAAAATTTAAACTTTACGAATATGTGGATTTCCTGTTTGAATCATATAAACAAATGAACCTGGTCCAATTGAATTGAAAATGACGATTGAAATATAACATAAAAGTTTTCCATTTGATATCCACTATCTGCTTTTAACCTCAACCGAAAGGCCATGGAGACGGGTCTTCCTGGCGAATGATTTGTAATCAGATTTATATTATCTGAATTCTAAATTGTTTTGAGTGTCTGCATTCTTTGATAATTTAAGACCTAATAAAAATTAACCATAATTATGTTTATCATGTAATTGTGTTTGTATAAGAGTGTACAGCAAACCCAAACCTTTTCGCGATGATTTTTATCACAATTTTACATGTGTTCCTGTTTACTGGTGCAAGCGGTGTATTATAAGCATTAGTGAAAAATTATACAGGGCTTTTTTACCGCTAACGATGTGATTTATATCTGTCTTCTAATGCATATTGGAATGCGTAAATGTTACGAAATATTGGATATGGATAATGACATTTCATTTTCACTCTCAGCTACATAATTATTCATTATTGTAGAACTTATAAGTCTAAAAGTTCCAATAACTGTTTTAAGTAGGTATTCTTATGATTTTAAGTTAAAAACATCGAAATGATGGGTATTCTGAAGTTAATATTTATTTTCATGCGTAAATCTGAAAGTATATTTGTTCAAAACGATCAAAAACGGATATTTCTGAAAACAATATCATGGTTTGTGTGTGTGTGTGTGTGTGTTGTGTGTGTGTGTGTGTGTGTGTGTGTGTGTGTGTGTGTGTGTGTGTGTGTGTGTGTGTGTGTGTGTGTGTGTGTGTGTGTGTGTGTGTGTGTGTGTGTGTGTGTGTGTGTGTGTGTGCTTGCACTGGGGCTGGGGCCCGTCCCCCTTTGGGGAGGCTGCGTTTTTGGTACGTGGCATTCCCTGTTTGATATTATTTTTGTTTTCATATTGTCAAAGCAAGCGCTCGTAAATGACAAGTTACAGTTTAATACATTTATTGTGTATCATATGGAAATAGTAAAGGGTGTAATTTTCGTACGCTAACTTTTCGTTATCGCTAATGTCAAATGACAAAAGGTTATTCTTTTTTGTAATGAAAAGTCTTTTTATTTCCGGAAAATGTATAGATGTTTAGTCTTTAAATAATTCTAAAACGTCATAGCTCTACCTCAAACTATTTTTCCAGATTCATCGGATACACAATTTAAGACCCCGTACGGACATTGAAACGTTCCGCTGTTGTTTAGCAATAACCTAGTTATGAATGGGAAATGTGAGTTTTGCGACATCCGACCCTACCTATATAATGTATAGTGAAACCCACAATTTAACGAGTACACAGTGACGATTGGGGAATGATAACAAGTGATTAATCTAAGCAGTTTTAAGTCACTATCAACTGTAGCAGTCACATATCCAAGTAACATTACGAAGATAATTAAATAAAAATAACTCTGCGAATAAAAAAAAAAAAAAAATTTAATAATAAAAAAAAAAAAAAAAAAAAAAAAAATTTTTTTTAAAAAAAAAAAAAAAAAAAAAAAAAAAATTTTTTTTTTTTTTTTTAATAAAAAAAAAAAAAAATTTAAATAAAAATAATTTTTTTTTTTTGGAAAGGCCCCAAAAAAAAAAATATTTATAATGTACAAATGTACATCTCTGCGTTAAATAAGATGTTATTATTATCATATGACGTTTGAAGAATTACCCGACAGCCACCCCGCGTCATGACGTATAGGACTTATGAACATTCATATGGACATGGAGTAAATGCAGTGATAATTGTAGACATAATTACTCAAATAAAGAGTAGGTGTTTGGCCTTATATGTTCAGGATATGCAAGATTTGTATGCTTAGAATATGATTTAAAAATGATATGAATTAACGCCGTGATTGGTCTGTTTAACTTTTTCTAAATGTTTATATCCTTATAGGGGGTTGTGGGCTTCTAGAGAGGTATGATAAGGGCATTTTTCCAAATTAAACAAGTTTTCACATCATTGGGACTGGGCGAGAGAACATTATTTTATTACACTTTCGTAATTGCATTTCATAACTTTCTTTTCGTTTACAATAGATTCATAGGTTCTTTGGTAAAGAACCTGAAATTGCAAAAACCAAAGAGCTTCCAGCTCTACATCTTCGAAATAGGTATATCTACGCCCCTTTAAGGTGTGCACATCTCAACGTCTCCTGGTCCAATGCTTCACAGATTGGAAGCTATCTGTTTAGATATCTTCCTGGTCGCTAGCCTTAACACAGGAAGTGAATAGTTGTGGGTACCCGAGCCAATTGATGTAAAGTTCTTGTACTCCTTTTCATTTTCGTCAACACCTTCTCTTTTCCACATAGGTCATTTCTAATTGTGCTTGATATTTGTAATTTATTGCTATAAAACGTGGCTTTTATTGCGTCTCCGTTTTAATCAACAATCTTATTAACAGTTATTACTTGACGAAGATGTCTACTCTTTGCGTGGAATATTTCTTCTTATTTTCATAGTCTCGTTAACATGCCCTCCTGTTACTCGAAATCCTTACGACGTCTTCATTTTAAAAGGTTTCAGAAGTTTTTTCTTAATTACTGCTTCTGTTTTTGAACGGTCCACATACAGCCATTTCCATACATTAGCCTCTTTCCCTTATATCCTCTGGCGATGTTCCATTCAATGCGCTGTGTGATCTCGAATTAAAATCGTTCACTATTTCTCCGATAACATCAAGGTAACGATATGTTCTGTTGTGAGTAAAGTGATTATTAACGGCTGAAGAATACATCCTTGACATAGTCAAACCAAAGTTAGGTAGAAACAAACTGTGCCGTCTGTCATCCACGAACGAAATGACAGTGTAATTAGCGAGCGATCAGCTACCTTACAAATCAATAAATGAAACAGCATTATAATTTTCTATTTGCTGGAGCTGGATAAATTTTCAGTTAAGCGTCGAAAAACTACAGTTTGTTTTTTGCAAAACATCGTAAACAGTATAAACTATAAACTACAATATTAGTATATCTATTGACGAAAGAAGGTCAATAAGGTTACAGTCAAGGTCACATGACAATTTGGTGTAGATTTGATGGTCACGCGTATTTATGTATATATGATTACAACTAGTGAAGAAATTCAGGCGCTACAGTGTGAACGTAATTTAAATATGCCTATCGTATGTACATGTAGTCATTCAGAGTGCTTTAAAATGATTCAAGCACTCAGAAATAGTAGGTGGAGTTTCGGATATGGAAGGAGCTCCTTTCGACTTTCTAATGTACTCCCACACAGATGATAAAACATAAAAATAGTATACGTATAGATACAGCAGTCGCAAGAAACAAGTGTGATTTAGAAATCAAACATTGATTTTGATTGTGACACTTTGGGCATCCAACATCATTGAATACATATTTATGTTGCCTGAAAACCATGAAATATTAACATTCTTTGTTTATTACGTTGGCGCTTCTTCATGAAATTTAATGTATGGAGTGTTGTTGCATTTAAAAAGAAATATGACAAATATAAAATATTTTCATAACACTGTCACCTGTGCATCTGACATAAAATGTGTTACATTTCCTTTAAGGTATAACATTGAATGAATTAGCTGAATGTAACTCGCATGACTATGACTTTATCCGATAATAGTTAAAGCTCTCTTTTTTAATGATATTTTATTAAACTAAGATCATAAAGGTTTGATTCCTCAGTGGGTCAAATGTTTTATTTACATCTAACAAAACAATAAATGAAATAAAAGAAAAGTTTTGAACGTTCTTAACATAGCATTTAACACTTTCATCAACATTGTAAGGATGGCTCTTATAAGTGTTCACGAGTTTTTATACTAATGTTTCATTTTCATTAAGAAATCCAAAATTAAATTGATCTTGACTCTACATGATTAGTAGAAATATCTAATTACAAAAGTTTTGAAAATAAAGGTAAACTTTACATGCTATCATAGTATGCAGAATATACAAGTATAGCTGTATCATTTGATACAGACTGAAACTTATCATCATGTGCATCGTCCAGTTGTAACTTATCTTCAGCATGTTGTGATTCCATTTGAAGTATGTACGATCTGAAATCTTCAAAACAAAACTATCATAGCATCAGTTTGATAGTTACCATTTCACTAGATCTATTGGTAGCATTGATCTAACCCAAATTTACAGCTATTTGGAAGTAAATCATCATTTTCAAACACCCACGAAAATGAATTTGATTTAAAATTCATGAATAAACTTTACCTTGAATTATAATGCATTTAAAGTATTTTCAACCTTCATTTCATTTTGGAAAAAAATATTTAAGTCTGATACTGTACATTGGTCAGAGTGAAATTCCTGAAAAGTAAGTCAAATGGCAGAAACATCCCGTTCAACAACCACTCTCTTGCCTTACTTTTCAGGAAATTTGTACATTTTATGACCTTATCTCGCCGAGATCGGCAACCGGATCATATCGACAGAGTGTCTTTGTCGCTAGTTAAATAATATATACTTGCACAAGCTTTATACTCCTGTCGATATTTATATCATGTCTTACAGGAATATGACATTTAAGGCGTCTTGAACCACAAATACTAACATCACTTAGCTTCAAATAACCATATCGCAACAGTCATGTCCTTTCCTGTCTGGAGAGGGTTAAGGATAACCATAGCATTGCCGTTTTGTTATTTTTTATAAAGATGTTTACCTTTCGAGTAGCTTAATAGCACGGTCCAAAAAACAAAACATAGGCAGAGTGTTATTGTACCGCTTACATTCGAACATTCTAGTTCCATCAGTTCTGAAAAGAAATATAAAAAGTTTTATTATTATAAAGTAACTGTAAAAATCAATAACTCAAAAATTTATGTTTGAATCATTACGAAATCTATTTTTATCTTTTGTAATAAAAATAAGCATATACCTTTATCAGATATTAAACATAACTTGCATCAGTTTGTAACCGACTTCACATTTACTATTGAGGTAAAGAAACAACTTGAATAACTTGTGTTTACATGGATTTATTTAGTTTAATCATATTTTATTATATTTGTCACAACTCAATATATACAGAACACATATACAAAGTTGAATCAGCGTATTAGTACATGTTTATACAATAATATTTACTGAACAAATCTATAAAGTATAATACAAAAAAACATAACTATATGGTTTACGGTTTTCTTATGTATACTATAATTTTTAAGACAATATAAAAGGGTTGGGCCACAAGTTTTTACAACATTAGAGATCGGCCCGCCCCTTGACGTCATGCTAATGTTTGATTAAACCAAATAGCGGTTTTTTGTTTACTGTAGAGAGCAGAAGTAAGAAAGAAAAACAACTAAGCCATGATTTTCAGATACCGAAGAGAATAATAATAAAAAGGAAAAAAAAAGCAACATACATGTATATTGTAATATCTATATAAAAAAAAAGATATAATAAAAGAAACAAAACGTTGAAACTAGTGTATGTTATCATATTGATATTGACCCTATCAACGCCCCCACAAACCCGCCGCCACAGCACCCCCACCCAGACCGACCAATAGTTCTCAAGTCAGTTGTATAATTATAATGTATTTAGGGGGCATTGGTTGTAAAACGTCGTGTACTTTTTATGTATGATTGTACTTCAAAAAAAAGTTTTGTGTTCTCCTCATCAGGTATCGAATCGATTCCATGAAGTAGTTTGTTTGTACTGAGTGGATGAAATCTGCGAGTATTAATAAACAATAAACGACGCGCATTTGTATAGTTACTACATTTAAAGAAAAAGTGTTCCGCATCTTCAATTCCGTGTTCACAAGAGCAATCGGGATAATCTCGTAAATTATTGTAAAAGAGATCATTATTTAGGTTACTACATCGGTTTCTTATACGAGTTTGCGTTACAGTATAGAACCGTTCTCCTGCTAGATAGTAGGACGGAACTATAGGTGATTTAAAATTAATTTTCAATTTGTTCTTGAAGGATGAAAGTGTATTAGCATTGCGTGTCGGTAGGTCAAGATTATTCCATAGGTTTATAGAAGCAGGTATTACTGATCTTGAGTATATTTCAAGGCGTCTAGACATAGTAATGAAGTTTGGGCTATTCCTAAGTTCGTAAGTATTAGAGTCACGAACTGTAGGTGGAAAAATATTTGCAAGATAGCTTGGAAGAAGACCATTTTTTTGCTTATAAACTATATAAGTTTTTGAATGGATCTACGATCTGCAAGGGAGACCCAACCAATTTCTTTGAGTAAATTTTGAATAGAGACAGAACGAGTCAAGCCTGTGACTATACGAGCTGCCTCATATTGAAGTTTTTCTAGAGTGTCCTTTTCACATTGGGTACAACTATCCCATACAACTGATGCATACTCAAGTAAAGGTCTGAGATAAGATATATAAATATTTGTAAGAGTACCACGCTTGACTTTGTATTTTAACATTCTCATCGATCCAAGAACTTTAGAAGCTGAGGTAGTAATAGTGTTTATATGTGTGTGCCAACAGCCATCTTGGCTTAAAGTTAGACCAAGATGTTTGTGATCCTCAACAAAGTTTAGGAGGGTGTTATCGAAATATAGGGTTGGTTGACGTAAATTTCTGGTCGAGAAAAACATGACCTCTGTTTTTGAAGGGTTGAATTTTACAAGCCACTGTTTTGCCCAATTTGATATTACTTCTAAATCAGAATTAAGAGTAGCTTCTATATAGGCAGAGTCTGACGAGGAAACAGCAAGCGAGCTATCGTCAGCGAACAGTCTTGCAGTGCTTAGCATTGAATCAGCTATGTCATTTACATAAACAAGGAATAAAAGCGGTCCTAAGACGGATCCTTGAGGTACACCTGCTGTTAGTGGTTTGCTTTTAGAACACGATTGTCCAACAATTACTTTTTGAGATCTATTGTCAAGGTAATCTGTAATCCAGTTGATCAAGTTTCCACAAACACCATATTGCTTAAGTTTAAAAATAATCCCCTTATGCCAAACTCTGTCAAAGGCTTTAGATATATCACAAAAAAAACATACATGTCGCCTTTTTCTCGTCAAAAGATTTACAAATTTGGTTATAAATATCTATTAGTTGATACACAGTACAGTGACCAGGAAGAAATCCAGACTGGTTTTTATAAATGAGATTGTTTGAATTTAGATAATTATATAGATATTTGAAGATTACTCGTTCCATAACTTTACCTACACAACTTATCAGTGAAATTGGTCTGTAGTTAGAGGGTAAAGATTTGTCACCTTTCTTGAATAATGGAATAACATTTGCCCTTTTCCATGAAGCTGGATATCTGTTTGAAGTTATCGATTTATTAAATAAGATGCAAAGTGGTTTGGCTATTGTTTTTGAACACCCTTTTAACATTTTATGACTGATTCCATCTGGACCATTTGCTTTGTTGACATTTAGATTATCTAAAACATCAATGACATCTTTTTCGGAAATAGTAACGTGAGATACAGTTGAAGAACATTTTGAATTAAAATCAGGTAGAGTAGTGTTGGAATCATCCAGTGTTGATATTGATACAAAATAATCGTTCAAAAAAGTAGCTTTGTCTGCGTCAGAAACAGCTATGTCATGATTATTGTTTTCAAGGGGTGGTATTTGTTCTTCCGCTTTGGTATTTTCTTTCATTAGCATTTTAACAATTTTCCAGTACTGCCTGGGGTTGGTAGAACTTAGATCGTTCATAGAAAATTCTAAAGTGTTATAAAATTGTTCACGTAAATGTTTCTTCATGTTATTAACACGATTTCTTATTTTTTTGTAACATTGCCAATCTGCAAAATTGCCAGGTTGAATAGCGATTCTTTTTAAACGGTCACGTTGTCGTGATGCTTTGCGAATAAGTGAGTTATACCAAGGCTTGTCGTTAGGGCTGATTTGTACAACTTTAGTCGGAATACAAGACATAGCAAGACTTACAAATTTTTCTTCAAAAAAGGCTGTTGCCGAGTCTATTGGTTCAGAGTATAAAGGAGACCAGTCGGTAGAATTAAGCAGGTTATTTAATTTTTGAAAATCGGCTTGCTTGTAGTTCCATACACGGCGAGTATAGCATGTTCGTTCCTGGAAACTGCTTTCAATAAATGCATATGTACCAAAATGATCACTGATACATGGAGGAGTTTGGTGCACACCAGAATTTAGAGGTGTAATTGTGTTTGTTATCGCAATGATATCAATTAAGGTACTTGTGCTATGAGTAATTCGAGTAGGTTCTGTAATTACATTTCTCATATTATTAAGAATTAATATGTCACGAAGTCTACGACTTGTTACATTTAGCTGATCTTCATTAATATCCCCGACTAATATGATATTGTTTGAAATTTCTAAGGTCTGTTCAACAAAAAGATTACACCTTTGCCAAAGTTCGGACGGAGAATTTGGCGGCCTGTAAATTGTCGCAATAATGAAGGTTTTATTTTGATCTTTTATCTTAATGCATAAAGATTCTGGTAGAATAGTTTCAAGGTCATTTAAACGTTCTGCCTGTAAGCCTGAATTACAATAAACTAGGATACCACCAGAATGTGAAGACACGTCTTTTCGAAACATATTATCAAGTCCTTCTAGTCTTAGTTGTAAGTCTGAAATGTCTTGGGCTAAATGTGTTTCTGTAAAGCAAACAATATCGAAGTCAAGAAAGTTGTCCTTTATATAATCAATTTTGTTACGAATACTTCTAATATTCTGATGTAGAATAGAAAAACAGCCTTTAACATCCTGAGCTGGTCTGGGATTAGGATGAACATCACCGGCAAGTAAAATAATTAACCGTACAATCGACGCATAGTGGATACTTTCTAAGGTAAGAAATGTCGGGTAAGATTTAAGGAAATGGTAACTAGTAGAACTAGCAAGTGCGTTGATCACAGATAAGTAGTACGATTCATACAAAAAAATAACCGAAGCATACGAAATACGTGATTGTGAGGCCGTGTCGAGAATTGCTAGACTGATATAGTGTAATCTCATAATGAAGCCGTGGCAGATACAATGTATATACTTAGAAAAAATCGAACAAAGATTGTATTTAAAATGTTCGTATTTTAAGTAAAAATGGATTTATATAGATAAACCAAAAATAGATATTTTTTATAAGACTAATCAATCACTGTAGAAAACGAATGAAATTGCGTTATCTCAAGATTTAAGAGCCATGAAAAAGCATTTTAAGTAAAAAGTCTGGTTTAACAATATCGGAACCGATATGTTAAAAAGTCGAATCAAAGATGGTGAGAAGTCAAAACCAAGATTATGAAATGTCGAAACGACGATGTTTAAAACACGATAACACAATGATGAAAAGAGGAAATCACGGTTATGAAGAGCCGAAACTACGACTGGTGAAATGCCGAAATCACGATGTTGGAAAATCAAAACCACTATGGTGAAAATTCGAAATCACGATGGGGAAATGTCAAAACTACGGAACAACGAAACCACGGTGATAAATAGCCGAAAGTGCTTTGATTAAAGTACGAACAAATATCGAATTTTCACCATCGTAGTTTCATTGTTTCGAGTTCTTCTTCGTGATTTCGAACTGTTACCGTCGTGGTTTTGACTTTTTAACGTCGTGGTTATGTTGTTTCGACTTTTTAACATCGTAATATCGTGTGTTCGTTAAACCGGGTTAATTTTGTGCGGCGATGGCCCTAACCGGACACTGTAGTATATAAGCAATGCAGAAATGTATCATCATAAGGGATACCATACTGAATATGATAACAAAACATTATCCTTTAACACATTCCCATTTACACAAATCGAAAGCAATGTGCAAATTCTAAAGCCATATCAGATAAACTAAAATCTAGATATTTACCTTAAAGTTTCGTTCCGCGAGTCATTTTATAAATGTTTGATAAAATAAATATTCGGACTATATATGGCAACGTTTTAGAGATTATTATAGACTCAATGCAAACACCATTCAAGGTAATGGATTTGGTTTTAGAGCAAGCTTAAATTGTTTTCTTACATATTACTGAAATATATCGATCTGCCTTTAACTGCTTACTATCTTACAATTTATGAAAGGTTGAAGCATTTGTAGATCCAAATGAAAATAAGTCTGTAGACCTTTTTGGGCATTCTAAGATATTCATGCCATTTTTTAAATCTCCGTAGGTTTTAACATACAAGGGCATATTTATAACAATAATTTCTGTGATTTTAAGTATAAACTATCAAACAATGTGCATATAATTTAACAGTTGAAGTTAATAAAGTGATAATACCTGTGATAACATTTAATTTGTTATATTATATTTAATTTTTTATTGGTTATAATATTCTTTTTTTCTACTATAATTGTGACATTTGTGCTAAATTAAACGAATTTATTTTTATCATTATATGAATGAATAAATAAATACTTACTGATATGACTTTCCAATGTTTATTGAACAAATATACTTGTTTTAATATACTATATAATGTTTACATCCGAGTGTCATACACATTCGAGCAGCAATAAATTTCAACATGCGTGTTAATTGCAATTCGGTAAAAATATACTTCCGTATTTCTGAAATATACCTTTCGTTTTCCGAATATCCAGCTGGGGAGTAAGTTTTCTGAAACTTTTATAAATCTGTCTTCAGAAATTTTACATAAATATGTCGTTATTGTAATTCCCAGTTGTCACTTACTTCTATTTCAGCAACTGGTCAATATTCAGGAAATTTGATAGATATAAGGTGAACATTTGTGCAAAAATTATCCAGACAACCAATTTTAGAGAAATTGAAGTGTCTATATACATGTATCTACAGTATATGCGAAAAAGGTACTAATTGCAGTTATTCTACTATTCAACATACACTCAGACTCAAACTTGCATGGTCATAGTTTGCTATGTTAGCAAGAATTTCTTCGAAGTTCTCAAACCAAGTCTTAGATATGGCTCCGGACGGACGGAAGCGAACAACGTCAAACCTGTATCAGGTGATTATAACCGATGGGCTCAATGAAAAAGACGGCATACAAATAGTTGATTCACTGGCAGTATGTCTTCTCTGATATGGTTCACAAATACTTGTAATATCAAAGATAAAAAAAAACATTCTACGGAAAAGCTGTCCTAAAATCTTACACTAAAATCTCGATAATAATCCGCGGCTTATCTTATTTTTTTTGTAAGGATTTGGAGGGTTATCTTCCATACCGGCTTATTTTCCAATCCGGCTTATTTTGAAGTAATACTTCAGTGCACGAAAATAAAAACGGCGTTAATTTCTGTCGAAATTTTATGGACATTAATTGAAGTTTTTTTCTTCATTTTTTTCTTTTAAATACATTTTATCTGATTTTAATTTATACGTTTTTATGTGTTATGTAAAAGTAAATGTTTTATCACAGCTGATATAGATAAGATTAAAACGTTGCTTATTTTATCATAACAAATATTCTCTTTTATTACACTTTACCCTGTTCTGTCTATAGAAAGCTTATTTTCCAAGTCGGCCTATTTTCAGATCCATTTCCACTGCAGGAAATTGGAGGCTTATTTCACCAACCGGCTTATTATCAATGTCGGTGTATTTTCTTGATTTCATGGTATTCTTTTACGTGGTTGCTATTACATTTATTTCCCATAACCATGATTCTTTATAATTCCACTACATACTAATCAGTCACGAATATGGGTGTTTGATATCAATATGTCAAGAAAAATCATCGTATAAACCACCCTACCACCCTACCATCGCGCGTTAAACATAATCATAACCGTGTGAAACATGTTGTTTATTTTAATGTTGTACAACGGGCTTGTTACGATCGATGCTGAAGCCCCAAATCTGTCCGTTTAATAACCGGCCATAATACATAGATTTATTTTTCAACCTGTGATAGAATGTGTATTTTGTAATATTTTATTACTCAACATATGAAATATAGTCATGTATGTGTTTTCAATGTTCTATATGTTCAAATGCCTTATGTCTTTATATTGAAGAACAATAAGTAAGAAGGCTTTATCCCAGTAGCTTCATCAGTCATACTTTGGAACTTTCCCTAAGATATAATATTACCTTAGGAAGATAACTATTATGTAATTACAGTAATTAAACACAATCACAGACTTTTGACATTTTTTATAATTTTTGATTTTTTTTTTCAATTCAAACATGTTAAAAATACACTTAAGATGCTTCAGATACCACAGATACATCTACAACATTTTTTAAATGCTATTATATATGCAGCCATTATATGTAAAATCAAACAGAAATCACAAATGATTTTTGACATTTTCAAAATATAACTTTAACTTTTAAATACGTCTACCAGAAATTTCATAAATACATTATTTTGTGTGTCAGGACCCCGAAATGTGAAAATGATGACAAATGTGAAATGATTATAACTGTGAAATAATTATGCTGTCATTGAGGTCTGTGAATTGTTTTTAAAAAATTCGCCGACATAAAACACTGTTTCAATGGTCAACATTTTTGTATTCATTTAATATTTTTATGGGAAAAGGTGAAACCTGCACGATAAAAGAATAACACGGAATCGTTTGAAACGATGGGAATCTAGACATATATGTCAATTTTTGAAAAGGTAATATTGGAATTTTATAGAGCTGTGACATCCAAATTCTGTACTTCTTCTTATTAGCATGTACTATATGAATATCTGTGTGCAATGCCAAGTTAATCACTAACATGAGTTTTAAGTTGCTATCAATACAAGCATAGTTGAATGTAAATGCTTCATATTATATTTGTAGCAATATCATTCTGTGTGAAAAATCAGTCAAATCGAACTAGGTTATTATATCATGGCGCATATCCTCTTAGAACGTTTCATAAAGATTCATTGAATTTCAGCTAATTATTGATGAGAACTGGCATTGACACGAAGGTACTTAGTTTACGATATATGTTATATGTAGCAATAGTTAAAGGATCGTAAGTTATGGAAAAGCATCCATCCTGCTGATGATTTGCGCTTTTTTGGTGGTTACAAAGATATCGAGCCGGACGGACGGACATACACCAACATATATTGGAATTTGTTTGGTAATTTCCCATTTCTCCCAATTATAATAATATACGCAACAATAATAAAAAGAAACTGTCCGTAAGATAGGACTTGCATGCAATATTTAACCAACATGCTAAATTTAAGTTAAGTTAAATTTTGTTAATAAACTGCGCCGGATCCAACGACGACTGGATATCATTTCTGAGATTACTAACAACACGCCAGACCACTGGACAATTTCTTCATATGATGACTAAAATACTACGAAATCAAGGAATATACATTTATTTTAATGTATCTAATAGACAAAAAAGAGTACATTTATACATTTGAAAGATCTCATTACATTGTTAGGCGCTTCTTTTTGATACAATTCATTATTGGCTTTTGTGCTGTTGTCCAATGTCGTTTACAATCGATCTTAATTAGATATTTGCGTATATATTAAAGACACCATTCACTCTTTCTGACTTATTTAGTCTTCAAGTCTTGGCACGTTATTACCTGTCAGTAAAAGGGATATCAGGTATCTGGATAAATATTTCGTGATTTTTTTTTATTTTCTTGTGGAATACTGTATAAGAGACGAAACATTTCTGTAGGTGTTGTGTTTGGTGGTTGTTTGTGCGTAAGTGTTTTCAGATTAGTTATTTATTACCTGTCGGGGATTGTATAGCCATAAATTATGTTTAAAGTCATAGGTATATACAAGGTTACCTTCTAGCATTATTTTGTTCTATCATTCAGCTTAAAACACATAAGTGCATATTATAAACTTTCTGACAATTAAAATTGGACCTTAATCGCTTACCTTGTCGTATAAGTAATTAGTTTTAACTTCTTTCATTAGCAATTCCTTAGTATTTATGTAAGCATTCCTATCTTTTGCTGATTTATGTCCGTTTAAACATTCCTCTTCTTGTTCACAACTTACAACTTATAACATTTACTTTTCCTTTACCTAGTCTTTGTACAAGTGTATCTTTAAAACTTTAACGTATGTAGTCTAAATTATTCACGAATTGAAATAATTGTTCGGAAAAGTATTTTTGTTGTCAAATAGGTAGACTAAATTTTATTTCTTGTATTTGGCTCATTAATTTAAAGAGTTATTATGCATGATACGCCATAATTAAAAGTCTGCGAATTTGACTACAAAAAATATTTTATGTCTATTATTATCTAATCAACTTGCTCGATTCTACTTGCGTAGGTTCTTCCCCATTTTTTGTGATAAAACGGAACCAGTAGTCAAGTCACATGCATGTATGTCTCATATGAAAACTTAAATAAAATCGAGGTGTGCCAAAATAGGCGCTTCAACAAGTTTCTTTTTATGTGTGTTGAAAGCCTTATCGCATTTTTCGGACAAAGGAAGGTTATGGTTAGCAATGCCAGCCAAATAGTTTATGAACCGCCTGTAGTTACTACAGAGACAATGAAATGACCTTATTTTGAAAACATTTTTAGGTATCGGCCAATCCGAAACTGCCTTTGTTTTCTCTGGATCTGTTTTAATTCCAGCTTTTTATATGACATGACCTAATAAATCTACTTCTACTGCAAACGATTGACCTTCCGAGGTTTTAATTTCAGACCCAGTTTTTTTATACCTATCCAATTCTTTTTCAAAATTGGTAACGATCTCATCAAATGTTCGTCCAGTTCAAATAATATCATCCAAATAAATAAGACAAATGCCCCAATTTAAACCTACGAGTACTGGTCCCACTAGTCTTTAAAATTGGCTGGGGAGGTACATGGACCAAATGGCGAAACTCTGAACTTTAATCAATCACGTCTTGTAGTTTATTTAGTTTAATTTATACTAATTTATTATAGCTCGATTGTGAAGAAACCTTGTAGCTTATTGAGTCGATCTTGAGTCCGCTTCCTGGCAAAGACAGTACTGGTGTCATATAAGGAGGTACGGACTAGAACACCATTGATGTGATACATGGCACATCCAAAATCAGTTAATGCATATAGAAAAAACTTACGCTGATAACACGACGTCAATAATAATGAGCTCCAATCAAACTATAATCTCCCAAAAATCTTTATTCTATTGAGAACTAATAATTCTATAGTTTAATCCCATGATCTATCTAAAAAAGTGACTATCATAGCTGCAATTCTAAATTTGTAGTTTCCATTAAATATTGTAAAAAAAATATTAATGATATTTGAACATGCCATTGTCCATAATTATAAAAATTTCTTCAAAAAAAGTTAAGAAGGGCAACTCAATTCATTTATTCCTCTATTATTTTCAATTAAAAAAGTGAAAGTAATATTTTTGTTATCAACTAATAGCGGGACACATCCAAATATTGGCCACATATTTCTGAAGTTATTTCATAATATGTATATGTATGTAGAAATTACAGATACAAAGTACTGGTACAAAACCCTACATTTAAAGATTTACTTCCCAAGTATGACCTCAGTAGCTGCCTGGTAGTGGTGTATGGCATAATCTGGTATTACTTGCAACATCATTTTGAAGTTATTTAAAAATCCGTTCATAGATAAAAAAGTAACAGCCCGGTGATGAACTGCGGACGAATGTATCGGCATACTGACGGTGGACGGGCAATACCAAGCACACTGTAGCACCTCTGCCCCAAAAGTAATCTTATCACTTAGTTCGTCTAAAAATACAACTCTATATTAGCTGTTATTCTCAAATATGGACGTGAAATATGGGTTTTCAATTAGAATGTTAGAGAATAAACATTTATCTGTTTTATACACATCAGTGTCCATAATACATACGTTTAAATGACAAGTAGGATGGAGCAAAATTATGGTTAAAATATGACTAATTTAAACTTAAAAGTGAAAGTGTTATTTTGTTTAAAAATCAATAAACGTTTTATCACTTGATTTTCATGAAAAGGGGATACTATTATAGATGTTATAAAAAGACTATAGATATCAAGTAACGAGTCCATCCGAAAATATCACATGGTTATATATATACATCTCAATAGCCTAAAGGGTCTCTATTTCAAAATAACAGAAAAATGGGCATGTCGTGATGAAGATTAGTTTGTGCATGATAATGAAATGCGGTTGTTTTTATCTATGATAGAGATTTATTTGCCCGATGGTAGCGCGAACAACAAGAAAACGTAACTTTATGGTTTGCCAAATTTCTAAATACATCATCAATGTCTCGCATTAGTTATTCAAATATGAATACTTACTTCCCATTAATACTTAAAGTTGAAGCTATCATTAAATCATACATTTTGAAAAACATCAAGTGATGTTTGCCTTATGTGGAAATTATGATTTCTATACCTGATGATGAAATCAATTCCTTAACAATCCTTTAAAATTGGCCAATATATAATTATAAACAACATATATAATATATATATATTTATATATATATATATATATATATATATATATATATACGTACACAATATTTTTGTATAATTATTGAAACCCATCATTCACATCGATAGTTAACATTGACAACCTTGCTTGTGTCAATCTTTTTAGATACCACATTCAAGTAATTACACGTTTAATTACTTGTGAAGGAAGTATCCCAATTCCTGGTATAAGAAATGTTTTTTTAGGTTGATGATAGCATTTACTATTTGCTAATTTTTGCTAATATCGGTAACACGATTCGCCTTACTGTTAAAACGTAAAATTATGTGTTTAATAAAATAATGCTTTAATTTAATTTTTTGAAAATTAAAATTTATAGAAGAAACAATGGCTCGCCTTATTAAACTTCGTTATTTACAGTAAAGAGTTCTTTAAATATTATAGCCACGTCCATTATTTAAGGAGCGGTAATAAAATTCGTCTTCTTTTTTTAATCTCCTTTGGTAATCAAAGAACTATGTCATATTGATATGATAGACACGACATGCCCATTTTTCTGTAATTTTGAAATAGAGAACCTTTACTTCTCATCAATACTTTAAGTAAGAGCTATCATTGAGTCATACATTTTGAGAAACAGCAAGTGGTGTTTTCCTTATGTGTGAATGATTGCCATGCCTGATGACGAAATCAATCCCTTAACAATCCTTGAAAATCGGCCAATATATAATTACGTGCACTATAAATTACGTACACACTATTTTCATCTGTTCATTGGAAACCCCATACTTCACATTCATAGTTAAGATTTACCAACTTGCTAGAGTCATTCATTTTAGATGCAACAAGTAACAACACGTTCACTTACTTGTTTAGGAAAGTTATCTTCCATTTCCTGCTATAAGGAAGATTTGTTTGCCTGATGATAGCATTTACCATTTGTACAAATATTTTCTCCAAGCTTGGTAAATTTTGTTAATAGTGGTATCACGATGCGCATAACTCTGTTAAAACGTTTAACTTTTTGTCAAATAAAATAATGGTTTCATATAATTTTTGAAAATTGAAAATGATAGAAGGAACAATGCCTCGCCTTATTCAACTCCTATATTTTGATAATATTTTAAATTTTATAACCACTGACATGCACACAACTTGTCCAAATTATTTTCTGTATTATCTATAAAAAGGAAAATCCATATTTTACATCCATCCATCGAATTGGAATAACTGTAAACTGCATTTATTTTCTCTAAAATTTTAATGTTAATCTTATACATACTGTAATTAGGATACCATAAATTCATTTATTTTGAAAATATCCTCCTCTAATTATTAAGTCAGCCTGTCAGGGGATTTGAAGTGAAAGAATTACTTCCATAATAAATATTTTCACTGGATGTACCAGAAGAAATATGGCTCGATCGTGCCTGCGATTTACAAACTGTGATTGTTAAGTAAGGGGGTTCAATTGAAAAGGTGATCCATTATACCTCTGTCATTTTATATGTTAAACATTAAAGGGAAAAAGTTTTTTATTTTTACAAATAAATTGACGTTTTAAGACCTTATTATTTTAACAACATAACCTTCACTTCTAAACAATGGATGTAAAATATGGGAATATCGTGGGAACCCACTAGAATATTACGGAAAATATATGAACATAATATGTACTTTTTGGGTGCCCATTATACTTCAAATTTTACAAATCAAAAGTGGGATTAACAACGAAAGATATTATTACCTGTATTAATTACGTAAACATGTCTTACAGATAAATATTAAGGAATTGATGTTATCATCAGCCATAGAAGTCTTTATCAGATTAGGAAATGAAATCATAACTTACAATAACAATTCCTTTCATGTTTTATCACTTGCAGTATCTCATAACATATGACTCAATGATAGCTCCAATTTTAATTATGAATGTGAAGTAAGGGGTTTGCATTTCCATATTACAAAAAATGGACATGCTGTACCTATTACATCAATATTACCTAATGTTTTTGAATGCGAACAGTGATGAACAAAAACAATACCTTTTATACCGCTTTTCAGGTAATTGACGTGTCTCGCAGAATCTCTATCCTTAAATGCTAACACCACGAACAATTCTCTTCTCATGGCAAAAAAGTTAAAGCTTTACTTGTCATAACAAACAAATGAACGATTTATCACTACATGTACCTGAATAATGTGTATCTGTAATGACTCGAGTTCTAACCTATGGATGTGAAATATGGGGTTTGCCTTGAAATATTACGAGAAATACATGAAAACAGGTAATCCATATGCCAATGAGCATACTCCCCAGTATTTTCTGTACTAACAAGGGTCATATACAACACGACAGTTACTACACATTAACATACACTTTAATATTACTCTGACACGCATACTATCAACAGGCACACACAATCCTTATCACAGCACACACATACACAGCATGACCTTGCTAATAACTATACAAACTCAGCCATTGCACAAATCAAAAATAAGGTAAATGTGAAGGAAGAGGGTACCCATTAAAATTTTAGCATAAAACCACTGAAAAGTTTAAACCGTTTAACGTTCGATAACTACTCTTACCCTACCATGTTCCTAATTTCACAGGAAAGTGTAAAAACAAGTAATTTTCCCTGTTGAGCGTGATTTCTGCAAACATGCGTCCAATGGAAACAAATGGCCTTTTATTTAATACATATAAAATGGCTTGTCATTGAAATAATATTAAAAAGCATACCTTTAGAACCAAATAACGTATATATTCAATGTCCTTTGACTAAAGTTATAGCACTAGAACTAAAACTTTGCAAGGTCATCAGGAAACAGCCTGATGGTAGCAGGAAATCAAAGCACTTTCGTCCTGACATACAAATTATCAGAGTTCCTCCTTATTCTGTTTGACAAATATCAAAGACTGTGTGATGGCGTCCAACTGTAAGCTACGGGTTGAACACCAAACATGTACAAAAATACATCAACACGTTTTTTCATATGTCATTGGTAATACTATTAACTATTTTCTGAATACCAAGGGTCATATACAAGACGAGCATTTCTTAACTTCAATTACACATTACTTTACCTATTAACTTCCGTTTAAGTGCATACTATTCTTGGGCACAAGAAATCATTATCAGAGCAAGAAATAAAATGCTATGGCTTTGCTAACAAGTTTCTGTAATACTAAGCCATTGCACTAAGGCAAAGTTATAACCTGTAAATGTAATGTAAGAGTTTCTCAAACATTACAAGAATTGCTTTGACAATTAATCAAAAATAGCGTGAAAATGTTGTTAGCACCTATTAACGCTTCGTACATGCTTTTAATGTTCTGATTTTCCAAGAAAATAAAACAACTAATTTTTGTTTTATAGCGTGATGTTTGAAAAAATGCATTAAGTGTCCTTATCGAGCCATCTCCTTTGATTGATTATGATTATGACGTTTTGGATTGTCTTTGAAATATTATTCTGAAAAGATTTTTTTGTTAAGTGTATAGTACTTTAAACTTGTCATTAGACTAAATTTTCCCTTTTTTAGGACTATAAATTGTGCAATGTTCGGAAATCTTTTGTCCTGGACTGAAAGCCATTACTTTACATCACAAATTATTAGACGTTTTTCACTTGAATCTACCCTGAACCTATACCACTGTTTCCCATGGCTACCACTTCTTAGCTATTGATTTAAGCCAAGGCATTGTACAAAAATATATCAAAGTGCTCTATTCTCATGTCATTGATAATAACAGTTAACATTTACTTGAATTCCAAGGCAGTTGATCAAATGTGGGCATTAACTTTATTAACACAATTCTTATACCTATGACTAAATCGTTTAAGTGTATGCTTAATGTCTTGGGCACAAAAATCGAATAGAGCGTAAACCAACATTCTAACACGAGTGACTGTGTTTCCTATATAAACATATAGGGGAAAGGTTGGGTTTATTTTACGATAACATACAGCAAGTTTATCCAAGGACGACGCCCCGAAATGACGTGACGTATGTAAACAGGCTCATCCAATCGCATTTCGCGTTTTCTACGCACTCGTGATTTAATTAGTACGCATTCGAGTTCCTGACTTATTCAACGACATAATACAGGAACACATTTATTATTTCTTGAGTAGTACTTACAACAAGAGCTGTCCCTCACAAGTGACAAATGCCCCCGAAAGAGGTGTCTCACAGTCTTTGTCCTCTCCATGTGCTCAATAAATGTGCTATGTAATTTAAAAATCCTTCCATGCATGACACCATGTATACAGTATTCCATTACTTGAAAACACTAAGTGTGACCTTGACCTTTGAGGTAGGGACATGGTTCTTGCAGACAACACATTGTCTTGATATGCTGAACATTTGTGCAAAGTTATTTTAAATCAATTAATGCATGACAAAGTTACAGTCCGGACACGAATATATGCATATATACAGGAATTCATTACCTAAATACTCTAAGTGTGTTTTGACCTTTGAGGTAGGGACATGGGTCTCCGACACATGGCTTGATGTGCTGACTTTGTGCCAAGTTATTTCAAATCAATCAGTACATGATAAAGTTATAGTCTAAATGTATGCATATATACAGGAATTCATTACCTAAATACTCTAAGTGTGACTTTGACCCTTGAGGTAGGGACATGGGTCTTGCTCCCGACACATGGCTGTGCGAACATTTGCGACACGTTATTTCAAATCATTCAATGCATGACAAAGTTACAGTCTGGACACAAATGTATGCATATATAGAGGAATTCATTACCTTAAAACTCTAAGTGTGACCTTGACCTTTGAGGGAGCGACGTGGGTCTTGCACGCGACACGTTACACGACACGTATTTTAAAATCCTTCAATGCATGACAAAGTTACAGTCCGGACACGAATGTGTATAAGAGACGCATCCATGACCTTCAGACTGGACGGGCGAACCTTGACCTTTGAGGTGGAGGTTACTCCGTGTCTTGATCTTTCTTTAATCTTTTTTAACCCCACAATGAAATTATTTAACCCCACAATACCATTTTTAACACCATAATAACGCCATGAACTCAAAGAACCTCACAATGCTAAGTTGTACTCAAACCCTAACCCCGTAATGTCTACTGGGCATGTACGGACAGACGGACAAACGGACGGTGCGATTTTAATATGCCACCCTTCGGGGGCATAAAAACTTAATTGATGTTTTATCAATTGATGTATCTTAATCAATGTCAAATAACAATTATTCTTATTCGAAACTATGGACGTGA
The DNA here is from genome assembly GCA_022818135.1 of Saxidomus purpurata. Classification (NCBI taxonomy): domain Eukaryota; kingdom Metazoa; phylum Mollusca; class Bivalvia; order Venerida; family Veneridae; genus Saxidomus; species Saxidomus purpurata. The sequence goes on from JAFMSR010000013.1 coordinate 43,178,957, forward strand.
AGTATAGATCTTCCATTAAAATATTACAGAATATAATATGGAAATGTTGTGTGCACGTCAGCGGCTATAATATTTTCAAAATATATGAGTTAAATAAGACGAGCCGTTCTTTGCATTTTAAACAAAACGTTTGACATTTTAACAGTAAGGCGAATCGTGTTACCAATATTAACAAAATTTATAAACCCTGGAGATAATATATAAATGGTTAATACTATCCCCATAACATAAATGTCTCTTATAGCAAGAAACAGGATGAAAACTTTCCTTAACAAATAATTTAACACCTTATTACTTGTTGTATATAAAATAGAATGAGTCTGACAAGGTAATAAATCTTACCTATGGTTTCCATTAAAATATTACAGAAAATATATAAACATGTTCTGTTAATATATATACATTGTTTTTTCAATTGTTCTGAATATGTGGGGTGTTGAACACCAACGGTATCTGTTTATATTTTTCTTTCAAAAATTATAGTGAAAGCATAATTTCGTTTTAAAATTATATATGTATTTGACATTTTATTATTTGCTTCTGTGAAAATTGTAATTGTTAATTTTGAATGCAAAGCGTGGGTTTCAACTGAAAAAAAATACAAAAAATATATGAACCACAATATCTATTTTACGACGGTCAAAGGAGCTGATCACGTTAGATATTGGTTGCTTTTATTAACAAAGTTTACTGACCTGTTAGATAAGCTCTCCTCTAATTGTAAACGATATCATTAAACACAAAAGTCTTTCTTATTGCAAAAACTTGAAAGAATTATTTCCTTAACAAATAATTTGACCTCTTATCGCTTAAATTAACTTACACCGGGTATGTGATTTCATATTTAAAATTAGAATTACATAGAGGAAAAGCAATGTAAATTACCTGTATTAATAAAATGTAAAACGCTTGGAGAATTCTATCTTTTAATTTATGCCATCCGTCAACGAAAGAGAAAACAGGAAGTGAAAGCAGTACTTCCATAACAGACTATTTCACACGACGTACCGAAAAAATAAGACTCTATCATGCCTCCAATTTTTAAACTTAGGTTGTTTAATAAGGGGTTTTCATTGAAAATAAGATACATAAATATATGAACATGTTGTGTAAATATCAGTGGCCGTAATACTTAGAATTGTCTGGAAACCAAGCGAGTTTAGCACGGTGAGCTATTGTTATCTGTATCATTTTAGTTTTTAAAAGGAAAACGTTCTTTCTTTTTATAAAAAGAAATTGACGTATTATAACCTGATGTATTTGAAACGTTACATCGAACTTGATTGATAGTTTCAAGAAAATCATTCAAAATGTTTTAGCGTTATACAAACATGAGCTTTGGTGTTAAGTGCAACCTTGTGATTTAGAAGATTTTGTTGTAACATGGATATTACATACAGATTCCATTAAATGCAAATTTGGCTCAAATTTAATAATCCTTCAATTGATTGGGGAGATCATGTCTTTTAACTATTGATACTTAAGTGTAACCTTCACTTTGAGCGGGCAAGGTATGGGCAACAAGTGTAAGAAGTTCTGTAAAATTTTGTTTTTGCATAAAGATATCACAAAATATTTTTTCGACAACTTATCTTATTATCCTTCAAAAGGTTAACGAGATATAGTCTGAAGGCCTTTGACCTTTAAGTGTGACCTTCATTCTCCCCATGAGATTAAAATTTGCCAAAGAATTCAAGAAAATCATTCAAAAAGGTAAGGGATATATAAAACTATGACCTTTGACCATAAATATGACGTTCTGCAGAATTGGTTGTAACATGAATACTGCATGTATTCACCACGTGCGGAACGTTTCGCTAAAGTTTAAAACAAATCCTTCAAGGGAATGAGAAGATATAGTCGTTTGACCTTAGACCCTAAAATGTCACAATGACCTTGAATAGGCAATGTTTGGCCACCAAGTATGTGAGAAGCTATTTCAAAATTAATATATGCATATAAAAGCTATAACCAGTCGCATATTAACTGGACATAACCCTTAATAGAAAGTTTGGGCCATGTGACCTAAGTCTTCAAAGTAGCCTCTGGATTATGTGCATAAGACACTTTGATCAAATGGCAAAACATGGCGTCTTACAGATTATATGTTATATATATCTTATACCAACAGAAATATATTTTAATGTTATTTACATAGTAAAACCGAAGACCTGTAGTTAATTACCATGCCCATTATTATCTAAGCTGAATTATACGAAGTATTACAGGACTTTATACATTAAGACTATCTATACAGTATAAAAGTTAGGTAACCATTGCTAAACCTTACCTACAACCTGTGCTCGGTGTTACGTTAGACTTAAGTTTCAAAACAAGAGGGTCATGATGACCTTATGTTGGTCACAAGTACCAGTGCACTTACCAAAGGAAGTCACTTGTAGCTAAAGCGAGTCGGTAGCTGCGAATGACGCTTTGGAAAGTCACTGTTTGCTAAGAAAATCACAAGTTTATAAAGGTGACCCCTGTCAGGGGCAGTCAGTAGTTGCTACGGAAGTCACTGGTGGTAAGGTGAACTCAAAGTTAGGTTGCTATAGGACTAATTTTTTTCTAATGTAGACACTACTTCATAGGGGAAGTTATTGATTACTAAGGAAGTCACTGAATGGTACGGGAAGTCACTGGTTGCTAGGGAAGTCATTCTTAGCTAAGGATGTCACTGGTTGCTGGGGAAGTAAGAGGTTGCTAATAAAATCACCGGTCACTAATCCATGTTGTTGGTTGCTACGATAGTCACTGGTTGTTAATGATATCAGTAGTTGCTAGATAAGTCTCTGGTTGCTATAGAAACTCTATATACAGACAAGGGACACGGGGCGTGGTCAATTTTGACCCCTGGGGCAACAAGCTTGGGTGAGTTCCACTACACAATGCTACATACCAAATATCTAAGGTCTACGCCTTAAGGATTGGAGAAGAATATATTTAAGGTGATGAAGGTTTTCCTATGTTAGTCTATGTAAAACAAGTGACCCCCTGACAGGGTCAAATTGAAGGGCAATATTTGAACAAACTTGGTCGAAGTCCACTAGACAATGCTACATACTTAATATCTAAGCTCTAGGCATTGAGCTTTCTGAGAAGACGAGTTTTTAAGTTGTTCCTACGTAAGTCTATATGAAAACCAGCGACCCCTTGGTGTGGCCAATTTTGACCCTAGGGACAAGAGCTGAACACACTTCGGAGAAGTCCACTAGAAATACATGTACATATAAAATATCGAAAGCTCTACACAGTGTGGTTGAAAGGAAGGTTATTCAAGGTTTATACTATAAAAGTCTATGGAAAACAAGTGACACAAGGCTGGGGTCAGTTTTGACCGGGGGTCATGATTTAACTATCGCGATAGAAATCCATTGGGAAATGCTTCATGCCAAATTACTCTGGGCCTTGAATGTTTTTTTTAAGTTTTTCTATTAAAACCTATGTAAAATCAAGGGACCCCTCAGGGCGTGGAAATTTGATTGAATTCACAAAGGAGTTGGATAATTTATGGTAATTTGGATAATTGATAATATTTTCAAAAATATAATAGCTACCAGGCATTATTACAATTCATTCAAACAGATGCTGTCAAAAGTAGAGTTTAAGATATTAAATAAACAAATAAAATTGATGTCACGATAATGTCACGATAATTTCACACGTGAACACCAAAAGTTGTTATGTTCATTCATGACTGCGGCACTAGTGAAAATAACACTTTTGGTGCACATTCAGTGAAATTATACCGTGATATGACACCGAAACCAACAATTTTCCTTTATATATTCTTTTAGTCAGTGTTATAAGTTAACAGTAGTTAGCATTTACTTTGATTTATGTTTAGAGAAGATATTTGACTAACGCTCTATGAACTAAGTGCGGGTCCACTTTCAGAGGCAACATATAATTATTTAGAATTGACCAGTACTATGAATAAAAGTAGGGTTATTTTTTTTAAACTGAAATCATATGAACAGGTATTGCCTTCATTTTTTGTTCAGTCGATATTTTTATTCAAATTACATTAATTTGATAAATATGTTTATTTGATGCTTTTCAGTGAAATACTGAAATATATCGGTGAAATAAAATTGGTATTTCACTGTTTCAAAGCAGTGAAAATATCAATTTTATTTTCACTGTTTTTGCCGAACTACTTTTTAACCACATTCTAAACAAAAGTCCCATAATTTCACACCCAGAATCTCCAGCTCGTCCTCCATACAAAAGTATCATACACATAATTGACAGTGAGTGATTAATTACTCTAAAATGTTTAGCTTTATCCAATTTCTCACTAATGAGATACATATTTACCCTCATTTATCGGTGATAGAACATTAAATAGAATCGAAAAATGGCTGTAATTTTTTTATTTTTGATATAAACATAGGGTTGTTGGTATTCATTTTCTTAGTTAGATCATATTCTATCCATCTATAGCAATTTTAAATCAAAATTTGAGAAAAAGTTGTTTTCATTTTTTTCACCACCATCCAATTTTCACAGTATTGTCGTAATATTTGTATGCTCATGGTTTGAAACCTATAAGTCACCTATAAAAGTGGAAAACTACCACTACAATCGCTCATTTTCACAAATGCTGAAATGTGGCAATTTTGCACTTAGGTCAGCCCTGGACTGAGCATTTTTTAATGAATGAACAACTGATTGAGTATTACTCCACGATTCATGGTGTGACGAAGTGCGACTTATTTAATAAAAACATCTTGAGGCCTATATGTAATGAACTGATGTTTCCTTTTCTTGTATGATAAAGATAGATATGACTTCTTAAATACTTTTATCTGAAAAATCAAAATTTTTGAACTACTTTTGTTGCGTTTTCAGTAATGATGGTAGTAATCATTCTGGGGTTCTCCATGGGGAATAAGAAATGCCATAATTCCAAATTTTACTGAATATTTTGCCAAATAACTAAAATAAAAGAAAATTTGTTTGTTTCAGTGAATTCATTTTTTTCACTCGTGAACACCAAACAATGACATTTTCACTCGTGGCTACGCCACTCGTGAAAATATCATGTTGGTGTTCACTGGAAAAACGTCCGAAACCCTATTTCTTCACCTTTTTAGTTTATATTTAATTGTAATATTATCATGATGTCCATTCTTTGTGGTATTGACAGCAGTTGCTCATAATTTGGTTTTCTAGCAAGTGTCATAAGGTTTGTATGCCTCGCTATTTACGTGTAAGTAGTCTGAAGTCTTGTATGATTAGATGGGGATCTTGAGTAAATAGGAAGATCCAAAGTAATATAAATGCAATTCGGTAAGAGAATCCTCTGCAACTTAGGCATTTTCGCTTCAGTTCATATAATAGCTATGTTCAAATACTTCCTCTCCTTAAGAAACATAAAGAACACAAATTCCATGAAAAGTCCATTAAGTACTGCCACGAAAAATATCGTGAAGACAATATTACATCATCTACAGATATGACCAATCTATATGAAAATTGTATTATAGAAAATACTTCGTGAACAGTCAACAGCAAGAACAACATGCCGTACAAAGTCACCAAAAGATTTATTTCCATTTACCCTATAGAATTACGTATGTTTGTTAGCAAGTTATATAAATATTTGACATATTTTTTTTACTAATAGATTTACAGTTACAGTTGATTGTGAAATACAATGTTGTACATATTTGAAAATAATAAATTCAATCTAACAAAACTACGTGTTGATCTTTAATGAATTATTGACTCATAATTAGTAAAAGGTTCTAACAGAGTTTGATACTGCACAATATATGCACTGAACTGTTTAACCGTGTGTGACAAATAGCACTCTACTTATCGGTATGCTTAGATATAATGTGTAATGGTTCTGCATAGATGTAATGTGTAATGGTTCTGCATAGATGTAATGTGTAATGGTTCTGCATAGATGTAATGTGTAATGGTTCTGCTTAGATGTAATGTGTAATGGTTCTGCATAGATGTAATGTGAACTGGTTCTGCATAGATGTAATGTGAACTGGTTCTGAATAGAAGTAATGTGTAATGGTTCTGCATAGATGTAATGTGTAATGGTTCTGCTTTGATTAATGTGTAATGGTTCTGCATAGATGTAATGTGAACTGGTTCTGCATAGATATAATATGTAATGGTTCTGCATAGATGTAATGTGTAACGGTTTTGCATAGATGTAATGTGTAATGGTTCTGCATAGATGTAATGTGTAATGGTTCTGCATAGATGTTATGTGTAATGGTTCTGCATAGATGTAATGTGTAATGGTTCTGCATATATGAAATGTGTAGTGGTTCTGCTTTGATGTAATATGTAATGGTTCTGCATAGATGTAATATGTAATGGTTCTGCATAGATGTTATATGTTATGGATCTGCATAGAGGTAAGTAATGATTGATAAAACCGATATCGGTTAAACATGCCGGTGTCTTTTGGTATAGGGTAATGTGGATCCATTACGTTACGATTTTTTTAATTTAAAACTTACAATCACACTTCAGTTTGTTTTGAATGGAAGTATCATTGTACGGTCAATGACAGTCTTGTTTAATCAGAGATTTCATGTCAGAGCAATAAACTGACAGGTAGCCAAAGTAAACTAACTGGTCGGGATGTACTTTCTTTTTTATCAGAATAGTTTACATTTCATGTTATCAGACTGTGAACAGCAATAATCTGACAGGTAGCCAAAGTTAAGTAATTGGTCGGGATGAACATTTAAATAGTGAGTCTTTTCAGTAGTCGTGAAAATGTGCGTTGTTTTGTTTACAAACATTTTGACTGCAAATGATTTTGTGAGAATACTAGAGGTAGGAATATTATTGTATATTCTAAGCTTTAATGGAACATAGCGTAGAACATTTATAATATTGCTGCTTTAACTTTGTTTTATTCAAAGCTGAATGAAAACAGGGATCGTATATACAATCTAATAAATCCTGATGAAAAAAAACGGATAGAGCGTAAAGATTTTTGAAAGTTTTTACATGAATATGTTTTTGTTTCTTTTTAAATCATAAATGATACACTGAAAATGAGAATCAGATACTAAATTATAAATGCAAATAACAAGATAGTCAAGTATTTACTTTACACGAACCTAGAATATAAATTTATTCTGTCTCTGTTATAAAGTCTATATAGTTAATTTGCATCTCCTATATTAAAATATTTACATGAAAGCTTTGTTTTTAGACCCGCTGTGAAACGTAGTATCACAATTTTTCTTGTTGTTTTGTTATCGCAACCATGGAATACAGCTGGTCAATTGTCCTTTAAATTTAGCATCATTAAGATATCACTCGCAAATGTTCCTACTGATTTTGTTTCACTTTAATGGAAAAGATAAATTGATATACTTAATATTCAAATAGCCTAAATTTTATTCGTTTTTTTTAATTGAGATTGACAGCCGGGTAAAAATGTCTGTACGGGCTGGAGATATGATCTTTCAACTACAGGTACAGACTCACTATATACTGAAGTCATTGAGTAGAAAATTTAAACTAATTCAGGCCTTTTTATGAAAATACAAAATTAAGATTTTGATAAACATCATGTTTTAAATGAATACATTTTCCTTTGTATTATTTTCCATTGAAATATTTAGAAGAAATTCCGCTGTTGCACAGCTGTTCCGATGTTTATCTTATCAATGTTTATATTAATTAAATTCTATATTTTTTGTCAAACTCAAACTAGTTTTTTGTGGGAAAAAAAGATATTTATTTGTATTATGAAATGAAAATGAAATGCATAGATTCCTCGTGAAAAGAGTTGTAAAACTATAATGCTTACTTGTAAATATTTACATTATTCATTAAGTTCAGTTACAATCAAATTATTATGCATGTACACTGCAAAGATATGTTGGGATCTCCGCATAAGACACCACTCTACTGTGAATATACCTTTTGGCATTAGAGAAATATTTATTATTACAAGTAGCAGGGTTTGTTTTACATTTTGCGCTATCTCTTTAAACAAATATAAACGTTATGTTTTATTTTGCAGAATACCTTTACTTTCAAACAATTCAATAACAGATATAATGCCAAACAATATTCTACCAGGATGATTAACAACAATATGCCAGCGAAGGAAATGTGTAAAACCCTTGTTAGATGGTTAGAGTTCACCAGTGACACGACTTGGAGACTTAAGACTAAAAAGATAATGCCCATATTAAGAACAGTTAAAAGGTTTGTAAATAATTTGACACAATATTATTTTTCTACTTTCTACCACGATGAAATAAAAAGTCAGAAATTTAGCACTAATACAAGATTTAAACATTAGTAAGAGTATAATAAAAATGGCAGAATAAAAAATAACGAAATTGAAAAAATGGCATCCCATTATATCGACTGTTCTAATCTATTCTGAGGGCGAATAATAATAGCATATATGCTTGTCCAGGCTGGTGAAAAAAACTCTACAGAAATTAATGAATCGTCAGCCCACTTTTAAGACATTTAAGTTACAGAAACAGTTCGTCGTGTTGGGTATTTTTAATTACAGCGCAGGTGGTAGTTTGGTATAGTTTCAGAAACTAAAACTGACTTCGTTTGTTGTATTTTTGCTTAAAAGATATGATCTGAGAGTACCGGTGTTTTGATGTTATCACAAACATACATACGATATAATCTTAGCACAGATTGTAAGAGAGTGTGTCAAACAATGGCATTGTTTTTCATTAAATGAAAACGTATCATGAACATGTCAGAAAAAGATATCTTAATTTATGTATTAAAGTTTGTTCTCTTTACAAACTAAGAGAATGTTTAAATCTGATATAGTACATGTGCTGAAAGCAATCTTAATTAATCTGAAGACAATGACCATAAGGTCGTGGGTTAAATAGAATCAAAATCGTTTCAGATCAGCAATAGCTGATCTATTGTATTTCTATGTATCTGTATTCAATCTTACTATGGAAGGCCCGATGTAGAAATCTTGTTTCTTTTTGTAGAGCCATATATCAGAGGTATGCTCTGGGCAGTGTTGTTGAGGAACAGATAAATTGTCCTGTTGTAAGAATGTGTTTGATTATTTGAAATTAATTATAAACGGAATTAAGTAGTTTAACCAACTGAACAGCTTTAACAATATTATCATTCTTTGAAAAGTATAGACACTACAGTAAAACAAAACAAACGCTCTGAATATATTTCGTAGAGTACATGTCTTTTACAGTTTTCTATTTGGTCGTTTATACATGTAACATTGAAAACAAAATATAAGCTGTTTACCTCATTTGTTTTCTCTTTGGATTACAAGTTCAAACATATAATACATGTACACTTACAATTCCCTGACGACAGATTTCAAGTAGTCAATGGATTACAAAACAGTGCAGAGCATGAGCAGACGACCGGAAGCTTTCTTACAGACATTGGTTCGGATAATGAGGCCGAGGCAGCTCGTCATTCTTTATAAGGCTATAGTGGCATCCCATAGCACCCAAACTCGTCCAAAACAGACTCGTACCACTTCCCAGAAAATGTGTCAACAAGACAAGGTCAAGTTAAAAGTCATCTAAGGTAAGAGTTGGAAATTGCTTGCAAAGCTTAACGCGTGGTCCAAATTCCATCACTACCTGTTGTAACTTCAAAAGAAAAAGTAAGTCAAACGAGTGAGGTCGGTTTTGACCCCATGGACGTAACTAGAGCGGTTGTTGGACCATTTTATTAAAAAGTAAGTGGCTTACGAACCGGAATTGGTTCTCTATAAAACGACATTAGTGAAGCGGAATTTTTTGCCATATACATATATTATTTCCGATACAGAGATACAAATTGTGTAAAATGTGTTCTTACTATTCATTTTCTCTGTTAACTTAAACCCAAAAGTCAGAAATTAGTTTACATGTTTATTTACATGTGGTAACGGTGTCTCGATCTTATTATCCCTGTCTGCCGTTTTGGTAAGATTGCAAAGTGGCAGACGGAGGATACCGGTTCTACAAGATCCAGACGCAGTTATCAGATTGGGAAAATGTGAAGTAAATATTAAGAAACACATTTTTGAACCATCTATATATCGTCAATAATATGTATACAAATGTATAGGACAAAACTAAGGTTAACTAACCGTCGTTAAAAGTTGAACAATCTTGATAGAAGACAACTAGGTGATGCCAAATATCTAAGGTATAAGCCTTACGGTTTTTAGACAGGAATAATTCTAAAATTTTAATTCTATATAAAACCTGTGTTCTCTAGCACAAGGCCAATATTGACCCCAGGGACATAATTTGAAGTCTTTGTAGGGAACCACTAGGAAATGCTACATACCAACTAGTCCATCTTCTAGTCGAGTGGTTTGTGTCGCTGATTTGAAATCGCTGTAACCTCTCATATATTGAGGGTCATTGGTTTGAGCCATTTTGCGGATCATGTTTCTCTTGACCTCTTGGGTTTAGACACTAAGATTAAGAAAGTATTTCATTATACAGGGAAGGGCCAGTTATGATCCTAGGGGTATTCTTTGTACAGCTTCATATTGGATCACTATACAACGCTACAGATTTTTAAGTCTTAATTTAAATTTCTAAATAAAACATATGGCCCCGTCCTATTTTGACCGCAAGAACATATTTTGAACAAACCTGATACATGTCCACTAAATGATGCCAGACATAGCAAACAGAGTTCCGTATGGAATGGAATTGTATTGGTATATATTCATGCAAAGAAGATCCTTGCCAAAATTTATCAAAATTGAGCAAGTTGTTTTAGATGAGACTTAATTTAGAGAAATACCGGTATGTTGATAAAGCACGACATACATAGGACACAGCATGCTCCTAAAATCTCATATTGCAATCTGTCCAAGGTACTATTACATTAAAGTACGACCTCGACCATGAGCTGGTGCAACTGTAGACGAGGTCTACAAGTCATCTAGGATGTGTCAACAAGTTTTTACTTTAATGTGTCCTTATTTTCAACCCACGTTGACCCATGTTTGAACTTGATCTAGAAATCATCAAGACATATATCCTGACCAATATTCATCACGATATCGTAATAAATGTGGCCTGTAGAGTGTTAACAAGGTTTTTCTTTGATATAAACATGTAACCTAGGTTTTGACCACCACACAAAGCTACTCACCTAATATCTCAGCTCTGGACTTTACAGTTTCTAACAAGATTTTTGAAGTTTAACTTTGTATTTCTATGTGAAACATAACCGTAGTTTTTTTACCCCCAGGTATCTCAGATTCATACCTAGCCTAATGTAGTAGAAATGATCAAGACAAATACTCTCAGTGTTAACACGTTTTTGTTTGAACATTTGACCTAAGTTTTGATCGCAGGTGACCCAGATTCCAACTGGACACGGAAATCAAGGAAACAAACATTCTGACCAAAATGCATGAAGATTGAATGTTAAATGTGGCTTCTATAGTATTTTCAAGGCTTTTCTTTAATTTGACAGTTTTTTTCACAGGTGACCAAGAATTTGGAAAAACATTCTGACCAATTTTCATAACGATTGGTTAGTGAATGTAGCCTCTGGAGTGTTAACAAGGGTTTTCTTTGATTTGACCAAATGACCTAGTTTTTGACAACAGGTGACCCAGATTCGAACTTTACCTGAAAAACATAGAGCAATCAAAATAGCTCACCTATGAGCTCTTGGAACTCAGGTGATCTAAAAACTACACACAACGAATGAAGCAGGGTTTAAATATTTTATTTTAAATCAATAACATGTATAAATGTGGTCCTCTGAAATAAACAGTAAATTAAGATGATACAGTAATTTTAGGCCAAAACAAAACTAGCAGAGTCTGTTTTGTCTACATAAATGCTATTTAAATAGCTTACTAAATGCAGTAAATTCTTCTCAACAGACACAGGTTGCCTTGCGCTAAAACTTGCTAAAATCAATCAGTATGATTTCTACCATATCTAATTTTAAAATCATGATCCTTTTAATTAGTTAAAATAAAAACATGTCAATTACTTGGAATCTGTCAAAAATAATAGGGCAAAGTCAAACTTTTTCATCAGTACTTTTGCACTCTGCAGAGGGACTGCACTTGACCTTTTTTTTCTCTACTGAATATTGCTCTGCATCAGAGGTCACAAGTTATGGAACTTCGTCTGATTGTAGACATTGCCACTTAGTTTCCTGATTTTTTGCAATGTTATTAAAGAAAAGCTCACAGAGGTCACTGTGACCTTGTATGACTGACCCCAACAACAGTAGGGATTATCTACTCAGTAAGACCAATCAGCCTATGAAGTTTGAAGACTATCGGTCAAATAGGTCTCAAGATATTCAGCAGAAAAGATTTTCAAAGTTCAGGTCACTTTGACCTTGACCTTTGACCCACTGACCCAAAAACAACAAGGATCCTCTACTCAGTAAGACAATCATTCTATAAAGTTTGAAGACTGGATCATATAGATCTCAACATATTGAGCGGAAAACATTTTCAGAGTTCAGGTCACTTTTACCCACTGACCCCTAAAACAATAGGGATCATTTATATGTTGCAGGAAACCTTCTGAGCAAGTTTGATTAAAGTTGAATGAAAATTGTGACCTGAAGAGTGTTATCAAGGAAATGCTTTTGGAGGTCAATGTGACCTTGACCTTTGACCCACTGATCCCAAATCTACAAGCTGCAGGGATCTTAATCAGCAAGTTTCATGAAAGTCAAATGAAAATTGCAACCTGTAGATGTTATCAAGGAAAAGTTTATGGTCAGATGGATGGATGGATTGAGGGACGATGGACGAACCACCATGACAGACTATGGACAAACCATCATGGTCTAAGCTTAAAATTGGGAAAAAATATTTTTGAACCTTGCTTCTTCAAAACTGATGGTCCAACCTTTACTTTGAACACTGAAAAATATCTATCATTCTTTTACATTTCGATGACACTACATATATATTTTGTTTTGGCCTGTCACTGTATGAACAGTCATCACTAATGAACAGTTGATAAATTTGTGTCTACAGTATTCACATGCAACATCCATCAGATAAAAGTGTCCATTAAAGACAATAATATGAATGTTTGGATATTTTTTCATATACTACATAAAATGGCGTTAAAATTTAAGACATTCAGAATTACAACACGAGCTGTCAGTAGGACAGCGTGCTCGACTTTTTAGTGCTTGCCAATAAAACAAAACTTTGACAGTTAAGGGCACCAAGACTTTAACTAGGAATTTCAAGTCAAATCAAGAAAATTTTTCCAGAGTTTTTTCTTTTGCTTACAGATAGGTCTACGATGGTACATAAGTCTCCAACTTTCAAAGAATATCTCAAATGGTTAAGTTAACAAGTGGACAAGAATGAAAATTTTAACTGAGTTTCTAGTCAAAGGGCCATATTCATATAAAATCCTTGACAGAATTACCTTCTCCTGCCCATGTTTGGGAATCTGATGGTAAACAAGTTTCCACTTTCAAATTAATATCTTAAACAGTTCAGTCAAAAGTGGACTGGTACGAAAACACCAGATTCTAAGTCGATAAAGGCCTTAATTTTTAAAACAAATCCTGACAGAGTTACCTTCTCTTGCCTGCGATGGGGGTAATGATGTGAAATAGCTTAAAAGTTTCAAGCATATCTCAAAGGGCTAAGGCATAAGTGGTTTTCCCATATTCAATGTATTTTCAAAGTCAAAAGGGCTATTCTGTCAAAAACCTTGACAGGTTATGTCCTCTTGTCTGTTGATGAAGGTCATGATGGTAAACAGTATGGTTGTTTCAAAGCAATACCTCCAATGGTTTTGAATAAAGTGAGGTGGTACGAAAAACTTACCAGCTCAATCACTTTCTAAGTAAAGGGCCATTTTGTCAAAACCTTGACAGAGTTTGTACTCTTGTCTGTAGATGGAGGTTTGATGGTAAACAGTGGTAGTTTTAAAGCCACCTCTACGATAGTGGGTGGTACAAAAACTTAACCAGGTGCCACCCCCCCCCCCCCCCCCCCCCCCGAGCCCCCCCCCCCCCCCTAGTAGCCCCTTTTCAGAAAGGCAAAAACTGTTCTAACAAATTCTAGCAAAAAATTTGGTCAAAATTTTGTGTACAAAAAATGTTGTAACAAATTCCAGCGGAAAATTTGGTCAAAATTCTGTTTGTATAATCATATTAACTGGTTTCTATTTACATTGGGAAGAAAAAATTTAAATTAAGCAAACTAACATACATGACCTGTGTTAACTTTCTGCCATGCTGCCATAACTAACATAGACACCACTGAATGACAACAATAGAGTATGTTCCTTCAACATAAAAATATGACAGAACCAGCTGACATTTTATATAACAACAAATTTTACATCAATATTAATTAAATACAGACCAGTAAAAAAAAACAAAGAAAAGTGAAATTCAAGTAAAACTGTAATAAACATGCAAACAGTGGACACAGACATAAAGCTCCTGTCAGTCAACATATTACAGCCTCTACCCTAGGTAAATTGCACACGTTCAACTCAATATTCCGATGAAGAAAATAATGTCAGTAACAAAAAAGTTACCATGCAGGAAGCATAATACCAGTGACCTGAAGTGGGCTTCAGGACCTAACGCTTGAACAAACCAGACATGATGGCCCTATATCCTTTGAACACCTGTCCCCCAACCCGTAATAAAAGTATCGCGGGTTAGACGGTCTGGCCTTCATGAAGTGCGTGCGTATGGAACCGTTTTGTCTGTATGAATTTAAAGGCAGCCGAAGCCTGATGTTGAACTCAGACGTCGAGGCAATGCGACCTTTTAACGACTTGAATGCCTTGGCCATTCCAGCTTTGAATTTTCATTTTCCTGCGTACAGGCCCCTGTGGGATAGTGTTTTGAGCGCGTGCAATTTTTTTCAAGACAAAGCGCAGCCCACAGGATTGCTCTTAGAGAACGCTAATTGACCTCCGTTGAAGCAGCTGTCGGCGCCCGGATATCACTCACCTGAGTTCACTGCAGCTTTTGAATATCTTTACTCATGTGCAGATATCATATGAAAATCATATGGTTTCATTTGAATACAGATTATTTAGTCACTAACTGTAATGTAAGCACTAAGTTCTAAGAAGTTCCTCTATATTCATATAATGGAAATTCTCCTATACCCAACTAGCTATGACTTTTTATGACAAATCAATGTCTTTGGCACTATCTTGAATAACTGGTCACATAAAAATATTTCCACTGAGATTACTTCAAATCTGATCAATGACTTAAATGTCTTTTGAGGAGAATATTCTGAAGTGTACCATAACCCAATGTAGGGATAGCTAGCTATTACTGGCTGACCATGTTGCTTGATAAATCAAAAACAGACTTTTTCGAGGCTTACAGTGTATTTCGAGTGTATTTTTTAAAATTAAGACCAATGGTTTCAGACATGTACGGACCTATGTCCATGGTTTCAGAGAAACGGATTTTAAGTTTATACAGCCATATTAGGAAGATCTGACTTTGTCCTCTGCCAGTCATGTACTTTATTGAATTAAGATAGTTTGAAAGAATTTGGTAAGAAGTCATGCCAGAAGGACTTACTGAAATTTATGTGAGATTTGGCCAATGGTTCTGAAGCAGACTGTTTACTGTTTTGAAAATTTTTAAAGTTAATGAAAACTATTAAATCATGCCCCTGCTTCCCAAGTTTGAACCAAGTGTCAGAATTTTATAAAAACTTGGTAGAGGACCGCTATACAATTTTAAAAACCAAATATATACATGTCAAACTCTTGGCCAATTGGCTATTGAATGAAATAATAACTAAATGAACTTTTAGCTGCAATTCCTTAGCCAAAGGAATATTTCTACCAGACAACCCTTGTATCACATTACAAACAAAATCAAAGCCTCTGATTCCCATTAACCTTATGAAAAGGGACTGTTCCTAGATTAAACTACAATCAACAACCCATGTATTACAGGTGAACACTTTCATGCAGAGCAATACCTAGATGAAGTCACGTTCATTTATATGCAAGTTAAAAATGATTATTTCATGAAAAAGACGCAGTCAATGTGTAAATATATACATGTTTATGTCACTACATATTAATTGCACATAATCTCCTTAGTGTGTAGCTTTACACACTTTTGTTGAATAGTTCAATTATGCTAAGCACTTGTCCACTTTGCCCGAAGATGATAAGGCTAAACAACAAGTTGTGTGATTAATATCACAATGCCATATTACAAGTGTACAGGAAGTGTACAGGTTGCTTCCTCGTATTTTACCAGCCAAGAAAATTCACTACGGTCACTTGTGGCTTTACTTACAAAGTCATGGAGATGGAAACTGGAGCCCGATTGTATGAAAGCTTACATTAGGATGTTTACGCAGTCAGGTAAGATACGCCAAAATTATCAATATTAAAAAAACACTAAACACCTCCTGGTGCATAGGGAATACATTTCATTAAAAAAGAACCCACTGAAGGGGTGATGTTATGTTAAGTAAAGACATTTAAAGTGATGTTGGGTAACAGGAAAACCTACAGTGTTCATGCTATGACCAGCATGGACTACAGTCAGTGAAGTGGTTGGAAAATCAAATATATAGGACACTACCAATTTTAATGAACCATGTCACATTGATATATTACAGTCTCTATGATACATGCACAGGATTAACTAATCTAGACCAGACTCTAGTGATGCAAAACTCAATTATAGAGTGATTAGTCACCGACTTAAAATCACTTATAATAACCGCTCATTGTGTGAAGGTGAAACCCTGCTAAACCCATGTCTCTTAATGTGAGAAAGTTGGCTGTTTCTTACAGAGGATAGGATTCTAGTGACTGGTTTTTCCCAGGAATTATGGTAAGGTAAATTGCCAGCCAGTAAAAGTAACTAGAATACAGCTCAATGGGCCTTAAACCTGAGAATGGAAAGGAACACACAGAAAAGCTAATTATAATGAGACTTGTTTCATCATCCCCATCAATTAATCAGTTAATTACACTGAATGAAATATTAATTGACAGTTAATTAAATAGTTCATAAAACAGTGAAAAAAAACTCTATCATTTCAATTACATTTTCATACCCAACAAACTAACATCTACAGGTACTGGCAATTTTATATAACAAATAAGTTACTGTACTGGAATGTTTAAGAGTAAAAAATATGGATAACATTTTTTAAAACATAACGATTAAATAGCATGCAAGGGAAGTTATCACATAAAAACAATTGAATAATGAATAGTTCTGTGCAATTCCACTAATACACAAGAAACCTGCCTTGTTTTCCTAGCAGTAACATGCGATTCTGCAAAATATCATAAACAGAAGTCACAATTAACAACAACCTAATGACAGAAATAGATCAATGATCAAAAAAAGAACATTTTCGTAACTGTAACAACAGTAACAAGAGCTGTCAGTAGGACAGCGTGCTCGACTTTTTTAGTGCTTGCCAATAAAACAAAACTTTGACAGTTAAGGGCACACAAGACTTTAACTAGGAATTTCTAAGTACAAATCAAGAAAATTTTTCACAGAGTTATCTTCTTTTGCCTTTACATATAGGTCTTACGATGGTACATAAGTACTCCAACTTTCAAAGTAATATCTCAAATGGTTAAGTTAAAAGTGGACAAGAATGAAAATTTTAACTGAGTTTCTAAGTCAAAAAGGGCCATAAATCAAATAAAATCATGGACAGAATTACCTTCTCCTGCCCATGTTTGGGAATCATGATGGTAAACAAGTATTCCAACTTTCAAATTAATATCTCAAACAGATCAGTCAAAAAGTGGACTGGTACGAAAAACTTAACCAAGATTCTAAGTCGATAAAAGGCCTTTAATTTTTAAAACAAATCCCTGACAGAGTTACCTTCTCTTGCATACAGATGGGGGTAATGATGTGAAATAGCATTAAAAGTTTCAAAGCAAATCTCAAAGGGTTAAGGCAATAAGTGGTTTTACCCATATTCAATGTATTTTCTAAGTAAAAAAGGGCATATTTCTGTCAAAAACCTTGACAGAGTTATGTCCTCTTGTCTGTTGATAAAGGTCGTGATGGTAAACAAGTATGGTTAGTTTCAAAGCAATACCTCCAATGGTTTTGAAATAAAGTGAGGTGGTACGAAAAACTTAACCAAGCTCAATACACTTTCTAAGTCAAAAAGGGCCATAATTCTGTCAAAAACCTTGACAGAGTTATGTACTCTTGTCTGTAGATGGAGGTTATGATGGTAAACAAGTATGGTAAGTTTCAAAGCCATACCTCTAATACTTCTGAGATAAAGTGGGGTGGTACGAAAACTAACCAAGGTGTGACGCCAACGCCGACGCCGACGCCGGGGCGAGTAGGATAGCTCCCCTTTTCATAGAAAAGTCGAGCTAAAAAGCAATTGATTCCCAGTTATAGATAATTTCACCAAATGTTATCCTGTAAAACCCCTATATGTATAGCATGAAGCACCTAGAGGAAGCCAAAAGAGAACTGCCGTCTGTAACAGTTTGCTCTGAACATTAAGAAGCCACATTTAAGAACAAAACATGACACAAAAACATATACCAGACATTTATAATGCCACCCCACAATACTCCAATTATGAAGCCACCCTGAATTTTATTAAAATGAAAAATAAATGTCTACTATAACAGCAAGTACTCCTACACTATTAAATTTCATCTATCTCGTCAATAAAGCCTTTATTTACAAATTCTAACTAGTGACAGTTTCCTGATCAGATAAGCAATAGGTTTAACAAGATGCTCTCTTCTGAACAACATGATCTATCATTAAAGACTAGATAATAAGTGTAAATTATGTAACATTAATGGTACAGACATGATCTTTTTACACTGAGTTGCCTTGGTGTGGTAAAATTCACCCAATATAACAGATATACAACACCTGAAATCAGAAATTTGCTAAACAACTAATTCACAACACATGAGAGAAAATTACCTAAAACTATAGCATGAAGAAATATCAAGTCTTTGACCCACGACCTGTTGATGAAGTATTTTCTGATTCATTTTTTACTGAAACAGTCTTTAATCTTTCTGACTGTGAATGAAGTTTCTTAAACAGCTCTCTGAATTTGTTTTGAGGGAAAAGTGTCTCTATTACTCCTTCAAGCACAACATAAACAAGCCGTCGATTAAGACTTCTGTACTGGAACATGTCAAACACTCGTGTCACTCCAATTCTCACTGTATCACTGCCCAAGAAGCTACGAAGCTCATCTGAAAAATGGAAAAATATCTATATATTTAAAAACAAAGAAAAACAACAAAGACAGCCACAAAACTCAACAAAGTGCTTCTCTCTACTTTATGTTTTTGCCGTTGAATTTGAACATTGTTTACAATAATTCACTTCTTAGTAGTCAAGACCTCATAGTGGGATATAGCAGTGCATGAACTATAGAGTACACACACATTCACTAGTGTTATATCCAGGATGAAAAAAGGGCATGGGGCTGTCAGAAAAGGGCAGGGAGACAGTGCACGATTTTCTTTCAGTGAAGGGCATTTCCGTTAATTGTTGCAATTCATAATGTGTGCTAACTTACTACTTTAACATTAGCCTTTATGGCATTTTCCTAATAAGAGTAACAAAAGACATTATTAAAGCACTTTATTGTATCTACACTTTACTAATGTCATAAAATAACATGTAAGACAATCGGGAAACAGTGCCACTAATTACAGGGGTAAAGTTTGAAAAATGGAAAATCCTGAAACTGAAGCTTGGGGCCACAAAGACTCCCAGTAAGGTCTTGGGGGGCCAGAGGCCCCCAGAAGCTCCTGGCTTTTAGTTATTTCAGAGGTTTTCTGATGAATTCCTAGAGACAGGATGTTTAGTTCAGTAGGCTTTGAAACTGAATGGTCATTGACCCTTCAGCCTAACTTTTCTTAGAACAAAATCAAATTTTCAAGAGCTACGGTGAGGATTTTAAGGGTCGAGTCACGGGTCATAGAGTTAATGTCATAATCTCTAGGTGTGCTGTAATGTTTTTCTGTTTGTTTCCTGCTTTTTTTCAGAAAATTGTTGTTCCCCGTTTGTCATATGTTTTCGCGACCTCGCATGTCCGTGATTTTCGTATATATTTCTTCGATTTTTCGCGATTTTAACCGTTTTTAATACAAAGAAATCTGACAATTCTTTTATTTTTGTTGAAACCATTTCTCTTTCTTTTTCAAGCTGTACTAGTTTACGTTTTGCAGACACTTTTTCTAATGATACAATTTACAAAATTGAGTGTTCGTTCTTCAAATTCTCATCGACAAACGTTTTGTATTTTACGACTATTTTATTTAGATTCCACTTACCCTTACATCTTAATTATCAATCCTGTTCAAACGCATTTTGATCTCTGCCGGTCCGTAACTTTTTCTTTTGTTTAAAGTACTCGCAAATATTATTGAAATCCGCCCCTAATAAATGTGTGAATAACTGGGTCATTAAAATAATTAATAATTGACCGATTATAAATATAATTCGCGATGATTTATTCTAAACACCATGATTGCCTCGGATTAAACCATGACCCTGATAACTTTGTACAAATATCGAAGTTTCTGACGTCACGTACATGTGCAATAACGACACGTGATTATCGGAAAATAACAGGTGTACATGCGGTGTCTTTTTCGGGCGTTTATGTAATCGGCAATCTAATGCTGAGCACGCGTCAGATTAAGGTTAGGGCTGAATGGTGATGATAAAAAACATAAAATATCATGACTTTAGGGCAAAATGTATGTTGAGTAGGGCAGAGTGGCTGCACGAAAAGGCGGCAGGGCGCGGCACCACGCCATCACACTATAGATATAACACTATTCACAGGAGCTCCTTGACCTTGACTTTAAATATAACCTCCCATGACTATTCAGTATTGGTTGCAGCATATTTGTGTGTCAAATTCAAAATATGTCACAGAATGTAGATTTGCAGCTTTCATCGCACCCTAGGTCAAGATTTCACCTTGAAGCAAGCACACCTGGTTGCTACTGCATCCATCTTGTACATACTGTGCCAATATTTTTAGAATCCATCATTAGATGTAACTGGGTTTTCCCTTATTTTAAAGTACAAAGAATAATAAGGATTATTGTCTTTTATATACAATAATCCCATTTAAACCAATCTTCCAAGTGTATGGTTAGCCGATTGGGTCTATGTGATCCATCTTGGTCGGTACGGTACGGTTTTTAGTGTAACCATAATTATGGGCACTTAAGTTTCCGTTTCCGGTTTCGTTATTTTTAATGATAAAAGAGCCACAACAGCACAAAATAATGGTTGGAATAACATGTTTTTGCTATATCCATATCTTCACATGGTAGATGTATAGAAGAAATACATGTAATAATGAATGAAGACTTCAGTTTACAGAGGTATAGCATACCAGGCAACATAGGTTTTTTAGAAAAACAACAAGGATGATAGGTTTCTTGAACAACAGTGGATTCAAATAACTTGAACTTTACACACAGCTTTATAATATCTGCTAAACTGTGAAAGAAATCAATCCAAGAATGATTGTGTATGTCAGTCCTCAAGGTTACATGTACCAAAATTATACTAAATTACTGGAAACTTTACAAGAGTTTCAAGTCCCCCCCCCCCCCCAAAAAAAAACATGCTTTTCATCCATATAACCCTATTTCTGAGCCAGTTTCGTTCCTGCTCCTCTTCAAATGTTTCTTAAAGATAAAAGTGTTACAGACTGACTAATACCTACTTCTATCCCTTGTTCCCTGTCAAAAATGTGTGACAGGGGAGAGAGTGTAATAAGTACGGAAAATAACTTTATCATGTATAGCACATATTAAATCCCATCTTTTCCTAAAGAAGAGTAAATATGGAGGAATGTGACTATACCTGGAATGCTGCCTAACATTTTAGATCTACACACTACTCTTGTTCTCATCCTTGTATTATGTTCCCTAGCTGGCCTTGGCTCAGACAGTATACCTTCCGGCCAAAATGAATCCCTGAAAAAACAGTTTACATATATAATAAATAATTATGTTTTCCTGTCCCAATCTGCAGTTAAACTACATGAAATTACTAAATGTGTTTTGATAACTCACTATAATGTTTCACATTTTGTCAAATGTATACCTAATCACCTCCAGCAGGATCCAGACAAACTCAAGACTTTTAGACTGTTTGATACCCTCAACCTTGAAAGTTTCAGGAAATCTCCATTTTTATTCCTTAAAAAGGTTTGCTGTTTCCTACCTCTTGTTTTGTTCCTCAGTTTTCTACCTCCTGTTTTCTACCTCTAGTTTTCCCTCCTGTTTTGTTCCTCTAGTTTTCTACCCCTGTTTTCACCCCTGTTTCACCTCCAGTTCTCCTCCTGTTTTCTACCTCCTTTTTGTCCTCAGTTTCACCCCGTCACCTCCAGTTTTCTACCTCCTGTTTCCTACCTCCAGTTTTCTACCTCCTGTTTTCTACCTCCTGTTTTCTACCTCCAGTTTTCTACCTCCTGTTTTCTACCTCCAGTTTTCTACCTCCAGTTTTCTACCTCCTGTTTTCACTCTTATCCTGCTAAATTTCTGAAATGGACTTATCCATCAGTTTTGACAATAACATCAAGAAATGGTCACTGTACATTTACTGACTGAAATGTGCATACTGATCATGACCTGCACTGGTTGCAAGGGAAGAATAACTTGCTCTGCTAGGCAATCTGTACAGACTTTTATGACATTTTACCCCATTTGAAAGCACAAATGCACTTGGTAAGCTACACTGCATCGAATATGAAAACATTGATATACATTGCACACAGCAAACTTCTGTACTGCTCACCTAAAAGAACAACTACAGTACTGCTCAACTGAAAGCTCCTATGTACACCAACAACTTATGTACTGCTCACTTGAAAGCTCTAATGTACACCATCAACTACATGTACTATACAGCTCGCCTGAAAGCTCTAATGTACACCAACAAATACTGTACTGCTCACCTGAAAGCTCTAATGTACACCAACAAATACTGTACTGCTCACCAGAAAGCTCCTATGTATGCCAACAACTACATGTACTCTACAGCTCACCTGAAAGCTCTAATGTACACCAACAACTACTCTACTGCTCACTTGAAAGCTCTAATGTGCACCAACAACTACATGTACACTAAAGCTCACCTGAAAGCTCTAATGTACACCAACAAACTACTCTAGCTCACCTGAAACTCTAATGTACACCAAAAACTACTGTACTGCTCACCTGAAAGCTCAATTGTACATCAACGAATACAGTACTGCTCACCTGAAAGCTCTAATGTACACCAACAAATACAGTGCTGCTCGCCTGAAAGCTCTAATGTACACCAACAACTACATGTACTCTACAGCTCACCTGAAAGCTCTAATGTACACCAAAAACTACTGTACTGCTCACCTGAAAGCTCTATTGTACACCAACAAATACTGTACTGCTCACCTGAAAGCTCTAATGTACACCAACAAATACAGTACTGCTCACCTGAAAGCTCTAATGTACACCAACAACTACATGTACTCTACAGCTCACCTGAAAGCTCTAATGTACACTAAAAACTACTGTACTGCTCACCTGAAAGCTCTAATGTACACCAACAAATACTGTACTGCTCACCTGAAAGCTCTAATGTACACCAACAAATACTGTACTGTTCACCTGAAAGCTCTAATGTTCACCAACAACTTCCCTATATCTCACCTCTATAGTTCAGCTGAAAGGTGTAAAGTATCCAGCAAGCTATTCACCTATAATCTTTGGAGTGTTCTGAACAATCTATGCCCCATAAATGCACCCAATGAAATTGTTTAGATAATTTGCAAGGTTTCTATAACTAACCTGAAAGCTTTGATGAACTCAGCAACCTGTTCAGCTGATGTCATCCAGTCCACATGTTCAACTATTTTTCTGAAAGGTATAATGACATAATTTTCACAATTTGGTGTTGATACCTCAGGAAATAACTGAGCAAAAAAGAGACATTGGGATAGCCTCCAAAACACTAAAGCTTGATTTTACAGTGTCTTTAATTTTCCAGTCTGATGGCCAGTATCAGCACCAGAGCAAATTTACATCAACTACTTTATTAGGTCACTAACAGACTATTCCAAAAAGGATTTATCAAAACTGGTCCAACAAATACTATCAGTGACCTAGACCCTAGTATAAATACCCCTCCTGCAAAAATGAAAGACACTTAAAAATACAGAACAAATTTTTTATGCATTTGAACATTTCAAATTTTAAGGCAATACTGATAACTCAAGACTTCCTATTGCTAAGAATTTGGAGGTTTATGTATGGAGATACCAACATGCAACAGGAATTCTAAATAAGACATCCAAAGAAGTTGATGTATCCTACGCCAATAAAAAGTATACAGAAAAATCAGAAATTACCACTAAGTTGACAAATAATATTGAAAGGAAACAACGATCAGTAGACTGGAGAACAATCTATATGCAATTTTTTTTAACTGATACCAAAATTAGAAATTGCTTATATATTAAAATATCTTGCGACAATTCCAACAAATATGTATCTTTTTAAGTGTTAACTCCAAATCTGTACAACTTTTGTTCATGAAGAGAAATTAAAACAGATATTTCGGAGTTGTCATTACATACAAATTTTGTGGAACAGCTTCTAGAAGCTTTATGAAACAAAAGAATCATAAAGATTGTTATAAACAATTCAATTTAAAATTATACTTTCTCACACTGGGAAATGATTTTTTTTAAATCATGCAATTAACTATGATATTGATAATGAAATTATACATTTTTCAAATGAAAATCAATACCTAATTTTTAAACTTTTGATAATAATATGCAGGTAAGAATAAACACAGCAATGTGAAATACGGTAGTTGTTTACCGGTACGATGTTCTATTCCAACTGCATACTTAACTATATAAAATAGAGGAACAACACATCAACCCCAGGGTACACTGACTCAAATTTTAAACAATTGGTTTCCGTCTAATCTAGACCTTCATCAGGATACAAGAGCATGAAAATTCAGTCTTATGGTACACAAAAAGTGGATCACATATGTGACGTTTGTTACTAAATATGGAAACAAACATTACTAATAATAGAACATTTTTGACTACATACTTGTTCATTCTGTCCCCAAGAATGGCTTTGATAAGTTGTTTGAGAACACGTACAATCTGACGTCGCAGCCACTGATTTTTGTGTCTCAAATCAAACACCTCATCCATCAGTAACAGCATGATACGCAATGGAATGTTCTCACCAATCTGTAAGGGAATAATTGTTTATCCATTAAGATTGAATTTTAAAATAAAAAATTGACATCAAGAGTTTTTATTTCCAGAGAGAAACACAGTGATTTGCATTTGCTCAAAGAAATATCATTATACACCATCTTATTACACAAGGCCACTTCAGATGTAACATTAGTTAATTATATAAATCTCATGTATTTTCTTGTTCCTGTGCACAAAGTAAAGCTCACCAACAACACGTATATTTAAGGAAAATTTAATTCAATGACTAAAGTCAGCAGACTGACCTCCGTGCCCAGTCCAGCCCCTACTTTGTCCCCTTTCCTGGATGACTTCTTAGAATTTTCAGAATCCTGAAAGAAAAAAAGATACAGATACATGTACAATGTATATCAATACAGTAAAACATTTTTCATGCAAAAATAAAAATAATTCCACTTTAAATAGCTAATGACCACCTTGGATGTTACAATTACTGATAGCACTTACCCTTACCACAAAAATGTTTTACGCTGGCTAAAACTGACCATTATGTTTATTGAAAACGGATAATTTCACTTACATTAAAGGTCCATCACTAACACCAAATCGAATTTTCTTTTAATTGGTGATGAAAAGAGGCTAACATTTAATTGGAAACTCTTCCTAAAACTTAATCCATATAGCCGTGGTGTATTGCCAAATCTTGATTTATTGCTGCAGAAAATCTAGTGAATGTTTAGTGTATTTCCTTAGTTTTGACCTGGAAAGTGTTTTTGTCTTACTTCTGCTATTATTGCATTCATGTTTAGTAAATTGTCAATCATTTACTTTACAATCAAATTGAGAACCAAACTTTTTCAATTAAGTAAATTAGGCCTGTTGTATTTTTATGTACAACCGCTATTCAGAGCCTCGTCACTGGGAGATTTTGGAAAATTACAATGAATTTAGAAAATGGAAAAACCTACTTTCTTGTTTTTGAAAAGGCAAAATATAACCTATCAATTCTGATTGTGATAATACTAAATATTTTGAACACAATATTGTCATATTCAACCGTTTGCAGAATGTCCATATTTATCCTTTTGAGATAGACGACTCGTTAATGATTTTAGATTTAAATGACAATTCGATTGATGATACTTGATAAACAATGTTTATGTTATGGTCAAATATACATCAAATCTGCCACACTAAACATTGGTCACCTGTGCAACCATGGCCAGTTTATGATATTAATGACAATACATTGTTCTATTTTGGTAACAGTATTTCAATACAGGAAGACATTTCACGAAGAATAAACCTAACTCCACTTTTAAATTGCTGAAGTGCCTACCTTTGATGTTAAGTATATTACTATAGCAACTTTGAACTCTATATACTGTTACACTAGTAAATCTGACCATATTAGTAAAGTCATGTAGAAATGGATTCACAGTTATCATTAAGTCCATTACTAACACCAAATCAAATTTTGAGACCCTGGATTGTATCAGGGAAATACACTTACCTGGCTCTAAAAATATGACAGTAGCTGTGAGGTAGTTTCACTTTTCCACTCCTGTTGTGCAAAACAGGCAATTTTGTGATATCATTTACCCTTAGATTTGATAGCCTATCATGTGATAGTCATTTACTTCCTCTATGCAGTCAGCACATTTTGTGATATCATTTATTCATTTAAACTTTGATATGCACATAGGTGACCTAAACTTTCCCCCAAGTCCATTCAAAAAGTGTGATATCATTTATGCTACAACCAAGTTTGAAACCCTCTCAGGTTTTATAAACTTACAATGAATATTGAAAATAGGAATCAACCCTACTTTTGTTTTTGAAAAGCCAAAATATAACCTATCAATTCCCTGTTTAAACTCAAATTTTCAACCCTATATTGTCATATTCAATGCGACTGTCATACTTTGAAATCCTTTCATGTGATATCACTTAACCTTCTTAACTTTAAAAGACAATTCATGTGATATCACTTACCCCTCTTAAAACTTATGAAATCCGGTCATGTAATATCACTGTACCCTCTTATCTTTGAAATCCCATGTTCATGTAAGATATTATTGATAATCCATGTCTATTTTGGTATCACAGCATTTGGCCGACAGTCTACAGAAGAATCACCTTATTGTGTCCATCTGTAAATACATATCACATGGTGTTCTTGAGTTTAAGTAAAAATGTCAGTAAACAGGAAAGCTCTAAGTAATTCTGTTACTGAGTATTTCCTCCAATACTCTACCAGCTCTCTGTAAACCTTTAAATTGTAAATCTGCCACTTGGTTTACGAAGCTTAATGTTAAGTGGTAAACTTATCCTGTCCAATCATCTGTTTTAACACATTTTTTGGAAAATCAAAGACAGAATTTAAGAACTATATGAACAAGCTCTATAAACTTGTAGCAGTAGCAACCATCACTTATTTACCCCACTCCACAAACTGTTACAGTAGTAAATCTGCCATTAAAAAACATTTTACCTTTCTGGCTAGACTCATCTTTTGAACTGTCTAACTCCCACCATTTGCCTGCTGCCAGATATCACTTACCAGCAAATAACAGTCTTTTACCCGTGGATAATTTTCCCAAAGTTGTGCGAAGATGACTATGTCTACCATTTAAGTATAACAGCACATGATTTATATCATTTACATTCCTTTTGTCGCACCATATCATTTATACATAAGCTTGATACTTCCATCTATCTGGATCCAATTTTACACTGTACCATTTTTTGCATCAATCCAGACACGTGAAACCATTCGCTCATATAACCTCAAAAATATTTTCAGGTATATCTTCCTTCATTACTATAAACCTTATGTAATAAACAATAGGGCCTAACTTTGATGGCCCTTTATATCACTTACCCCTGTTAACTTTGAAGTCCACTTGCCTGGTGGAAGATCATTTAACCCTAATAACTGTTATATCCCAAATATGTTTTCACTATACCTAACTTTGTAAATCACATCAAGGATTCACTTCCCCTCCCGGGCAAGGTCAATTTTGACCCACAGGGGATAATTTTGATATTCTCAATCTTTATCAAGCAGGCCTACTAGGGATCACTATTGTGCTCCATGCAAAATATCCATGCTCTTAGAGCCTTGTAAAGGTTTCAGAAGGAAGAAGTAATTCTTTAAAGATTTTCCTACTACTATAAGCCTATGTAAAACTTAAATGGTTCTCCTGGTTTGGGGATCAATTTTGATCCGGGGCTCATAATTTGAATCAATCTGTTTTAGCAGTCTTTTAGTCAATGCTAATGCCAAATATCTAAGACTCTAGGACTTGTGGTTTCAGAGAAGCAAGCATTTTTAAGTTTTTCCTATATATTCCTATGCAAAATTAACTGACCCCCAAGGTCAAGTAAATATAAACCAGGTTTACATAATTCTGGCTGAACAATCTTGTTAGAGGTCCACTAGACAATGCTACATGCCAAATATCTAAGCTCTAGGCCTTTTCGGTTTCAGAGATAATTTTCCTAAAGTTGTGGGTTCCTATTTGTCTGCTATAACAGCCTGAGTTTTGCATGAATGAATTTTGTCTGACCAATTTATAGTAGAGTACACTTCATGCAAGGAACATTCCTGCATACTTTTATCAACATTGCCTAGAGGTATGCAGAGGACATTCCTCATTTGACTCAAAATGTTGTCGGTATAGGACAATCTTCCTTCAGTAAACCTACCCTGGGTAGCTAGGTTAGTAAATAAAAAGCTTGTCTTCGTGCTCAGGTGAGCTAACAATCATACTAAAACATATTCTGATGACCACTTTAATACAAAACTTTTTCTAACATTTTCCATTTGCTATTTCTCAATTCACAGAAAAAGTAATTGTATATTAAATACCTGCAAATAGTTATCTAGAGCTTTTCTTCTTTTCTCTAAAAACTCATCACTTGTGTCCTTTATAAATGATTTAGGTGGAAGACTTGGTCCATGAAATTTGGGCAACTGTAAATATACAAATACTGCTTTATTGAACGTATCTTTAAGTAAAATTACCACTGAACATGATTAAAATAGCCCGCTCAAAACTGCCTTATCACAAGAAATGGTTTCTCCCATTACGTTATCGTTTCTGTTTCCCTTAATATATGATGAAAATTTGTGACATACTAATCAAGAATGCAGTTCAGGAGTTACAGAGTGTTACATTATGTTTCAATCCCTCGACATTTAACTAAGATGGCTGCAACATGCAGTATCCATGCACTATCCCCAACCCTTTGACCCAAGTTTCATGATTATCTTTCAAGGGGTCAAATGACCCTTTATCCCAGATGGAACCTTCACCTTCAGGAATGGCTTCTGCATGTCCTCTAAATAACATTACTAAAGTTTCAAGAAAGTTTTTAAGGTGACAGTCTTACAACCTTTGACTTCTAAATGTGACCTTGACCCTGGTCATTCTGATGAAATGAACATCTCCCAAAATTCCTTCAAGGGTTTAAGAGATTATAGTCTTATGATGTTTGACCCAAAAGTGTGACCCTTGAGAGTGTTAGACATGTTGAAACATGGTTTATGCACATTGTCTAAATGAAATGAACATTTGACAACAGTTCTTCAAACTGTCTGAAATTAAAACATTTGAGAACAAATCGTCAAATAAAAAGGTCCCAGCATAAATTCCTGTAAACTATTTCTGTATTTTTGAACTTATACGCTTCCAAATTTTTAATAAAATGCTCCAAACTGTTTTGAAATTCCAATATAAACATATAGTGTAGATGTGTCGTCAAACAAAGCTCACCAACATCCTCAACAGATTTTCTCAAAGCTGCAACATTTGTTTCAATTAGCTATTACATTTTGAAAGTTGACAAGGGTATAATGTTAATTATCTTCAAATGGTTTTGAACAAAATAACATAGATGCTATATCCCTACCCTGTAACCAGATTGCAAAATTTGTATATTAGCTAAAGTCCTGACAAGCTGATCAATCAAGCCCAAGTTTCCATAAACACCCATGATCACTTTTTTATTTTACTTATGCTTACCTGCATTTGTATGTATGTATTTACTCCAGTACCAGGGCTGACCCAGTGGAATTTGACATCTTGAAAAGTTTGAAGTCTAAATCCCCACCCTAGAGACAACCATTTTTGTCTAAATCCCCACCCTTGAGCCTGCTTGGTGCATCAAATGCCCCGGGGGTAGGGGAGAGGGTAAATATCTAAAAGATCAATCAATAAATAAAGCTGCTATCAGAAAAACAATGAAACAAATATAAGTACAAAGGCACATCATTAGGAAAATAATGAATCCAGAGTAATGGGCCTTTGAAGTAAGGTAGGTATAGTCCCAATGAATATATATATGTATCAATTTCAGTTTAATAACTTTGATAGTATTCAAATGGTTAGACTTGGAAGAAACTTATAAAATGGGTATTATCAAGTAAATAAGGGGCATAATTCTGAAAAAATGCATCCAGGGTTATGGGCCTTCTTAGTATGGTAGTGGTAGTCCCACTAAATACCCGTACCTAGTTTCAGTTGAATATCTTTGATAGTATAGAATGTATAAGACTTTTAAAAAAACTTTAACCAATGCGGACACGGACGCACAATTGATCGTATAAGCTCTTATTTTCCTAGAATAGTTTAGCTACAAAATAAACCCAGTCCTATAGTTTCTGACTCCACATGACCCAGTTTCTATAGGGATGGTAAGCCTGCTGACCAAGTTTAATTACGATTGAACCATATCTGTGGCCTGTTAGAGTGCTAACACTAAAAGTTGAGGACACCAGACTTGCGAAGACAGACATTGACCGATCACAAATCGTGCTCAGGTGAGCTAAAAATTTCAAACAACACTTAAACTTCTTATTTTATTTTAACAATAAATTTAACACAAAAAGTCACTAAAAAGGACATTCTTCCTCCTCCTGCGGCCAAACCTGGACACTTCCATGACACTTCCACATTTATACCTGAAATAGAGGGAATTTTATAATCTTTAAGGTTTCAAACTTAATTAAGTTTCATTTAAATTGGACCAAAAATGTTCTAAGATTTGACCTAGAGACTTAATTTTTGACCCCTCATGACCCAATTTCGAACATGATCTAGATTTCAAATTCATCATCTAAAGGGATATAATTGAGGTAAAAATTAAGTCTTTGTCACTTAATGAAATGCATGGATAAACAGCTATTTTATGGAAATGTGCAAAGAAACAACATGAATATCGAAAGCACTTTTAGAAATTTCCTAAAGCCTTTGCTCTAAAAATGGGGAAGGGGCATTTATTACGGGAGGGGTGTTTATTAAGAAATATACGGTATATATGTAGTTAAGCGTGATTCAAGAATAAAGCTGATTTATCATGCAACATCCTGGGATTGAATTGGGCTAGCATACCTAGCGAAAATGCCCGTAACGTTTTTAAAATCTTAGTTAAAATTCTGCCTCATAGCTGAATTTTGCTCACGATTTGAACTCTAATTGAGAAAAGAAAAAAAGACTGCAATTAGATGGTAAATAGTAAGACGGCCGATTTTTACCACATTTTGCTAGTCAATTTGTCTGACATTTTGCTAGTTGAAACGATTTTAACTAGCACAATTTTGACAGTGAAAGATTTTGCCAAATTCGAACCCTCACAGTCAGGCTGACAAAAGAGCAGCAGGCCTCAAAGAAACCTAGGTATAATATCTTGTCATTGCTAAAATATGTTCTGGAAAAAAGATACACCTGATTAGTTTTAAGTTTCTGGGGCCATATTCAATAAACATCTAAGATTGATCTTAAAGATAAGAGTGAAATCTACCTGTTTTGACAGTGTCAGAAATCTATGAATCAGTTCTGTACGCGTTTAAAATTTAAATTAGGTGAGACAGTACCTTTAATATTGAGGTCATTCTGACAATGTCAGTAAACCATGTCGCTAAGAATATATCACACATGTTGGATTGGTTCTCCTATGTGTTTGCGAAATATTTGATTTACGTTTAACAAAGCGGGAATCAATGAAATAGGATTACCAATTCTACTTTCATTTTTTGCTGAATGCTTATTTTTAGAAGTTTTCTGCTGTAATCGTTTATATTCTACAGGTATAGTGAACGTTCTTTTGTGGATTTAGTATTATTAATACGACATATCGTGAGTTTCATGTCCTCTCAGACTCGCAAAATAAATGGGTCTAATTGCAAAACAGATGACAAACATGAAAACCCCCCCCGGCCCCATGCATACTATGTCTGGGTATAGGTGAAAATAAATGGAGAATACAATCCCTGTATACCTTTGAATATTGTTCCTATTTCTGGGGCAATCTTCTCGCCCCATCCCACAATTTTCTCGACAGAAAAATTCGATAAGTCATCCATCATGCTGCATGCGCTGTCTGCTACTAGAAAACACGTATAAAAATATCGCCGTCGTCTTTCGACTTTTCCCGTTACTCCCCCTTTTTTATTTTGTGGGCGAAATTCCCGATTCCCGGGATGTAAACCGGCCAAAGTCTATTTCCCGACCGGCCATTCAATAAGTTTGTCAAATTCCCGCCTGTCAGGAATGGTGTTCTGTCTAAAGCCCCGTGTATGCCCGCCGCCCCCCCGGGCGGGCAAAATAATGACAGGTGCATTATACTTACTGTATTTATATTGCCAAATTGACATAATTACATACATTAACACATAGTGCTGATTTTTCCAATGATACTGAAAAAAGAACACTTTCTGCCAACACTTTTTTGTGAAGAAATGACATGCATCAAATAGAAAAGCATAAGATTGTTAATTCAGAGTAATCAGGAGGCTTTAAAGGTAGAAATCTGAGCAACAAATAATACTGATACACAACAATGAACTGAAAAATGAAAAAAATAAAACAGCAAGTACAGTTAATTACCACACAGGTATCATTTAAGACAAACCTTTTCTGTCATGAGCATCTGAAGGTCATGAAAGTCACTGTATCTGCGATATACATCCCAGATCTCCTCATCATCTGAAAACTTCTTTGTAACTCGGATTGAAAATATCGCATAAGATTTGCCTGATTTCTCAGAATCTCTAATAATGCCTGTGAAAAATGAGAAAGTACATCAAACAGTATAACAAAACATTTTTCTCTGTGATGAGGTATTAAACATGATGGTACACACAATCACAATTCTTAATTTTGTTTAAGAAGAATTTATTCTAATAAACAAGCTGAGAAAATGATAATCATTAAAATTTTAACAAATCAAAATCAGTTATATTTTAACAATCAAAAGGCAAAAAATCCTACATTTAACATGATTATGAACTCACCCACAGTTCCTAAAGAAGTCAAGCTATAATCGGCAGTACGGTACATCATAAGACAGTATGTATATCATTAGACAGTATGATACAATTATATTCAACAGTAAGATACAACACTGAAACAAACCTGTCTGAGAGATCTGAGCCTTGATTGTAAATTCCGTATTGTTGGTTTTATACGGTGAATTAGACCGTGAGTTACTGCTATACAGGGACGATGTCGAGATGTTGTCAGATGAGTCTAAGTCTATCATATCATTCTGAAACAAGGAATATACTTCATATTTGAAATACACAAAGCTGTGAAAAATACAAATCTATAAATGTTGCAGAAAACAAAAATGAACAAAAGCTGTCACTCCTAAGTATGAATGCCCCCAAAGTAGAGTCTCACAGTCTGTGACTTCGACCTTCAAGGTATGGGCCCGGTACTTTTTATTTCCATGTGCTGAACATTTGTGCATTTTAGTTTATTTTAAAATCCTTAAATGTACAAAATAGTTACAGTCCGAACAGGAAATAAATTCCCTCCAGTGCATTTGGAGTTATGCCGCGGACAACAAAATTCAATAAAGGGAGATAATTTATTCACAAATAAGGCAATATATCGTTACGGTTCTTGGGCACTGCACTTTCCTTCGAGTATCCTGTCTCACTGTATGCAATCTGAATAAATTTCCTTTTGGACATGAAGATATAACAAAGGAAGATAACTAAGATTTAGGCAAGGCAGAGTTGTAGTTCATGGGCACAGCACTGATTGTGCTCTGTTACTGTATGAAGTTTTAAGTAATTCCCTATAATACTTTTGAAAATATGCTCTGGACAAAGAAGTGGTTAGATGGACAAGTCAATTTCTGTTATGATAAAAATATTCATATGGAATGGCTGTGGAATGTCTAGGCATGAAAATACACAATATTACATCAATAGTTACTCACCACTGGGAATTTGTCTACACTTCCAATTTTACAGTGCTTTTTAAGACCATTATGGTTAAACAAAAAAATTTCACATTTACAGTAATTGACACATGAAAAAAACTTTATCCAATATCTCAAAATCATATATGCAGTGGCTCGGATCTGAAACCAACCATAGAAAGGTACTGTTTGTTATTAACTATGATATGGACTATGGACCATAATCTGTGAAAACTAGTGATTGCTTTTCACGAATAAACGTATGTCTCCCACCCCTATCTTCAAAGTCCCATAAAATGTACAAAAATCAATGAAGCAGAAAATCCTGATAATATGCACAACTACAATTGGTACTAAATATTTCTACCAAGTTTCAGTAAAATCCATCCAGGCATATATAGTTGTGGTTTGGCTAGACAGAACTATATTACTAAACCTAGGTTTTGGTTAAAGTAACATACTCTGACAAATGACACTGGATTACCATTTAACAGACTACATTTTTATCTTTTCACCAATTTCTTTGTAAAATTACCCTTCACAAAGAAAATCTGTAGTAGGCTATAACAATCAAAGTTTGCTCAGAATTTACCATGCAAAAGCCAGAGACGACACATTTTACAACACTTTAAAAATCAAGTTCATGCAAGCAGATAAAATGAGACTCCTGTAGTCAAAACTTAATGAGGTTTCTTCCATAAAAAATGAAATCATGAAACAAGGTATTGCTAAAAACAACTGATGCTCCCCAAAGTCAATGTGTATTGAGGATAGGAAAATAAACTAGGTTCTTTCAAACCCCTTTATGTCTATGTGAAATATATATTCAATTCCTTTTATTGTTCTACATTTGTGTCCCAAACAAACATAATTTTGCATTATATGGGGAGATAATATAAAAATGGGTAAGCTATAGAGCTCTGGTTTTTAAATAAAGAATTTCCTCTCCATGCCCTATATCCCTTTGTGAGTAATACTGAGTAAAATCACTTAAGTTTTGGAGTTGCTTTCTGAAGAAGTGGAATTTAATAATAAAAAGGCAGATAGTTAAAACAAGAGGCCTAAATCATTGTTTGACCTCAAAAACCTGTGTAAAGTTTCAATCCAATATCAACAGTTTCAGAGATGCCCACTTGCATGGTAAACATTAACACAGCTTGTGGCGCCAACCCTCAGGTGAGTAGAATGGCTCAGACAATTCTTAGCATAGTCAAGCTAAAAATCATCAAGTCAGAATAGGAAGTTTCCTTGTATTCCAGTCAGTGGTTACAGAGATAAGAAGCCTGACGGACAGACAAAGCAGTGACCACATGTCCCACTTAAGTATGAAGGAAAGTTGCTAATTAACTGAAATAAAGACACTTACAATATCTTCTGACTTGATGGACACATCTGCAAATCAAAACATAACACTGCATGCAAAGTACAAGACAAACATTCTCTTCATCTGTTAGTACAGCATGACAAGCATCTTAATTGAAAAATCTCCCTTCCTTTTTCACAAACTTATTCCTATCTTTATCAATCTCCAAAAGTCATGTATGTGTACATGTATATACCTTTCTTAACAGAATGTAAATCCGGAAGTTTTTTTTTAAACAAATTTCCAATATTAAACTCTCTTATAAACTTCAGTACATGATCTCAAAAGCCATTTTTGCGAATAAGAAGATTCCAACTTGTAAGCTCTCAAGAAATGGGCTAGCTTATTACCACTGATCAACAAGACCGAGCTCAAAACTCTGCACTTGATTGACCAGTACATGCAATGTTTTAGCAGTAATATTACTTCAAGTGTTTCATGCTGCTATCTTATGACTAGGCCTGAAAGTCTTGAATTTCATTGACAATATTTCTGCTTACTAACTAAAGTCTCCTAAACATCTGTAAATATTTAACATTTTCACTACAATTACTATTAAAAAAAATTGTGCCCCATACAAAAATACACATAAACATGTCAGTGCAATACATATATCTATTTCCTGCATCATGCAAGCCTTCAGCATCACATTCCCTGTACCAGACTCAAGACAAAGGCACAGAACAATATAGCAGTCTATGCATGACATGTAGCTACTAGAGTTTACATACTTTAAACCATATGATCCGATGTACTGAAAATTAAGTATGTAAAAAGTGATCAATTTGTCTAACTAATGTACAATAGTTATGGTGTTTGCCATACGTCAGGACTTTAAAATTAACATCAAATGTTTCCTTGTTTATCAACTTTACACTGTCACAATGTATTAGATGTATGTATGTTTTTACCAAACCACATGTAGACCCTGATCAATTATTTTGGATAACATTATATCAATCAATCATTTGAACTGTGAGATGAACACAGTATTGCTTGTTATAACTAAGGTCTGTTTTATCTGACCTTAAATCAAAGCTTTTTACCTTTCCTGACATGACCTAGGTGTGAAAGGTTGCATCATTCATAAATGTGACATTTTTGGTCAAGTTTGATTAATGCTGCATGCAAATGGCTTCTCTCTTGCACAGACACATTAGCCAGACAGACAGACAAACCAACTGATGGGAAAAGAATGACAACTGAGCTTAAACATTGCTAATATAAAATTGCTTTAAAATTTCTAATATTG
The DNA here is from genome assembly GCA_022818135.1 of Saxidomus purpurata. Taxonomy (NCBI): domain Eukaryota; kingdom Metazoa; phylum Mollusca; class Bivalvia; order Venerida; family Veneridae; genus Saxidomus; species Saxidomus purpurata. The sequence goes on from JAFMSR010000013.1 coordinate 43,216,001, forward strand.
AAAAAGCACTTGATCTTTCTTAACCTTTGACAAAATACAACCAAGGGCAACAATAATTCATTTTTACTGACAGAGGAAAATAAACTTTATCTACATAACATAATGACCATGAAGTCTTTAATCACATCATCTACTTTAATTTACCTTTTACTAATTTAACCATGGGTACAAAGTTTGAATAAAATTCATGACTTATAATTCCTGATGCAATGGGACACAACAATGTGATTCATATACACCCTTCCTTACTCGTTTGATGTGGGTATAGTGACTATGCATTAAGAAATAAACATACCATCATCTAAACTAAAACTATCAGAGTTGTCTTTCTTGTCATTTGTGAAGCCAAGCTCATCAAGTAGTTTAACATACACTTGACTCTGAATGAATGCTTCGTAATATTGTTCTTTGTGCAGCAACTGGTAAACCTGCAGGAGAAAACAAGGCAAACATATGAAACATATTTAAAAAATTGAAAGATTTGTTTTTGTGATGCACATGGGTTATACTGGTCAAACTGATGATCATAATTGATAAGTTGTCTAAGCCATCTTGACTGTGCAACACTATGGGCTGTTGCTAAAGTGTAGCAGGTTCAAGTCTTGGTCTCTGCCTAAAAACCTGAAAAGGCTTATTTCTGACAGACTCTGATGTTACTAATTCTGCTGAATTATTTCCATTTGGATGATAATATAAATGAAGAATTTCCAGACATAAAGACACATACCCTTGCTTGGACTTCATCAAAAACATCAGCAGACATGGATTTACTTCTCATCTTTTGAAGGCATCTCTTTAATATGTCCTGCTCTATTTTGATCTTTGAATGGGCCTGTAAAAGTACATAACATGTATAAATCAGTGATGAAGTTACACATTTGGACAAAATAACAACAATAAAGCAGAGAATTAGGTGTAGAGGTGGTGGAGGTTGTGAGTTCAATCCCTGGCTATGTTATACCAAAGACTCTGACTAAGCATTAAATGGGTAGTGTAAGGAAGATATCGAGAAGTTTCCTGCTTCTAAGAATAGGTAATTTCTTGTTACCAGATACCCTGTTTGTTGCAGAATAGCTTTGCAGCTAATGTTGACTTTGTCTGTTGTAATTATTACAACGGCTTCTCTATCTTTTTAAAACCAGAATTTGGATTTACTACATGGGTGTTCAGTAGAACACTTGTGTCGCCCTCATACACTTTGTCACAATAACCAATAATTTTGTGACAAAAACAAAATTTGGCATCATCATGATCCTTTTGTCATGAGCAATACAATTTGAAAGTTTGATAAAGAAATCTTAAGAAATGGTAAAGTTATAGCCAATGTTTAGTTTTTGTGACAGACTGATCCCTATGTATCGCCTTTTCTCCGAAAGGGTGATACAAAAACAGTCAACAATACTAAGTCATTATTTCTGCACAGCTTTTTTGTCAATTTAGTCAGCCTGTGCCTTTAACATCATACACTACAGGAATGTCAAACATTTGTTTCCACATTTCACTGTTTTTTTATGATGTATCGCACCTTACTTACTTTCTCTGAAAAATACTGATCGTAAATGAGTGAAGCTCCTTTTCTGAGTGACTCAAGGTCCTGATTACCGGTAGACTTTGATATGTTTGGATTTTCCAGGTTACAGTTGATTGCCTTCAGCTGCAGCTCAGCTGTTTTTCTGAAGCCCTGTAGAAATATGGAACAAAACTACTGCTGTCAGAGATATCTTAAAGACTGATATAATGTCCCCCCCCCCCCCCCCCCCCCCCCCCCCCCCCCCCCTATAAACACATTTTTTTTTTTTTCTTTTTTTTTTATAACCCCCCCCCCCCCCCCCCCACCCCCCCAAAAAAACCACCCACAACCCCCCCCCCCCCCCCCCCCCCCCCCCCCCCCCCCCCCCCCCCCCCCCCCCCCCCCCCCCCCCCCCCCCCCCCCCCCCCCCCCCCCCCCCCCCCCCCCCCCCCCCCCCCCCCCCCCCCCCCCCCCCCCCCCTAAAAAGCATAGCTTTATTATCTTATAAATCAACAAAATTTATAAATCATTTCACAAAAAACATTTTGACTTTCCACAAGTTATCATTTTAATATAAAACAAGCAACTGAATATTCCCTACCATTTGAAATTGTTGTTTGTTACAATTGAAACATTGTTAGTCTTTACAAAAAATAGAGTGACTTTGTTTTCGCTTTTCTATGCGATCACAACGAAATGGCCGGGGATATGGCCACTATTTCGCCCACGGCGCCCTCAAACGTGACCTCAACCCCCCCCCCCCCCCCCCCACTAAAAAAAAAAAAAAAAAAAAAAAAAAACCCCCCCCCCCAAAAAAAAAAACCCCCACCCCCCCCCCCCCCCCCCCCCCCCCCCAAAAAACCCACCCCCCCCCCCCCCCCCCCCCCCCCCCCCCCCCCCCCCCCCCCCCCCCCCCCCCCCCCCCCCCCCCCCCCCCCCCCCCCCCCCCCCCCCCCCCCCCCCCCCCCCCCCCCCCCCCCCCCCCCCCCCCCCCCCCCCCCCCCCCCCCCCCCCCCCCCCCCCCCCCCCCCCCCCCCCCCCATTTAAACCACCCCAAAAAAACCCCCCCCCCCCCCCCCCCACCCCCCCCCAAAAAAAACAACACCCCCCCCCCCCCCCCCCCCCCCCCCCCCCCCCCCCCCCCCCCCCCCCCCCCCCCCCCCCCCCCCCCCCCCCCCCCCCCCCCCCCCCCCCCCCCCCCCCCCCCGTCGCCCCCCCCCCCCCCCCCCCCCCCCCCCCCCCCCCCTCCCCCCCCCCCCCCCCCCCCCCCCCCCCCCCCCCCCCCCCCCCCCCCCCCCCCCATTTTTTTTAAATTTTTTTTTTTTTGGGGGGGGGAACCCCCCCAAGAAAAGATTGTCCCCTTTTCAATGCGACCTTCACAACTGAAATGCCGATTTATATCCCCCCCCCCCCCCCCTATTTCACCCCCCCCTTTTACTTCCACCCACTGTACTGAAACCCCCCCCCCCCCCCCCCCCCACGCGCCCTCAAACGCGCCCTCAAACGTGATCCTTGATGTATGAACAAACTTTGAAATTTCATGTTTCCCACTTCCGTCTCCTAGTTGTCTATATAAATGTAATGATAACAAAAATCAATTAAGGGCAAGGTTACACCATGTCTTAACAATGATCTAGGCCTGATATTTTAAGAATCATGGTTGAGAAGTGTTTCCCTGTATCATAGTGAAAACACTTATCTGTGTTTGGGTCTGTGACATACACTTCAGGCCTACTGACCAAATAAGAGTCATCATGACCCTCTATTCCTCAGTGCCATTGCTCTTTATGACAAACTCAAGGTTACTGAGACCCAACTTAATAACACCACACTCAAACATCCTGCAATGCACTCGGGTTAACTCAACCTGACTGTGAAAAACTACAGACCAGTAAGTATTGTCAGGTTATTGAAAGGAAACAAGTGCAACAGGTCCCAAATTCTTGATTTTTTATCATCAAAATTAAGAAGGGGTCTCTGCTGAACAAAAACATAACAAGAGCTGTCTGAATGACAGCGAGCTAAACTACCCGGTATTCTTAGCGCTTGTCAATGAAACAAAAACAAATGTCAGAAAAAGGCAAAGCAAAATGCTGTGTATTTCCTAAGTTTGACACCCCTGATTATTACAGCAAAGTTTCAAATTAATGCCATGAGTCGTTACTGAGATATGTGCATGACCATGCATTGTGCATGTTAGACTTTAACTGGAATTTTCAAGTACAAAAAGGGGAATAATTGATGTTGATGGTATCACCTAGTTCAGTGACCCTGAAGACCTTTGTAAAATATTGAATATGTAGTTATACAGAATGATATAACATGAAGCTTGCACTAAAACATTAACCTTACAATACACCAAGTCATATGTCATGGTGACCTTGACCTTGGAGGTAATTGGCCCAAAACCAATACATGAACTCCCTGTATGGTGACTTATCCTTATATCAACTTTCATTGATATTTGTTGTGTAGTTGAAAAGATATAACAAGTAAACAAGCTTGCAGTAACACTTTAACCTTGTAACATCCAAAGTATATCAGTCATGATGACCTTGACCTTGAAGGCAGTGGGCTCTAAATCCATACATGAACTCCCTGTATGGTGATCTATCGTTAGGTCAACTTGCATTGACACTGAAGCTGTAGTTGCAAAAATATAACAAGAAAATGAAACTTGCCATAAAATTTTGACAACACAATAGCCTACATGGAAGTATAGCACGCATGTAAACGTTGACCTTAAAGGTCATGGGTCCTGACCCCATATAATAGTTTGCATGTTTTACTGTCCTTATGTCAAGTTTGTTTAAGATTATAGTTGCAAAGATATAACAAGAAATCGAAGCCTGTCATAGAACTGCGTAACCAATTATGTGAACACCAGGGTGAGTAGAACATCCCTCGTTATTCTTCGAATAGTCAAGCAAAGAAATTTCTGAGATTTGAAGACAAAGCTTTCTAAATTTATTAAAAATCAAATGATCTTCCACAGGTTTTGTTCTCTTACTGTTTTACCTGCATACAGTAACCCTTAGGATTTGCCTATTGATAAAGGGTAGTACACCTATTAATTCTGGAGACCTAATGTCATTTTGGTCTTGTGTTATTGATCAAAATTAAAGGTGTAAAAACCAAAATGGCATTCACTTTGTTTAGCTATAGAACAATTGCATGTTTTCATTTTTTATATAAACTATGTATGTCAATGAACTAAAAGGGAAATAAATCTGACACTTGCCTCAGCATTCAGGTAGAAATATATCAACTTTTCACCTCCAACAGTTGTCATAAATTCTGAAACAAAACAATTTATTAACCTATTTGAAAATATTATTCAGACAACAATGGTGACAAATACATTTTTCTATTTCCCTATGAAACAGCATTTGTAAATGAGAAAATTACTTCAAATGAATAGACAAGTCTTTAATTCTTGTCTTTCTCAATTTTTTTAAAGAAGTACATTTTTTCATGAAATTTCACTAAACATCAATAAACTTTCCCTCAATCTGCTAGAGTGAAGTATCAATGAACACAGATGCTGAAAGCATGATACAGCCAACATAGTACATATCAAAGTTTAAAAGAAAACTGAATGCATTATGCTACACATATCTGCCACTGACTAACACTGTAAAATACCTTCAGGAAGTTTTGCTATCAGAGATTGTAATACTTACCTATGAAGCATGTTAATGCAATATTATTGTTGATTATGTCATCTAAGGTTAAAATAAAGAGAGATCTGGACCTGCAGTATTCTGGAACCTGAAAAATGTTAGCACCATTATACGTATTTATCTATTTAAGTTCACATCTTCATGGTCAATGTTTATCAGCATTCTTTCAAACTGTCTGAATATTTCAAATTTATCATTACAAGTATATCAAAAATTATGTAAGTTTTGTTTATCAATTATTATTATAACCAGTGACTGGCCTGATACCTTGAATACTGTAGTAAGGTAAGTTAGATAAAGTTGTAATTAACATTCTAATTTGAACAGAGCAACAAACACTCACTAGTTAAGTTCACAACCAAATTGCTGAATCATTCCATCAAGTGGTTTCAATAATACATTTTATTTTGATACATAGATCATGTTTAATCTCAAATGATAAGGTAAAGTATTACTAGTTTATGATATGGTCTACACAAAACAGACAAATATTGCCATAATAAAATCCTTGCATGCAAGTGAGAATATATCAGAGAATACTTACATCTGGAGCGAACTCGCTGTCATTAATACCTTGTTCCAGACGTTGTATTCTCTCCTGGCAGAGAGACTTCACAAACAGTAAACTGTTCAGATTCTGTTTTATTGAAGTATCTGAAAAAAAGCAACATTGAAAATTTATTTTTTTAAAAAGGCCTAGGTGATACGCAGGACATACTGTACATACACACTGAGATCTTAATGGTAAACATTGTAATCTGAATGCGTACAGAACATTAACAAATGTACACACTAAGACAAATGTGGTGCACAGGACATTGGAACATGCATACATGAGACCTGCATGATGTATAAAACATTAACATGGGTACACACTAAGACCTGTGTGGTGCACAGGACATTGACACATGCATACATCAAGATCTGAAGGGTGATCTTTTTATCTTGGCACATCCCAACTTTCCAGCAGGGATGTACTGATGTCCTCTAGTAAACTTTGCCGTCACTTATGTTCTGTCTGTGTCAAACACAAACTCAATACGACATAACTTAAAGCATGCAATAAGTCTATACAATATGTCCATTTTTTGTGGAAAATAAGATGGAAACTCCAACTGAGTTTGCGATCAGGAAAGATAACTTACCATCACTACCTCCAGTGTCTTTTGAGCGCCATTTTGCAATATCACAGTCTAACTGTTCTACGACTGAGGCTAGCTCATCGATAGAATCCGTACTCTTTATCACAGTCATAAGCATTTCATTGGTGAACGATCCTTCCTTACACTGAAATCAAAACAGGTTTCTTTGTTAACACAGTAACAATAATTAAGAACCTCGGAAGTGCTAAATGCAATATTTACCTCTTGTATGGTTTTACCACATTTTGTAGCATTTTTCACATATTTCATAGAACCAAAGAAACAAAATCTAGGCCGCTGTTTCAGCATGTCTTTAAAGGAAGGGTGTATTTATATATTAGATAAGTGGAGTGCTACAACTTTACCTATATCTAGAGTAAAGCTTCTATAAGCACATTACACCTTCATCCAAAGTTGAAGATGGAATGTCAAACCACTGTTATTTCAAGCTATAAACTTGAGGGAAGACATGGTGCAAAGGATATCATGGAAGCTGTCTCAACCATCATTTGAGAGATTTGATAGGTGAATAAAAACTGCACTTTTGTTTTAAACCAAGCTATAGATACTTTAGAAATCTAATCTCATGTTACTAAGTGATACGGGAGTGACTTACCATCCAGGATATATATGAATTAATGTAGTCAGGATCTGATATGAGATCTATGGTGGGTATAAATATACCATTCACTAACACTTCCTGAAATGTTACAAAACATTTACACTTCAATACACATATCAACAGTAGCATTTGATTTCCTTAATGTATATCCAAATATAAAATAATTAAAACTTAAACTCTGAAGCTTGATGAAAATACTATCAAATTCTGCCCTGTATAAACTGCCACCTGCCTCAAGTATCCCAATCAGTCACATCTGAAACACCCATTGATGAAGTTTATATAAGAGGCTGTTTTACAGAAAATATTCTACAAGTTTCATATTTACATTCATCAGAATATAAAATATAATCTATTATTCACTTTTTCAACTATCAGAATTAAAGTCAGATACTTCTTAAGGTCTACAAAAGTCCTGACACTACCATTTTTTCCAGTTGTACAGAGAGATGCAATATAAGGTAAAGTTTCCAGTTTTCCTCAAATAAATAGTACTGTATTAGAGCATACAAATCTATGTGAAATGAATTATTCGTGAGATTTTTAAATTAGCGAAGTGGGAAATTCATGAAAATAGCAAAACTTAAATCATCCTAAATGTTACCCGATTTACAACAATAACTAATTATCTTACTCTGATTATAAATCTAAAAGGTTTGTTGTTATAGTCCTCCGTGGGCAGGAGCAGAAATAATAGCACATCACTCAAATCTTGTAAATATTCTGCAAATGTAAAATACATGGTTTACACCGCTGATGTTGACAAAGCTGTGGGTATATTTTCAATGGATATAAACCCTTATCATTTCAGCAAGTCTTTATTCAAAATCTTACAAAATACTAATTTGTGCTCATTCAAAAGTAGGAGAATCTGATATTTTCACAATTAAAAGCTGTCACACAGCTTAGGGTACTGTGTATTAAAAATTGTGTATGCCAATATAAAAATTTCCATAACATAAGACTGGAGAATCTGATATTTTCACAATTAAAAGCTGTCACACAGCTTAGGGTACTGTGTATTAAAAATTGTGTATGCCAATATAAAAATTTCCATAACATAAGACTGTTGCTATACACCAAATATTGAGAAGTGTGACCACCTTGTCTTATTGCCACTCAAAAGTTAGTAAGGCAAAACAGTAACTCTTAAAGACTTCATGATATTCACCTTAAGTACAGTAATTACTACGCTACATTTACGTCCTGTCCTGGAATGATCCGTTATTCAATGTAGGTGAGAATACAATATTGCACAAAATTATACATGTACCCTTTCAGTCCAAAGTAACATTAACCTTAATGCTATAAGAAAATACAGTTTCAAACATAACTTAAACACGGTTATTATAATTTTACAATTTCAACAGTATTCTCTTACAACTGCTGAGTATTGCTATCTCTGACCCAAGAGATATGGCACAGTATTAGGCAGTTGTAACATTTTTCATAAAAGAAGTCTGAAAAAATTCAAATCTGCTTGAAATTTACTGGATATATACAAAATGTTATCTTTGTTACACATATATTATAGGAGTGCTTATCTTACGTCTTTCGTCTTCTGGCGATAAAGACACCAAATCCCTGCATATATCTTTCTCCATTTTGATTTCAAGGTCAAAAAAGTTTTGCTCTAACAAAGGACCTCTCTCTGAAAAAATAAACATGCCAACTGCAATATGATGCACTGGTCACAAATTTTCATTGAATGACAAAATATAAAATACAAAATTGATGTATGCCTGCGCTCTTGTCTTTATCATGCTTTGTCCAAAACTTCAATGAGAAAATAAACATAACACTCTGCTTTAAAAGCTAAAATCACAATAAATCTTTAGTTACCATCTTTATTTGCTACTTTAGCTTTTTCCATGGCTCTTGTATAAAGTCGTATATGTGATGCTAAATCATCAACCATTCTATGTGTGAAAAATGGCATCCAGTCAACATCCTTTGTTCTGAAAGCAAATTAATTATGAAGATTGTATCTACTCTCAGATGGATGATTAGAGTTTATGACAATGATAAAACAGAACCTTACCAGACTTAATATTCTATGAACAGGGTTCATACAGCCTTCAGTCAACAAAATTCCATGATTTTTCCATGATACTTTCAATCATGGACAGAGATAACTTACAATGTTTAATGCTAAAACAGAAAAGACTGAACAATTGTAAAATGGTGCATCATCAAAACATTTGCAGCATGAAAATTAATATTCATACCCAGTCCCATTCGTAGTCATTTATGTAAGATAGTGTAGAGTTTTATAAGAATTGCAGATATTTTCAGAAATTTCATGTTATTTTTTCATGATAAAATTAGTAATTTTCATTTTCCATGAGCTTTCCAGAAAAGGGTTGTTTTCCCTGACTTTTCCAAACCTGTCTGAACCCTGTATGAAAACACTGTTCAGCCTAAATATAAACAATATTTTATCATTTTGCGCAGCGGTAGACAGTGATAGGTAGGCATGGATGTGTGACTTACTTTGGCAATGCACTGCCCTTGTGGGGTTTGCATACTCTGTAAATCGTTATACAGTTAAACTTCATTCATTCGATCTCTAAGGGTCTGGCGATTTCGGTTCGAGGGATCGATAGTTCGAGCGATCGAGGTTAGTCAGCATGGCCAGTCACGGGGGTCGCCATACATCCTTTATCGAGACCACATCGGGAGTTATTGCACATACAATAGTATACACATGTAAATGTGAATGTATATCATAAACTTGTAGCTTACCTTTGATTCAAAGACAAATGAAAACTCACAATTTATTCTAAGTGTTGTAATGTTAAAGTATGAAATGTTTGTCATTCATTAAATAATTTATTCAATTTTCTGAAAAACAAACTTTAAATTAAAGCCAATCTGCTACTTATTGCTATAAACATCGTGAGCGACTTTCAGTCTGTTTATACAAGTACATCATAACCTTTAATTGCAAGTTTAACAAGGTGTGAATAACACCCGCCGTTTCACAGCGTTTGTGTCTGAAAGCTGATCATCAATGAATTGTTTGCTCAATAATTGAGATTCGCACCTTTTATTGTCCGAGCCAAAGGATGTACTTTACAATGAAATAGATCTGAAGGGACCACGGTACAGGTTCGAGAGATCAAGAGATCGGTGTCTGAGGTTTCGGTGGTGGAACAATATGATTTATATAGAGCTTTTGCCAGGACCACCGGTCGTGTTCAAGCGATCCTTAGTGTTGAGCGAACGAAGTTCGAGTGAACGAAGTTTAACTGTATTTATAAAACATGATAACGGACACAAGCTCCAAAACTTCTGTTGCACTATAAGGACTGCTAAGTTTCATTCAAAGTTATGTACAAATTCACAAAGAAACCACTTTTTGTTACATACCGTTGTGAAAATGTGATGAACACTTTTTGAACACATTGCTGAATTTGGAGTAAAAACAGATCATCATCACTCACGTCTCTGTACCAGTTCTTTATATAATCTCTTGAGGTATATTCCAACACCTGGCAATCATTCACAAAATTACATAAACAAAACAAATGTAACATGGCCAGAAAACTTAGTTCAACCATCTACTTGCACTTTTATTTCAGTAAGCAAAAAGAAAAAATATAGTGCTCCATTCCTAGTTGTTAAGGAATAGTTTAGATAGTTGGTCATATTTGAATTGAAATACTAAATCTGTACTATGAGTTGAAATGTATTAGCTCACTATTAGGAGTTCAGATGCTTGTAATTAACGCCCTAACATTTATTTTTTCTTGAATATTAATACATTTTAAATCATCTGTTACTTTAGATACATTCTTGGAAATAAGCATCCAGGTTTTGAATTATTATAGCATCATTTCATTTTTTTTCAGAAATCTTAAAAAATCATCTATTGAAAAGTATATAAACATGATGTAAATGAGAGCAATGTGAATGGCACCTAATTCCTGCAGATAGTTTAATACAGAGCAAAATTCCAGACAAGCAAAAAATAATTAAAGGGGGATAATTTAATCACTTCTCCGTAAACTGGAAAACAATGTATCTTTTTCAAGTTAACAATCCTACACACAACACAGTACATATTTGGGGAAGCTGCATTAAATGGTAGTGATTTGTGTTGCTACTGAACTACCTGTGTAAATAAAATGCAACCTTCCTGATACGAATACCCGTAAATGTTACACTGACTATTGGTATGAGGGTCAAGGTCAGTGATACTTACAGATTGTAAAACTTCATCAATCACACTGGAGCCAGTGATTCTCTTGTCCAGTTTCTTGATCTTAAATGAGCCTTGCATTTTTCCCTTAATCTGAAAAGTTGAATTGAAGAATCAGTTTTGTTCTAACAAAAGGGGCAATATGACCCCATTAGTTGACTGAGTGAAGTGCTGCCATCAGTCATAAATCACAGCGAAGTTGTGTACTTGTGATCTAAGAACTGAAACAATTAACACTGGTCCTCTTGTGACCAACCATACAAGGCAATGTATGTACGTATTTTAGAGTTTTACTGTTGGCACTGGATAATCCATATGACCACGCCTCTAGAAGAGTTCAGTTGTTTTAGGTTTTGGGGGATAGTCATGACAGTGCAAGATACAGAACGCATCCCATTCCAGAGACACTCCTGGTTCTTTAACAAGCCAGGTGTACAGCACCGGTACATCAGACCTCAGTTTTAGGTACCATTAGTTATGTTAGTGGAGGAGTGGGGGATCGACATGCGATCCCTGGATTATGAGTCCACTAGACCACTGATCCGCTCCTTCAAGGCAATGTGTTGAGTGGTTTCTTTTATAGTTGGCAGTGATTTCATTATTTAAGGTTCACTAACTTGACCTCTGATACCATGACACCATAATCCATTAGGACCACCAACTGAGCATTATGTAACCACATAGAACATTACCAAAACATTTTGCAGTCAATGATGGAAAAATGTTTCGACAATGGCTAAATCAGTCCTTTTTTATATTTCATGTCCCTAAATTCTAACATATAATTTAATCTGTACAATTTGAAACAAAGAAAAGACCTAGTACATTTGTAATTCATTCATTCACTTACCTTAAAACAGGTATTTAATTTAGTGAAATAAAACATAAATAGAACTGGGTATAAGTGACTAATTTTGACTGACTGTAACTTGCTTGTAGCTGTATTGTCTTACCCAGTTAACTAACATATACCTTATCTTAAACTTGGATTCAACACATGGCCTCTCCATTGAATGGCAGGCATGCTTCTACAACCTCATTGAAAACCACTGACATAAATAATTTACTCTTACCAAATCAATCCCTGGCACAGATAATGGCATACTCTTCCATCCCTTCAGCTGAGTTGTTGATTCTTCCACTCCATAATAGTAAGCAACAGCTAGACCTCTGAAATACGAATCACACTGGTAATTCCAAGTACATGTACAGGCAAACCTCGAAACTGAAAATCCCCACTGCTCAGTCACATAATCATATAAGATTCAGTTAAAACAAGAGCTGTCAGTAGGACAGCGCCCCCCCCCCCCAGCCCCCACCTTTAGTGCTTGCCTATAAAACAAAACTTTGACAGTTAAGGGCCCAAAAGATTTTAATTGGGAATTTCTAAGTACAAATCAAGAAACATTTTCACGAGTTATCTTCTCTTGTCCCCCCCCCCTTACGAAGGTCTCATGATGGTACATAAGTACTCCAACTTTCAAAGTAATATCTCAAATGGTTAAGTCAACAAGTGGACAAGAATGAAAATTTTAACTGAGTTTCTAAGTCAAAAAGGGCCATAATTCATATAAAATCCATGATAGAATTCCTTCTCCTGCCAATGTTTTGGGATCATGATGGTAAACAGATTCCACTTTAAAGTAATATCTCGAACTTTTAGTAAAAAGTGGACTGGTACAAAAACTTAACCATGATTCTAAGTCGATAAAGGGCCTTAATTTTTAAAATATATCCCTGACAGAGTTACCTTCTCTTGCCTAAAAATGGGGGTTGATGTTAACGCATTCAAGTTTCAAGCAAATCTCAAAGGGTTAAGGCAATAAGTGGTTCCCATATTCAAGATTTTCTAAGTCAAAAGGGGCATAATTCTGTTCAAAATCTTGACAGAGTTATTCTCTTGTCTGTTGATGTAGGTCATGATGGTAAACAAGTTGGTTAGCTAACATACCTCCAATGGTTTTGAAATAAAGTGAGGGGAAAAACCCAAGCTCTTACTGTTCAAAGTCAAAAGGGCCATAATTCTGTCAAAACCTTGACAGAGTTTTGTACTCTTGTCTGTAGATGGAGGTTATGATGGTAAACAAGTATGGTAAGTTTCAAAGCCTCCTCTAATACTTTGAAATAAATAGGAGGTGTGACACCAACGCGTGAGTGGACGCTCCCCTTTCATAGAGCTAAAAATCAATGTTTTTAACATCTAATCCATGCAACTACAGCACAATGTCTATTAAATTTTATGTCAAAACGTCAAATAACAGGACTGGAAAAGTAAACAAGAGTTGTCAGTAGGACAGCGTGCTTGACTTTTTAGTGCTTGCCTATAAAACAAAACTTTGACAGTTAAGGGCACACAAGACTTTAACTAGGAATTTCTAAGTACAAATCAAGAAATATTTTCACAGAGTTATCTTCTCTTGCTTACAGATAGGTCTCATGATGGTACATACATGTAAGTACTCCAACTTTCAAAGTAATATCTCAAATGGTTAAGTCAACAAGTGGACAAGAATGAAAATTTTAACTGAGTTTCTAAGTCAAAAAGGGCCATAATTCAAATAAAATCCTTGACAGAATTACCTTCTCCTGCCCATGTTTTGGGATCATGATGGTTTACAAGTATTCCAACTTTCAAATTAATATCTCAAACAGTTTAGTCAAAAAGTGGACTGGTACAAAAAACTTAACCAAGATTCTGAGTCGATAAAGGGCCTTAATTTTTTTAAACAAATCCCTGACAGAGTTACCTTCTCTTGCCTACAGATGGGGGTAATGATGTAAACAAGCATTCAAAGTTTCAAAGCAATATCTCAAAGGGTTAAGGCAATGCGGGGATTTACCCATATTCAATGCGTATTTTCTAAAAAAAAAAGGAAAATTCTCCCAAAAAACCCCCCGAGGTATTTCCCCCCCCCAACTGTTAGCCATGATGGTAAACAAGTATGTTAGTTTCAAAGCAAACCCTCCAATAGTTTGAAAAAAATATCGGAGGCAAAACACCAGCCTATTTCTAAGTAAAAAAGGGCCATAATTCTGTCAAAAAACCTTGGCAGAGTTATGTACTCTTGTCTGTAGATGGAGGCTATGATGGTAAACAAGTATGGTAAGTTTCAAAGCCATACCTCTAATACTTTTGAAATAAAGTGGGGTGGTACGAAAAACTTAACCAAGGTGTGACACCAACGCCGACGCCCGAAGCAGGGGCGAGTAGGATAGCTCCCCTTTTCTTCGAAAAGTCGAGCTAAAAAACTAACAGCATCTGATATAGTTTAACTAGCTTCTGTGTAAATTATACAGCCCTTGTTTATGCACAATTTAATAAAACTGAAAATGTTCTAAAATTGAAGGTTGCTTAGCTGACAAAATGGCACCAAAAAAAAGAACAACAAAGTTCACAAAATACAAAGTACACATGTAAAGTTTGCGCTGAATCCTACCAGTTATCAAGAATAATACCACAATACACTTGTAATCAAAACATCCGATCAACCAATTTATAGCATGGACACACTGATTTTTTTTTTACAAAATAATTACTGGAGCAATGTAGAAGATTATAAAAGTATTCTGTCCATAAACATTGTCACTATGTTGAGCACAGATTCCAAAATAAATAGCAAGCACTGCTAATCTAACAAAATATTACACAAATATTTTACATACCCTATGATTGTAAGTAGTACATAGAAGACAAAAGAGATGCCATAAACACCAAAGGTTGTCAGATACAGAATCAGTCCTAAAACCAACCAGCCTTTTCTTCCCATCATCTGAAAGAATACAAATTATATTGGATTAGTATTTTCATGATTTTCTGAAACAGACTGATTAAAAGTAACAGCCTGGTCTAATCTGTCATCTCTAGACACTGAAAAGCTTTTTTGAATTTCCCAGTGCCCCAACTGGGATTCAAACCGGGGACATCTAGATTGGTAGTCAAGAGCATTAACCACTTAACCACTGTGCCAACCTACATGTATGCAGTTCACTCCAATGTGTTTAAAGACTATTCAAAACATATTGTTCATCAATACATGTACAAAAGAAAAATGACACGACATTGCAATTAGTCATTGAAACTAGCAGTGGCCCATTGTTCTGTGGCCAGAAAGTTTTGTTTGATCAGTGAAAATTTCTTCTAGCCAGTGTAATTTCATATACACATGTATTGTATGTTTTTAATTAAAGTTTCGATCTTTTGTACAAAATCTATAAGTTAATTACATTTACTGCAGCACCTAAAACCTTTTAACTATGAAACTTATCTAACTATACATTTTAACAGGAAGTGAATTACATGTACCACATAGGAATGATAAGTATTATAACATTTGACAATGTACAATTATGAGAGACCTACGGTAACCAGTACTTGATTATATAGATGTGTAGTGGGCTGGTTAAATGTTTTGCTCATAAATCATATATGAAAGACAGTTCTAGAGAAGTTTAAGAGTTTTGGGCTGAGCAAACATTTTCATTCTGTTGCCTACATTTTTACATCAGACAGTATTATGCTTTTTTATGCAGTTTGCACAAAAACATCAAATGATATTTGAAAATGATATTACAATGTATAATGTATATAACATTACTGAAATTCAATACAGTACAGATTTGCATGGGTATTTATTCACTTCTAAGACATGGCAAAGGGTTACCATCTATCCACTAATACAAGCCCTAGATTTTTCTGTCTTTTTAAGAAATACTTGAATGAGTTTTTAGTAAGCAATTTACTTGGCAACCTTTAAACAGGAAATGAAATGAAAATGTCACATTATCATTCCATCTGTCAGACATGGTATATAATATGGCAGTGGCTAGAGTTACAGTACCATAATTCTAGTCTCCAATTCTAGAGTAACAGAAGTCCTGTATCACTAGAAAATCCTACGAGGCTTGGCTACAGTTATGGAAATTTATAAAGGCATGTAAGATGCTTTAATATATATGCATGATAATGTCTTGTAAGGTTGTCACAAATAAGGGTGGTTTGTTTCCCCGTCTGGCTCTATATTAACAAATTCTGTGAAAAAAACATGATAAAATATAATTAGACTTTATTTTAATGCAGAATGATTGTGTAGTTGTTCATCAAAGGAACTGCAGCTTCGCTATTTAGACTGAAACTAGTTTATTTGAAAGATAAGTACCTACACAAAACAACGTACATGTATGTTGCAGCCATTTCAAATCTAGGACAATTTGTCATTTCAACAAAAATGTCTTTCAAAGACATTCACAAACCTTCCGTTTTTATTTTCAAAAAAGAAATACTCATATCTAAAAATAGTAAAATGACATGGTTATATCCTACAAAGACATGTATAAATTAATGTCAAGTCACATGACTGTATGTGTGTGTAAATTCCAAAACACATAATGCATTATTCCACATAAACTGAGATTGAAAGATATATGAGGAAAAGACACTTATGTATTTTATACCTACGGTACTTTGTATACAATTATTCTCCTGAAATTAGGAGCAGTGTTCAATTAGGTATCATTTCTAGTTTGTAAATGACTGAAAACAGGATGTAAAAATGAAATCAAAATTTGAAAGTCATTATCACAAAGTCATTGTAAGTAATCACCATTTCAATCCTCATTCAGTTTGCTTTTGCTAACAAATATAAACTACTTACACATATAATGAAAAATCTTCATTTCATTAAAATTTAAAGTCAGACAGTTTGTGTTCCAATTGAAAATAATAGTTACAGCGAACGATGATGTGTTCATCACAAAATTCCCATTAAAATGCCTAAATATAAAGCCAGATGCAGAGACACTGCCAACCAAAATGGCGAATTTATGACAGATCAGTTCATTCGCATAAAATATTCGGATCAAAAATATTTGTGGTGTTGATTTGTTCATGCTTATGCATTACATAGGCAGTTGATTGTTTTTATTCCACATGTAATGTGAAATACAGTCAAACTTGGGTAAGTGGTCACCTCAATAAAAACAGCCTCTAGCTAAGAGTAACCAAAACAGATATATCCCATCTGCATCACTATCAGGACTATCTCTGACATCAGCAATGCCAATATTGGCTACAAAAAAAGTTAAATGGCTCAAAAGAAATTCAAAGTTCTGACATATACCATGTGAACTTAGAAAGTGTTGACTTCATGAAAATATGCTAACATAAATGTTACACTACACTGTATACCAAGAATTCCACTGACCATTTTTTATTTGTAATTCTAAACCATTTATTTTACAGCTATCTATTTTATAATTCCTGTTTCCCTTCTAAATCAATCTTATAACCCATGTAAATGAAAGTCATTTCTGAAAAATAATCAATCAAATGACATGACGTAACATACAGGGATCACGCTAGCCCAGACTCATAGGGAGAAGTGACTTCTCCCTCCAGAGACATTAGGGAGAAGTTTTTCAGAACAGGGAGAAGTTTGTACAACGCGTTGATAATGTTTAATGTAAAATCAGTGTACCCTTTTCATACTTAAACAACTGCATAAAACAAAGTTTTTATTTATAAAAATTCTTTCTCATTAATAAACATTCTTGAGTGTTAATATTATGTTCTGTGGGTTCCTTCAAGCTTTTCAGTGTCTGATATTCTTTGCATAAATGAAACATGTCAATACGACCAAAGAATTTACTAGCATCTTAACAGCCAGTTTAATTGTAAGCATGTCTAATTGGTCCTTACTGTTCCCAATCAATGCCTATCCGTTTAATAATCGATGTTTACTCAACTACTAAATTGACAATAAACATTATACATGTCAAAATGCACATGTCAACCTTTAAATCGCTATATTGTCTCGCCGCTTTTGATTGGCTTACCATTTTTAATTGACCAATGAAAGCTGATTTAACAAACAGTAGGGAGTAGGCGGTGCAGTATCGAGATTGACACTTGAAAACAATGTCAGTGTTTACGAAAAAAAGAGCGACTTTGTTTTCGCTTTTCTATGCGATCACGGCGAAATGGTCGGGGATACGGCGACTATTTCGCCCACGTCGCCCTCAAACGTGATCCCTGACATATCACTCCCCCCAGTGGTTACTTCCCCCGACAATATACAGTAATAGGGCGGAATCGCTGTGAAGAATTTTAAACCTTATGCTTTCCCCCGATTTAGGTTAATTTTTATTGCCTACTTTCATATTAGAAATTTTCTGCGCAAAAAGTGCCACACAGAAAAAATGGCTCAAAGGAGAATGGACCAATATAAGCCAAGACTCATAAGGTAACTTGGTCGAGAAAAAGATCTATCAAGTGTAGGACTCAAACCCACAGACGCTTGCCTGCATGACTGATTGTCTATCTAGCTTCTGGTTTCTAAGAAGCTTTGAATCCATACACTGTGAAGGATATATCCTGGTGGGTTGTATTACCGGTGTATTTAAATTTCAGAAACAAATTCTGAAAAGAATTATGACCGTTCACCTGATATATCTGGTTTGTTATTGTCCTATACCTTTTATTTATAATTTATGTAAAAGGCAGATCATGTTAAAAATTCCTTCAAAGTAAAACATTCGCAAACGTAAACACCATTTAGTCTATTTTTAGTAACAGTCTTGGAGGGTAATATCGGTGCATTGGTAAATTTCTATCCAATGTCGTTCTTCAGGTAAAATATAACTAATTCAATTGAGTCAGTGTTATTCAGGTAAGTCACTACGTTAGTCCTCCGCAAATTTTTTATCACTGACATATAAAATAATGTAATAAAAATGTGTTTTAACAAGCCAAGCGTTAAAACATTTAAAAGAAGGTGAGTGAACTCGAGTCTAGAGTTACGGAAGTTCCGTATCTCTAGCAAAACCCTTTGAGGAAAGGCTAGAGTTACGGAAGTTAATAAACTCATCCATGTTGCTATAATATATGTCTTATAATGTAATATAAACAGTATTATTTTACCTGTAATTGCAAATAAACTGATCTGTCTTCGAAGGCGCCATTTTGGGTTAGACTTAAATATTGCTAATATATTACGGAAATACCGTTGTTATCTT
Organism: Saxidomus purpurata; assembly: GCA_022818135.1. Lineage (NCBI taxonomy): Eukaryota > Metazoa > Mollusca > Bivalvia > Venerida > Veneridae > Saxidomus > Saxidomus purpurata. The sequence goes on from JAFMSR010000013.1 coordinate 43,235,172, forward strand.
CATGTTTTAATTGAGCGTTCAGATGTAGTTGGATAATTACAATTATCAAAGTTTTTGCAATGTATGATATGTCTTATCAGCAACCAAATTTTGTTACCTCCTTTTCTTATATTCGGAATTGAATTGTCGCTTCGCCCTCGTAAATTATTCCGCCAGGCACATCACCTCCGGGGAATGCTTCAATTTCGATAAAGCACTCCAAGCCATAGATTATTTCTTAATTATTAGGCATACATTAAAGCAACATGGATGATTTTATTAACTTCCGTAACTCTAGCCTTTCCTCGTAGGGTTTTGCTAGAGATACGGAACTTCCGTAACTCTAGACTCGGAGGCTAGAGTTATGGTACCATAACTCTAGCCACTGCCTTAAAAGAAACACTGTTAAATTACAGTGATTGATACAGCGAGTGTTGGGGTTAGAACATTTAGGGTTCGTATACCTAAAATTTATAAATCTCACACCATGTTATTTAGCATGTATCAGTGTCCTCGTACAATATGCAAATTATGTTGTGACGTCATTCACAAGTTACATTTGGATCATTTTTCGGAATGCCCCGGTAATATACTACCACTGGTAATACCCTCCCTGATATATGTTTTTCTATCAAACTTTGTCAAGCTGAGGTTAAATTCTGTTCATGTCAATAGATACATTAAAACATTTTTGTTTGTTTATTTGAGTATTACACATTTAATCAAGAAAATATTTTGAGGATAATGTGACTAACAAGTGAAGTAGGCAGTGCCTTGAACAAAAACTGTCAAAAAATTAATCCAATGAAATAAGGGAATGGGTGTTATGTCATTGAATCAAATTAAAACAGTTAATGAAGAATGTATACATACCGTATCTTAAGTGTGAACATAACGATCGTCATTCAATGACAATTTGATATTTTCGATAAAATTCCAATATTTTTTCTGTTTTATTCGTGTAATCGGCCATTTTGGAAGGTTGGAAAATACAAACCAATGAAAACTAATTTTACAATAGTTACATTTATTTGATTGGCTCAATTTACACGGTGTTGTATTATTTTTGCACTTCGTGAAAAGTTTTAACATTAATCGGTTATAAAGTGCGAAATGTTTCTCTGTTGTTCAGAAGGAGCGGATCAGGTCCAGTGGTAACGCACTTTACTTGTAATCTAGGGATCGCAGGTTCAAATCCCCTATCCTCAACTTACATAAATAATGGTCTTTTAGACGAGACCCAAAAAACCGAGGTCCCATGTATCGGTGCTGTACACCGGGCATGTTAAAGAATCGGGGGTGTCTCTGGAACGGGACACGTTAGATGTATCTTACACTATCCCTGGAAAACCTAAAATAACTGAATTCATCTGGGGGCGTTGCCCATATGGATTATCCGGTACCAACGACAAAACTTTAACATACATACATACATACATACATACATACATACATACATACATACATACATACATACATACATACATACATACATACATACATACATACATACATACATACATACATACATACATACATACATACATACATACATACATACATACATACATACATACATACATACATACATACATACATACATACATACATACATACATACATACATACACGTTGTTCAGAGAAAGCACATCCGTTTACTTGATTTAAACGCCGTATTTACGTATTTCAAGTTTACTGTCCATATGTATAACGCCCCCAGATATCTCAATCAGCATACCGGGTGTAATTAAGCTTCTTGCCAACATCTAAAAGCTGACAGAGCTGCAGGCCCGGATCAGATAAGACGGGTGATGCAGGAGGAGCTGAGGCATGAAATTGTAGATATTATAACCGTTCTCCTCATCCAGTAGAGGGTGCATGCTAATATCACCCGGGACTGTACCAGGGTCAACGTATGTCCCATATATAAAGATGACAGTATTGACCCAGCTAACAATTGGTATGTCTCTCTCACCTGTATTCTCTGAAATACTCAGTTTCGAATACATCATTCACACTACTCGTCTATCTTCACACTTTAAAACTTATAACGTTATTTATGATCTTCAACATGGATTATACGTTTTCGACCAGTGAATAATGGTCAATATTTCGAGAAACATACTTGATAAGAAAAACAAGGATTAAGTTTGTTGTCCTCTCGCCATGCAGGGCGACCCGGTCTGTTTTCCATAATTAGCTACTGCATAACGGTTAATATGACTTACAGTAGTGAATAAATGATAGTGTAGATAATTAAGAGTTAAGAACATCTTATTTGAAACAAGAACTATCTTTTGAAAAATGTTCGACGCAATTTCGAGTATATGAAAGCGATTGGTATAGCTAGATTGTATAGTATAAATTCCTGTCCTGACGACAAATGTCAACAGGGTGGGAGGAAGTGTGCACCTTGACCGGAAGGCGAACCCAGGGCCCTTCGTTTACAGAGATATGTATGTGCAAATGCTCGCCCGACTGTCCAAAATACTCAGAATTACGTAAACGATTTTTCAAACCTACCTTAATTTTGCAAAATCTTTTTTCTTACTCAGTTACTTGATGAACCAGCCAGAATTATTGACACAACTAGAAATTGCTTAGATATCGTTCTTTTATCAAATTCCCCCGTAGCATTCCTTTCTATTATGAATAAATAAAAAAGGAAAGGAAACTTTTAGTCGATAAGGCAATTTGAGCTGAAATGAAAAATTGATTGGTACATTTTTCAAAATGAAATTTGTTTAAACTCACAATATGAATGTATCGGAATTGTGGAATAGTTTCAAATAAAAAATTAATGAACTTGTTTCTGTACCACATACCATGTTAGTAAGTTGTTTCTGGTAAATACGAGGGAACACCAAAACCATTTCCGCAAGCGTGAGTCAGGGGTGAAGAGTATATGAAGTTGATTGCGAAAGCTGTGGAGGTTTTTGGAAAATTTGTTAAACGTTTTATGAGTTGTAAGCTATTGGTGAAACGGTGAAGTCAGAGAAGAGAACGGTGACAAATGTATCTGCATATGAAAGGATTGTAACCAAAGGAAATTATGAAGACATAGAAAATTCACTTGGTCATGACTGTCCGTCATATTCAACTGTAAAGAATTAGATTATTGAATTCAAGCTTGAAAGAATCGGTACTGAATATGATCCATGGCTAGTTCGTCCTAGAAATTCAAGTTGAGTCTGTAAATCGTATTGTAAGGAGTGACAGAAGAGTAATCATTCAACACTTTACTAATACTTTATGAATACGTTTTGGTTTCGTCAAACGCATGTTGCCTTTGACACGTTTCCAAGGAAACACAGAAAACTTTCTCCAGAGAACTGTGACCCAGGTTGAGAAATGGGCGCATCATTTTGACCACCTTCGGGGTTCATACAGTTATGGCATCAGTACTGTTCGAGGGTGCTATTATGTGGATTATCTCCTCAGGTTAGTACTGAGCTAATGAATTACGAGAGTTTAAAGAGAACATTACAGAAAATCGGAGAGGGAAGCTCAGGGTAGGTATCATTTTCTTACAGGATAATGCACATGCGGACACCTCACTGGTTGCAGTAGCTACATCCGCTGAATGTGACTTCGCACTTCTTCCATTTTTCTATTACTCACATGATCTGGCACCCTCGAGATTGCATAATGAAGCTGGAGCATTGCTTGAAGAAATGCATTGAAATCAAAGGTGATAATGTTGAACTATATAAAAAATGAATAAATTCTATTTATGTGTATGGTTGAGGACTGTTTTGTGTATCAAGAACCTTCTATTTTGTTACCAATTTGAAGGTAACACAATGACAAATATTCAAACCTTTCAAGCCAGCTCTGCTCTTGTTGAGCTATTATTTAGTATTGCTGGAAAGTTATTTTGACCTAAGAGGTTTGGACCAGACATGGGGTCGATTACTTGAAAAAGTAATCGATTAAATTACGATTAATTTGCTTTTTTCAGTAATCGATTACTTCATGATTACTGCATAATTTGCAAGTAATCGATTAATTATGAAATATTAAAACAACCTTCTAACTTGTTACCAATTTGAAGGTAACACCATGACAAATATCCAAACCTTCCAAGCCAGCTTTGCTCCTGTTATTTAGTATTGCTGGAAAGTTATTTTGACCTAAGAGGTGTGGACTCGGTAATATAAATTTTAAATTTTTATTATTAATAAAAAAAAATTTTTTTTAGTGCAACACATAAACTGTGACAAAAAATAATGTTATTTATTAGTTTCATTTATTGAAATAATAAATAAGATTTCAACCCGACATTTACAAAAGAAAGTAATCATTGATCATGTTTAATTTCATTGAAAATAATCATAATTAATCGATTACTTGCAAATTATGCAGTAATCACGAAGTAATAGATTACTGAAAAAAGCAAATAATCGTAACTAAATCGATTACTTTTTCAAGTAATCGACCCCATGTCTGACTATCGTAGCACCTTCCATGGCTGAACGTTTATTTTTTAAAAACGTGATAGACTATAAAGTAAATTGAACAAATCAAAAAATGCTAATGTTAAAAGCTTGTATTAAAAAAAATACGTACCTAATATTTGGATGAATATCGTTTGTGATACAGCGAAACATAACCATGGCATGAAGTTTTTGGAGTATTATTAAAAGTTTAAGAAACGAATCAACTGAGGAAGAAACTTGGAGCCGCCTTGAAACTTTGACAGTGGTGCGTTCACCTCAGGTTCGGGGGTCCTGGGTTCGATCCCCACCAGTGGTTCTATGTCATGACAGTAGTTTCCTTTGACAAGACTCAGATATTTTAATATAGCCTGATTGTCTTCGAGGTTGATTGTAAAAACTTGTTTCGCAATCGAGAATGAGTAAATTAGTTTAGATAAAAGAAATGAATCATCTAGTGTTGCTGTATTGTGTACTGATATCAAGCTTAGAGGATAAGGTTAAAGTTCAAAACAATATTTTTTCTTAAGTGTTCACCAATAATCCTGATCAAAATCTTCCAGCGCATACGAAATTATGTCATACACCAATGTAATTGAAAATGGTGTCAATAAATTGCATGTACATGTACATTTTTGTACTTTAAAATCTAAATCCATATATGTACCATTTCCAGTTTTTTTTTCAGTTCGACAGTTATGAGAACAGCTGGCTTGATACATGTATTCAGTAAACTGTGCCCGAAAGAGAATTTTTAAAAGTTAGGTCAGAAATGATAGGGACAAATGATCGTTCTTACTTAAATGTAGGTACATACTACACAAATGCGGAACTGCTCCAATTTCAGTTCAAAGCTATGATTCGCCGGGGAGGGATAGGCTGAGCTTTAAGTTTAAAGTTAGTACACGTCAATTATAAGAAAAAAGTGTTTAGATTGGCCATTCTGCAGTAACATTTTTCTAACAAGATGTCAACGATAGCACTGTATCGCTCACCGAGTTACTCTTCAGCAACTATTGATTAGTGACAGAGTGAGTCAGAGAATTGCGGATGATCAACATTTCTTGAACAATTTGGTAAAGATGGATGGCCTGACGCCCCATCATTTCATTTTTCATTGTATTTTTCGGACTCCCGGTTACCATTTAGCTCTTAAACAAAGTAGAGTTGACCACCGTACACACCCTAACACTAAACCTTGCGTGGAATAAATGACAACGGAATGAACGAATCGCTAGGACGGACAGACAGGTCGATTGGTGGATGGGTATGCATGGGTATCGGTTGTTGGATGCATAGGTGGATGCATAGATTTCCACTTCAGGATGTTGCAACCCCCGATTTAGCAGAGGGAAGCGAAACAAGTAATAAAAACTTCACGAGAAAACAGTTTATGAATTTGATTTATTGTAACAAGACATTTCAACATGGAGTATAATTATAAACGAATGTCATTGACTAGAAATTATCATGCGGGTCTTTGATTCTTGGTTAACAATGCGAAAGTATACTATTAACCTTACAATCAATAAAGTTAGAATAAACATTATCATATAAATGTGTTTGAAAGACACACTGCGTTCTCCAAGACACTGTTTAGATAGAAAAGTGTTCGTGAATATGATTGGTTAACACACATGCACCGGGTATTATTAAAATAACAATAAACGAATAGAATGACTATTACTGTACATTAATTAATCTCGGGTTCGATTCCCGGGGCTGACCAACTAAAATTACTAACAGTCTTTCGGATGAGACTTTAAAACCGAGGTCTCATGTATGGGTGCTATACACCTGGCATGTATAAGAACCAGGGGTGCCTCTAGAATTGGAACACTTTCTGTATCTTGCACTATCCTCCGAAACCTAAAATAACTAACCTCTTCTATAGGGGTGTTGGTCATATGGGAAACCGGTATCAAGCGATAAAGCACTAATATACATACATATTACATACTGTACAGGCGCGCAACATGTCGACTGCGTACTTTTTAAAGAAAAACCAAACCAATTAAACACTCCGTTCTTTACAAAAATAATCCTTTTTGGTCAATATCAAAAACACATTTGATATATTAATTCACTTTCAGTTTGTAAAAAAACGCATATATAAAATGTTTTTCTTCGTTTCTTTTCATGAATTGTCGACGCCATAAACAAATGAAAGTACTGTGTGAATGATGTGCGTCATTATAACAATAACAAAACATTGAAAGAAAACTGAAGTCTGTTCCACCTAATTTTGGACCACTAGTTTAGTAGCGTAACTGCAAGTATGTTTACTCTCTTTTTATTCTAGATCTATAATGTAATTAGATTTTCAACATTTTTTGTACATTTTAGCATTACTTTTGTTATTACATACCTCGTTATTAATAACCCTACCTCTGACTGTAATATTGAAATGTCCCCCAGAACATTTTAAGGAAAAACACGCGAACTTTGGCGTAACTTCTCTTTAACGGAAGAGTAAACGCCAATGGCGTCCAGTGTAAACAAAGGCGAGTCTCCATAAAAAAAAATAAAAATCATTATATTTACAAAATGATGTTATTGTTTCAAACACGCTTAATTTAAAACTACAGGTAAAATCGATATGAAATCCGTTCAGTTTTTTTTTCAATTCAGGTCAAAGTTGGGGGTTCATAGTGGAATGGAACAGACTTAAGTGAACTATGAAATGCCCTTTTTAAAATTTTTATACATGTTTGTTCCATTTACTGAAGTATGATATATTATTGTTCAGTAATTGCGGCTCCGAAAGAAGAGCAAGAACTGGTGAGCTAGTACAGAGCATTGAGACCCGGTAAACATGGCTGCAATGTGCTCGTTAGTTTTAAATTAATCTTGTCCTCCAGATGAAACAGTAAGCTCTGGTTTGCGGCGAACGCCAAGATTTTCCCACTTCACCCATGACAATCGAGCCGTTAAATCTGAAAAAAGAAAGAAACAAAACCGACTAAAGAAAGCAATAAGTTAGGTCAAGGGTAAATGCATGTAATAACATTAGTTGATAGCGACGACGGCGGCGATGATGATGATGATGTAGATAGTTTTAATTGTATGTTCTGTATTTCTTTACACGAGGCATAGTTTGGCACTGTTAGTTATGTATACAAATCAAACAATATGAAAATACATAATACAATGAAAATGCGATTTTTTTACCAGCTCAGTAGAGCAGTTTTTATTTACTTATGCTACTTTTTATGGTAGAGATTAGGTACCTAGCTTTTATATTGTGTAATTAGTTATAATAAAAGAGTACTGAGAGTGTGTTGTAAATATAGTTTATAACAGGGTCTATGAAAAAAAAAATGTAAATGCATGTTGTTCAATGTTATATCTTATATGTGCAAGGTTAAGCTAATTATACAATCTGTAGACTCCTGTAATTCTATAATAAAATGACCATGTACCTTTAATGTCATTTTCATGTCTTTTATGAAATGTATATATGATTTGCACTATACGTACATGAATGAGACTGAAATAAATAAATAAATAAATAAATAAATAAATAAATAAATAAATAAATAAATAAATAACAAAGAAAGAAAGGAAGGAAGGACTCAAGGAAGGAAGGAGGGAGGGCAGGAAATTAATAAATGAGAATGAATGAATGAATGAATGAATGAATGAATGAATGAATATAAAAGCGCAAGAGTAGTGCACCTCTTAAAATTCTATTTTGTTCATTTTAACTGAAGAATTCTGTCAAGCTGGAAGTATGGCTGCTTTGTAATTAATCTTTTGAAAAATATCTTTAAATAGATGAATGATAAAAATGAATGAATGAATGAATGAATGAATGAATGAATGAATGAATGAATGAATGAATGAATGAATGAATGAATGAATGAATGAAATATGATATTTCCCCGTGATTTGGTTACAAAAGACATGAGACGCCCTCTTATACTAACACTTTACTTTAAGTTAGCACAAATACTGGACACAAAAACCAATATTTTTTTAATGAATATAGATCCTTTTCTTTTCATATATTTTAAAATTGTGAAAATATTTCTCCAACATCTTTCAGTGTACATGTATGTGTTTTATGACAAGATTGCAAGACAATATCTCGTCTTTATAATATTTATTTCTTTTCAGTAAATTTACAAAGAAAGCTATTCAAAAGATGATATATTACAACTCACATCAAATATTCAACATACACATGATCTATGTGCCATTGAATTTTTTTAAAAACCCTGTATTAACGCCAACAAATCTGATTATGTGTCTTGATAAAATTTCAGTAACGTGTGGATAATACTTGAAAAAAATAATCATGGCACTTTTGGAATGTACCTTACAATATAATTGCTCCTAATATAAATACAAATATATACATAGAGAAAGAGAATCGAAGTAAAATTAAAGATTTCTGTGTAATTGTATAATATAATATATCTAGGGCGACTGAAATGATGAAAATAACGTTTTCCTTCATTGCAACAAAGGAGTTCGCTACCGCGATGGTGCTTTTTCGGGCTTTGTTTTGTCTTTTTACGTTGACGAAAGACGCCATCTACAGTTGCAACAAAAAGTGATCATATATTTTCCACAATTTTAATACTCTTCCATCTAAGTACCCGGTAGACCGAAAACAATATTTTGTTCAGACTACCTATTACTTCGAAAGTAAAATATAAAAGTTAAAATCCGAGTAAATATTAGTTTGCATCTGAAGACAACATTGCAGATGTGACGTTTAAAAAAAAATTAGTATTTGAAAATCTAGGGAGTTTTGTTTTACCTGACTGCAATACCCAGTCAGTTTTGTCCAAAGATGTGATTATTTAGCAAAATTGTGTAAAAATGATAGATGTGCAAGCTTGCACCACTTTGCCTCGTGCTTTCTTTATTTGGTGTTAGAACGCAGAAGAAAAAAAATCGCGCAGTCAAAAGAAGCAAAAATTAAAGTTATTTATAAAAAGCCGGCCAAGTATTCAATGTGTAGTTTAACATACCAGTTGACTTATTGAAAGGTTTACTTAACAAAATTTGAAATATAAAGAGTTTTATAATATAAACAAGCGTAAAAATTTATAAAAGAAAAAAATACAGTAATATTCCGTTTGCTTAATGTTTTTGAGATAGTTCCCAGTCAAGTGGCCGTTGTAATGTTGTATTAATATTTATTTGGTTTCTAAACAAAGAAAAACTATTTGTTACTTAGAGGTCCATTACTAAGACCTAATCGAATTTTTAGGGATCTTATTTACAAGATCCGTGGTTTCTTTTACTGAATTGGTAGTGTCTTTTTCAACATCATATTTTTATGAAAAGAATGGTTTGAATCAATTGTTCAAAAAGCAACATGTATTGTAAAATAAAAGATATATACGAAATAGTCCACAGCTCTGTATTATATTCTCGACTATTGCATTAATAAATTGTATGTGCGGTTCAATTATGAACTAATTATTTTCCAAATAAATGATAGCAGGCTCAAAGCATTGTTTTTACTCGTTTTGGTGCAAGTTTCACGTTTTTCTTCTTCTGAAAGTCATTAATATGAAATGTGAAAAAGTGGGTTTTCTTTAATCTATAGTTATTTTTGTGTTATGATCAAGCTACGGTTACATTTGACACAACATTTTGTTCTCATTTTCTCACTTGATGAAAACAATTTTGACAGGTCCAAAAAAGGGTACTCTAGAGGTGCTTTTCACAGGAAAACGTCACTCTTTTTTCATTTCTTTAACAGATGTGCAATGCTGAATATTTTAAGCGTCCTAAACTTTAAACATTTCATTACGGTAAAGGAAAACTCATAAGAAATAAACAAAAATAGTTTATACCATCTAGTGTCTCGGTGAGAAGTTTAGTGTGGAATTTTGTGACTATAGTATAGAAATGTGATATGATTTACGTCATGTCTCAAATGATAACAAAGATCTTTGCTTATGAAAGTGATCGCCAGGTTCAGACGCGCATTCATTCAAATGTAGAAATTGAGTGAACATGACAAAATGCCTTCGCTCGTAGATTTTTACCGAACATTTTGTGTAATTGAAAGACTTGGCCTCGCTTCCTTAACAGCTAAGAAAAAATATATCATAAAAGAAACAAATTTACACTTTAATGTAAGTTTTTAAATGTCAGTGAAAGTCTTACCGCTCGTGTTCCATGTTGTCTTCACATCGGCTTTTACGCAGTGTTCCACGTACTCCACTGGATCAACTTTAGAAGTCAGCATATCACGCAACAGAGCTATGTAGCTTATAGCTAAACGAAGTGTGTCGATTTTTGAGAGTCTTTTCTCGTAAGGAAATGTTGGTACATGAAGTCTTAGTTCTTCAAATCCGGAATTTATACTCATCATGCGTTTTCTCTCACGTACATTCGCCGCACATCTTACCGGTCGCATCCCGCCGTAAAACTCGTGATGTAGAAATTCCTTACCGTCATCTTCAGGTGGGCTGCGTTCTCCAGGTACGGCATAGGCACAAGATGGATACTCGCTCGGAGGAGAACTATTACCATGACGACTGTACAAATTCTCTTCTCGCGAAATTTGTCCTAGTGTTATATAAGTTGCGCGCTCTGCGTCTTCTAGTTCATTTTCAAAACTTCTACAGTAATTAAGGAAGTCTGTCGACACACTCTGTGCCATTTTGTATGCGATTTTCCTTTTTTTTTTAAAGATTTTTTATATAATATTATTTGAATTCAGACAGTTTATACGGTTACTCGTCCAAACATTTTGTTTCTTTTAAATATACTGTCTTTTAATTTGCTTTTCTTTCAGTTCGAGTTCTAACCGACTGTTTTGCTGCCGTTTAAAGAATAATTCGTTTTTCAAAGATGGCATTTTATATACTTACCCTGGAGTGAGATTTTATAGAGATCTGCCAGAATCATATGGCAACCAATTACCGTCTAGATCCCGTTATAACATCTTCTTACGGGAGACTTCCAAAACAAGTGTCGCCTGCCTTTGACTTTTCCATCGATGTCTATTTCAACAACTCGGCAGGAATGCTGAGCGCTCGCCGCGAATTGAAAATACAATCAATTAATGCCATTAATTGCCTGTTAAGCCTCTCGGAGAGTATTTCAACCCGCTGTGAACAATATTTTGCACAAAATGGTATCATTATTGAATTTCACACCCGAACTAAACAAGTGTATTTGAAGGTATTTTGTACAAGGGATCAGCAGTTATGTTTGACATGTCGCGTGGCGAGCACGTGCCGTGTCTAAGCCACAGTTGGATGCCTTTGGTCAGCATTGTGACAGAGATAGCCTTCAGACCTTAACATCTCCAAGTATTAGATTTGCAGAAAATTCTAATCTGACCAACAGTTTCAAATATTTCAAGTTTTCCGTTCCAAGTTCCTTTAAGCCATGATTAATTATAATTAAAAGACTGGCATCCCCGTAAAAATCAACCTCTTTTCTTTGACAAAGTTCAAGTGCTTTCAAAGTTAAGAAGGGGAAGAAGTGTATCATGCAATCATTCTGATAGGTTTATGTGCACAGCATATTTGATACTGTGAATTTTTAATGCAACATCTATGGTAAGTTTGTTAAATGCTGACAATAGTACAATATGATGATCGACATGGCATTGCAATTCTCAACGGACATAAAAATGTTGGAATCATTTATTCATCTGTAGCCGTACTGTAGTTTCTGTGCCATATTTTAAGAATCACAAGCCGCTGTGAGTAGTTTGGTTTATGCATTTTGAATACCTTTCAAAACCCTTGATGAAATTCTGAAAAGGGCAGGGAGACATTTCCCTTGTTTGACCCCTAATTACATGTATTCATAGAATCGAAATCTTGATTTTACATCATTATACTATTTCATGCATTCCCCATCTCTCTCTCCAATCGTATAATGACACGACTGTACCATAACACATCCTTGAATCCTACACTACAAAATCAAATTGTTCATGTAAATTGTATAGTTTCTTTGCTTATCAATTTTTTTTTTAATTTAAAAGTCACAGCAATGAATAAAGGTTAAATCACGTTAATAAGTAAAGTGTTGTATAAACGCTAGTAACTCGACTTCCAAGTTTTGTTTTTCATTTTTCTTTTGTCATATGATTTATGCGACAGAAAGCAAAAGAATCAATCAATCAATCATTCTGACTGACTGATTCAACACAAGGAGTCAAATTGTATTCCATTTTGTTGAAAGACTTGTGAAGGTGCATAAAGTGTTATCCCAGCAAGAGATTGGTTTGCGATGAATTACTCCCCAAGGACAAATGAATTTAATGTTTCAGTAAAAAAAATATAAAAATTGATGTCATTTCATATAAGTGTTCAATCAAAAGGCAAAGATGTTCTGAAGAAGTCAGCAAATTAAGAGCTGCACCAAAGCTCAGTTGGACATGTTCATATATATTCTTCTGTGGAATATGCTAAAAGCACGTTTCTATTCTGCTCACACCAGTCAATAAAGGACATGACTGTATGGATGTATCTATAGATAGAAGTGATTTTTTCCCTTATTTTACAGCCTAACATTCCACAGAGCATCATCACACCTGATACTGAGACCTCTGTCTTCTCACAGATTACTAGTATCAACCCATCATCCAATAAAAAGTCGCCAACAATGCTTTCTTGGCAGTTTCCTAACACTAATTATTTTTTTGCTCCCTCTAGGTTCAGTTTTTTACCCAGTTTCAATCCTTAGAAGAGTTTATAAGGACTTTAATGGCAAAGTTTCACAAACATTTCATGAATAAAAAGAGATGCTAGAATGTACCAATTTTTTTCTGCCTTTTGATCCCATTTTAACTCAGTCTCAACTCTGAACTCATCAAAACAAATGTTGTGACCAAGTTCAAGATTAATTTAAATGAAAATTGTTATCTGAAGTATGGTATGGAGGTAACTGTTTACAAACAGAATGAAAGTTGAAAGTAATCACATACTGACATTTATTGGGTATTTGCTTTGTTAAAATAGAGGATCTTGTACAAAATTTGACAAAAAGACAAAAAGGGAAATTTGCAACCTTGACTACAAAATATGGCGGCAGTCACCCCTTTTGACATAAGCATACAATTGAAGTTTTTAAGAAATGGCAAAGTCATGCAAAATCTAAGTAGAAAAAGGGCTAACTCTATACATGTAACCTAAAGTTGGCGGCATCATGACCTTAGTCATAAGCAATACAATTGTAAAGTTTGATGAGAAATCAGAAGAAATAGCAAATTATAACCAACTTAATTTTAAAAATATTACTTGGAATCAGTCCCATGTATACACATGATGAAAACACATGCAAGAAACTAGTTTGAGGTCCCATGGTAATCTATGAAGAGCCTTTTTGAAATGTTTAAACAAAAAATTAAAAAAAACCCCCCCCCCCACCCCCCCCAAAAACCCCCCTTTCTGTACATAACAAGTACAGGATATCAGAAGGAAGCTTTCTTAACCTAGAACTTTTGGTCCATGGTAACATTGGACTTAAATGTTTAAACAGTAAGTTCTACTAGAATTCTGCAAACATTACATCTTGAAAGAACTTGTCACAGACACCTTGTATGCAAGGTACATGGAATTTCAGGGACAGACCGATACAGTTTGTACTGTCTAAAAGACTTAACCTGTGGTCAGGTAAAGAAAACAAAAATCTGCAGACGTTTTTAGGCATTCTACATTTATTTGATAACAACAATTATTATATTTTTACAACTCAACAATATACATATTAAATATCACTAGAATAACTAGAGCTATCACTAAATGTGATAAATACCCCCGAAAGACTGCTTTATAAACTGAGGAAGTTCGAAGTAACAGAATACCTTGCAAAAATAAACTAAACTAGAGATATTGTTCTTGGCAATAACTCTGTAATTAGTGCAGATAGAGTTATGGTTCTTGTAAACTGTGCTTCCTCTCATTGTGCTGGACCATTGTATGAAGTTGTATTGCATTCAAACCAGCAGTTTTCAAGTTATGCTCTGCGACAAGGAAAAATTAAAATGGGCAACAACTCTGTAAATACTCAAGATAGAGTTATAGTTCTTGTACAATGCACTTCCTCTCATTGTGCTAGACCATTGTATGAAGTTGTATTGAATTCCAACCAGTAGTTTTTCAAGAAATGCTCCGGACAAGGAAAAGTAACAAAGGGCAATAACTCTGTAATGAGTCAAGAAAGAGTTATGGTTCCTGTGCACTGCACTTTCTCTCAATGTACTTGACCATTTGATGAAGTTGTATTGAATTCAAACCGGTAGTTTTCAAGTTATGCTCCAGACAAATAAAAGTAACAAAGGGCAATAACTCTGTAATTAGTCAAGATGGAGTTATAGTTCTTGTGCACTGCACTTCTTCTCAATGTGCTTGACCATTGTATGAAGTTGTATTGAATTCCAACTAGTAGTTTTCAAGTAATGCTCCGGACAAGGAAAAGTAACTAAGGGCAATTACTCTGTATTGAGTCAAGAAAGAGTTATGACTCCTGTGCACTGCACTTCCCCTCAATGTACTTGACCATTGTATGAAGTTGTATTGAATTCCAAGCAGTAGTTTTCAAGTAATGCTACGAACAAGGAAAAGTAACAAAGGGCAATAACTCTGTAATGAGTCAAGATGGAGTTATGGTTCTTGTACACTGCATTTCCTCTCAATGTGCTTGACCATTGTATGAAGTTGTATTGAATTCCAACTGGTAGTTTTCAAGTTATGCTCCGGACAAGGAAAATGCAACAGACCGCCCGACCGCCCGCCCGCTCAACCAATCGACCAACCAACCACTGGGTGACTCCTATATACCCCCTCAAACTTCGTTTTGGGGGTATAATGATCATTCTTCCTGATGACAAAATGACTTTACAGAGTAAAGCAACCAATATGGGGTTAGTATTGCCTTAAGAGTGCTCAGGACAATGAAATATCAGGCTATACAGTTATACCTTGCATGTGGTCACCTTGACAACGTATCCACTGACTTAAAGCAGGGACTAGTGTTATATCACACTTCTTCAGTTTAAAAATTAATTTACCTGTTTAAAGCAGGTATAAGCAGTGACTCTTGCTGTATATGCCAGCTGTGGTGTAAAACACAGGTCTTACTGTAGTGTAAATGTATATTGTAACGAGCAGTGTGAAGCAGTCAGTTCTAGGACACGTTATCAGCCAACTCATATCTGGTTCCTCCTTAACACGAGGATATTCATTTTAAAACTATAAGTTTGATGTAAAACAAGACTAGCCACCCAAGAACGTGACTGCTTTGTCTGGTAATTGTTTACAAATTAAACTGTGAGAAGGAACAGGTAAGACACAAGTTGTAACGAAAATTTCAGTACTGTATTTTCCAACATGTACCTCTCACCTCTTGTGACAGACAGATCTCATTCTTTTGTATCTCATACAAATTCTAATACTATTCAAGAAGATCTGCTCTTTTAAAAAATGTTAACAATTCAAGTTCAGTAACTTTAAGATCAGAGAACCACTAAAAAAGAAAACTTAACTGAACATTATACACAAAGTAAGTTAATTAATGACTGATAATATTGCACAAAATAAACTGCATTACAATTCGGTACACTACAATCTCTGACCAGTGGCAGAAAGGGTTTTATTATTGCAAAAAAATCCAGTGACATTGTGTGTTAACAAATTTCTTGTGTTTGTTACGAGTATCTTTTGAATTAGCAACAACAAATTGTTCAAAATCTAGCCCTTTAATTACAGCCTATAACCTGATATGAAAATAATATGAAGGGTGTCCCGAATTATTGCAGAAAGGTCTAAAACTCAAAAATACCAAGGGATTTTGCTGTGAACTATTGAACACCAAACATTTAACATTTGACAATACATGTTATAAGTGTCAGACCCCAACAACAAATTAGTGATTTATTGATCACTGAGTGATTTATTAATCACCGATCAGGTCGAATGGCAGACTTAATAACTAATGACTTGTTCTGAAAAATATTCAAGCTCATTATTTTTTCATTTGGCCTTTGACTATTGTTGCTTCCAACAATTTTGCCTATGTATGACATCATCACACAAAATTTGTTCCATTTAAGTTCGAATATCCAGCACAAATGTTACAGAGAAACTACAGGCTGCAGAAAGACATAAGCCAGTGTCACCATCACTTAGTTACAATTTCAAGAGGTTTTCCAATAATACAGATTCTGAAATTTCAGGGAACTTTAATAACATGAAAAACTTAGAATGTTTTGTGGACTGAAAAGCAATTATGGGTACTTTGCTAATGTAAACAGTTCTGGAGATGACTTTGTAACATAACACTGAGGCAATGTTTTGAAATGGAATGACACCTGTGATGTGAATGTTTTAATATCTAATTAAAGTTTGTATGCAATAGTTTCCACATACATTGTATATACATATTTGCTGGTTCTAAAGATAACACTTCAAATTTTACTAAATATACGAAGATATGCAAATAAATGTTGAAAGTTTTGTTTTTCTTGGGGGCTTTTCTAGCCTACTTGTCAAAAAATATACAAATAGAAATACATTATTGTATACACTTGTCTGTGAAATTGTTCGACTTATCCCATCAGTTTCACAAATCCAACATTTTCTCAGTTCAACTGCTTGTCCACAGATATATACAATGTAACACACTGTACTTGTAAGTTTCGCCATCTGTATCATCTCTAAAAAAATTAAATATGAACAATAGATTTCAGATTCCCTTGAATTTAATATTTACACTTTTGAGATAGTGATGGATGTCTACAAAATATAAGGACACCCCTCATGTATTGTTCTATTTCACTTTTGTTATTCAATAGATTTAGTTTAGATAAGTGGCATTTAGTTGCTAACCATTCCTGTAAGTTGACTGCAGTGGCAGTGTCCTGGAACAGGACAAAAATAGAAACATTTAAAACATTTTGTTATACACGTTACATGTAACAGAAACGGAGGAGCATAATGAGACTGAGCACTGGTTTGTGCGGAGAATAGAGATTTTCCAATACTGATCCCCATTCAGTGAATACAACAATACTGTTGGGATTTTACAAGTTTTAAAGCCTGGTACAAAAACAGAATGATATTCAGTCAAATAATCAATTTAATTCCCAGATGTTGGACCCCTGAAAGTGATAATAATATACTTATAAAATCTTCATTTTATTTTACCAATCTAAAGAGCTATAAAACATTTATCAATTGGGAAGCTTTATTTTCAGTGTTTTGTGCTATCTGTCAAAATCTCAATATTTCAGGGGAAACTACTCTTTTCAGAACAGATCTGGTGTATTCTCATACATTTATTGCCCTTTATTTAAAATAATGGTTTGGTGGTAACCATCTTGTCTTTCTAGAGGTACAAAAACCTGGGAATATGATATTTTTTAAATGCTCTTCCAAAAAATAAATATATTATGTCTATATTTTTATGTCACTAAAACTGGTAAACTGATATGTAACCTCATTCAAAATGCCAAACTTGAGAACAGCAAAAACCTAAACAATTTCTAGCTAACTATAATAGCAAGTCAGAACATGGTCCATTTCTTATCAGTGTTTGCTTTGATACACAGAGCGGGGAAGGGGAAAATATCTTACAATTATAATGGACAAAACTATGGTTTACATGATCCGTCTCAGACTAAAATAACTACATATCATACCGTATCGTATAATAAATAGACTATGCTGATTGACCAAGAGTGGTCACGTGCTATTCTCCTGGTCTACACATACTTAAATGTTTGAGGTCAATATACAGTTTTGCAGACCTGTGAAAATATCATATTTACCCCAGACTTCCTCCTCAGTCAATATCATCTTTTCATAAGTCTGCAGAACTATATATTGACCTCAACATTAGTATGTAATTGTACAGTATACACTTAAAATTAATCTCTTCAGTGCATGAAAGGTTTAACATTTACCAAAATAAATAAAATAGCAGTTACAACCTTGTTTCATCAAACAAACTA
This sequence comes from Saxidomus purpurata, assembly GCA_022818135.1. Classification (NCBI taxonomy): domain Eukaryota; kingdom Metazoa; phylum Mollusca; class Bivalvia; order Venerida; family Veneridae; genus Saxidomus; species Saxidomus purpurata. The sequence goes on from JAFMSR010000013.1 coordinate 43,253,529, forward strand.
ACAGTCTCTAAGAATTATACAAGTTTAAAGTGGTCCCGGCTCTAATCCATTTCTTTAATGAGAAAATATGAAAAACAAACTCTTAACAACAAATCATCAGCTGATTTGGTAAAAAATCATGTAAACAGAAAGCAAGCCGACATAAGCTACTAACATATGTACATCTATCATTGAGTAAAACAAACTATGAGATGAGTTGCATTATGAACTGTATGGAATGAGTATAACTATAACTCTAGTACCCTTTAACAGTCAATACAGAAACGTCTATATTTGTATACAGCCTGGACTCAAATAACTGCACTCAACGTGAATTTGATTGCTGCAAAAGTGTTAAAACTGATTCTTTTCAAAAGCGTTTCTGTGATTTGATTAAAGCTAGGCTGTGCTAGTTTACATATGTATATAACCTTTTCTATTTCTTTCAATGTTACAATATACAGATTCCAACAATTTTCTATAAGATGCAGTATATTGTTAACTAAAGATAAGAGACAAGAAGTCATTGCGTCCTTCAGTACTTAAACACAAGTACAGTTAGTTGTTTCTTTCCAAAAATGTAAAATAATTTCCATTTACGAACAAGATCCATGTGACTGAAATTTAAATTAGTCCAGTAAGTAATGTGCTTAAGATTTTTATCATAATAGGTCTCTTATACCATATCTTGTGAAATAAAATCAAAATCTCAACATGCATTGGCTTCATATTTGAATAAATACAATGATGAGTCAAGTCAGTTAAACAGGATGTAAGGTAAGAATCCACAGGACTTGTAAGGACTTTACCAGAGGCTTGTGTAGATATTTATCTTTGAACAACAATAGCAGAAGCAAAAACATATTTCATTAACATATAGATGCATTTTATGCATTACTTATAGACTATAGAATGAAATTTATAAATACCTTTATGCAGATTTCTGATGGTACATTTAAAATGCAAATTGGCACAACACCAAACACAGTTAACACAACAAAGAGTGATGTGGAATTCAACAGATGGATATAACTAAGTGACACAAGTAAAACAACAGTGCAGGAACTCCAGTGAATAAAAGCTAGCTGGTCTAACACAAACAAACAAACGTCTTTACAGTAATGCCCAAAGAATTGCAACAACCCAGTTGTTCGAAACTTTAACATTCGAACAACAGACTGTTAAACTAACGGACGGTTAACTTTAAGGGTTATTTTTCTGAAGTTTAAAAGACTTTTTGAAACAAATGCATAAATTCAAAAGTATAAGGACTAAAAACTATTCAAAGTAAAACCAAAATTTTCCACTTATATTTTCCACCAAGAATTTTGGTTTTCAATCAAAAGTTAATTGACTGTTAGCTAAACAGCTAGTTAAAGTTTTGAACAACCAGATACAGTGGTCAGTGTATTGCATTCAAAATGTCATAACTCTGAAAGCTATTAGTTCTTGTTTCCATGAATGGCAGCACGGTATGATGTTTAAGTGACTGCCTCAGATCTTCTTCAGTTGTGAAAACTCATGGTCAATCTGCATGACATCTATGAAAGTTTTGTGTACTCTCGTATATATTTACTCTAACATTATTAGTACATTGTCCAACCTATGTTTAGCAACTGCCTGTGTGATACAGGTGTAGTATTGACAGCTCCAGCAGGTGGCTGCCACTTACAATGGTTCAAATGTTTAGAGATTTAACTGCTGCAGATTGCATATTTTGTAAAAGTAAATTACATATCACCCTTGACAGTGAAACTCAAATACTTGGTCAAGGCACGATAAATGTTCATAAAGTATTTACTGAAGACAACTTGGAAGGGGTACCAGAGTAATATAGAGGACAGCAGAATATATGGAAAGGAACAGTGACAACTGACAAACATGCTCCTACAGAAAGCAGATAATAAATGCATTGATCTGAGACAACCAGCTACTATACATGTGACTACATTCTAACAACTGATTGTAAGTTTTTTTGCAAGGGTAGTTGTATGCTTGTAAGGTAAAATACGTAAAATTCTACAGGTATTTACAAGACTAAAAAAAGAATTCTTATGTTATCAATTCACACTAATCTCTTTAGCTCAACTGTAAAACAAGTTCACTCAACTGATACTAAGTATGTACTCTTGAGCCATCCAGCATGATCGAATATATCCCTTCTGAGAGAAAAAGCCAGACACATTCAAGAAAATAATATGTCTCCTAGCCCTATGAGCTAGTGACTCCAAATTATAATTGTTCAACTAGACTTTATCCTGATGCGTCCAGCAAAGTTTTATGAAAATTCAGCAAGGGTTTTTAGAGAAGTGTGCGCAAGATTTTCTGTTTTCGAGTCCCTGTGACACTGACCTTTGAGCTAGTGACCCCAAATTATAATATGCACAACTAGACTTCATACTGATGCTTCCTGCAAAGTTTTATGAAAATCCAATGGGTATTAAAGAAGTGTGAATTTCTTTTACCGAATATCAGGAAGTCATCTAAGTATGCTAAACATCTGCAAAGTCTCAAAACTCATACAAAAATCATTGAAGCGGAAACTTCAGACGACATTCACAACTCCACACGGTACTTAACATGTCTACCAAGTTTCAATAAAATCCATCCAGGCAAGTAGGAGGTGTTGAATTGCTGAACATTCTGATACCGTGTTGATTCCGACAGCATCCAGAAATAGCATATTTTCACTGTGTCACTGTACCAATTTTGTCCCATCTTAAAAATCTACGGTAGATGAGATTTGGTACCATGCATACAATATAAGGTGAGTATTGCAGAATGACCTAGAGGCTATTAACAAATAAATGCAATAAAACGGGTAAAACAACAATTAGTACTTCTAGGCTAAAGATTAGTCACAAAAAAGACAAAAAGGTGGCAGGAAAAATATGAACATTGCCATTGAACACTTAAATACTTGTAACGAGAATTCTTCAAACTAACCAGATCCTGAACAATTTCCTCAAGGAATGCAATTTTCTTCAATAAAAATGAAATTTTGCAGATCTAGAGAATAAACATACATGTAATATCTACAACATTCCTTCTCTCATAAGTCAGGAGAATCTGATATAGGAAAAGAAAAATCTTATAGTTTTCGACTTGTCTATAAAAAGATGTTAAGTCAGTTAAGAAAGTACCAGTACTAGTTCATTGCAGAGTTTTACTTGTAAGACAACTGTCTATAATATCTCGAGAGGTTTATCCATATATACCTGATTTACAATATCACATGCACATTATTTTTAAAACTTTTTACCTCTTTCTACAAGGCTATCTGTCATACTGTCAGTAAAAATATTTGCTATAGACAGACTAGACCTGACACATGTATGCAATATACATTTGTAATAATCATACATAGTACCTTAGTAACTTAACACCTGGTAAGAATAAATCAATCTATATGTGAGCAGGATTATTGATGCCTCCAACATCTGGTATAAACATGTACCCATACTCTTCAAGTTTATGTTAACACATTGAGGCTGCACCTCACTGACTGCAACATGACAAAATGATTGTGCATATAATTTTGTGTACAACTATATTCGCTATACTGATGATTGTTTAAAATCCAGGTGAATTTTCCCACTTTTGTGTATATCATATGTTTGTGTCATCGGTGTTTCAAATCCCTGTATACTTGCAAAAGCACATATTGTCTGTATGCAGCAAGCACATATTGTCTGTCTTCAGAAAAATCAGATTTCCTCGACGTAAGTGGCTGGGAACATACCTACACGCCCATTCAGCTCTCCCTGCCACCAACCATCGGGCTGCCTATCATAAAGGTTGATGATATTACCTAAAATTTTAAAATAGAAATGCAATTAAAAAGTTAATCTACATTTTCCCCTTGGGTAGGCATGGGCCGCATTTGACACATGAACCTGTCTGGGCTTCAGGAAAATAGTTTAGCTCTTGCCCAACAAGGCATTCAATGAAGGTTTTTTTTTAAGGTATAACATGAGAAATACATTTCTTATAAAGTAATTTCTTCACATTCGACAACAGCCCAGCAATCATCACTGTTTAATTTGAACAAGAATAAACACATTTTTTTCCACATTTTTCTATTGTTACTGACCCTTTTCTATCTGTGCTGATGTGTAAAATTGCATAAGGAATATATTGGTATTCATCTTTTTCTCTCAAATAATCATATTACAGTAACTATACATGTTGTCCGAATCTAACCACCTTCAATTTAATTTCAGTTTTGTACTCTTTTTTCCCTTCCATTTCATCAGTCTTTCATTTATTTACAGGCAGACAGTTAACCAAACCATCATTCCTTGGAAGAACCAGCACTAAACCCCTATCCTTCATTAGAAACTGTTAACTTTCTCACATTAAGAAACATGATCAGCAGCAGAGCTCACACTTATAACTCTCAATGACATGTCACAGTGATTTCAAGTCTGAAACTCTTAAAACCTCTACCTTAGAAGTGGATACTTTTCCAAAATATCTAAAATATCCGCTTTTGAAACCTTCCAGCCGCAGAAACCTTCCAGTCGCGGCCGTTTTATTGGTTTCTGTTTAGTGCTTAGTTACAGAAAAAACTGCTTCTATCAAGAAGAAATCACTATTGATTGGCAAGTGAGTATTGACCCATCACTGATAAAAAAACGTGTCCAGCCATTTATATAAGTAGTCAGGCAAGAACATTTATCATTTAAAACAAGAGCTGTCAGTAGGACAGAGCGCTCAACTTTTTTCAGTGCTTGCCAATAAAACAAAAGTTTGGCAGTAAAAGCAAAATTAAGGATACAAACAAGGGCCACAAGTAGAAAGATACTAAATCAATAGTTAGCAAACTTAATTGTTTGATATCTCTGAATACTACAGCAAAGTTTTAAATTAATACTTTAAATTGTTAATAATGTAATATGTGCATGACAGTGCCAGCTGCACACAAGATTTTAAGTAGGAATTTCTAAGTACAAATCAAGAAACATTTCCACAGAGTATTCCTCTCTTGTTTACAGATAGGTGTCACGATGGTACATAAATATTCCAAAGTAATATCTCAAAATGTCAAGTCAACAAGTGGACAAGAATAAAAAATTTAACTGCGCTTCTAAGTCGAATGAAATCTTTGACAGCTACTGTTTACTGCCTACGTTTGGGGATCATGATGGTAAACAAGTATTCCAACTTACAAAGTAATATCTCGAACAGTTCAGTCAAAAAGTGGACTGGTATGAAAAACTTAACCAAGATTCTAAGTCAATAAAGGGACTAAATTTATTTTTTAATCCTTGACAGAGTTACCTTCTCTTGCCTACAGATGGGGGTAATGATGCAAACAAGTATTCCAATCTCAAGGGGTTAAGTTAATAAGTGGATTTTACCCATATTCAATGTATTTTCTAAGTCTCAAAAGAGGCATAATTTTGACAGATTTTTGTTTTCTTGTCTGAGGTTGGAGGTAATGATGGTAAATAAGTATGGTAAGTTTCAAAGTACCATCTGTAATAGCTTGAAATAAAGTTGGGTGGTACAAAAAGCTTACCGCAATGTAAGACCAGTTCATCCGGTTGACCAGCGTCATAGTCAAACAAAGCTTTACATCGTCCTATAATCTGGTGATTCTGAGGTTCCGGCGATACATCATCGTCAAAATCATCATCGTCTGAAACATACAACTACTATAATTACATACTCTCAAACAGATATACAATCTGTCGATGAACTGATTTAAAACTTATCTGGATATACACATTAACTACTATTCTCCCATTTTACTTTTTATAGTTTACAACTAGGTTTCCCTCTATATGGTACAGTTACAAACTGACTCCTGTACATCAGTGTTTAGGACTATGCAGGACCATTTCAGATACACCTTTCTTATATGTAAAACTCATTACAATTAAAGTACTGTTTTCATTTTGATTGAAAATGGCACTGTATACATGTACATGTATAGGTTTATAATTTGCAGGTGTACGCAGAAGATTAGGCATGTCCACCAATGCATCCTCTTCATATTAAACTAGACATCTACAAAGTTTTCTCTGCTACAATTCTTGAAATGGAATAAAACTATTAGATTTTTTATAACCTTACCAAAGGGTTCATCACTGGCAAGTGCTCCTATTGTAACATTGGTAACATCATATCCAGTCCTGCCTTCAGTAGCGAGATTCATTGGTAACTTTAAAACACTCACATACATTCCCTGCAATATAACACGCAGTTTCATATAAACAATGCTATAAGAAAATTTGTAATACCTCTCTACAGTTTGTCTTGTCTTTCCAAAACAACAGAACTTACAAGCACAACATCAACTTTAATCATTTATTTTTTTGTTCTCTATAATAATGTAAGAGAGGCTCTTAAGCCAAACATGTGCAAACAAAACTCAATGTCTCCCAGCAAGTACAATTTATGCTGGCAGTACATGGCAAATTTTACATTCATTCAGTTGTTTTTGTATTTCTATTTCCTTACTACTATTGATGTAACTGATCCAAGTTTTAGCTGGAGTATGAACTATGCTAGCATGTTCACTAGTGATGTGACATTGCACAAATTTTCTAACTTCATACTTGTTTCTTCTAAACAAAACTGTAACTGTTCAACATTTAATTGATCTTCAAATTCAAACGTCAGATAAAGTTGGCACAGTGAGTGTCCAAATATTGGTATTTTTATGTCGGAAGCATACCATATCGTCCACATTAAAAGGTTTTTAGATGCATATACATATAGAGTACCCAACTTGGCCACACATTGCTAAACTGGTTAGAACCTTTAACTGAACTGTGAATGGTTACTCAAACTACTGTCCCAGCTTTAAAGATATCTATCTTTTTAATTGCTTTCCATATTTAAAGAAGATATAAACAGGGTTCCCGCTGTCGGTCGCCAATGGCGCCAATGCGACAATAAATGAATTCTGGCGCTAAAATCTTTCAGTTGGCGAATTTTAGTGGCGCCAACAAATTAATCTCGGCAATTTCGCCATGTCAATCAAAAATCGATCGTTGTCTGTTGGCTCGGTATGGAAAGAAGGTGGAGCTAATTAATCGCTACCTGATAAAGAGCACGTGGCCGTTCTAGGTCGTTATCAAAGGTTTTAATTGATAAACAATCATAAAACATAATATAATAGATCTCTGCGAATTTATAATACATTGTTTGTAACCCGGTCACTGGATTTAATTAGCGATGCTTTGTTGACAGGCCCGTGTATTGTAATTCACTGATTGCGCTTGGGCAATCAAAACACAAGTCATGTACATGTATACCCGTTTTTCCGATAATCACGTGTCATTACTGACTTAAAAAATTTCAGCATCGTTTTTTATTGTCAGTATTTAAATTATTGACATACGTTTTGCAATTTAACTTTGCAAGTTGTTCTGGACGTAATTTTTTTCTCTGTATGAATCTTTGGCAATATTATTCGGCGCCTTCTTAATCTTCAGTATTTGTTAATACTTATCTAACACTTATTTAAAACCATTCAACATACTTTTGGACAAATTTTGTTTTATTACAAACTGTTTAAATCGAAAAATATAAGTGTACAAAAATCAGTTCTCCGATATGCGAGGTCGCGAAAATATGTGTCAAACGGGGAATGTGAACTGTTACTTTTATTTTTGATCTCATGGTGATGCAGAACACGAACTGAAAAATATCATATGCAAGTCTAAAGAATATGAACTCTATGACCTGTGCCTCAATTATTGAAAGTCTCACATTGGCTCCTGAAAATGTTATTTTGACCGTTTAAAATTTACAAAAATGTTTGAATTAAATTTTGTATCAGTTAGATCTACATACAGTTTTCGCTATCTGACATGCTATCAAATCTTAACTAAAAGTCATATGACTCGATCCCCTCTCTCCAAGAGTGTTCTGTAGGCTTTGAAGACTAGTGGCTCCAACTTTTTCTAATTGGCGAATTTGTTGGCACAAACTTAAATTGACCCAGAGGAAACCCTGATAAAGAAGCCGCTTAAGTAAGAAAACACATCAGTACAAACCTGTTTATCTCTAGTCTGTTCTATGTATCTAGAAAATTTATGATTAGGTTTGTTTGAGTTATCCAGGTCTGCTAAAGCTGATGCTACCTTATAGTGGTTGGCCTCTAGAAAATTGGTCATAAATATCACCTGAAAATATTTAAACATATAGAGATTAGGTATTCTGGTCCAGCTAGAACTAATGTAGCAAATTTACAAGAATTCCAAAAATACAGTCCAGAAAGGACTATAACTCACTTTTTTGTTAATTGTAACAGAAAAGTAAATCTTTGTGTAAATCTGTAATTTAGCAAGAGCTATTTATTGTATGACTCCATGAAGAAATTAACTAGTAACACAACATATATCTTAACTTATTTAATTAAACCGTTTTCTAACAAATGTCGTGGTTCCAATTTGGTTCTTTCAGACAAAGAGGGATTCCTACGATAAAGATGGCAGTATACCGAATAGCATATAAACAAGAGCTGTCACATGACAGCACGCTCGACTATTCGAAAGCTTGTTGGTAAAATGGGGTTTTTGTCTAAGAACAGGAGTATTGTGTAATTGTCTATAAGAATTAAGGTCAAAGATATGAAACTTGTTCAAAGACCTTTGTAAATGTACATTGCATTCAAGGCCTTACTCTGGATTCTGCAAGCCAACTGGAGGGAGGATGGGGGGGATAATTTCAAAGAAATACATGACCTTGTATATTTGATCATGAATAATTTTGTAACTTTTCAAAATTGATATGTATAGAATTAAAAAAGCATGACCGCTTCATGCTGCATAATTATTCTATGACATTTCAAAAGAAAGCCATTTTGAGTATTTCCATTTTAGTCTGGAAAAACTGTGACAAAATTCTAAGTTAAAAAGGGCATAAATATGTCAAAAATCAAAAACATTGGTGAAGATGTTGACAGTAAATACGTTCGATAGTATTCTATCTTTAACAAAACATTCAAAGTTAAAAAGGGACACAAATCTATCAAAAATCAAAACAGAGTTATGGGGATTGTTTCCTCAGGTGTAGATGTTGATGGTAGACACATACTTTGAGTTTCAAATCAATACCTTATATAGTATTCAAGATATTTGAATTTATAAAAAAAAATACCAAAACTTCTAAGTTAAAAAGGGGCATAAATCTGTCAAAAATCAAAACAGAGTTATGGGAATTGTTTCCTCAGGTGTATAATGTTGATGGTAGACACATACTTTGAGTTTCAAGTCAATACCTTATATAGTATTCAAGATATTTGAATTTACAAAAAAAAATACCAAAACTTCTAAGTTAAAAAGGGGCATAAATCTGTCAAAAATCAAAACAGAGTTATGGGAATTGTTTCCTCAGGTGTATATGTTGATGGTAGACACATACTTTGAGTTTCAAGTCAATACCTTTGATAGTATTCAAGATATTTGAATTTAAAAAAAAACTTTAACCCCAAATTCTAAGTTAAAAAGGGGCATCAATCTGTCAAAAATCAAAACAGAGTTATGGGGATTGTTTCCTCAGGTGTAGATGTTGATGGTAGACACATACTTTGAGTTTCAAGTCAATACCTTTGATAGTATTCAAGATATTTGAATTTATAAAAAACTTTAACCAAAAATTCTAAGTTAAAAAGGGGCATAAATCTGTCAAAAATCAAAACAGAGTTATGGGGATTGTTTCCTCAGGTGAAGATGTTGATGGTAAACATATAGTTTGAGTTTCAAGTCAATACCTTTGATAGTATTCAAGATATTTGAATTTATAAAAAACTTTAACCAAAATTTCTAAGTAAAAAAGGGGCATAAATCTGTCAAAAATCAAAACAGAGTTATGGGGATTGTTTCCTCAGGTGAAGATGTTGATGGTAAACATATAGTTTGAGTTTCAAGTCAATACCTTTGATAGTATTCAAGATATTTGACTTTATGAAAAACTTTAACCAACGCAGACAACAATGCGTGGTTCCAACTTGGTCCTTGCGACGAAGAGGGATTCCAATAGTCTCCTTATTCTTCGAATAGTCGAGCTAATAAAGAATAAAGCGAAAAGTAGCCGAATTAACGATAACAACACTTCATTTGCAAAAATAAATGCTATTATTTTAAAGGAGAAAATAATAGGTTTTATTGGAAACTACCATTTTGCATAACTAATATCTTTCTAAGGGACATTTATCTATTTTGCCCAACAAATGCAGTAAACTTGCAAAATAAATATCTAAACTGCGTGCCTAACATTTACACAGAACATTCTGTTGTTATGTGATCCTCATTATCTTATCTTCAAATGAACAGCAATCATTTAAATCAGATTCCTATATGTAAGTTTACTGTCACTATAAAAATTGGGATATAAGCTTACCTGGTTTAATCTTTGTCTTGCTTCCTCTTGTGCGTCCGGATCAGCAAAGTTTGGTCTTTCTTTATATACACCCACCAACTTCTCCACACCTGCTCCATATATACATTATATATAATCAGCTAGTACAACATAATATCACTGTCCACATTTTATACACACTGTTTAGATGACAATCAGGAAATTAAAGAAAGTACTGAAATAATGCTAGCAGTAAATCTTGAACTATTGTGTGTCTCTCTCTCAATCTGGGAGGTAATCACCGGCAAGCCTGACCATGACAGATCAGTATCAGTCTATAAAGCCTGAAATCATGTGTGAACCAATTTAAATAAAAATAAAAATATATTATGCTTCTATACCTTCCCTTCCTTTTTGTTCCCTTTCTATAGATGTTCGTATTTGTAACAAATAATGTTGTAAAGCACATTTCCGTCTATCTGCTTTCATTGTAAACTGTTTATCTTCTGCCTGAGAGAAAAAACACAACAAAATATCAACCTACATGTAACACAATCTACACTGCTTTTCTCTTAAAACTTGGGGGAAATATGGCAAACTGACAAGTTCTAGCTGTCTCATCATCCTGTACTTATACTGGATTAGGATTTGCACTTCTGTCACTTACCAAACACCTGTTACATGTGATGCCATCATGTAGTTTTAAACATTTTATTACATCATCTCAATAGTTTCCTACACATGTAAACTATCATATACAATATTTACGTAACAGCTCTACACTGCTCACCCTAGTTCCACTGGAGCTCTCAGACACTTATAAATACACTAGACAAGAGCATTAGAGACATAGGTAGCATGGTCTCATCTCACCACAGAACAGCTGGACATTGATTTCTGAGAAGAAGTATTTATAAAGTTTTCTTCACAGAAATATCATAGGAATTATCCAACTCCATTATTTGATACATCAACATCTCTTGAAACTAGAAATATTTCAACAGGACAGGGATGCCCCCGTAATGTGCTTGTAGACACAACAAGAGCTGTCCATAAGACAGCAAGCTTGACTATTGTGGGTGTTTGCTAATAAAACAAAACTTTTATCAGTATAATAGCAAAACAAAATTCTGCTAACTATTAAGTATAAACTAGGAAAGTTGAATCATAAAAAAGTCAAAATCTATCACTATATATTTAATTTTTGGTAAATTAATTGTTTGATACAAAGTACCCCTGAACACTATTGCTAAGTTTGATATAACTACCATAAGTGGTTACTGAGATATGTGCATGATAGTACCTTGCAAAACTTTAACCAAATTTTCAAAGTCAAACAAGGGCCATAATTTGCACTAAATTTAAACATGAGTTATCTGTCTTGACTGTTTGACACCCCTTAAGACATTAACAAAGTTTCAAGTCAATATCATAAGTAGTTACTAAAATATGTGCATGATAGTACCTAGCAGGCAAAACTTTAACCAAATTTTCAAAGTCAAACAAGAGCCATAATTTGTACTAAATTTACACAAGAGTTATCTGACTTGATTGTATGACACCCCTAAAGACATGAACAAAGTTTCAAGTCAATATCATAAGTGGTTACTGAGATATGTGCATGATAGTACCTAACAGGCAAAACTTTAACCAAATTTTCAGTCAAACAAGGGCCATAATTTGTACTAAATTTAAACAAGAGTTATCTGACTTGATTGTATGACACCCCTAAAGACATGAACAAAGTTTCAAGTCATTATCATAAGTAGTTACTAAAATATGTGCATGATAGTACCTAGCAGGCAAAACTTTAACCAAATTTTCAAAGTCAAACAAGGGCCATAATTTGCACTAAATTTATACAAGAGTTATCTGACTTGACTGTGTGACACCCCTAAAGACATATACAAAGTTTCAAGTCAATATCATAAGTGGTTACTGAAATATGTGCATGATAGTACCTAACAGGCAAAACTTTAACCAAATTTTCAAAGTCAAACAAGGGCCATAATTTGTACTAAATTTATACAAGAGTTATCTGACTTGACTGTGTGACACCCCTAAAGACATGAACAAAGTTTCAAGTCAATATCATAAGTGGTTACTGAGATATGTGCATGATAGTACTTAGCAGGCAAAACTTTAACCAAAGAAGCAACGCCGACGCCGACGCACAAGTGACTGTAATAGCTCTCCATATTCTCCAAATAGTTGAGCTAAAAATGCGGTTTGCTGTAACCTTGACCTCTTGGCTAGGGGCATGGTGCTTGCGCAGACTTCATTGTTTTGTTATGGTTAATATTTTAAACAAATGACAATGAAACACCATCAAGTATAACAAAATTATGGACCAGAAACAATTTTCAAACAATCATTTGCTGCGACCTTGAGCTTTGACCTAGGGTTCTGGTTTTAGCGCATGACACATCATCTTGTTATGGTAAACATGTGTGCCAAATTATTTCAAGAAACCATTAGTATAATAAAGTTATGGCCCATAAAACGATTTTCCAACAGATGGACAAACACACACAATGCTCAGACCTACAGGGAGAAAACTCTCGTCATTATCATGGCGGGATGCAGCTATGACCATGCATATGAAGTTAAATCTACAGAGATTAGTTTTACTAAGTTGGTTCATACACGTAGTTCTTTAATAGTATTTACATGTCCTTACATAGCAGTCGACGAGTATTTGTTCAGGTGTATAGTGAGATGTCCGTTGTTTAGCTGCATTCCTGATATCCCCTCCTATATCTACAGACAACACAGACTGGTGTAACTTTTCACAACTCTGAAATAATTATAACAATATTAATAACAATAGATAAAGGGATTCACACATAAGTTAGGACAGGCCAACACATAGCTACATTTAAAATGATTATCTGTGCATGGTAAATTTACCGACAATCTATGCATAGGACTTGTTGCTGAGTATATGACCCTCTACTAAACCATAATCTCTATCCCTCAAAATATGCCCAGTCAAAAGCAGTTCTTACTGTAAGTATTATTTGGGAAACAGGACAGACAATTGTGGTCTTATATAGTCCCACTTAAATACATAACAATACAGTGTACATGTGTTTATTTTTAATTGTTCACGTTTTATGCATTAATGATTCAATAAACAACAAGCTAATCCTTGATTACACCATCCTGACACAGAAACAAGAGCTGTCCCTCACAAGTGACGAATGCCCCCGAAAGAGGTGCCTCACAGTCTGTGTCCTCTCCATGTGCTCAATAAATGTGCTATGTAATTTTAAAATCCTTCCATGCATGACAGAGTAATCATGCATACAGTATTCCATTACTTTAAACACTAAGTGTGACCTTGACCTTTGAGGTAGGGACTTGGGTCTTGCACACGACACATCCGCTTGATGTGCTAGACATTTGTGCCAAGTTATTTTAAAATCCTTCAAAGCATAATAAAGTTATAGTCCGGACACAAATGTATGCATATATACAGGATTCCATTACCTATAAACTCTAAGTGTGACCTTGACCTTTGTGGTAGGGATGTGGGTCTTGCACGCGACACGTCGTCTTGATGTGCTAGACATGTGTGCCATATTATTTTAAAATCCTTCAAGGCATGACAAAGTTACAGTCCGGACACGAATGTGTGCATATATGCATATATAGAGGAATCCATTACCTTCAAACTCTAAGTGTGACCTTGACCTTTTAGCTAGGGACCTGGGTCTTGCACACGACACGTCGTCTTGATGTGCTAGACATTTGTGCCAAGTTATTTTAAAATCCTTCAATGCATGACAAAGTTACAGTCCGGACATGAATGTGTGCATATATGCATATATAGAGGAATCCATTACCTTCAAACTCTAAGTATGACCTTGACCTTTGAGCTAGGGACCTAGGTCTTGCACGCGACACGTCGTCTTGATGTGCTAGACATTTGTGCCTAGTTATTTTAAAATCCTTCAATGCATGACAAAGTTACAGTCCGGACACGAATGTGTGTTATGCATATATAGAGGATTCCATAACCTTCAAACTCCAAGTATGACCTTGACCTTTGAGCTAGGGATGTGGGTCTTGCACGCGACACGTCGTCTTGATGTGCTAGACATGTGTGCCAAGATATTTTAAAATCCTTCAATGCATGACAAAGTTACAGTCCGGACACGAATGTGTGCATATAGAGGATTCCCCTTCACCCATGGACTTCACCTTTGAGGTAGGGATGTGGGTCTTGCCGCGACACATCGTCTTGATGTGCTAGACAGGTGCCAAGTTATTTTAAAATCCTTCAATGCATGACAAGTTACAGTCCGGACAGACGGACGGACGGACAGACGGTGCGATTTTAATATGCCACCCTTCGGGGGCATAAAAATAAAGCTCCTTACTTTCCTTTAATCTTACTAAATCTTGGAAATCAGTTTTTCCCAGAAAGCACTGAATACAAGGAATCCCACATATTTTGAATTTGGTACTTTGTAAAATCTCTCTTGACATCATTGTATAAAATTGTTGTATTAAAATCTGCGCCTATCTTGACTTACAGGAGACTGCAATAGCATCTTACCTGGGTTAATTTTGGTGCTAACACAGACATATGACTGTTGTACTGATTGAGAAAATCATTGAACTTTGCTATTCTTTCTTCTTCTAGTGTCTGTAACTGAGCATTTGCCTAAAACAGAAGTAAGTGTCAATATAACACATCATTATAATGGACAGTTTTGCTCAACGTTCCACATCTAGGAGCTGCTGTATGAAAATACTATAATTCTACATCTTGACTAATTTTAGTAAGCTGGATGAGGTATGGCAAATGCATATCAATCCCCAAGTAAAAGCTTACAACTTAACATATATCTCTGAACCGGGGAATCAGGCCGACTTATTAATTTGTAAATAACTTCTACATAAAAGAGTTGTAAAAATCACCCTAGCTTCAAACTTAGAAAAATAGTATCTAACATATTATTGCTTGTACCTTATTTACAGCAAAGTCCCATTCCTGTCTGGCCACCTCAGCTTTCTCACAGCTCTCACAGTAATGTTTATCTGCTTTCCGTAAAGCATCCAGGGCCTGCTTCTGTTTCTTTTCTGTCTGTAAAGAAAAACAAAGGAAAAAGAAAATCAACACAGTGGGTCTTAAAAGTTGTACTGAAAACAGGTCAGAAAACTCTTAAAAATGGCCACAAGCTTCATGTGTAACTAACATATCAATACCAATGAATGAAAAACAAAAGCTAAAATAAACAAAGCAGTAAAAGCAACAGAAACTTGATTTTTCCTTTCTAAAATAATTGCTTCCTCGAGAGTTTGAGAACCCTTACACTGAGCACTCTTAGGTAAAGGAGCTGAAACCTTTTCAATCTAGTGGTTCATTTGACCTTCAGCTTTGACCTTTACAATGCAGAGGTCCTTAGGACCTTCAGCTTTGATTTACTGACTTCACTGCACTGATATTCAACAAGTCACTAGCATCATGCCTATAAGCCTTAAGGACAATGGGCTTCTTAGGTTTTCTAAGGCTGTATGTAAAAGTTGAGGACCATAACTTTCATCTCCCTGACCCCAAAATTATTTAATGGTCATCAACTAACCAAGTCTAATATTCCTATAAAAACACTGAAGACTTGGTGAAGTATTTCAAAAGTTTATGCAGGATTCACACAGGGTTTTTACTGACAGATAAAGAAAACTAAGCATTTTGTATATAATACCTTGTTAATATCCTTCTCTGTTTTTGCTTTCCCTGGTTTTCCATCTTCTGCTTTCTCATGTGTTTTTGCACAATCAAATGCTGCCTTCTTTGACTGTAAAACACGAGAATGACAAACATCCTTATTTATTGTATGTAGAAACCTATTCTACCAACAAACATAAACTTTGTCTAGAATTCATTGCACTCCTCTTACTTAGCAGAAAACAGCTCATAGTGAAATCTGAAACCCCTGATTCAGTCACATATAATGCATTACCATTTAGTCAATTCAATTACACATATCTTAATATGAGAAACAGCTTTGATTAAATGGAAAGGGAAGATTCGTAAAACCAGGTTTTAACTAGACCATACTGTACACAACAGTAGAAACAAGCTCAACACTGGAATAATTGTGCATTTCTTTTTAAGTATTTGACAAAAACCTTACCCTGTTTTCTTCTGATCTTTTATCTGTGAGTGTTCTCAGTGCCTTATCTACTGTGATTTCAATCTGAAACAATCAGTTTACTTTTCATATAAACGAAGATGTAGATGATGACAACTTTTAAAAATCAAAATAATATACATTGCACATATATCAATGTAATAAACTATGTCAGATCAAAATCCCCAAATAAAATAATGTCAGATACATATTCAATGAAACAATTGTTACTGAACACAACCAAAATACCAATTCAGAATAAAATCATCCAAAACAATGTTCATTGTGAAATGTGCATGTCATTTATATCGCATATAACAGGTACAGCTAGTTCACACTTGCCTATAAATACCAAAACTCTATGCTAAATTTCTGTGTCAAACCGCTCCACAGAAAGTAGTCAGATCTACTTCTATCCAAGCTTGTGTCTTTTTCAAGACTCTATTCTCTAGTCAGTATCAAAATAGTCAACTGTGGGGCATCATAACATATGCAATGTTATGATAAAATGATTAAAATGTTTTACATATCCATTTCAAGTGTGGCAGACACATTAAGGTGAAACTATTTCTAGCCTTTAACCAACATTGATTACAACACACATATGATATTGATGGATGTTTGCACTAAGTGTACTTCTAACCATAAATATTCATGCACACACATTTTATATTTGCAATCTACCTTTATCAAGCTGCTCTTTAATCAGGAGACATCTTTACAGCGGAGAAAAGATTTAAATTCTTATTATATACAGGTATAAAGACAATAATGTAACAGACTGTGGTAATGATACATACTGGTTTTCTAGCTTTGTGTTGTCCCTCTACAAGATGCTTCAACGGTTTTGATATGTCTTCTAATAAAGCTGTTGATAGGTTCCTGAAATAAAATGTCACATTTCAAGGTATAACTTTCCAATGAAAACAGGAAAATCTCATTGTAATTGTTTCAAGGAGACTCTTTACCATATAAGAAACAAACTGTTTCTAAACTGCTATTTAGCAAAGGTTACATGCATGTTTCACAAATGTTAATGATAACATAACACGATAATATCAACTTGCATAATGTTTATAACATCAATAAAACAGTTCTCTCCATCTCTCTGCGTCCATGAAGTCTGCACAATACAATAGTTCAAAATGCATGCTTTACCATTACATATAAACAATTTTAGCAGTGATGTATTTCCCTGTAATAGCCAAAATTTCACCAATTTAGAACTGTCAATTCACTACCTTGCTTTTAATACTGTTCGTTCAATAGTCACTAAACCTGGTCACAATTTCCATGAGGAAGTTCAATAACCATTCAGATTAATATTAGTTATAGGCCTAATTGGCATTCTGGTAATTTTACCAAATAAGCTATGTCTATTCTCTTATAGACAATGTAAGAATATTAAATTTCTCTAATGTTCATTCAAATCTATGTAACAATAACTGACCCTCTTGAGATTGCTTGAGATTTTGGTAAACACTTACACCAACATTCATGGACACTCCCAACAAATTCTAGCCTTTGCAGCAGAATGAGGGAAATTGTTGATGGATTGATAATAAGTGAAACATGTGATCACATTAGGTCAACCTATAATGCACCTTTACAACTTATAATAAAATTCCAAAATCTTGCACAGATGTTATTGTGTTTACAGGGACACAAAATTATTTGCAAAGGTGCAATTGTGTATTTAGGCATGATGTTGTGTACTCTGACAGATGTTATTGTGTATTCTGATAGATGCTACTTTGTCCTTTTGTACTAGGACAGGAAATAATGTTCTTTGACAGGTGTTATTGTGTACTTGGACAGATGTCATTGTGTACTTTTTGGCCAAGTGTCATTGTGTACATGGCGGTGTTATTCAGGGTTGGTCGGGATTTCCCAGACGTGGGAATTCCCACAGGGATTTCCTGGTATTTCCCGTCCTGGGAAATACCCAAAATTTGACAAAAATGGGAAATAGTGGGAAATACTATAATAATACTACTGATACACACAGTCATGTATTATTTCAGTCAAATACATAGCAAAGAGGAAAAATTACAGACTTTTTCAGAAAATGTATAAATCACAATCTTATTCTGCCAATCTGCTTCTGAAAGTTAAACTACCAGTCAATGTCTTCATTGCTGCGAAAGTATTCGATAGCAGTACACTAGTTTTGCAGCTTTTTGGGATTATTAGATTTATTTGAGCTTCATTCTTTTTGGATGGATTATACACTTCAGATTACATATCAGAATACCCCAGGCAACATAAAAGTTTATGTAATGGGCAAAAGTTGTGAAAAAGCAAGTCATCTCCAATCATTTAATTAGGTGATAATATATCAATTCAGGTAGACCACATTATTAAACACCATGATTGACACCTATTGGTGTGGTATCATTTGGGGACCACTGTAAAACGAAGATAACTTGGCAGTTGAGAACAATGGTTGAGGGATTATATAGCTGCTCAACTAACTCATTATCAAAATTTAATACAAATGTAGTAATTGCCTCTGAAAGATTTATTTTTTGAAAACTGGGCAAACAAGCCTTTATTGAAATCAGTAATTACATTGAACACAGAAATAACAGACATTGCTAACACTTGCTTCTTTATACCTCAACACAGATTCTGAAGTTAAGTATTTCCCAGTATTTCCCACTATTTCCCGGGAATTCCCTGTATTTCCCGGTGTCCTGGGAAATACTACTATTTCCCCCTTATATGCCAACCCTGGTGTTATTGTGTACTAGGAGATGTGTTATTGTGTAACTGGACAGATGTTATTGTGTACTGGGACATGTTTTATTGTGTACTTGGCCAGGTGTTATTGTGTAATAGGACAGAATGATGTTATTGTGTACAAGGTGTTATTTTATACTTGGACAAGTGTTATTGTATACAAGGAGAGGTGTTTTGTGTACCAGGACAGGTGTTATTGTGAATTCTAGCATAAAATGTGCTGTTTTTGCCCATTTTGCCGGTGTTTTAACAGGAGAAAAAACGTGTGTTAACGGGGAGATTCTCGCGCTCACGTGCCGTTATAACCCGTTTTTAATTATGCGCGTTACAGGGCCAATGTAAATAATGGACGCCGTGTACATACCTCTTTCAAGCAATTTCCGCCGTCATATATCTGTAGAATCACCATATCACATAATTGTTTATCCTTTCAGTTATTTTATCCGGATATAATCCTTGAAACTGTAGATTAAATATTTTAACCGGACAAGATTCAACATGGCGGATCAGGTCAAATATTGTAAGGCCCCGACACGCATAATTAAAAACCTATCCAACGAACGAGTCGGCCGTTTGCTTCCACCTATGATACATTTAAAAAACAACTCTAGTGACTAGTCTATTTAAAAAATTGATTTTTCTGGGGTTTTTTATGCTAGAATACGTCAGTCGCACGTTTATTCGGGTTATAACATCTGCAGATCTCTCGGGATCGTTGGTGCCCCGCCCCACGGGCTGGGCACCAACCATCCCTTCGGGATTCTGCAGATGTTATAACACAACAAACGTTAACCCTACATTTTAACAGATGTCATTGTGTACTTGGACATTTGGTAATTGTGTACAGTGATAGATGCCATTGTTTACTTGGACAGATGTTATTGTGTACAGAGATAGGTGTTATTGTGTACAGAGATAGGTGTTACTGTGTACAGAGATAGATGTTATTGTATACAGGGACAGACATTGTTTTGTACTTGGACAATTACTTACTTGTGTAGGTCTGCCTCTATCTCTATACTTGAAGCAACTGCTTTCCATCCATCAGTCAAACTCCTGAAATAAATATTTCAGTGTAATAATGTAACACAAATTTACAATACTAAAATATTTGAATTACAGGTTAGACAGCATTTATCCAAAGAAATTTGAAGCATCATGAAACAAGCTTACTTTGGTTATGTTTACTTACCCGCTTGAGTTCTGTGACGCTTTCTGTAGTCTACCTGCTACTCTGCTCAATCCTTTAGAATACGTGCTTTCCAACTCTGCTCTGAAATCAAACCATAGAAATGCTGAAACAACTATTAAAACTAGTTTATATATATACCATGTCAGGTTTTCACAATATTTAGGTAAGGCAACATGTTTGATATAAACATGTTTGATATAAATATTGTGAGCTTGCAAAAATATATGCTACAGACCTAGATACTGGAAAGGTTGTTGTGGCAGGAGGTTCTTAGATTCACTTACTTAATGCAATAGTCTAAGACTATACAGATACTATAGATTATTGTGATATAGAAATTTTTAATTGACAGAAAATAGGGGGAAATGTTAATACATGTTAAAGGAAACATTTCTCCCTACCTGTCTTGTATGATAATGGCCACTTCTTTACAGAACTCACTGCCCTGTCGAATATATTTCTTTAACTCATCAAATCCATTTAGTCCCTGAAAATATACAATAAATGATCCCTTTTCAATTATTCAAAGTTAGGATCAGAGGTTTGCCATTAGACCAAACAAACAAATGTGTGTGTTTCCAGTCTCTTTGCCTTGTTCAGTCAGCAGGTTTTTTATTTAATTTTTTTTTTTAATTTGCCTTTTTTGCTCTGAAACACTTGAAAATTGTTTTTTTTTATCATTTTCTCATAAAAATTTGGAAGTCATTTTTTTGGCCTCATTGTACGGGACTTACAATATATGTCCACTATGAGGTTATACAAGTTATAGCATTCCAAAGTACTTTCTACGGGCACATTCCGCCTGTATATCATTGAAGCACAAAATACGACAGTCTAAGCAAATTTATTGGTAATGTCTCAAAGATATCGCACTACACTACTGTAACTCTCTGATAATATCTGTGAGGGGAGATCAATGGGTAGGAGGCTGCTTTGATATAGTTACATGATAAGTTTGCACTAATACTTCCAACGACAATATTAGCATATTTCTACAATATGCAAACAATATCGAGGGTTGACTGCAAAACTATATTGTAACTTATTTGAAATAAAGAAGGACTTACGACAGTTTTGCAGTCAATATCTTGATATGTAAGTTAACAGTATGATATGCATGCTCACTTTAGCTATCTGTCAAACTTGCAATGCAAAATCACATCTTAGGACAATTTCTGCAATTTCAGTTTATATGATCTCCCTATTTAGAAATACTGTTAAATGTAAAGGGAAGTAACTGCAGTAATGTAAAGATAAAGTTTGCACGGAAAAGGCCACATATGGTTGTTAGTTGGTTTCATTTATTTTCAATATGACAACATGTAACTTTAACGGAAACACACCGTAAAACAATTTCCAGGATGCATTGTTCAGTGAAAGGAAGGAACAGGGAAGGAACGGTAAAATAGCTTTGGCTGAAACACATACGTTCATGCCTATAATACATCACAATCATAGGAAGTTTAATCGAGAATTCATAAACAATGAAGCAGTATTCTAAAGCTATATAACACATTATACATGTTATAGGGGCTTCAACAACTTAGTGTGACCTTCACCTTTAAACTGAGGGCGAGAGTGCTGTGCTTACAGTAACGTCCTTTTCGATGACGCTCTTTAATTAGGTGAAGTTTGATTTAAATCACATGAATAGAAACAAATTAATTATTTAAGAAGTGAAACACATAGGAACATGCAATGAAGAAATATCCTTTATTAACGACTGTACTATTAGCAGCAGGAACATTCTGTTTCCGTAGGCATTTCAACAAAAAAGAATCAAGATCTACCAACTCTTGCTGGTTTTTAATTACTAAAATATAACTTTAATTACTATAATAATCAACTGGTTCTATTTGCCGTTACAGTACACTAATAGGTTGTAACCACTGTACAACAGCTTCAAGTATGTCTAGAATATGCACAAGAGTTCTTTTCAGCTACTGAAAATCTAAGGGGTATTTCACTTTGTCCTAGGATCATTTCCCAATATATCAATTATGTTTTGCAACGAGCTAGAACACACGATTTTGGCACCAGTTTATTCTCTGGTAAGTTGTAAAGCAAAAACATTGATTATACAGACAACCAAAAATAAAGTAGTGTGAATGCAGTTGATACTTATTTTTAAGGTTTTATTTTCAGGCAAAGACATAACAAAACATGTACATAAATACAATGTTGGCCTAGTAGCCTGGTATAAAATGCAAGAGTGTTAGGTCAATGTGGAAGTTGTGTAGGAGCCACTATGGTAGCACCCTGACACACTGATCAAGGTGGGTCACTGTTGGTTTTTCATAAAATCTACATAATGAAATAATGGCTTTGTTTCACCAGGAAGTTCTACACCAATACAGATTACACTATCAAACAAGAAACAGATAATAATGCAAATAACATTAATAATGAAACTAACACAGATAAAAACTTTGTACTTGAAAAGTATACACTATCCACAAATTTGACATTCTGAAACCCAAATAAAATCTGACAACACTAATACTGTGTACAAACCTTTGCCATTGTTTCCATAATGTCACAGGGCAACATCTGAGAACATATCCAAGTCTGAACATTGTCTGGTATAGCAAAACCTATCATTCCAAACACGTGACTTTTTTTCTGCTCTTTGCAGGTGTGACAGTGGGTACAGAATTTATGTGGATGATGATTCATCATCAACTATGTCTCTTAGAGAAATTTCATTATATAATCTGATAGTATATATGTGTACAACTATTTTGTTACATTAACACTTTAACCATAGAATGGTATTGTCGCCTTTACTTGGTAATAGTTTCATTAATTTTGCAGAATTTCTTTCCGAGGCAGAACAGCAGGGTAAAGTCAGACTTGAGCAAGTTACAATCTCTCTTCCAGATTTCTGATGATCATTTCTGGACATCAAATTCCAACAGTACCTAGATCACGGTAAAAAGTCTCACCTAACGGTATGTATAAGTAGATTAATGTTAAACTGTTGTAACATTCCTGTCAATTAAAAAAACAAATGATGTCCTCCTCTCACTTTAAACTCCTATAAACAAACCGTGATACTTTTTTCCCCTCACTACCTAGTTACAAACTTGCTTCATAGAAATGTACAAACACAAAAAATCATTTTACAAACCTATCTCCATGGTTTTCATACTTGAAACCAAAAACTTGAAATTTTAGCATCCTAAACACTATCTTCCGAATCAATGAAGTTATAATTTATAATCCAGTGCCTGTATATTTAGGTTACACAGATATAAAATTGTATACAAACAACAACACCTGTTGATCAGGACACACAGTAGCAGAGGGCTTACTGAGAAATAACATATATTCATAGCAATGAAACCCTCAGATAATTACATTAACAATATAGCTACAGATACTGCACAATATTTGGCAACATGAAAACCACAACTTGCTCAAATGTTAACACTGTAGAATTGCCAAAAAATTGATACCAGAACTCTAGTTCAAAATGTAATCTGGGTTCTAAAACCCCCAGCATCTTTTTAACAGTATTTTAATTCTTTGATAAGATATGAATGGAAACAGACTACATGTATCAATAAACAAATTTAATATTTTTAAATATAATCAAAACCACTGTCCCAAATGATAAACATGGCTTCACCATCAAAAGAGTTATAGCATTGAAATCTAATCTACTATATTTTTATCCACTAATGTGATAACAATTTTTATTAGGATGGGGAAAGGGCCATTTCTTCTGTACAATAATCTCTGTAACTGCAGGAAGCCATCAACTTCTAAGAAACAATCAACTTAAATTCTAGTCAACTATATAATGTAGCATGCAGGAGAAAGTAAACAATCGCCTCCGCATTACAGCATCATATTTCTGTATCACAGAAAATCTAGAATCTGAAAGTGAAACAGGGAAACACTTCTACTTGTTCTTAAACAAACAGTTGCACAAACAAAGTATTCATTGTGGAAATTTTTTCTGTATGTTTTATTAAAATCTCGAAAATTGTTTTCAAAATCTAAAAATCACAGAAAACAGTACTTGAATAGATAGAGATCATATAATAATTTATTATCATTTTTTTTAAGTATGCACTTGTTGTAAGAGATACTAGAAATGAATAAGCTCAAAGTGCAACTGATTTCAGAGAATCCAATCATTCACCAAGTATTGTATTAACAACAACCTTGAATTAACATTGACTGGTGTGAGTGTCCAAATTTTACAATTATAAACACTTCATCTCTTGAATAACTTAATTATGAAATTAATTGACACTTAATTCCTTGATGTAACAGCACTTTGACTAATTTGTATGATGTATGTGCTCTAATTATATGGCCACTGGGTAGGCTAGAATTGATACACACTGGGTGACATAGTCTGCATCAAGGATGATGAATCTTTTACTAATTGACAGTTAATTAAAAATCTGTTATTTAAATAAACAATATACAGCTGTTCTGTGCTGTCCAACTGACCGCAAACAGGTGTATAACCTTTCTGGATTGATTCATTTAAATTTAGGTAGAAACTGTCTATCATTCCTTTCCATATGCTGTTTCAGAGCAGACTTGATGCTTTGACCCTAAACAAATGAATAAATGAAGGGCCAAAATATGAATTAAATAAACAGCTAACTTGCTTGTTCAAACACTTGAAGATGTTAATGGTATCTAACCCCAATACACATGCACTGGTATATGACCTACAAATACAAGAAATTCAGAATAGTTAGCACTATTCTTAGAATAGTAAAGGTAAACAATAGTGCCAAACTGTCACATAAAAATGCCCATCAGGGAGACATAACTCAGTTTCTGGCAGTTCATAGGTGTTGTAAAACCTACTTGAACCATAGAGCAGACAAGGCTTATACACTTGTTTGAATTTTAGAGCTGACAAGACAAATTTTATCTTTTTTTCCAATTAATTCAAGGGCCATAATCCAAAAGTGCCTTGAGCAATTCTGCTGGTTATTGAACTTCGCCTTGACATTATGCCCACAAATATTTTCACCAAGTTTTGTGAAGATCTGATTAAAACTGATTGACGCAGAGAGCAGACATTATGCTAATTTGGCCAATTTTGAATAACTCAAGGGCCATAATCCAAAAGTATCTAGGGCAATTTGGCTCTGGTTATTCAAACTGGCCCAGACAATATGCCCACAAATGTGTTTAGCAAGTTTGGAGAAGATCAAGTAGAGAGCGGACAAGGCTAATTTGGCCAATTTCAGATAATTCAAGGGCCATAATCCAAAAGTGCCTTTGGCAATTTTGCTAGTTATCAAACTTGGCCCAGACATTATGCCCATAAATACAGAGAAATTCAAGTAGAAATTTATTTTTAACACAAGCTCTCTATATTGACATAACAGTTAATCAAAAAAAAAAGAAGAAAGGAATTCCTTATGCTTTCTCTAAAACTAGGCCTCTTCATATGCATAATGTCGGAACTTAACTACGAAAACTAAACAACTGGCTTCAATTAAGTCTTACACAATACAGAAAAAAAGTCACAAACCATTATGAAGTTGCTTGTCTGCCACAGTACATCCAAGTTACAATACATCACTTTCATTAGTTAATTTAGTATCCTTCAAGTATAAGATAAACCTTGTAAGGATATGAAAATTTAAGCAATTAACAAAATGTCAAAGGGTTCATACAAATTAAGTAAATGCACTATGTTAAATGATACTAAAATCTTTATATCAGTTTTATCAGTAACTGATGACAAATTTCTTGTATCTGTGGATTAAGAACTTAAGTGAAACTGAGGGGATAGGTGAAAATGGTTTTGAACTTTTTTTACTGCGGAGGCAGGAGGTGACGTATATCTTAAAGCAGGATAATGTAAAATTTCCGTGTCTCCAGGTAGAGCATGGAATGAGGATAAACAAAGGCTAGTTTTCCACATTGTTTACTCAATTACACCAAGAAACATCTACCCTGCATTTCAGGAAACAATTTTTGTCATACCTTAATCTTTTTGTAATAGGACACTTGTTGTTTAAATTAAGGAATGTATCAATACTGATGAATACTTTCAAGTCCCTTGTTTTCTGCTTATTCAGGACACTGTTATAGAACCCAGATATCACAATATAACATACTGTTTTCCACCTTAGACAGAACCTCAGGTCTTCTTTTACAAGCCTTAGCTACTTTGCTTCTGCCTAGGACTTTATAATATATAATTATATCATAGTTTATAAACAGGAAATCTGAACAAGAGCTGTCAGTAGACAGCGCGCTCAACTATTCTCAGTGATTGACAATATAAAATAATATCCATCCTGGAGGATATTGTTAAAGTGTAGTTAATAACAGGAACTTGCAAATAGAAAAGTGTGTAAATAAAAAAGGCTTGTTGAATGGTCAATAGTAAGAACATTATAATATTATCTGAGGTGGTACGCAAACTTTAACGTAAATTCTAAGTCAAAAAAGGGGCATAATTCTGTCAAAAGACTTGATAGAGTTACCTCCTCCTGTGTACCGGTTGGGGGCATGATGGTGAACAAGTGTGCAAAGTTTCAAAGCCAGATGACAATTGAATTGGAAAATATTTGAGGTGGTACGCAAACTTTAACGTAAATTCTAAGTAGAAAAAGGGGCATAATTTTGTCAAAATGCTTGATAGAATTACCTCCTCCTGTGTACAGGTTGGGGGCATGATGGTGAACAAGTGTGCAAAGTTTCAAAGCCATATGTCAATGGACTTTGAAAATATTTGAGGTGGTACGCAAACTTTAACATAAGTAGTTACGCCGACGCCGACGCTCGGGTGACTAGGATAGCTCTCCTTATTCTTCGAATAGTCAAGCTAAAAACTGATGAATGAATTACTAATCAAAGATATACAAATAAAACTGTTTGTCAGACTGCAATTTATGATTACTAAGAAGTATTATGAAGGCATCCACCCTCTGGAAAAACACAAATGTTTGAACAATTTTTTCTCTAAAAAGACCAATTTGGAAGTTCATAACCATTGTTAACATTGCCAACTAAGTTTGGTATGCGCTATCTATATTTCATCTGCATCAGCTACATGTCCAGTCCATTCCAATGATTGAATCACTGTCACAAACTATTATGTATTTTGATGCATTTACCAAAATAAATTGGAATGACCCAAATTTTATACTATTGTTATAACTAACATTCTCCCATAGATTAATTAGTTCCTATCTAGATTTCAAGAATCATCACTCATTCACTTTGTAATTAAATCCAAGAAATATGCTCATTAGTATGAAATGCAAAGTTTCTGTCAAAAAGGGCAGGGTGCCAGAGAAAAGGGCAGGGGGCACAAGAACAGGGGCAGGGTGCTGCACCGTTCTATTTTGTGCTAGCTGGAACACTGCAGTGTGTCAGAAAACTTTTAGTACCTGTAGTCAGCTGAGGATGATATGACTGGTGAATGAGTGATGATGCATGGTTCCTTTTTTATAAGGCACCAGTTAATCATAAATGCCCAAAAGTCATTAAATCAGTATTGAAAATGTTAATTTAATTCAACTATGAGAGCATCTGAACATGCCCTTTTTATCAAAGTTTTGCACGCTCTCAAGTGCCCTATTTCCAACAGCACCCTAGCTGCCTTTTTTAAAATCATAGCTCAGCCTGGAACACTGCACTCTTATATCTAATGATCAAGTATTAAATAAATACTTAATAGACATGGCAAGCATAAATAAACTTATGATCCTTTTCCCTGGAATAATCAAAATCCAAACTTCTCACAAGTTTAACATGTGTTTAGCAATTGTTCATATGTCACAAAATACCCACTGACATCTGATCTAAATACCTGTAAACATTTTAAATAATGAACTCTGATCACTTAAGTAAATGACTTCAGGCTAATTTTACACCTATCAGTGGTGTGTACATGACCTGCAATTAATTTACAGTTTAATTTAATTGCATTTGACTGGTCACATGACTTTGTACAGATGAGAGTTCTGTTGTGTGACACAGGTTTTGTCATGACTGACACTTGCCTCTTGTACCACAGGTTGTAAAGTCTAGCTTTGAAAACATCTGTGTTTCTGACTACAGCACTTGTACTAAGCAAAACAATAATAAATGTATGAGTGTTTGTGGTTTCCCGACTGACCTTCACTTTTTACTACAGACCTCAAACTTTTTTTTAGAAAATTATAAAAAACACCAATTTAAAAGTGTTTTTGAGTAAAAGAAAAGGCAAAATAAAATGAATTAAACAAGAGGCACAAAAAAGGGCCAAGTATCGCTCTACTGGACAGACTGGACTGTTCCACATAATTGTTGTAAAAATCTTTTGGAATGTTATCAAGGTAAAGTTAGCAGAGGTCATAATGTTACCTTGTCCCACTGACCCCTAGAATAGTTGGGATAATAATATTGAACAATCATCCTATGAAGATTGAAGACTGGGTGTGATAATCAGATCTTAAAATATTGAGCGGAAATGATTTTCCAATTTTGTGTCACTGTGAGTGTGACCTTGAGCTTTGAACCACTCACCCCTAATTAATAGGCATCATCCACAGGTTACAGGCAACCTTATGAGCATGTTTCATGAAAGTCAAATCAAATGTGACCTGTAGAGCTTTCAAGAGAAAGTTTACAGACAGATTGATGACAGTCCAACCACCATGGCATAAGCTCTGCTAGACTTTGTCCAGTAGAGCTAAAACAAGAGCTGTTCATAGACAGCAAGCTCAACTATTGTGGGTGTTTGCTAATAAAATAAAACTTTTATCACTATAATAGAAAAACAAAATTCTGCTAACTATTAAGTATGAACAAGGAAAGTTGAATCATAAAAAAGTCAAAATCTATCACTATATATTTAATTTTTGGTAAATTAATTGTTTGATACAAAATGTACCCCTGAACACTATTGCTAAGTTTGATATAACCATAAGTGGTTACTGAGATATGTGCATGATAGTACCTTGCATGCAAAACTTTAACCAAATTTTCAAAGTCAAACAAGGGCCATAATTTGCACTAAATTTAAACAAGAGTTATCTGTCTTGACTGTGTGACACCCCTTAAGACATTAACAAAGTTTCAAGTCAATATCATAAGTGGTTACTGAGATATGTGCATGATAGTACCTTGCAGGCAAAACTTTAACCAAATTTTCAAAGTCAAACAAGGGCCATAATTTGTATCAAATTTATACAAGAGTTACCTGACTTGACTGTGTGACACCCCTTAAGACATTAACAAAGTTCAAGTCAATATCATAAGTGGTTACTGAGATATGTACATGATAGTACCTAGCAGGCAAAACTTTAACCAAATTTTCAAAGTCAAACAAGGGCCATAATTTGTACTAAATTTAAACAAGAGTTATCTGACTTGACTGTGTGACACGCCTTAAGACATTAACAAAGTTCAAGTCAATATCATAAGTGGTTATTGAGATATGTGCATGATAGTACCTAGCAGGCAAAACTTTAACCAAATTTTCAAAGTCAAACAAGGGCTATAATTTGTACTAAATTTATACAAGAGTTATCTGATTTGACTGTGTGACACCCCTAAAAACATTTACAAAGTTTCAAGTCAATATCATAAGTGGTTACTGAGATATGTGCATGATAGTACCTAGCCGGCAAAACTTTAACCAAATTTAGTACCTAGCAGGCAAAACTTTAACCAAATTTTCAAAGTCAAACAAGGGCCATAATTTGTACTAAATTTATACAAGAGTTATCTGACTTGACTGTGTGACACCCCTAGAGACATTAACAAAGTTTCAAGTCAATATCATAAGTGGTTACTGAAATATGTGCATGGTAGTACCTAGCAGGCAAAACTTTAACCAAATTTTCAAAGTCAAACAAGGGCCATAATCTGTACTAAATTTATACAAGAGTTATCTGACTTGATTGTATGACACCCCTAAAGACATGAACAAAGTTTCAAGTCAATATCATAAGTGGTTACTGAGATATGTGCATGATAGTACTTAGCAGGCAAAACTTTAACCAAAGAAGCAACGCCGACGCCGACGCACAAGTGACTGTAATAGCTCTTCATATTCTCCGAATAGTTGAGCTAAAAATGCTATTATAACCAATTACCTTAATTTCTTTTGTATTTAAGGCTTTAATGAGACCCATTTAACACACAGTTGTTTTGTTTTTTTTGCCTTTAAATATGTTTCTTTTTAGACAAATAAACAACAAGAGGACCATGATGGCCTTATACAAATGTAGCTCACCAGAAAGACATTACTCATAAAAAAATATCCTGATACATTTTCATGATAATTGAATGTAAAATGTGCGCTCTATCAAGTTCACAAGCTTTTTCTTTTATTTGCCGCTGGACTGAGGTGACCATAATTCAAAACATCAAGACAATTAAATATTTTGTGCAATTTTCATGCAAATTGGGTATCAAATGTTGCCTCTTACTGCTTAAACAATGTTTTCCTTTGATTTGATTTTGTGGCCTAATTTTCGACCTCATTTACACAGTTACGAATCTGGGCTAAAGATCATGGAGACAATCATTCTGACCAATCATCTTAAAGTTAATGATTGGCATACAGTATTAACAAGGTTTTCCTTTGATTTACCATGACAACCTTGTTTTGACATTATAATTAAGACCCATTTTTAGCTCCACTATTTCGAAGAATAAAGAGGGCATTGCACTTGACCTGGCATCCGCGTTGGTTTATTTTTTTTACAATTTGATGCCAATATCTTCTTAATACCATTGACCATTTAAAAAAAACTTCAAACTTGGCATACTTGTTTCTCATGACAATATGACAACTGTAGCAAGTCATTATCGCTGTCAACCGCATTTATATAATTATGCCCCTTTTTTGTACCAAAAAGTTCTTCTTTACCATATCTCAATATTTCTTCATCAAACTTTCATATTATTTTGCTTATGACAACAGGGTTATGATGCAGCCAAAATATTTGGGTCAAAGTTACATTTGACAAAGTTATGCCCCTTTTTGTACTTATATTTGTCGCGATAACTTTAAGTTGGCCAGAATTTTACAATTAATATTTCTTCAATAAAGTGTCAAATTATATTAAATTATGACAATATGGTCATGCTGTACCCCCTTTACCCCCACCCCACCGCCCAAAAGAATTTCTTGAATTCTGTGATAATAAGTTTGACCTTAATTCTTACACAATTACAAATTATACCCCCCATAACCAACACCCACCCTCTACCCTCCCCCTACCTGTTCTCCCACCACCCATCCAAATTATTTTTTTCTCTTGAATTTGACCTTAATTCTTACAAAATGATGCAATATACTTATCCCCCCACCCACCCCCCCACCCTGGAATTCACTTTTTTTCTTCAAATTTTTTTCATAAGTTTTGTCTTAATTCTTACACAATAACACAACATACCTATTCTTAGACAAAAAAAGTCATTTTATTGACAAGCCCTCAAATAGTTGGGGCATGGATTTCAACAAAATTTGACCCAATGTGACTGATATACAAAAGTAAAACTATAATATCATAAACATTTTCGTTCTGACCAATTTACAATGATTTAATGATGATCATATTAACATAGCGTATTAACAAGGTTTTTCTTCGATTTGTCCTGGTGACCTAGTTATTAATTCCCGGTGACCTACATTCAATCTAGACCCAGAGATCATCAAGACAAACATTCTGACAAAATTTCATGCACAATGACCCCAACAAACCCAGTTTAAATGTGGCTTGTATAGTTTCAAGCACTGACCCATGAATGTACTTTTAGCTCATTGTAAAACAATGCTGAAAACAGAGGGAAACATAAAGATCATAGCTCAAGGGTCAAATTCAGACTTTAAAGTTTTTGAAATCATTGATTCAAGCATAATCTGGCCAATTTTCAAGACGGTTGGGAAATAAATGTGGCCTCCAGAGTGTTAACAAGGTTTTTCTACGATCTGACCTTGTGACCTAGTTTTTGACCCCAGGCGACCTAGTTTCAAATTTGACCTAGAAATCAATGAGACAAAATTAATATACTGACAAAAATTCATGATTGTCTTTAATCTGACCATGTGACCTAGCTTTTCGCCCCAAGTGACCCAGATTCCAACATGAATCCCAAATCATTAAGATAAACATTGTGACCAATTTTCATGAAGATTGGATGTCAATTGCGTCACCTTTACAGTGTTAACAAGGCAAGTGTTAACAGATGACAGATATACAGACAATAGGCGACAATTCTAGCTCTTCTTTGAGCACTTTGTGCTCAGGTGATCTAAAATGCAGCCTCTTTTCCAAACACAAGGTTTTCCTATGATTTGACTGGCTGACCTAGACTTTGAATTTGACCTTGTTTTCACCAATACATTCATTCTGACCAATTTTCACTGGTAAATGAACAAGAGGGCCAAGATGGCCCTATATCGCTCACCTTGGTACAAGTCCACTTGCCTGGTGGAAGATCACTAGATAATGTTATATACCAAATAAGTTTTCCTATATCTTTTGTAAAACAAATGATCCCCGGGCAAGGTCAATTTTGACCCCAGGGCAATTTGAACAAACTTTGAAGAGGTCTACTAGGCAATGCTACATGCCAATTATCTATGCTCTAGGCCTTGTGGTTTCAGAAAATAAGATTTTTAAATTTTCCCTATATAAGCCTAGCCTATGTAAAACTAAGTGACCCCCGGTGCAGGGTCAATTTTGACCCGGGGTCATAATTTGAACAAACTTGGTGGAGGTACACTAGCCAATGCTACATGCCAAATATCTAAGCTCTAGGCCTTGTGGTTTCAAAGAAGAAGATTTTTAAAGTTTTTCTATATAAGTCTATGTAACAGTGACCCCGTGCGGGGTCAATTTTGATCCGAGGGTCATAATTTGAACAAACTTGGTAGAGGTCCACAGCCATGCTACAGCTAAATATCTAAGCTCTAGGCCTTGTGGTTTCAGAGAAGAAGATTTTTAAAGTTTTTCCAATATTCCTATGCAAAACTAAGTGACCACCAGGGGTCAATTTGACCCGGGGTCAAATTTGAACAATCTTGGTAGAGGTCCACTAGACAATGCTACTGCCAAATATCTTAGCTCTAGGCCTTTTGGTTTCAGAGAAGAAGTTTTTAAAGTTTTTCCTATTTGTTGCCATAGCAACCAGAGTTGTGCATGGAATTGAATTCTTTGAACAATTTTGGTGAGCTTCATGCAAGGAACTTCCTGCTAGTTTTATCAACATTGGCCTAGAGGTTTCAGAGGAGATGTCATTTGAATCAAAATGTTGACGGACACGGACATCACGATCAGAAAAGCTCACCCTGGCATAGCCAGGTGAGCTAAAAATGCAACCTCAAAGTTTTATCCATGATTTGGCCTCCTGTCCTTGTTTTTGACCTAAGATGACCTGTATTCAAACTGAACATAGATTTAATCAAGACACTCATTCTGACAGAGTTTCATTTAGATCCAATAAAAATGCAGCCTCTATTGACAACAAACAGGCAGATGACAGACACCAATTGATCACAATAGTACATCTTAAGGGGGGTGACTGGTGAGGTTTTGAAATTTTGCAAAAGTTTCCGGAAATTTACATTTGTTATATTTCAAAAATGAGGAGTAAACTGGAAAACACAATTATGCAATAGTAAACTTAAAATATGAAATAGTACTAACTAAAATATTTTTACCTCACATTTTGTGACTAAATTGACAAATTTTGCCATATGCCAAAATGGGGGTAGGGGTACAAAAATAGTCATTTCTCAAAAACCATTAAAGATATTTACTTAATTCAAACTTTATTACAAGAAGAATTGATAGGATATAAAAATACATTAATAACTAGTTCCTTTTACAGTTCTATGTTATAGACTTATGCCGCCATATCTCAAAGATCATCGAAATCTAAAAAACTCATTTTTTGTCAGTTTTTATTGAATTTCTTTTTATATGCACGTTGACCCATATTTTTTATTTTTGCATTCAAAACAAAGGTTTTAATCAAACTGTAGGCAAAATATCTGGAAAAATCTTGTTATTCCTTTATCATGAAAATATTTATTCATCAAAAATTGAAAAAATGAATTTTAGTAAAGTGTATGGGGTAATAATAAAGAGCGTAATATTTATTTAGATGATGTTAGAAATACCACTATCTCTAATTGTCTATCCTAAAGTATAACATACTACATTAGAAAAGATTAAAAACTGATTCCCAATCTGAAACATACACCTCATACATAAACATTTACAATACCAAAAGTCTAGCTAATTCTGCATTTAGCAGCTTTATGTGATAGTGTATCACTAAAGATCAATATTGCGAAAAAGTTCAGTCATTGACACATCATTATTTTTCCAGAAATTAACTAGCAATATGTTAGTCTCCATAAAAAACAGGGTCAATAAAATTTCTTGTTATTTTGAATTTCAGCAGTGACATCTTCATGCAGGTAAGCTAAAAACTTTAGAGCGTTTTGAATAATACACTCAATATGGTATATAACACCAAGCTACTTTAAATTGGACAATATTTCTAGTAGTATAGTTCCATTACAGGAAGTAATCTCTACCTAGTGACAGTAATATCTGTGAACACAATACATGTATTCAGGTATCCCTTACTGAAACAGAAAGATGTTTTTATCACATGTCACAGCAATGACAAGTAAACACTTGAAAATCTGTTATATAACCCTACAAACTTCCTTGTTTAATCACTAAACAAATTTTACATCATCAAAATATCTTATACTTAAAAACTACTTTTGACAAATTTACAACCCTGCAAAAGTAGATATCTCTACAACAATCTGACAGTATTTTCAACAAAGGGGAAATTATACAAGCATTCTAGCTTCACAAGACTTCATACAAGAAGTTGAATACATGTCTATAATTCCACTGTTTGTCTTTTTGCCCACAGGTACTTGGCCTGTGCAGACCTTCAACCATCTGTTACAACCTATTGACCCACTGATACAAGGATATCATTTGTCCAACAAAGGGAACGTTAGGATACTTTCACTTCAGAACCGAACGATTGTGTGTATCGGTAGCAACTCGTTCGAGTTACGAATACGATAACAGTCATTTAATTGTAAGCATATAGCATAAAAATCATTAAATTTTCAACACACTTTAAATCAGCTTTCTATATGGTTCATCAGCTCATGTTAGCATATGTTTGTTGTTATTTGTGTCTTGCCGACTTTAAATTAAGATAATTTTTATTATGAAATAATATCTGTTCCAGCAGTGTGCATCATCTTTAATATTTAATTTTTGGTAAATTAATTGTTTGATACAAAATGTACTCTTGAACATTGTTAAGTTTGATATAACTACCATAAGTGGTTACTGAGATATGTGCATGAAAGTACCTTGCATGCAAAACTTTAACCAAATTTTCAAAGTAAAAAAAGGGCCATAATTTGTAATAAATTTATATGTGACACCACTTAAAACATTAACAAAGTTTCAAGTCAATATCATAAGTGGTTACTGAGATATGTGCATAATTAAGTACCTAGCAGGCAAAACTTTAACCAAATTTTCAAAGTCAAACAAGGGCCATTATTTGTATCAAATTTATACAAGAGTTATCTGACTTGACTGTGTGACACCCCTTAAGACATGAACAAATTTCAAGTCAATAGCATAAGTGGTTACTGAGATAATGTGCATGATAGTACCTAGCAGGCAAAACTTTAACCAAATTTTCAAAGTCAAACAAAGGCCATTCTTTCTAATAGATTTATACAAGAGTTATCTGACTTGACTGCATGACACCCCTAAAGACATTTACAAAGTTTCAAGTCAATATCATAAGTGGTTAGTTGGTTACTGAGATATGTGCATGATAGTACCTAGCAGGCAAAACTTTAACCAAATTTTCAAAGTCAAACAAGGGCCATAATTTGTACTAAATTTATGCAAGAGTTATCTGACTTGACTGTGTGACACCCCTAGAGACATTAACGAAGTTTCAAGTCAATAAGGGCCATAATTTGTATCAAATTTATACAATCTTGAGTCATCTGTCTTGATTGTATGACACCCCTTAAGACATGAACAAAGTTTCAAGTAAATATCATAAGTGGTTAATGAGATATATGCATGATAGTACTTAGCAGGCAAAACTTTAACCAAAGCTGCAACGCCGACACCGACGCACAAGTGACTGTAATAGCTCTTCATATTCTCCGAATAGTTGAGCTAAAAATGATCTGAAGCTCTAATGCCTAGTAACTGACTATGAAGGCCTGGTCACTAGAAATTTCAGAAACGTTTTTCAGTATCCCTGGGACTTTAAAATGGTTTTTCTTTGAATTATTAGAAACAGCCACTAATTATCCTAAGATAATAGTTTTCATAGTGACAATTACCACAAACACACGTCAAAACGTGTTTGTAACTGATTCACAGGAAGTGTACAAAATATTTCTTTCCTATTAATTAACCATTTATTAATATCATGTGTCAGGCATTTATAGTGTATATTGAAAATGGGACATCGGTTTATATCTAATTTTTATTTACGAGTTTTGTAGGAATTTTTCTTTTAAGAAATTTTATTAATTTACTGGCATTTTTTGTTTGTTTCTGCGATCATCACCAGCGTAGGGCCCTTCTGGACCAAAACCTGTGACAGTATCGAGAGATTAAGATAAGATACTGGTAACTGTCCTAGTTTCGAACACAATTATATCTCTGTAACTCGCAAACTACATGTTGTAGGTATCAAATCTTTATGAAATTTACCCTCAACTAACTTTGGTTCCTTGTGCTACTGAAGAGTTTTTTTGTTTTACTTAAAAAAAATACAGATTTCAAACCTCACAAATTAGACCCGAAAATGGGGTCACTTGGATAAGTAAATTTTACAATCGAAAGTACCTTAATTTCAGACAGAATTATCTGCTTGTTTTCTCCGATACATCTGTTATATTCATTTTATATTTGATATGTACATTCTAAACTTAAACAGCAATATTCAGTTACTGGGTGACTCAAAATAAATTTACTTTCCAGTATCAGCTGTTTTACTGTCCTGGTTCAGCTGCTATGAAAAGCCAATACTGTGATGCCAATGTTGATGAAAGAACGAAAATTATCCCCAAAAGATAAAACAGGACAGATTTAGAATTTCTCTCTTTTTTCTAAGGTAAAACACATGTTGTTGTTGGCTTGGTCAAATCAAATGTCTGAACGATTGACAACAGTTTCTGACGATATGACAACAATAACAAAATCAGGTGTTTTAAACAGTGTCTGAAATAAAGGATTTCTGAATTAAAGGACCGTGACCAGTAGAGTGCTTCCCCTTCATATTGTAAGTTCCATTACAATTTTCTTTGTCATGTAAATATCTGTTCGATCATGCAATTTTTTCCCCATCTGCTTGACCAAATGCAGGGATTTTCTGGACTTGCATTTTCCATGTCCTGGACTTGTTTACGAATCAAAAGACTCACATGCCTCAGTCCACCAAGCTGTTAATGGGTAGCAGTGATCAAAAACACGCACTAACAAAGTTCTATGCTCCTGCGTTTATGCATAATTTATGCAAATGAACTGCCATATTAGCATTACGGTAAACACGCTGTTGCACAGTGGAAACCAACACATATTCGTTGAAGCTTGCCAAATTTTCTTCCATGTATAGTATAGTATGAGTTTAGACGTCAGTTTTATCAGAAATCCTCGATAGCGTAGTGGTAAATTTACCCACTTGTCATGCTGGAAATCGAAATTCAGTTCCCCGTTGAGGAGCAAAGTTCTTCTTTTTTTTTTGTTCCAAATTCCTAATCAGACACACAGCCAATGAATACATTTAGCAAATGAAACAATGCTTAAATCGTTACCCGCTACAAATAAAAACTATTTCAACCTGTATTGATTTTATATTGATCAGTTACACTGAAACCGAAAGTAGTTGTTACGAATAAAAGTGATTATATGGGAGGGATTAAAATTTTTAATGCCTGCGCATGCCATGTGAGAGCTGGTTCAATAACGTAAGGAACAAAATTTGAATATGGGGTGGGTTGAATGCCTGCTCATGCCTAGCCTAATTAATTTGGCGTTTCAGTGTGACCCCTTTTACAGATCTGATATTTCATAACTGTCACACCTCTACCTCTACCTCTAGTAGAAGGTGAATAACTATAAAATATCAGCCTATAAATTCGGTTTGCCTTCGAAGTCGAAATAGTTAGACTAGCCTTTTTCCTTTGAGTCGCAAGAGCAATCTACAAATGTCAAGCACACATTTTCAAATGTGGGAAGTACTGCTCCACTGCTTAGTTCTTCAGCCATTTACTGATTTACCTGAGAATCTTTCAGTTTCCAAATAAAAACATTGATTGAATGAAACAAAATTAATTTCAAAGTTTATGCTTCTACTTACCCCAAAATTTTCCCGAAAGAGGTTGGTATTATCTACAGTTGTCTGCATTGTATCTGTTATGGTAGAATAGAAGGACATGCTTAAAATACCCGTACACTCATCTTTTTGGTAAGGGGAAGTTTTGACACCTTCGACACTACATTGGATAATAACAAAAGTATTCTGAATGTGTCCTTTCGAGACTGGTTTCACAAAATTTCAACTGGGCCCATACGTTTTATCCGCTGGCGCAGTTATCCTGTATGATCAGGCAATGCCGCTTAGATCCCAGCAAATAATTTCTTTTGAAATTCTGATTAACTATGTGAATAAATAGTTTTCTCAGACCTGATTATTTAATTTTTTTCCTTTTTAAGGCCCCATATGGGTAACCCCGTTTATTGCATACAAGGTTTCACGCTATCTGGATGATATTCTTAATATGGATAACCCGTTTTTTGGTCAATTGGTGGACACTATTTATCCCCGGGAACTCCAGTTAATTAAAACTAACAATTTGGATACTGGTGCTTCATTTTTAGATTTACATCTCTCTATTTATAACAATATCATACATACCAAAATTTATGACAAGAGGGATGATTTTAATTTTAGTATTGTAAATTTCCCCCATTTGGATGGGGATGTACCACATGCTACATCTTATGGGGTATACATTTCTCAGTTAATTCGGTTTGCCAGAGCGTGTAGTCATGTTGAGGATTTCAATGAACGTAATCAATATATTACAAATAAACTTCTTCAACAGGGCTACCGTTATTACAAATTACGTAAATATTTTGCTAAATTTTACTATCGTAGTTCTGATTTGGTTTTGAAATTCAATAGTAATCTAAAGACTCTTCTGCGAGAAGGTATTTCAAAACCCGATTTTTATGGGGATATGGTTTACAAACTTCGTAAGATTTTGGGTCATGGCAATTTTCCAACTGTATTTGCTAAAATTATAAAACGTTTTGTTAAAAGAGGTTACTACCCAACTGTTTTGAGACACACCGCATGTTTGGTGTTCAACCCGTTTACAGTTGGACGCTATGCTTCCCTCTTTGATTGTGTCTGACGGAAGAGGGGGAGGACTCTGTGATGGGCAGTTTTTAAATCCCACTGGGACGAAACTGTTTTGATTTCTGTCCTCTGGCCTGTTTCGTCGGGCCCTTGAGGGTGTTTCTCTTGGTGCTCTGCCTTCTGCAAAGGCATTGAGTACATACGTTTTTTGGTTCTCAAGGTTTGCTTTTTATATATTTATACACGAGCATTTTTGTGTTTTACATACCATGCCTTTTGTTTCCATTGCGTGTGTTAGAGATTCACCTAGCAGGGATTACTTTTAATTACACTGTCCTGTGACTTTGGAACATGGTGGGGGTAAGAGTGAGGTTGGGTGCGCACCATAAACCGGTTT